>CM056996.1:31750403-32950403 GCA_029891345.1 Dryococelus australis
TGACGAAAGAAGCTCACATTGAAAATTTGTAGAAATTTGTGGACAAAACTTGGGACAGTTTCTCGTTTTCATGTATTACTCATAATTTTCTGACAAGTACTTTGTGAATTAAAGATTTTTTAAACCTGATGAATCATTTGTAATAATCCTGTATTATTAGCCTACAAATCACTAACAGACACATGTAAACATTTTGCTTGAAAATTTTCACCAAAACATCCTGAAATAACCTTAATATGCGAAAGCAAGACAGATTCAAAATTTTTACCATTGCATTCAGGTAAATACAGTATATCCTGGACACAAGTGGAAAATTTTCATCTCGTTGTGCTATTGGTGGTGATATTAGGTAAGTATCTTTTAATGATTATTATTTTTCTTATTTCTGCACAATAATGGTGAGCTGGAACAACAAACAAATGGGAGGGCAATGGTGATGGAGTATCGGTAATTGTATAGAGTTATGGCAACGGCATTGGGAAATCGGTATCGGTATTGGAAAATATGGTATTGCAACAACTCTAGACAATACAAAACAATTTCAAACCTCACCATATTGCCTCTCGTGTAATGTAAGACAATGAAGTCAGAGTAAAGAAGCAACTCTAACCACATAAAGTAGAACCTCCCTGTTTTATTACGACCATCACTCTTTAAAAACCCATTTTAGAGAAACTGTAAAACATTCTCTAAACAAAGTTAGAAATTTTAGAGAAATCAGCGCAAAAATACGTCACTACGCCTTCCTCTTCTCTTGTCAAAGACTGTATTTCCCGCAGTGCATATCCAAAAATAGATACCATTCCTATTTTAATGTATAGTGATCGAGGTGGGTCTAAATCTGTAAAATTTTCCCAACCCTCTATTAAGACCATCCCTTACTAACTTTATTCCTGGAAACGGTGAGCGGTCTTGACAGTAGAGTTCTACTGTAATTTTGAACATATGAAAATCTCACCTTAACCAAAACACAACCAGATGAACAGAATCTGCTGCAGTAACATGACTGAGCCAACTATAAACATGACAATAAAAGTGGGTAGTTGTAGTTGGCAAGTAGCTGAAGTTTAGTCTGACAGGCAAGAAGTAACCATATATGTTAAGAAGATTTAGTTTTAATATTGCGTATACATTCTTATTTGATAACAACCACATATAGCTTGCAGATTGCAACATTTCCTGATTAACTCCTGTGTCCCAAATTACCTAATAAATCCCTATTTTCCAGGTTTTACAAATGAATGACAACTAGATGAATAACCATCCAGACTTTTGCCCCAAACCTGTGCATAAGAATACTGAGCGTGCTCTGAGAAGCAAAACAGAAGCATCAAGAGGTACCTCGCCCACAGTGCAAAGCAAGGTGACTTACAGCATATTTTGCAATAGGCGTGGAGGAAATTCTTGGATCCGACCAGTTCAGCAAGCAGACGCCATGCTGAAAAAAGGCTACAGTTGCTCACCAGTGACTGAAGACCATCAAACTACTTTGCACAACCTGGTATCAATAAAAGCTGAGCAAAACAACTGTTAAATTAGTAGAAAAATTATTTCATAGAACTAAAAATTCATCATCTGAATATATGTTGTAATATAAATAAAATTTGATGAAGGCATTCAGTTTCACTGTAGTGTGATGCCAACTTTTATGACAAGTCATTAAATATATGGCCTTTATTAAGACACTTTGTTATCACTTTCAGAAACAACAAACAACTCTTCTAATGATTTTGAAGACCACTGCAACAATTGTCAGATTCTGATTTACAACTGTTCATTAAAATTCAACAGCTTTCAAAAGATAAATATTTAAATTTATAAATATAAATTGTTTGAAGACACATTATAGTCAGTAGCTTAGTAGATTTCCACGTGAATTAGCAGTAATAAAGTATGGTCCATCATTGTCGTCAGGATGACGCCCTACATATTGGGTGCCATTATCGTTGACCGCATCAAAGCTCTTCCCCTCCCCCCTTCCCAACAGTTGGCTGGAAAGCAGGAGTCACAGGATTACTTTTATGGTCAGAGAATAACTACGCTAAACGATAGAACATTTTTGGAACATACACCTCGTGATATACTATCTATGACATTTCCTTGCAGATATGTAACAATTTGCTCAGTTTACATTATGCTCGGGGTTGAAAAGTCGAGTATTGCAAGTCAATATTCACTATTTTGTGAATGCTTTTGACAGTAAACATTTTCGGATTAATTTGCTTTGACGCCATCGGGTGAGACACGGAGACTATTACGATACAACATCTACTTATAGTTGATAGGCGCCAGCAGTGGTTCGTACACACTGCAATTTCAGACTCAGGGATCTCAGGGATGCTGTGGGTTCTGTGTTTTCATCTCATCCGTGCGTACTTACAAAACAACTTTTATACATAACACTGCAAAAATCATACACTTTGGCAGGGCTGGGAACTGACGCTACAATAAGACGCATTTAAATTTTACACTGATAGGTACGTGTATTTTTACCAAATTACAACGTGCCAGAAATGAATTATAAGTTACTCCTAGGACGTGACTAGCCAGTTTTGGTGGGTGATTCCCCAAGCACGTTACTTAACTGGAGCACTCCAACTGGACGATGCTCCGCAGTGTTTGAGAACACAGTCTCCACAAGGCAAGGGGCCTACAGCTACTAGGATGGACTGCAGGTTTGCCCAGAGACACGACACAAAGTATGAAATGAACACGTGCGGATATTTACGCAACTAGCGCCTACTCGTCGGGAGTCCCCGAACCACGTGGTGTGTGGCGACAGTCATACACATAACGGGTTAGTGCAAAAATAATTGCACAGTAGAAAATTACACAAAGTAACAATGGGTGAACATGGGACACGCTATGAGCAGGCAAAATAAACACACAGATGTGTGAAATTAGTTTTAGATGACGCGGATGCCGCTGGATGAAGTTTGTAGTGGACCACGTAGGCTGGCATGAAAATGCAGTTTTTCACTGTAAATTCGCTCAGAATAATCGGTCAAAAAGGATGTGGACATTAGCAAAAATATTCCAGTCAATAAAACGAGCATACGAAAACTCTTAAGGTGCCAGATCAGATGACAGGAAAATACAAATACCTGAATTGACCGCGGGGTCGTGAATAAAATGCATCAAACATGAAAAATCCAAGAACCCTTATTATTGAAGATATTACATAAACCCTGAGATAAAATTAAAGTGCACACGATGGAACAAAAATTAGCCATCATAACACGGTGATGGCGCAGATATGGACTTGGTGTTAACTAATCACGTGGACGTGGGAGATATGTCCGCAAAACATATTTAACATGACAAAAACTATCAAATAATTACACAAACACATTACCCTCAATATTGCTCGGCGCAATTAAGCAGAAATTACAAAGAAAAGCCCTAAACATGGGCAGATGGCATCTGATACACAAACTCCGCAGTCAGCATAGACTCTCTGACATCATCTCATCTCGCTTTAAATTCTAAAAAGCCTGAAAGGCTGCAAATAATTAAGTTAAGCGGATAGCATTATGCTGGGGATGGTCTGGCAAAACGTATGCAAGGCAAAGGTTAACCACTATACTAAAGTAAACTATTGAAACCTACATCAGTGCAAAAATATGAAATGCGTACATAACAGCGTCTTACCTCTCCAGCTCTCCTAGGACGAAAGCCCAGAGGCTAGGGTCTCACTGATCTACCGTGGCTGCTTACGAGGTTCACATGAGTGGAAGTGCTATGCACGCTGAGTAAAAATATAATATTGCAAATTGAAAAAGGCATTAAAAGTATTTTAAGACAAAATTACAGTTGCAATTTAAATGTAATTTTTGTGGTTATTTAAATTGTCTTTTGAAGGTGTTTTCGCCTGAATACTATAGTCTTGTCTCTTTGGTGCTGCGCACACTTTGAATTTGAAACATCAACATTACAAAAAACTCTAAAATAGGACACGTTACACTTTCCAAACATATTTTACCCTAAAAGAAAAAGTACATAATTCACCAAAAGATTTTATCCAGTTCGGGGAAAGTCAGTACTTCTAGCGGGAGGCGCACACAAGAGCTTACTCACGTGTACCGCTAGCGGCGGGTGCCGTCATGGTCTACCTGTGGCTGGCTCTTAGCCGGGGTCAGCTTTTAAATTCAATTATAGCATTTAATTGCCAAAATTAGCAAAAACTATTTTCCATCGCCTATAGTCATACCCAATTTTTGAAACTTAGAATTGGCATAAAATGTATAACTGAAATATTAATAAACAAAGTAACTTTCATTTATATAAGATTAATTAAGTCTAGATTCAAGAGTACTGACAGAAAGGGTTGAGGCTGCTGTGCGAGGCAAAAATCGCTGAAGCACTATGGATGATGACAGCCAGCGCATGTAAAGCGATTTTGCCTCTATGCACGAAGTTGTGAACTCAGATGCAGTGTTCCCATTGTACTGCTGGAACTATGAGACTTTAGGAGATGTCCCTATCATATTACTGGATGAAACATTGTAGCAAAGTCCAATGCAATCTTCTATCGTAGGTTTTGGTGATGGGCGAGTTTGATTTTTACAGTTTCAAGTCGTATGAAAGTCACAGAGTAAAGTTGAGTTAAGAATAAATTTTTTTTTGTTGAAATTGAGTTTGCACCATAAATGTAAATATATACTAATGAACAGGAGTATTATGCTGACCCCTTACAACTCCCTTTTTATAGTCACAGTTTAACAAGCAAAAAGTTTGGTAACATAATTGCTATCAATAAGAATAATTCTTTGCCAGGGTGAGTGATTCCCAGCTCTACTTTTTTCCTCTCATCGATGAATGAATGACTATGGTAGAAATGGTAATGTCAGATGAACGATACTGATAGAATAAAATACGAAACTGCTAGAGGGGTGGCGTGAGAGGGTAGCTTTCTTTCTGGTCTGTAAGCATGCCACAAGGTGAATAGCAGTGGAAAAGCAGTCCTCCACATTTAAAGTTTTTGTTAACTAATAGTTGTTTTGAATGGACAAGCAGTCCACATTAAAATTTTTTTTTACCTAATATTAGTTTTCTTAACACATTTCTTAAATAGTACTTAGATGTGAAAAGTAATGTCAAGGTTACCACTATGCATATTTCTGCTGAAGGTGCGACGTGCCATGAGACAAAGGCTTTTGATGTTTAAATACAGTACCTACTATGGTTGTACATATTTGCGACGTGCTGAAACTATACCTGTTAATCTTGACAAGGATCCCCTTATCTGATGTTGTCCAGCCTGGCAACAAAGAGGAAGCGCTTCCCTGGGAAGCAAAATGACTCCCATCAAAAACATAATGCCCACCCACAGTAAAACTTTACAAACATCAAACAAATGTCAAGGTAGGTAGCCGAGTTAGTTTTCACTCTGGTGCAACTCTAGCGGTTTAGTAACGTAAAATTACTGATTCGCAACACACACAAGGTCATTGTTAGGTGGGAATATTTGTTGTTTATAACCTAAAAGCACTGTGACTAGACTTGCACATTCAGTAGCTTGATGTATTCTGTAAAAAAACTGGACTCTAGTGACGAGTCAATATTTGTTGACTCAACTTGATAAATCCGAGACACGGCCCATCACTAGTAGTTTCGCATGCATCTGGTTAGTATATTTTGAGAAACGGCAATCTGAATAGGCAGCTTTCAACAATCTTGGAGGGCTAGTATTTCCAATGTTTGTGATGCCTTGAAAGTATCATATGCAACTGACCTGGAGTGTGTTTTATTTTAGTAGATCAGCAAACTGAATGCACATTTAATAGTTTAGTGGAAAATGTGTATTTCAAACACACTAATGCTGTTCAAGCACCGGGTAGGTGGGGCCCTTAAAACCCTATGCTCAACACCCTACTTAAAAGGTAAGGTCTAATTTTTCTGAGAATCCAACCCTTTCTTTTACTTCTTTCACCTCAGCTATTGAAGTCCAGCCCACCTAAAGTTATAAACTGTACATGGACAGAATACAGGGCATTAGGAAGAGGAGAGGATTATGGTTTCTGTTGGATACAGAAAGGTTAACGAAACCAAGCATTAATGTATAGACACAGGTGCAAATACTAAAGGTCTGTTTTTCACACAGATTAAGGAGAACTTACCAATAACCAGTGGGAAAAAATATTCTGTACATTATTATAGCTGCCACCTATTTCAAAAATTGAATTTTATATTTCATCAACAAAAATATACGAACTAAGATACAGAATTACAATTAGTTCACAAAACCAATGTATTCTGGCCACTTTTATAAAATTAAAAAATACAAAATATATGATCCCTATTGGTTTGTAGCATTAACTGTAGTAAAATCACTTGTTTTAAATCAATGATACAGTATAACCCCTCCATTACGACCACCTCTCTAATACGACCCAATCTCAAGGAACAGTAAAAAGTAAGTCGAAAATTTAAGGCACATCTAGAAATAGATACAGTAATCCCTCGCCAACTGCGGTATTTTCAACCGCTGTTTCAGTTATGTGCGGATTTATTTTGTAGCAGTTTTCTCCAACAGCGGTATTAGTTTCTATTATCCACTGTTTTCAGTCTATGGAAAACTAACCCTTACTGATGTTAGTAGTCTTGCATTTCTCAAGCTATAAGCTGTTCACTATAAAGTGAGCACTTTTGACAGCCCGGTTACTTTTTCCTTTCAGCCATATTTTTATCATTTAAATATCTTTTTAAATAAATAGTGCCATGTAAGCAATAAACACACTGTGTATATTCCACCGCACTCGGAAGTTAACATCTAAGGCTAAAGTAAAGCATACTTATAGACTATTATTCCAAATGAGAGGGCATTCAAAAGTGCTCACTTTACTGTGAATGGCCTTTACCATCTTAGATTTTGACATTGGCTGTCCCAAGCAGCGTGAAGCAATAAATTCCTTAATGCCAGAAGGGGACACTGGTGTAGTGTGTGTGGCAGCATGTGTTGGGGGGGGGGGGGGGGGGAGGAGGAGGAGGAGGAGTTGCAGGCCAGGTCAGTAAGGATTCTTTGTCCTAGTCACATGCCGCCATCTCTGCCTTACCTGCCCTGTCTGTTTTTTGCTTCCATTATCCCTCCTCTTTTGCTGTAAAATCATTACACAGGCTAGTTTCTTAATCAGTGTATGTATGATAATTTAAAAGAGAACACTGAATTAAATTTGAAGTTATTATTTTTAAGTTGCGCCCACGCCTACGTAATATGCTAATTTTTTATGGCCGGCAATTGTTTATTTTTCTTGTTAAAATTTTATGTGTAAAGAGAATAAAGATAAGTGTGTGCAAATAAAATGTGTCCTTATGTTACCGGTACCATATAATGGCGAGTGAGGTAGTGTGCGTGTATAGGCAACGTCAAAAGTTTTTGATGAAAAAATCGGGATGATTAAACATTCAAGTAGACAGCATTAAATATTTATATTCCCGTAAACATTGCAGCGCCTCATCGTGCCAGTGCAGAGGCCAACCCGCCGCCTACATTTCGTACAAATTCAAGTGACGTGAATTGTATATAATATTAGTATGTTTTCCCAACGCCGGGCTGCTGTTAGGAAGTTAACCGGCCCTGTAATGACAGCAGTGGCGGGAGGGTGGGCAGCCGCAGTCATGTAGCGACCGATTGACAGCTGCCCAGCCCGAGGATCTAGGGCCGAGCTTCAGCAGCAAACCGTCACGTCCGCGCTGCAGAGGATCTAAGTGCTCGCCCAGCTACGTACATGGCCAGACCAAAGCGAGAACATGGCGCGCACACATGTACACGCGCACACTTTTTGATCGCTACGTGACCTGCGGAATAGTTCTTAAATATTAACTTTATATTTTAATAATACATCGTCTAATCTTTTCACACCACTTTCAATTACTTTTTTATGACAAGGGCTGGTCCAATATGTCTTTCTTGGGTAACAAGTTAATCAGGAGACGTCCAGCTATTTAAATATACATATTTATATTTAATTTAATAAAAAAAAAAGGTTTTTTTATGCGCTAGAGATGATTGAACACACTTCATGCCAAAAATGGAAAGTTTGAGGGCATACGGGTCAGGGGTGGGTCAAAATTGGCCCTAAATTTTTCCAAATTTTTTATTACGTCCCTATTCTCGAGAACCACGAGGGGTCGCAATATATAGGTTCAACTGTAGTATTTTCTTGTGTGGATGCATGTAGACTAATAATGGAATAATGTACGACTATATTACCAGCTAGATACTGAAGAGAGAACTAAATGGTCTGCTAGATAAAAAACATGAATAAAACTTGTAACAGTTCTTAAGAATAAATAAAAAATTTCAAGCAAATGCTTACCAAGTTTGGTATAAATTTTCCACAATTAATTTCCTGACATCCACAGTTGGCTGGGTTAGTTAGTCACGGACCTCCCACCTCTAAGATCCCCAGTTCAAATCCAGACCCCAGTGGATGAACAATCTTTAGGGGAAAGGGGGGGGGGGGGGCTCTTGTGGGGAGTGTGGTAGATACTGTGCAAGTGTAGGGTTTTCTTGGAGCTCTCCAATTCCTCTCCTGTCATCATTCTCCTCTCATCTCATCCATTATTAGGATTGACTGGAGTGACAGGTCTGTAACTTGGACAGGGCAGCCGGCTCCAATTAGCAGCAGCCTCCTCTCATTAATATGTGGTGCATCCTCAGGTGAGAATGTGTGGATTTTCATTTTTTATTTCTTAGCAAATAGCCCACTTCAACAAGACTTGCCATAGATAGAAATAAATATACATAAAAACATAGTCAAAGTGAAGAGAGTTGAGGCTGTACTTCTGTGGATTCGGGAGCGCTGTCCTCGAAAGCCAGGAACTTGAGGCTGTGGACGTCCGCCCCCAGTAGGTTCTCCCGCATGATCCTCTCCACCTTCAGCTGCGAAGGGCTCTTCATCTCATCATCACCCCCATCTTGTGACATCAGCTGTCCAGACACACACATGCCTTGTGACAGTGGGGAAAGAGCACAACTTAATGATTGTGTGTTTTCAGATGAATCCCTAGCGAACAATACTGAATGTCTAAATGTCACATCTGGTCATAAGGAAGCACTGTGACAATGATGGAAAATAGCATACACAAGCTGTGCATGTGTTCTGTTTCCTCCGAATTTTAAGCAGACTATAGGATTTTAACACAACAATTTGTTCAGAAAAGATACAGTACTGTTACTATAGTTTAAAACACTGTTTTACACAAGAATAAATATGGTACTGTAAATAGATAACTACTTAGAGCTATTTTTGCCAACACTTTTCAAATACCACATTTATATTTTCACCAACCAAATTTATGAATGGGCAACAAATTAATAATGATATTGATTTCTGTTTTAAGAAAGATTTCCATTGAAATATTCCATAGTTTTTCTTAAATTAGAATTGACAACTGCTTACAGTGAAATCCATATCATATACCACAGCAACAACAGTGAAATTAACATACAAAATTATTGATGTTAAGATAACACGTGATATAAAACTACACATATAAGGAGAACACACACTTTTGGTGGTTTGAAGAAAAGGCAAATGTATGTCCAACAATTTATTTCAATGTCATTTTCTGTAAAGTGTAATCTGAAATTCAAGTACTGTATTATAAAATTAAACCAATCAGGAAAATGCAAGCTATAAGAAAATGTTTAAAGGTAACCTAAAATAATTACATATTCAAAACAGTGACCTACACCCACACCATTTGATAGAGGCTAACTAACAAAAAGTCATCCTTTTCATTACAAAGCCACAAGACAAAAGTTCTTACACACATCTTTAAAAAAAATGCACACCAATACTCTAATGCAGGAATATTTCATTAATTTTCCAACTTAGGCACTTACAGATAATTATATTGCTTGATGGGTCACATTCACTTATTGCAATGTCATAACCCATTCCATTTCCATAAAGATGTAATATACAAAATAATATATAATTTTATTGCAACTTTTACATCAGTGATAGTTACAGTTCATGTAAAATTAGGCAACAGTATTTAAAAGTATATACTATATTTACTTGCATAAGGTCTCACCCCCCTCCTGTAACACATGCACAGTTGTTAAAAAAAAAAAAAAGCAGCATAGCATCCACACACTTCTACAGCACGTGACACAATCTTGGCCACCCCTGGAAGAGATAACAAGGGAAAGTTGCCATCTCTGTCAAGGCTTTCACCTTTAGCAGCCAAATCTTTGTCAATACCTTTTCTCATGAGAAGGTACGCAAAACCCGCCAGTACTGTATTCACAGGAAAGACAGGGATGACAATCTGTATCATTTCGGTTTGCCAGGAAAGAAAAGTCATTGACATTCTTTTGACATCTTTATATGATGACTTGTTAGCAGTCAAAAGAAAAATACATTTACATGACGTGGTCCCTTTCAGCACATTGCCGGAATAAAATCACAAAGGAGGACAGGAAGAGTTTTGCATGTCATCTGCTTTCACACATCACGACTTTGTTCTCTTTTTATAATTTTGACGTTCTGCCATTCTCAAACCCAGAAAATTTTCACTCATTTCCCTTTTAACATCTCGCTGCGAGAGAGCAAGAGAGAGCACGAGAGAGAGTATGAAAGAGCGTGAGAAAGCACGAGAGAGCATGAAAGCATGAGAGAGAGCAAGAAAGCATGATAGAGAGCGAGAGAGCAAACCAGAAAGACAGAGCAAGAGAGAGACTCAGGTATGAGAGCACATGAGCGAGCGTGCATGTGAGAGTGTGTGTGTGTGTGTGTGTGTGAGAGCAAGTGTGTTTGAGTGAGTGTGTATGTGAGTGTGTGTGTGAGTGCACATGAGCGAGTGAGAATGAGTGATTGTGAGTGCATGAAAGTGAAAGTGAGTGATTGAGAGTGCATGAGAGTGAGTGATTGTGAGTGCATGAAAGTTAATATGTGTGATTGTGAGTGCATGAAAGTGAAAGTGAGTGATTGAGAGTGCATGAAAGTGAAAGTGAGTGATTGAGAGTGCATTAAAGTGAAAGTGAATGTGTATAAGCAGAGAAATTTGGGCAGCTCTTAACATCTGAGTCTTAAGAGCAGTGCTTGAATGAAAGGGCAGAGGAAACTGGAGATCCGCAAAAACCACGTTTTGCATAAAGACAAAACACTTTTCTTTATATGCATAGTAATTAAATTAATGAACCTATTATAAAAATTAATATAATAAACTACTTCGATTGAAAAACAGAAATATTTACGTATTGCTATTTTCAGGATATTATATATATATATATATATATATATCACAAATAAAAAACCACACATAATACAATCAGTGATAATGACTAACACAAGAAAACATTCCAGCAAGTGAAATTCAATATTTTGTTCGTATTAACTTTTAATTTGTTTATGCTATGTCCAACAGATATTTATTTCAATAATTCACTCCTAGGTTAGTTACCTATTAAGTACATTTCACCTTTCTTATGTATTGTTTTGGTTATTTAAATTTCATATTAATTAATCATTAGTAAATAAATTTGTTTAAATGATCTTAGGTTATTACATAATCAGAAGCTTAAATTTCATGACATCTGTGCAGTTTTAATATATATATCCTATGCATTACCAAAGATATTATTTCCTCACCCTATTGGCAGCCTATTCAATCACTGTGTTGCTTCAGAGTGCCACAGCAAGCTAGCTGTAGGACAACCATGAGAGAGAGGGGGGGGGGGGGGGGGAGCTGGAAAAAGAATACTGTAAGTGCCACAAGTCCCGGCGGCTTGCCTTCGTAGGCGCCTGTTGTGCATGGTCCGCCGGCACGGACCAGCCAGCGGTAGCTGATATTAGTGACGAACCAACTGTGTGCAAAATGTTACAGAAACATCAGCAAAACTGCTACTGACAATACAGAGACTAAAATTTTTAGCAATGTATCAGGCTGCGGTAGGCTGCACGTGCAACTATCTCTCCCCTCTGTGGCTGCACCCCGCAAATTCACTCGCCAGCACTTGTGGCACTTACAGCAAAACCGTTTTGCCCAGCAGACTGTCCCCTTTAAAGCTTGGGAGATCTCTCCCAGCCAAGACACCAAGCTAACCTTCACTTTGTCCGTGAACATGACTGACTAATGAAAAACTGTTTGTAGCATACTATTTGCATTATGAAGTATCATCCAATTCAACTTGCCAGAGTTACAGCACAAAGATGTGTAACAACTGACTCGTATAAATGCTGTTCAATCCTAAGGGTGCCGCCTATTTGTAGCTTTTTAGTGCGGTTGAAGCAGAAAAGCATGAGAGCAATAAGGGAGACACTGACACACTCCTAGTGCCCTACCACTTCTACGTGCAAGGCTCTGAACTGGTGTGCAGTGTTTGTCATGTTGCGTGTACCTATGGGACTAAGTGGTGACCCTATCATTTTATTGGTGGAAATTCTAAAGCAAATCAGAGCAGGTACCTATAACATTTCCGAATGTTACCAACCAGTACATTACAAGATACCACAGTGTCAACAAACCCTTTTTGGCCATGTTGGAGGGCTCTGGAATAGTATATTTATAATGTGCACGATGTATTGAGAGTATTATACATACCTTGTCTGAAGTGTCTTTTTTTTCTTTTTATACGTTGAGCTAACGCAGACATGTATTTTAATGGTTTCGTAAAAAAACACGGATTTCAAACACTATGCATTAATGTATGAAAAACGTAATATCTTTAAAAAGGGACTGTAATCCCAAATATGAAACCCTGTTGAATTGCACACAAGAAAAATGTGAATAAGTAGAAATTACCTTTAATAATTCATAGTAAATTATAGTGACTTAATTAAACATTTGAGACACAAGAAAATGTTACTGCCCTCGCAAAATTACTGACAAATAAATTCGAAATACAAAATTTACCTAAATAATACCACCTCACATACAATATTTTCTTATGTGGGAAACGTAAATCACAGAAAATAAGAAAGAATATAATAATGTGTTGCAGCTTAGTTGACTTGAAACATATCGAGTATCATCAGAAATCTTTATGTAATTTAAATATCGGTAGGTAAAAGTGATACCTAAAATGTTATTTATTCTGTTCAAAAATTCAATCAAATTACTGTAGTTTAATTTCAATTTACTGATGTGTAGATGTCCAAAATAAATTAAAAATAATACCAGCTAGCAGTAAAGCAATCTCACCGACTGCCTCTGGGATTAAGGGAAAATAGTAGTAGCCAGCTGATTATTATCTCGGCTTTCTTGAGAACAGGCCATGAAGCAAATAACATAAAATAAAAGATATTATTTGCTGAACGAAAGTCCATATGGTGGTACAAATATCTTCAGACTAAATATGATAGTATAGCAGCTAAAAATTCATTTCTTCTGTTAAATCAGCCTTCCAAATTTACATTATATTCAAATTAAACTCCATCAAACTATTATAAAGATTATGATGGTTCAATATTCAAAACAAAAAAAAAAAATTACAATTCCCATTTCTTACTTTCTTTTTAAACAAAACTCCATGGAGGAGAACAACACCTCTAAGATATTTCAACTCCAAAGAAAACACTTAACACCAGAATTATCCCTCTTATGTCGTAAATTTATAATGCTTTAAACATTCAAAATCGATAGATGGGTATTACAGATATTAAACACAAAATTGTATAGTGGTTACCAGAAAAGAAACATTTACATTAAATAATCTTGAATGCTATCCTTTACACTGCAATGCTATTAAATGCCAGGTAAACAGCACTCTTAAACAGTATGGCTGCCCAAGATCAACTGACTGACTTGTACTATTCACTTAACTGCTGCCTAATCTAAAACAGAGTTCCAGTACAAGATTAACTAAAGTAACTTACTATTTGCATAACAGTTGCCCAATCCACAAGAACCAAGTTCCGGTGGAAGACTAACTGAAAACCACTCAACTCTGCCTCCCGTTATTCTTCCATATTTACCCTCTGCCAGGGTGGGCAAGGGATGAGTAGGAGGGTGTCCACATGGCAAGAGGACCCCCCACCCCCCGACAGTTTCTATCTCATCGATAGAATCTGCACTCATCAGGGAACTCTCTACCCGTCTGTCTCTCTCCAACAGACAGGGTTACCAATTTATGTTTCCTGCCACTCTTCTGAGCTGATGCAGGGGTGCCAACTTGCAGCCAACTGCTGCTGCAAATGCCCCATCAGCTTGCTGCTCGGCAAATTACTGGCCCAGGCGTGGTTCCCAGTCACCACCAGCTTCCTTACAGCTTTCCTTACATGAGCTGACAAGATTGGGACTGAAAGGGTATGGGTGATCCACCGTAGGACCCGTTGTAGCCAATGAAATTGTAACGTCGTGTATGGTTAAATTTAACAATCACTTATAACTTATATTTTGTCTATAAATTACATTTATTTCATAGTCAGTAGGAATTAAAAAGAGAGACTAAAAATGTGTATTGGTAAAAGATAATAAGTAATAATTCTTACATAAAATAATATTTTTTGACATTACTACAAATAGACCTGGGTGGTGGCGGGAGCCTGTTCGTGATGACGAATGGTTATGATAAAAGGTTCTTATTAGCTCACCATAGTACATTTTTCACAAGAGCATGTATCAAAATCAGATGTTTTTAAAGACCATGTACTACAATTCCAACACAAAAGAAAAAAAAATATGAAAAAAGGATGATTATATATTAGGAAGAAGAACTGCATAGAGTAAAGAGGGTCAAAGACCCGAGCAGGAGACATGGATTGACAAATGCACTGGAGTGAAGAGCCACGGCATTGAAAGAAAGGTCATTACGCTGGAAAGTGTGTCAATGCACCGGAGGAACAAAAGAATAGTGTCCTGGAGGGAAAATTTATGTACGGAAGGGAGGGCCAAAGCTCCAAACTGAGAAAGAGTCAATGCACCAAAAAAAAAGCTTCAATTTGCCAGAGGGAGGATCAATGCTCTGGAGAGAAAGATGAGTCAAGGTTCAGAAGAATGAAGGAAGGGCCAATGCTCCACCACATCACAGCATGTCTCATTTCTAGTGTTCATTATTGCTGTGGAAAAAATCAACAAGGTTAATTTTACTTAACAACATTTACCTTGAAATGCCCCAATTCAAAATTTTTCTCAGAGCGAATAGGTATGAAGCGATCTCCACCTGTTGGCGTTTTCCCTCGAACTGCTGAAAAATGTTATCAGGTGAGCAATATATAAAGAAAAATAATTAAAATACGGAAAAAATTAAACTTTAAATAAATTTAAACTTAATAGCTAATACAAACTAATTAAACATGTATTATAAGTGTATATACCCTGAATTATAACAAGAAAGGACCTAACACACACAAATAAACGCATGCATGCACATACACACATCAGACAGGCTTGTCAGGTCAAGTTCCTAAACATTTTACGGAGAAAGTACAAATATACGTATGCCATTTCCGATATAATTATATTGCTCTCAATCGAGTCAAAGAAATATTCTTTATCTAGAGAGTACATAGGTATTTGCACATTGCAGTGATAAATCACAGACTGAAATTAAAATTATAACACAAACTCGTTTGCAACAATTAAATTTAATTGCAAATTTTATATAAGTTCTATATTGCATTGGTACTACATGATAAAAATTATGAAATGAGTGTCACTATGTCATTGCCACAACTGACTTGACATTTTGAAAATAAAAAATTGTGGTTAACAGCCTTCAGCTTGCTTTTCTCATAAAAGTTAAATTCAAGTTTAAATTGTTATGTTACAATTTGTTAAATAAAAACTAGTTCTTTCGTCCTACCAATATATTGAAAATGATACCTGATAATTTGAACCAATAAATCAAAGTTCTATGATAGAACTTCAAGGCTAGCAGAATGGTTGGCATTCTCTGTTTAAATTAAAAACAAAATTAGTAACAATAGATCTTATCTAGCATATTTCTAGTGCAAATTATGCAAAGAGGCTCGTCACTACTCATAGTGTTGGAAGGCAATCAAATGTCAAGAGTTCAAATATGAAGTATAAACTCACTTCTTAATTGCCATGTCTGAATAATGCACGTATAACAAATTTCCTGCTGTCCATTTTCCTCTAAGGAAACGAAAATCAGTCCACACTGCCACATGCCATGCTAACTTTATGTATAAAGTTGAAGTGATTGAGTGCTAAAATTTCCACAAATAATTCCCTTTAAACAAGAGTTCAAACTACAGCACACTATGCCAAAAAATTGCTAATAAGTTTGTCTCCAACAATTAAAAAACTGGGACTTTGAATCCTGAAGCAATTGGTTTCCAGTTTCCACACCACTGGATGTGGCTGAACAATAGAGATGACATCTATATAAAAAATAGTGTAGTGATCAATCATGGCAAAATGTAAACGGTGCACATCAATCATTGTAACCATAAAAAAACTTGCAGCAGTGAAGTTTTTAGGGTTTGTGTTTAACATTGGTCACAGATAGTTTAATTATATATGATTACAAAGTACTTGCTTATGCTGTAATTTTGTTTTGTTTAATATCATTTCCAAATCACATTTTACTATGAGTTAACAGTATAATCTTTGCATATTTTAGTAGTTTATTGACATGGAGATCATGTGTAAGTAATTTTCATTTGTTTTCTAGACAATATTCTGTATTTATATTTTGTTAGTTACTTTTCATTTCTTTCCTAGAGTGTGGTCAGCATTAAATATTTATTAAACAAAAGTACTACATAAAATTATTCTCCTCTTCATCTAACTTCAGCAAATCTTGACAGTTCTCAAAAAGAAGTGCGACCACAATGTATCACTCCGCTGCAGCTGTTCTGTCCGTGATGAAAACTATCTTCATAAACAAACTACCAATACAGTGGCAGTCACTGAAAGACTGACAACTTTAGTCCAGTACGTAGGCTACTATGTTTGGTTGTCATTCCCAACTGTTTTATTTTTGTTATGACCACATAATACAATAGTTAGGGTTCTGTTTATGTTTCTGGTGGGGTGAGAAACATTAGTTTAAAGTCATTCATAAGATGTGGTTGTTTTGGGGTTCTTCTTATGAGAGAGTGGCTATTGGAACTTACATTGTTTAGACAATGGAGTGGAAAATTTTGTCTGTACGGATATTAACATTCAATTTAGTTTTAACTTCATCAAAAGAACTAAGCGTGATAAATATGTCGCTGTTCGTACCAATGGGAGGCATACTCAACACACACAAAATTGAGCATTTTTAATACGATGAACTACACAAAAAGAGTGTGTATTTAAGATACAAACATTTGAAAACTTCCCACAAGAACGAAATGCAATAAAGAAAGTTACAGTTAATACTAATGTGTGAAATGCACAATGTGAATATTTTCAGGAAATTTAAATTTCCGCGTAAAAATCGTCAAGTGTTTCAATAAATAAATCATGGTAAAACAAGGTTTTTATAAAAGACAAATACGTTTCAAATATTCTAACAATTTAAGGAAACATTATTTACAGAACATACAAAATTACTGTTCACTTCGTAATCCCTAAACATGTGGCGAGCTTTGGATGATTTCTTCATTGAAATTACTTTAGTCAGCCGTTGATACGAAATATCTTATTTTCTGACTTATTCAATTAACAAGGCACTTGAGCTATTTCTTGAAACCAACCAATTTTACTTCATAAAGTAAATACCTTTTTGCTTGTGCTTCGCGATGGTCGAAGAAAATGGTGCAACACAGCATACAACAAACCCTTTTACAAAGTGGCAGACACGTGTCAATAGTTAATTTCACTGAGGAGACTTCTACAACAAACTACATTCAAAGAAATACGCAAATACAAAAATTATTAACTGCATATACAATAATCAGACACCACCAGCACGGCGTTCTCACAAATACTGTACATAAAATATGACAGAAGAGAGCCCAATAGCTCAATTTGGTTCAATGACAATGGGGCAAGTGTTTCACTGGGCAGGTGGAGAACATAAACAGAGACTGGTGGAGAACTTTCACAAAACCATAATGTTCGCATGCTCTACCATAATATTTCTAAATGTTTTTAAAGTCCTTGCTCTATAACTCAGGAAAATTGTACATTAGTCTACAAGTGTAATTCTAACCATAAATGTTGTAATTGTCATTAAATTTCTACATTATAATTTTTAATGCAGAGTAATATTTTGTTCTACAATCATCGCAAAGATCGCCAACATAATAAACAACATACTGTAGCATTGCGGTTTATATACATTTTAAACACTTTTATAATTGTTTTCTATTTGACTTAGTTAAAATCCCCAGTTTAGTTTGTCAGCGAGTGTAATAGTCTAAATTGATCATTTCATGCCACGTGTAGAAAAAAGGGCTTTATCAGTTTCAATGCAGGGCTGTATTTCAGTTATTATCTGTATTACATGGCATTTTTGAGTTCCCAAGGTCTCAACAAAGTTGCATAACTTTTGAGAAAATGTTTTTTTTTCCCCCCAGACTTCTTTTGTTTTTCCCATGCCATCAGCAGTATTTGTTTTGAAGCCCTCGCAATGATGTCAGTTTCAGCCAACAGGAAGTCGCGAGCCCCGGCCAAAAGTTATTTTTCTATTTGTTTCAAGGAGTGGGGAAAGCTGCACATGGCGAACTGAGAGCCGCTAGCCTTGCACTCGTCCACACACTAGTACCAACCTTTGAGGAGACGACTTGTCATAGTGACTTCTATATGCAAATCATGTGTGTAGAGATTTTTGTATTGCATACTATTCACAACCTTTGAAGAGGCAGGCAGCATGGCTGCAGACGTGTTTGTGAGATTACTGTGATGATGTGGATTTGTAAAGTTTTACATTGTAGGAAGATTTGTTCGTTTCGTGACAGTGTTAGACCTTCAAAAATAAAACGTGACCATATTCCAAAATGGAAATACATTCTTCTTATTTTGTTAAAACCATGGTGCCAGAATTCTCGTAAGCAAACCGGCTGAGCTAATACCGGACTGTACTATTAAGGGCAGGAAACTGACTTTTGCCACGGTACACAGTTGGCACCACAACGCCCGGCATGTATTTGGACACACCTGAGCAACAGAACATTTTTGTAGCTGTTATCCATGACAGTAACAACAAGAGACAACACATTCCTTTCTGAACAGTTCCAAAGCTAGTTCATTCACCAGTTCCAGAGTCCATCAGTTCGAGTTACATAAGAAGCAGATGTCCATTCCGGAGTTCCAGTCCCCGTTTCAACAAGCTAAGATAGGTATGCAAAAATAGTTCTACAGTCTTTAGCAACATTGAAAAGGTATTTATTTCAACATACATCACTCCACTGCACTCATCAAAGAAGATTTGTTTTGAATTTAAATTGTGCGACAGAGTATAGGTTAACAAGTTTGTTGTGTATTTTTCTTCTGTAAATTGTTTGTAAGTGATTAAGGTTATATTAAGGTAATTCAATATGGCTGAAAATAAGGTAAAACAGGATCAAATAACCCTAAGACTGTTCCTACTGCTAATAACCAAAGATTTTGACACAGGAAAAAGAGCAAAAAGAAAGGTTAAGGCAATTTCAACAAATAATAGAAAAATTGGACAGATAGCAAATTAAATCGCAGGAAGCAAATATAAATTTGAAAAATGACTTTCAACAAATAACAGAAAAGTTGGACAGACTGGAAATCAAAACGCAGGAGTCAAGGATATAGTTTAAATATAAATGTCAACAGTTAACAGAAGAGTTCGATGGCTTCAAAAACAGTTTCAGGGGAAAATTTGATAAAAGTATAAAGGAATACATACAGTTAACAAGTACTTTAAACAAAGTACACAATGCAGTAGAGGAGAAGACAAAATGTTTGGCAGAATGGAAATTAAAATTAAAAAGTAATGAGGTTAGGAAGGACTTCACAACCGAGGTAAAGGAACTTGCGGCTGTACAAGTAAGTCAAATTGCAGAGTGTAAGGAGAGTAATGAAGAAGGGAATATTGCAGGTAAACATCATGTAAGTGACTTGGATGTTGAACGTAATAAGGATATAAGTAATTTGGTTCAGGAAAATGAAAATAGATTGCTGAGGCAAAGTAGTACATTTGAAGCTATTGTGCAGAATCCAAGGTGGTAAAGATAAATACAGTCAAAACAAGGAAATTTCAGGTATGGGGGGTAAATAAATTTGTTGCTGAGAAAAAAAATTGCAATTTGAATCTCAGGTTAGTGTTTACCAGTCAGAGATTAGGTTGTCACAATCAAAGGTTACCGAGAGTACTGTACACGCAATATATGAGTCTTGGGAGACTGGGGACTACTCTTGGGTACAACACTGTAATATTTGGTTCGAGAGAAATTTTGCGTTGCAAAGTAAAGGAATGAAAACCCAGGGTAAACAATGATGAGACTTGTCGTGAGGAAATAAGAGGAAAAAGGGAGGTATATGATAAGCTGTTGGAAAATGCAAAGTTGTAAGAAATGGTGGTACGAAGTTTGTAAGAAAGAGAGGAACAATAAGGCGATACAACATGAGTGTGTTGTGGAGGAAAAGAAGGACAATTGCAGCAAGGCAGACTGACTGCAATGTAGGTTAAGTTACGAATTAACTTTGTGTTGTGTCTATAGTTTATGATAAGTTTTAAGATTTTTTATACTGCTAATTTTCATGAGGTCTATGGTGCAGTGAGAGGCGAATTATAAATATTAAAGTGTTTCAAGTTCTTATGTACCCTATTTAAATGAGACAACAGAAAGTGTAGTTGAAGCTTGGAAATAGACAACAAGCAAACGTAGGACATTTTTAAAGAGAGTGAAGGATATTGTTCACAAACCAGGACATAGTTATTTTCTACAAAATTAATGAGTATAAAATGGAGTTTTATTATTTTCTTTTTGGCATATTGATGCCGTTGTGTGAGACACGAGATGAACTATGACAAAAGAACTTACTGGTAATTTGGGCGCCAGTGGTGCTTCCCAATCACCGTACTATTGAAACTCAGGGTTCTAGGGATGCTGTGGGTTCTGTGTGTCCATCTCAACCATGCGTACTTACAAACACGTAGGCAATACTAAACTTTTACTAAACATATTTATCACTTGAAAAACACATGTGGCTAGACCACTGTCACTACAAATGAAAGAGATAAGTTCACTGTAGACATGTTTTTATTGATACTGTGCATACAAATCAACACGCCATGAAATTATGGATACACTCTGTCGTGTCTAGCTAACTCCACTAGGGTGCTCCCCAGCCCGCAATTATTCTAGAGCACGCCTAGATGGAGGATCTCACTGCTGTGTATGAAAAATGAAAACATAATCTTCACAAGGGAAGAGAGTCGACAGCAGCTAGGGTGGACTGACGATTTTTCCCTGAAGATAGGTCATGGTGAATTACAAAATGAAACCCTGATGATACATTAACATGTATGATTATTCGACATCACTAATGCAGACTCGCCGGGGCTCGCCCTCCAGCACGTGGGTAGTGGGGTGACGGCCTATACACAGAGCCAGCTGGCACGGGAATAATTGCACCATACACAAATTACAAAATAAACCCTCAAAAGATACATGAAACAAGATGGAACACGAAACGAGTATCCAAAATAAACCACACACATGTGTGAAAACAAGTCTAGATGGCGTGGATGCTGCTGGATGAAGTTCGTAGCGGACTATGAGATGCAGGTGAAATTGCAACATTTCTTCATGGAAAAATATTACAAACTTTCATCTCAAAATAAAACATTTTTATAATAACAATTATTTTGTTATTTATCAAGGAAATCCTCTGCACGGTGCTTGTGCTAGTGATTGTTACTTTGAATTTTCATACCTTATACATATATGTTTAAAGCTTATTAATTATATGTGAATCTAATTGGTAACATTTTAACTTGTCGAAAAGCTTAAAAAGAAAATGCCAGAGTGGTAATTTAATGGCTTCAAAATCTGTGTGTGTGTGTGTGTGTGTGAGAGAGAGAGAGAGAGAGAGAGAGAGAGAGAGAGAGAGAGAGAGATGAATGAATGAATGAATGAATGAATGAATGAATGAATGAATGAATGACTGAATTATTGACCTGCAAATTCAAGAATTAACATTTCCCGGTTATAAACATGGGCAGTCAGAACTACTCCAAATTAAGATTCTAGTCAGTCTTGGGACTGGAACCTCAGAGTCAAAAACAGTTACACAGTTTGAAAGCAGGTATCAAAGTGTGTGTGTCCCTCTCCCCCTTGCAAGAACCAACCTACCAACCAACAAACCAACCTACCAACCAACAAACCAACCTACCAACCAACAAACCAACCAACAAACCAACCTACCAACCAACAAACCAACCAACAAACCAACCAACCAACCAACAAGCCAACCTGCCTATTAAAAAAAGTTTGTCTTCTGCCTCTTGCTAGAGAGTGAACTTTTATTTTTAAAACCTAGATCCTCTTGCATCCAAGCTGCAACCTTGTGCCAATTTCAATAACCTCGTGCTCAACACTTGCACTCACTGTGGTAGCATAAGTACTAACAGGTAAGGCAGTTTTTAATGCTCAAAGAGAGAAATTTTCTCCCATGCCCTTAACTCCCAACACACTAAAGTCAAATATGGCAATTACTGATTAACAGCTGTTGAAAGATTAGCTGGTTAACACTAGTAAGTAATCATCTGGATTATTGTCATGTTGTATAGCTGAAACATGGAAAAAGACTACCAAATGTAAATTCAGAACTGTTACTATAGGTCTCCTATACTTTCTGTTAAAAATAATGAATTTATATATTTTTTTTAGCATCAGGTGTCAATTGCAAAAGAATGGCTGTATTACAGAACCCAATTTCTTTGCAAATGTCTGTAAATAAATACCCCAACTCCTCGAGTTAACTGATCCTTATGTAACCACCCTCAACGTAAAACGACTCACATTGCATTTTAACAAAAAATTTGTAGTAAAATCCACAACACATAAAATTAACAACAATTCTGAAATTTTTAAAAACCATAGAATTTTGTAATATTGGCTCTTACAGTAATCTGTAACCAAATAAACTTTATTTTCTGTTAATTGCCCCTGGTGCATCTAAAGGTAGACTCTCACTCAAAAATCACGCCAAACAGACAGGCTGAGCACACTTAGCAGCAGACAGTCATATGAGCTCAGAACTTCTGCATGAGCATATCCATAATTCCAAGCTTTATTTGATTGCAACTATCAGCTGTTGGGAACTAATCGTCATTGTTTGATTACAAGGGTTTAAGGTTTCCCGTGAATTCTGTTTTGTGTCTCTAGTTTTACCTAATGCACGAAACAAAGGTCAAAATTCCCTCATATAATTATAAGAAATAATCTGTAGGCATGTTATGAGCCAATAATGCTAGTTTGCTTCCAAACACAATTTTGTATCAATGCATACTTTGCGCCGACTGTTGACAATACTTTGGTTGTAAGATATTTCTTTTGAATAAAATTGGGGCAAGTTTATCTTCAAAGTGATATTACTGAAATGAAGATCATACGCAGTAAGAAGAAAATGACGTGTGCTTGTCCCCCACCTTAGACCGTTTATCATGCCGACCACTTCGTCAGCGCAGCACACAGCCACACACTGCGCCTGATCAGCGCAGAAGGTGTAGTGTCGTATGACACTGGAGTGATATGCAACAAGTGCAGGCTGGGGTAAGTAGTGCAATGCCTCGTGCGCTCTGCCCAGCCAAGGGCGGAGGAATACATAATCATTAAAAAGGGTTCTAGCAGGTTTCGTGGCATCAGCAGCACATGGGCCCGCTATCGCCCGCCCTCATGCAATGGCGGGAGTTCAGTAAGTTAGTAGAGTCCAGAGGGGTTGGTCCATGTGACCGAGTTCCGTGTTTTCCCGCACCAGGCTGCATCATCAGTTCTACCAGCACCTTCTCAGCAATAGTGTAATAATTTTGAACATTTTTCATTCATTTAGCCGCCTGGGATACCACCCCTCACCTCCCCAGGAATAGCATTGCCTGGGGAGTATTTTTAACATTAACAGCACACCGAAAAACCATCTAGCCAAGTGTTTTTGTAACTGTTTCACCTTCGCCGCCGGTTTACAGCGAACAAACGTGTACAGTTTTCCCCTGGAGGGAAGTGTAATAATCATACCGATTAAAAATGGCATGAACTGACGAGTGCATTTTTCATTTGGACGCCACAAGGCATTTCAGGGCGTGGGTCCTTCAATCCTGCCTTTTATTTGCAAGTTTTAAATTGTGTCAACTTTTCAGGGTATTTATTTCATGCTGCAACATGTCAAAGTGTTAATATTCCTGGGCGTGTGGTTGGCTCAAACAATCCACAGCGTAGGGAGTTCTAATCAATTCAGTATAATTAATTCGCAATACCATACGGTGAATGGGCAACCTGAAGAGCCCCTCGTTTACTGAACAACTTGTGAACGAGGCCTACAATCAGATGAACTTCAGAGCATCGCTGGAATGTTGGTCAGGGTGATCGGCCCGCAGCACCCTGAGAACATCAAGGGTCATCAGCTCTACCGCAACTGCAACATTGACACCACTACAGCGACGTCTGGCACCTACCAGGTAACTTTGCCTTTCCTCACCTGAACGTTCACAGTCCAGATTACCTCAACCAACCCTTTTTCCGGCAACTGACAGCTGTCAAAAATAAGTATAAAAATTAATTCACTACAAACATCTAGCAAAATTAAGAAATGTGGTATTCCATATTTTGTGTATACTGTTACATGCATTGTTCTTGTTTACTGATAATCGTAGCTTATAAGCATTTAACATTCCTAATATATTCATAAAATTGCAAGTAAAAATCAGGAGTTTAGTGAACAGATGTGGTGATTTGAGGCAATAAAACTTTTGGAAATGCAAATTTTCTCAAACACCACAATTTAACAGAATATTCTCTCTTGAAGTATTATTTCACAATAAATACTCCATACCATTAAAAGTATTTAATTTTTTAAGTAGAATTTTTAACATGTAACACATAATTTAAAAAAGTGTAGGCCTATTTGGATATACATTTTATATACCTGTATTTAAAAATTGTTATAATGTGTGTGTACATCGAGAACAAATTTTTAAAGAGCCAGTTAGTTATACTGAGAAATAAGTGTGTAAAAATAATATAACGTAGCAAATTGGAACTCGTGAACTTTCTGCCTCTAGTTTGAAGGCATTAAGACTAACCACAATTGTTGCAGTGCACATTTAATTAAGATGACTCGCACATTTTAAGCAACTCTCAGACAGCTGTTAACATGGATTGTGCTACATTTTGCATCATCATTGAAAGTTTTTTTTTTTCTGGTAGTACACACAAGCTGAGCTTCAGTCACCTTGTTTTTGACACTTGCAATGCTACAGCCTCCCCTGTTGGATTTTTGTACCATCTGCTGTCTGTTCAGCATTACCAACGAACATGCGAATTTGCCCTTGCCCTACCAATACCATACCACCTCTCCATATTCCAGCCAAGTTATAGTGCTTTATAAATATTAGACTCCAGAATGCACATCAGCTTGATCCATTGAAAAATAATCCTGGGGATTCCAAAACTATGAACACCTATCTTTTACGTTCATTTGCAACATGCAGCATTTTAAACGGAAACTTGTATTCTTTTAAATAACTAATCTGGGCTGGATACAAACCAGGTGACTTCTTAGGCGTCTTCTTTGGTGTTTTTGAGGGTGTCTTCTTCGGAGTTTTTTTCAGCTGGCCAGTGAGGGCTTTTCCTGGACTCTTCAACTGGCTCGAGTTCATCGACAAAGAAAAACTTTTTGATGTATTCAGACTAGTGTTGGTTAAATTGCTGCAAAGTCACCAATGAAAAATTATTTCAAGGTCCACATGCTTAAAGTCTGTACTCTAAAGCTGGGAAGAGGAAAGATGGGGTCAAATTCAATTTTACATTGCATGGTTATGGTTGGGATCTCCTGGGGCCATTTCACAATGTTTAACAATTACAAGTTCACAAGTTACAATTTACAAGAGGCAAATCTACAAGTACCTTTAAAATACACTCACCAATAAAAACCAAAAACTTGTAAATTTTGGCCGACTTGTAACGTTTCGCAATGTTTACTTCACAAATTGGTAACAAAAACATTACGTCAAAGGTTAAGATATATTATTAAAAGGTATCAAGTTCAGATGTAATATTCTGCATTATAATATAATAAATGAAAGAAAAATGGCTGTTTTGTGGGAAATTAAGGATCAAAAGGATACTTTAGTTCGTGCTTTCATCTGCAATTATTACTAAAGAAATAAAATGTTAAGTGGAAGGAAGTGCATAATATTGCACAATCTGTTAGGTTAGTGCCAAATGAAAAAGACAATGTATTGTTGGTGAAAACTTGTCTCAGCTGTTGGTGATAGGAGGAACAGCTGGCAAAAACACTGTGTAGTTTTATCAGTGTGTGTGTGTGTGTGTGTGTGTGTGTGTGTGTGTGTGTGTGTGTGTGTGTGTGTGGCGTGTGTGTGTGTGGCGTGTGTGTGTGTGGCGTGTGTGTGTGTGGCATGTGTGTGTGTGGCATGTGTGTGTGACACGCACGTGCGCATGTGTGTGGGATGCATTGTTTGAGGTGGAGCACTAGTCAGGAGCAGTCAGCAATACCAACAAATTTTTGCATCTAGCTACAAGTAGTTCAGCTAACTGCCATTAGGTAGCAGCAGCATCAAAGCAACTATGGTGCCAAAGTATGTGCAGGTGTCATACGCCCTGGACATGAACATAGGTCTGTGAAGGGGGTTGGTGAAGGGGGGGGGGGGGGGGGGGACTTCTCTACCTGTTCTCCCCTAATCACCTCAGATGCACAGTGGCCATTAGAGAGTGTGGTCAGATGACATAACAGGCCAGCATAGCAAGACTCCGAGGGATATGGACTCTTCCTCAGCGTTCGTTGCCAATTCTAAAAGAACAATAAACACTCTTTTTCAATATTGCAAATTTATTACAATTTCAAGAGAGCTGAGATGGATTTAAAAATACGGGGGGGGGTTTAGGGGGAGAAGGCGCACAGATAAGGCATGTATTCCGAGCACCTATTTAACTTGTCTTAAACAAATGTTTAGTTTTAAACGAGAAAATGGCCAGTCTAATCTGCTGTGAAAAACTGAAAATGTCATTCTATTTGTTAATAAAGGAAAGATATTAAGAATTACTGCCATGTTGATTTAATTGAATTTTTCAACTACATACTGAATACGCAGTTATTTAGAATATAATGGCTGACGAATAAAGTAATTCCTGGTATTTTCTTTCTGGTTCTAAATCATAGTTACATACAGAGTTCTTCTGTAGCCGCCATCGATGACGGTTCAGGACTTTTGAATTTGTGCACACGAAGTACTGTTTTTGAGAACATGAGCATTATACACACCGCCCTGTCACCTTGAACTCACATAATAGAAAATTTAATTTGTACCACCAACTGGATTGACAGCTCTGTGTACACTGCAACAAACAGATGATTTTGAAAAGCCATGTACATCACAAACTGCACGATATTGACAACCAGTGCCCCTCTGATGCAATTATGCACAAAAACTGTTGCTTAGGAGTGAATGCACCCATTTGTCCTGTTTCATGTTGTAATTGTTTACATACACTTTGTAGAAGAAATTCCATTGTTTCACTACATGCACAAAATATTTCATTGAATTCATATACGGACATGAAATCATTATTTATTCATGGCCTAAATGTTTTTGTTAGACGAAGAATTATATTTTCTTCTTCAGATTCACTACAACTATTTCTAAACAAAATTACTTCTTATGCATATGCACGAGTAATATGATAGAATACAAGTTTACGAAGGTATTAAGCTTAATAGAGATTATGTTGACTTTAAAAGCAAACACCTGTAACTTGTATATTTTTGTTTGAATTTTGGAACAGACTACTTGTAAAGTAGTTAAAATTTACTTGTACACATGTAATTTTCACTTGTAAAGTATTGTTTCCTATAATGTTATTGTGGAACAAAAGTTCACGTTATTAGTAAACACTCACAATTTACAAGTCTTGTAAACATTGTGAAACAGACCCTGATGATGTTTGCCTCAAACAACTTGGGCATTACCTCGGTGATCGTAAAGTGAGCACAGAGAAATAAGGAGTGAACAAATGCCTTATATAATAACACAAAATCACATCAAAATGCATCAAAACTTAAATAAAAATACAAAGTACACATAAAAATTACAATGAAAATTTTACTACAAATTTCTACACTACGTCCTGTGTTTTGGCAAGCAATGTATTTAAAATGAAAAGAGAGAGAAAATACTATTCTTTGGTCTTCCTTTCAAACTACTACTCCCCACTTGCCATTCAAGCATCTTGTTTGGTAACTTCTGCATACTCATTCGACAGCTATCCCACCTAAATGCAGATTTCTCTTCAATCTTGGATAGGATTTCAGTCTCTCTCTCTCACTTTCTCTCTTGCTATCGTGCTCTATCGCTGTCATTCTCCCTCACCAGTTTTGTAATACCTGAAATACCTCTCAAATGCTTCACCTCACTGAATAATATCAGATATTGTATAAATTATTAACAAAATTACGGAAGCAAAAAAAATTCAGTTTTTTTTATGATGGAATGCTTTTCATTACAAAATTACATTCAAAATATTATTTTTTACAGACCAAAAGGGAAATTCACATTACCTGAAAAAATGTTTTCCAAAAGTATTTTTATTTTATTTTACTATCTATGGAAACACTACATATTCATTTAACACAATTAATATACTAACACTGCACTAAGTTAGGTCTATCTGGGCACCCACGTGATAACACACAGAGTTTGTAGAACAAAGACACAAGTGCTTCCCAAAACTCTTAACAAGGTTATTGTGTTATTGTGGTAAATAGATCATAAAAGCTATGTAAAAATAATTTTACTGAATAAGGCATACTCCTGCACGTGTACACTGAATTCTTTTAGGCAATGTTAAAATGTGGCAAAAAAAAAAAAAAAAACCAAGTTTAAATACCACGGACTCTGTGTGATGATGTATTCTTTATACTGTGTACTCTTTGGTAAAGGTAATAAAAAGTAGTCTGGCTGAAAAAGTTGTAATGAATATAACCAATTTAACAGGTTATGGGCCCAGGCAAGCTAAAGGCCTCTGCGGTTGAGATTTTTTTATGGTTAAGAAGAAGTGTGGTGATGGTAAAGTCAACCTAAATGAAAGTTATTTGGGTGTAGTGTGGTTTTGTTCTTAATTTGATGGTAAAGTAAAGCCTACACACCTCAATGAACACTTCAAAAATGGATGGTTTGATCAGCGGTCAAGTAGACACAAGGTTATCAGGTGAGGCAGATTGGGCAACATGGAAATTCAAGTTTACTGTATTGCTCAGGAAAACTAACCTACTTGGCATTACTGATGGCACCACCCCGCCTCCTGTAAAGGAAGAGAGTAAGCAAGATTATGAGAAATGGGCAGAAAAGGATGCCAAAGCTCAACGTATAATTGTAACACACATTGAATATTGTGTTCAACAAATTATATAGCGTAAAACCGCTTGTGATATCTGAAATAAACTTCATACAGTTTATGAATAAGAAAGTGAATCGTCTGTACATATAACACAACAAAAATTTTTTGAAGTAAAATACAAGAAAAACTAAGCAATGTCCGAGTACCTCGGTACAGTTGATGCAATCTTGGACCTAAACCTAAAGTCTCTTAGGTGCTGATGACAACAAGAGCATGGCGATCACAAAAATCATCTAGTCTTCCAGGGCAGTATCAGCATTTCATATCGGGGCTTGGGAGTCCATGCCAGCGGAGCGGAGGACGAGCTAACATCTTGGTTGCTGGTTGAGGAGCAGTGATTCAAGGCAAGGGTAGAAGACGGATCAACGAATTCCACAGCATTCCAGGTAGTAAAGGCAGGAATAAAGTGCTTTACTTGTGGTAAAGTTGGACACTACGAACGAGAATGGAAGTCTAATATAAAGAAAAGTGAACATGCTAATAACAATAAATTCCAAAATAGGGTTAATAAGGGTCAAATACTGTCAACAGTGCAAAAAGTCAGGTCACAATTTAAATGAATGTTGGTTTAGAACTATATCAAGTAATGCATTTCAGGTCCATGTAATGCCTGTTATAAACAGTGAGTGTGCCAGTGATGAATGGGTAATGGTGCATCAGAGTACATGTCACATGATAAACATATCTTTATTAATTATAAAGAATTAAAATGTTCAAAAGAGATCACATTGGGTGATGGAAAAGTCATTCCAGCTGTTGGTATTGGTGACCTAGTTACAATCCCATAATGGGCATGAATGGTTAAGATACTACTCTGTACAATGTTTTGTATGTGCCAAATATAAAAGTAAATCTTTTCTCAGTTAGCACTGCCACAGATAAAGGTTACCATATACATATGAATAGTGAATCATGTAGGTTCCTAAAACAAGGAAGCAGTCTGATTTATGCTACTGCTTATCGCAGAGATAAACTATACGCTCGTATTGGTAAAACAAATACAAATTTAATTGAATGGCATGAAAAGTTGGGGCATCAGAACATAGAGCAGGTAAAGTTGATTCTAAAAAGAAGTTGAATAGAATGTACACTAGGTGGTGAACAGTCAACATGTGTTCCTTGTGTGAAAGGAAAGTTGCACAAATAGCCATTTCCTTTAAGTGAAGCAAGGGGTGAAAAACCAGGTCAAGTATTACATATAGATTTGTGTGGTCCAATGGAGATCGATTCCTCAGGAGCTCGTTATTACTTAATAATTAAGGACGACTGCACATATTTTAAAACAGTTTATTTTTTGAAGAACAAGGCTGAGACTGCAAACAAAATACAGATTTTTCTGAACTATTCTATTAAAAATTTGGGTCATGAAATGCAAATTATTAGGTCAGACAATGGGACTGAATTTATCAACAAAGCGTTTCAGGCACTAACAGATAGCTTGGGAATAATACATCAGAAAAGTGTAGCATACAAACTGGAACAGAACGGTAGAGATGAACGAGAAATACCTACCATAAACGAGTAGGCTAGAACACTGTTATTGTCCAGCAGTTTAGATACGAATCTATGGGCTGAAGCGGTTAATACTGCAGTTTATGTCTTAAATAGGACAGGTACAAGTAGCAGGGAAAATAAAACACCATTAGAATTGTGGGCAAACGAAGGGTTATTTGACATAAATATGTTGAAAATTTTCGGGTCAAAAGTAACGGTTCATATTCCTGACCAAAAAAGGCAGAAATGGGACGCAAAGTCAGAAACAGGTTACTTAGTGGGTTATGGTGAAAACACTAAGGGATATCGTGTATTTTCCTGACTTAAATTATGTCTTGATCAAAAGAGAAACAATATTCATTAAGGAAAGTGGAAATGAAATAAAAGAAAAATATAATGCTGGGAGGCAAGAAGGATTTCCAGTTGGAAATCAAATGTGAATATGGGATATCCAGAACAGGATGTCGGAGAATAAACAACACATGAAGAAAAGGAAGATGATAAAACCAGAGAGAACCAGGTGCATCCAGAAACTGAAATGGAAATACCTCAGAGAAGATCAAAAAGACACAAGAATAAGCCAAAATGGTTAGAAGAGTACAAGACAAGTTTCATTATCACTTAATAGTGAACCATTGACCTATGAAGATGCCATGAACAGTAATAACAAAAACTGGGAGGGATTTTTTAAAGATAAACATGGTAAGCTGACACCTATATGCAGTATATAATGTTCCCTATGCAGCTAAAAACTCTTTAAAAATTATATTTTCAAAGGACCAAGACAAGTAAAAGCAAATCCTTCATATTGTTACAGGAAGGGATAGAAGAAGAAGTAATTAAGGATACTCAAAGCTGAAACTAAATTGTTACTAGAAAAAACAATAAATATTCAAATACTTGAAGGTTTGAACAAGAAGTTTCTCAGGGGAAATGCTACTACAGCCAATAACCTTAATTTCTCAGAAATAATAAGCTTACTCAACAAAAGAGATTACCTCCACAAGGTACTAGGGAAAAAGAAAAAAAAAAACACACAACAAAATACCCCCTCCCCCAATTGGGGCCAGTACGGACCTCTAATAAAACTAGATATTTCACATACTTTGACCCATTTATTCAAACGGGAGCGTTAATCAAAATAAAACATAGATAAAACAAGGAAATTTTAAACTTAGGACAAAAGGAAATGAAAATAAGGGGGTGTTCCTTGCTTCAGTGTATCTCACTGTAACCGTTCCAGCACTATTGAGGAGTTACATGGTGTGTTGTAGTTCTCCCTTAATGATCTTATGTTCACTTCAAAGTACTGTGTTTACTTATGTATAGCATGCCCTTTTTTCCCTAAATAAATTCAAGAATTTCTGGAGCACGCTGTACATGGAAAAATTAATTAAGGAAGGAGGAGTGGTAGTCATAAATTGTCCAGAGATGTTTAGAGGGAAATGTAGCGGAACTGTCTGTTGTCTCATCTCCTGCCCTTACATCACTCCTCTCTCTCTTCCTCCCAATGCCCCCTCAGCTCTCCCCCGTAACCATCTATGCTAATGCCTCCCCCTTTTTTTGGGTTACCTACATCCCTGTTCCAACTGTTTCATAGCAGTTTTACGCAATACACCAGAAATAAACTATTAATAATGAATGTTGGAAGTTCATGTGCTTCTTACACTGTGAAGTTCAAGCTATCAGTCAAATATGTCCTCAGAGTACTACAGTGATAAATGAAGTTTTTTTTCCCCACCACCAGTAATGTGATTGTCATCCATTGTTTCTATCGAGTTGTTTATGAAGAAAAGCGTTTGTAGATATTGTGTGTTGTTAGGAAGTATGATTATTTTGAACCATTTTCACAAAATTTGTATTCTGTAATTTTTTTTTCCCCAACTTTTTAGTGCAGTAAAATACATCAAATTCAATACTAAATGTTGGTTTTATTAGGGAAAATATCAGTGATAAAATGTTTACTTGAAATAATTATAACAAAACTTACAAGTAAATATGTCTCTTAAAAGCGATAATGCATTATTGATGTTTAAAATAAAGGAAGCCTGTCAACCACCAGGATAAAAAGCAAAACTAAAAAAGGAAGCCTGCCACCACTGCAGAACGTAAACACATTTTTTTTAAAGACATTACAAATTTTTTAAAGTCTTAGGTTACCGTGAGCAAACAGCATACCACAATGTTTTGACTTTTAGCACCACAAGTAATTTAACTAAAGCATTTTCAAAACATATAACAATCACCACACATCAATGTAAAAAAGAATACTTTGTTCCATATTTACTAGCACACTGCCACAAATACATTTCAAAATCTCCCACAAGAACAAAACGCAATAAATATGTCAATGTCAATACCGATGTGCAAAATACAACCTAAAATTTTTCAGCGAATTTAACATCCGATGCAAAAATTGTTATTGTCTCAATAAAATAAATTAGGGTAAAACAAAGTTTTTTAAATGGCCAAACACATTTCAAATACCCTAACAACAATGTAAGAAAACATTATTAACAAAACAACTTACTGTTCACTTAGTAATTCATAACCACGTATGGAGCTTTGGATGTACAATTCACTAAAATCACTTTTGTCGGCCACTGATACGGAATCATTTATTTGCTGGTTATATATTATTAACTGCACACACAATATTCTGACACCACCAGCACGGAATTCTCGCATATAGATAAATTATGACAGGAGAGAACTCACTGAAACTGCATTTCACCGGATGGGTGGATTGGCTGAGACCTTTCACATAACTGTAATGTTCGCATGCTCTACTGTAACATTTCTAAATGTTTTTAAAACCATTGCTCTATAACTCAGAAAAATTGTACATTAGTCAATGAGCACAATTTTTACCATAAATGTTGTAATTGTCATTAAATTTCTACATTATAATTTTTAATGCAGAGTATTATTTTCTTCTACAACCATAGCAAAGACAGCCAACATAACACGCATCCCTCAGCTGACACTGTACTTTGCAAAAGGGGACATTTACTGTTTACATCATGTGTAGGTTGGTCACAACGTCTGTAAAATTTTACTTAAGTTATATGAAACAGAGTATATTACAAAGAGAGCTTATATATATATATATATATATTGATAACCTATCATGGAAAATTAGAAGATGATTAGAAACGAGTATTTCATTTACCAGTGATGCTACTAACCATAAAGAAATTACTCCAAATACCAATTTAGGTTACTTTGAATTAATAAAAGAGTTAAAGGAGAAATTTGCACAAGCTAGCACATTTGATAAGAAATACAAAATTTTAAGTTTGGTAAAAAGTGCTGAGGCAATTCTAAAACCAAAGCTGAGTTTACGTGCAGCAAATATTTAGTAACAAATACAAGAACTTTAAAGGCAAAACATTGTGTGCTACCACATGTTAACAAATAAAAGCGCAAATCAATTTAGTAATGAAACCTTACAAGTTGTAACAAAATTTGACACGAGTAATGATGTAAGGAGAATCATGCCTGGTTTAAAGGACTGTGTAAATGCCAGATCTCCAAGTGGAATGAAGACAAAAAAGTACTCTTTAATTTAGATTAAGTTTACCTGACATTGAGAAACTCTCATCCATGTATAAAGATAGGGTTTTCATCTGAATGGTAAAAGTATATGGCCGCCAACTTGAAAATACTACATGTATTCTATAATATAAATATACAGTGTAATAGTATCATATAAGCTTTTAAATGACACTAAAAACTCCACAATAGGCGACTTATTAAAAAAGTTACAGCTCATTGTGTAAACCTCCAAAATCTGTGAAATTTGCTTGCAGTATGTATTAAAAATGGCTGCCATCAACCAATTGTTGTAGATAAAATTCTAGATAAATTTTTTTTTTTTACCTTGAGGATAGGGTAACCTATGAACCAATTTTTATCAAAATCAAAAATGGTGCAGCTTCCATTTTTTTTTTAATGATTTCATATTGAATGACCCAAAAGGAAAAATCCCATTCTGTATGCTGCTCATAACAGATGGCTAACTTATTAACTTTTTATAGTGAGGTTTCTTCACAGTTTTTTAACCAAACCTTTGAAAATTAACCCCATGTATGACGTATTTGATCGTTTCCTAAATGCAACATGTATCACAAGCATTTTTTACTTGTTTTCATAATTGTAAACTATTTACTGTGACTAAAATATTATTTAATCAAAATGTCTAAATATCTTATACAGTAATATAAAAATTTTGAAAAAACCCACTTGGTGCACCCTGTTTAAAGCACATTTTGTGACATGTATTTATGTTTCTGCCATATCAGTTCATCGCACCAATCCACTATATGTCAGGACTGTTGCTTACTTGTGTTATTGAGGTAGAGCTGTCCATTCTCTTATCGTACTTGGCCACAAAAGCAAGCGAAAGTGTGCTATTCAAGAGTGTCACCATTTGTTAATTTTTTAAGGGGGACAAAATGGTTAATGGTAGAACAGACATATCTACTTGTTGCTACACATGTTTATGGCAATATTGTTTTAGTATGGATTATGTTACAAACACTCTCACCATTAAAAAAAATATCAATCAGTGGTGCAACCCTAGAATCATACACGTTCGGTTACATTTATGGCTTTGGAGCAATTTCTACTACACATTGACATATAAAAATAATTACTGAACAATGCTGTAGACACACGTAGTAACAACTGACGTCGGCCACTGGCAAGCAGCACTCAGCCCATGATGACACTAGCCGCTGACTGCACGTGCAACACCAACACGTGGCTAATTACCACCACAGCCCACAGACTTCCCACATAAAATTTGCTACTTAATTTTTTTGACATAAAGTGCAGTATGTTCATAGGGTACCATGCAGTGGCGATGCGTGTTATAATTTCATGGTCAAGCTACTGTGTGCAGGTGGCAGTACTGACATTGATCTCCCTAATAAAGGGGGAGGACGGTCCGGGGGTTCTCCCCCAGGAAAATTTGGATTTTAAGGTGCAAAATGGTACAATTTATATATTTTTTCTTGCCTAAATATAAAATACACAGCTTGTAAAAATATGAATATTTTTTAACAAAAAATTAGCCACAATAAAAAATATTACAAAGATGCCTTCATCAAACCCGGAACCTTGATCAATTAAAGCAAGTAACTCAACATAATTGAACAGTTTTCTGTTTCTTTTGTCTCATCATGACCACGGAAAGGCAGTTCCGTATACCCAAGAAACAAACAACATCTATTAAACACTTCAAAATTTTTGTTTCTTTTAACTTTTTCGTCATGTCATGTGCTTAATTGTTTGAATCTATCGAAACCCAAATCAACTATTTTTACCAAATTCTTTACGAGAGAAAAACAAATTTATGTGAACATCAGAACACTCGTGTGTTTGAACAGCATTGCACAGATTTGTTAAGGTCACAATACCCAGTTGCAGTCCACGTGTTAACATCCTTTGAAAACAATAAACATGGCTAGCAAAACAGTTTGTTTAGGCTGTTACATCCAGCTAACCACAAGTTTTCCTGATAAACAATTTTTTTTTGGAAATGACGTACAAAATTACCTTTCTTGAATGTTGTGATCGTAAGTTCAGGTGTCAGTCTACCCTCTTTTATGATGTCACATATTTCCTGAAAAGTGAAAGCACTGCTGAAAAAATGCTTCACTCATAATCCACACACACCACACTTACATCCACATGTTTCTGTTGCACTCATTCTATCTACTAGGATCTCAGTCTCACACGAATACGTATAACATTCTCAGCACCAAAACTAAATTAAATACAAACAATACGATTCGTGTCATGCGTGCAAACTTGCCCAAGCATCAATCTAGTTACTGTAAACTACACCACGCCAACTGCTTGCAGCTAGACCAGCTTCGGCTATGTCCGCTTCAGTTCAGTGAAGAAAGCACTCCCATCGTAGCTTCTAACATAGGTTGACGCAGTCATGAGCCCCCACCCCTCCCCGGGCGGTCTGGTCTTCCTAACCTGCCACCCATCCGTCGGCCGGGAAACCATTGCGACTGCCTACCTGCTGAAAGCATTACTTACAGTGCTTCCAAACATCTTGGTTTTGCTAGCCAACGAGTTGTCATATAATGTACAGTATTGTTTCCCAAGTAAAATGTGTACCGCATGAGTGAAAAGTTACCTTAATGTAAATATAAGTTAGGATTTAATATTTATTTTAAATATAACATTGTCAGGAAACTGTCTGAGCAAGCACTGCTTGCGTTGCTTGCCCTAATGAGACCCCACTGGTACCATGTTTGTTTTGAAAGTGTTATATGTATTTGAGGGCATTGTGTTCTTTTCAGCTGGACATTTTGAAATGCACGCTGCGCTAAAAATGATAAACATATCTCAGGCAAAAAGGCAGTACAAAAACTTTTTAAAATATTATCAGTCAACTATAATTTAAATCCTGTATTTAAAATATGCATTTATTATATTATGTGCCATTTGAATTTGCTATTTCTAACTTTATGAAGTGTGCTCACGACTTCCATTTGTGTAGACCCCGTAGGCCGCCATGGTAGGCCCGGGGTGTCCCTGCTCCTAGGCAGTCATTCCCGAGAAGCTGGCTAGGTAAGACGCTGTCCTTATGCACCTCAAACTTTTGCACTGACTTAGATTTCCATAGAACTTTTAGTATACTGGGTAACCTTTGCTTGCGTACGTTTGCCAGATTTGTCCCCAGTATAATACTATCAGCTTAAATAATTTAATTGCAGCCCTTGTTGGCTTTTTATCATATAGATGAGAGGAGTTGTATTGTAACAGCGAGACAAGACCGCGCAAAACTGGTGTCTGATTTCATCTGCCCACGGGATGGGGTTTTGACACATTACCTGTGTTATTTTAATGTAATTGATTATGGGCAACATCTCCTCGTATGTATTTTGCAGATTTTGTAAAGTTATCAAGTGCAAATTCCACTTGGTTTCTGACCACGTGGTCAACCACAGTAATTTCTGTATCAAGGCCATCACCGCATTCTAATGGTTTATTCTATTGCATTCTTGTGCCCTTTCATTATTATCAGGATTTCATGTATGTTTTATTAGTGTTTCGTGTAATTTCGCGAAATTTTATAGTGTTTGTTCTTTGACCACGCGGTCATCCAGAATACTTGTGTTTTCCCACCATCCAAGCTGCATTCACGGTATAAACGTATTACTTGTGGCAATGTAATGTTAGGATCACGGCGCTATAACTTGTTGCACAATATTGGCCTTCCTAAGGAATTTAACGTATATATTTCATGTCTGACCACGTGGCCGCCATCACGTATATCCAGAGCTATCCGCTCCATTCTCAAGTTCTTTCGTACTGAATGTGCTGTTAATTACTATTTAATGCAGTGTCTTGTTATATGCATCATGTCTTTTCATATAAATTTCACTGTGACGTGTTAAGAGTCTCCTGCCACAAGGCCTAAACGCTGACCACGTGTCTGTGTAACCCAGCCCCCCATTGTCCTTGATCGTGGTCACACTTAGCGTGGTTAGGGGATGTATCCCGACGGGTAGGCGTTGGTAATTGCATTGTACCATAGTGTTCATTTTCATCTCCATGCCCTGTCCCTGGGTAAACCTACAGTCCACCCCAGCGGCTGTAGGTCTCTTAACTCGTGGGGACTATGTCCTCCGGCACCGCGGAGTGTCATCTAGCATGGTAGGTGTTATGTGAAGTGCGCAGAGGGTCACCAAAACGGACTTGCGAACCACGCAGTAAAATGTAAACTCTAATAAACTTGACACGGTATGTAAAGTTTAATAAATTAAACATCTTCAGTGCATAAATTGAGTGTCTCTATAACGTCTTAACCATGATCCAGATCATAGTGTTGAGTATAATGTGTAACAGTGTTGTGTAAAAATGCACGGGTGTGACAGGCACACAATACCCACGGAAACCCATGAGATCAACCTGAGTCTCAAAAGAGCGGTGCATAGGGAGCATCGCTGGCGCCCATTATCAGTGAGTAAACAGTGTATTTGTTCATCTTCGGGTCTCACCCATCAGCGTTACGATAAAATAGTTGTATCATTATCCATTTTTTTTATGAATCTACAATTGCACATTTTTGGTTCCTTTTGGGGCTCTGGAGAAATTTACACAATATATAAACTTATAAAAATAATTAATGCAATACTTACCTAGAAATAGATCTGATAATTTATTGCAACCATAATGTGGCGCAACACCAAAAAAGTTTACACAAATTTTTTTTAATAAGTAACTTTCTTCTGGCCTGGAATAATTAAGCATCCAAAAGCAGTAACATGTCTTTGTGAACAAAATATTTTTAGGTAGCTCTAAGAAGTTGTTCATTGCAATACCCTTGTTTTGAGTTATGGGGATTATTTTTGTCCTTGTTTTAAACCCTCTTTATTATGCAACATGCAAGCACCTAGAGTCAACTTTGGTTAAGTGATAACTTACGCATACTTTTTTTAAAATATAAAAACAAAGTATACAATTAGGAATTTTTACATGAATACTTGTCTAACTCAACTATAACCCCCACTTAATAAAAATAACAATGAAATAAGCACCTCACGAAAAGTTTGGAATATTGTAAGATTTGGCTGTTTGGGTGGTAGAGGTTATGTAATTCTGTTATGATCAACAGAGAGTGTAATAATGCATTGGACATGCCAGGGACAAGCTGACAAAAAAACAGCAGTTAATGATCATCCACAACCTCAGGAACACTCCCAGATCTCATAAGAGCAGCTCAGATGGAACTGCAACGGGACCATCGTCCCGACAATGACATGGTCGACATATTGATTACAAGCATGCCACTGCGAGTTAGGGACCTGTGCAACACACATGGAGGCCATATAGTTAATTCATGGTTTCTTCTAATGTTTTAAAACGAACTTTTGAAATATCACCCTAGCCATAACGTGTTAACCTGTTTTTTCAATAACTTGTATAACACAAATATATAACACTGTGATTAACTTTCAAATACTGTGATCCTGAATAAACGAAACTCTGACTTAGTATCTTCTATAACTTGTGATAGTTATTTTGTATTAAATATAAATTAAACAGTGAGAGCAGTGATATATTGGCAACAAAAATTATACACGTTTTCAATTTTAGCATATTTCATACTTATTACAACCAAAAAAATAATTTTTGGACTTGTAATTTACAACAGAAAAGAGATTTTATTGTTTGAAAACTTATTGTAATCTGTTTAGATGTGATGACGGTTACAAATTCGAAGTTGGGTGAAGTGGCAACTGGCGACACAGACATGACATGGCGTGTTTCTCAACGACACGTCAAGTTCGTACTCATTGTGTTTTTTAAACCTATCTACCTAGGCAGGTTACGATGTTGTAATAAATAAATTTTTCCACTGTAGGAATATATATACTGTAATGTGTCACGACAGCTGTGTGTGATTGGAAATATTGGACGTGTGAAATTTATACATTTTAACCATAAATAGTTTTTAAGACAAATTAAATTTTATTGTTTGAAAGTCATGTCTGTTTATCACAACATTGTAACCTTGCTCTAGGTATTTGAAACACATTTGTGCAACGTGCTTACTTTCTGTGATCTGAACGTTTGCCACAACCCCAACAAAATATTAAGCAGAGCCACATAAATTTAAATAAATAATTAAATAAATCTAGAAAACAGTATGTACTAATTCATATAAATATGAGCAGAGTAAAAGTTATGGTAAGCCTATTTGTGCTAGTGTTAAAAACTATATTTTAAGTTTGTCATTGCTACTTTAAAAAAATAAACGACATGAGATACGTGCTTGAATTTACTGTCTCTTTTCGTTTAATTGGCTGTTTCTCCATTTTAATTTTTATTACAACTGAGACAGTCTTTTTAACGAAATAACCCAACACGCATCAATAACAAGAGGTTAAATACTACAGTTCTTTCCCCCAGAGTTATAACAGGGTTAAACACAGTTGCTGCAAAATATTAACGTGTATTATGTGTAATGTGCTATGTCATGTATGACAAATATGTCAACAATGTAAAATAACAACCGTAAGAACTATCGTCAACATAGACATCGTTAGGCAAGAATGTAGGGCACACCAATTTACATGCTTCATATGGTTTTACCTGCAACATAAGCTACTTAAAACATTAAGTTTTGCAGAAGCCAAATATACAACTTTGATACCATTTACTATACATTTCCTTCAGATCCTGATCTTCATAAACATTCATAAAACAAACTACGGCTGTTCACAGTAAACTAAGCACTTTCCAAAGTCCTACTTAATATCTACTTGTATGCACTTTGAGTCCTCTCCCACCATAAGTAATATTGATATTGCCATGGGCCTAATCACTTTATTCATGTTTTGGTCGAGTGATACTACGAAATTATTAGGTAGGTATATATTTTACAAATTTGCATTTTTAAACTTAAGGCCATAGTATAAAATCAAGCAAAAGAAATTATTTTAGTCTACACAAATGCTTACCTGACACTGTTAATTCAGCGTTAAGAAATGGAGCTACATTATATCAGCTTTACTGAGTACATGCTGGTCAGTATGTCTATTAGGTAGGCTCAGTGATATTTCTCATGTGCTGGATTAACCATAAATAGCATATAAATGGCATTAAATACTGTATTTGGCTGCTCAGTTCTTTCTTTAAACGTGTCAAAACATGAAGAAACTTATTTTCCTACACTGTTGCCAACTTTACCGGAAGCATGCCTGTCAATGTGGCCATTAAAATATGTGCAGATAGAATACACATATTTACCAAACAATTTCAATGGCCATTGACAGCGAACCAGTTATGTCTATTGGGATAACGGAAATCTATCATGAACTACCATCGGTCCAGCCTCTCCATCAAAAGTTTGTTTCAGTACAAAGTACTAAGAATGCAAAGGTGAAATACAGCTGCTTAGTCCACAAACTCCAGTCGCCCACACAGCATGACGGCATAGCTGGCCACCAACATGTCGGAACACCATTCACCACCTGGTAACATACCAGCCGGCAGCCCAGCCAATAGGGAACTTTATGCTGCACACAGAAGCCAATAAGGCACAAGACCCACTTCCAGAACTTTGTGCAGTCAATTAAAGAATATATATATGCTCACATCAAAACAACCACCACACCATTTCACTTATGCAACTTTTCTACTATGTGGTTTCAGCGTACATGCCACCACGGACCCTCTTGCTTTAGAGCCTGGAAACAATAGCAAGCACTTACCTGGAGTTACAGTTCTCATCAGATTTCTTTAGCCACCGTGGCGGTGGACCTTTGGTGATTGGCTCATCCATGCGAACACAACTGTTCACATCATTGTAGAATGCAAAATGTGACATTGGGGATACCTGAAGGAAAAAAAAACACACAAATTAATGCATATATATATGTAAGAATTTTTTTTTAATGTACAGGTCATTGCAAAAGAAGTAACCTAATGAGCATAGAATTGAACACTGAACAAGAATAACTATAAAGAAGAGTGGAGTAAAGTGAAGATGTTTGGACGGTTCTTAACATTGACGTCTAGAAAACAGACGACAGTGAAGCAAGGTGAGTATGTAGCAGCACTGAAATGCAAGGATGGTGGAAAACAGGAGATCCCCGAAAAAACATACAAACCAGTGGCATAGTCCTGCACAATTCAAACGTGAGAAAATCCAGGAGTGACCTCACCAGGAATCAAACCCAGTTTGCCTTGATGGGAAGCGAGCACTCCAGCCACTGCACCACCATAGCACCAGAACGAAGAGGTTATTATGTATTAGGTTTATAAGATGTTATAACAGCAATGTTGAGACAAGACTGGATAATTCATGAAATTGTAAGAGATAGTGCGAGTATAGTTTTTAAATTAAACAATACTGCATGCATACAAGGTTTTCGTTGGTGCTTAACAGTGAAGTCTTAGCAGGTGAGGACAAATTGAGGTAAAGATTGAGAACATGTGAAATGCAAGGATAAGGGAAACAGGAGCGTTGTGAAAAAGAACACATCCACCACATTTTCGAACTTGTGAAAATCCAGGTGACCCCAGAAATCAAACCCAGTTTGTCTTGGTGGAAAGCAATAACCTGAACATGGGCTGGTTTTTCCTCAGAATACTCTGTAACATTGCAGATTTAGAGGGTTATGTTTAAAGTTGATCATAGATATTTCAATTATATATAATTACAAAGTACTAACTTATATTGACCCTTCTTTTAGTATTTCTTCTTAATAACGCATCATTATATGCTTCAACTTTGCTTATTTTAATAATTTATTTAGAAGGTAGTCTGCATTAAATGTTTATTAAAGAATATTATCCTGATTGTCTCGTCTCGCCATTGCTGGTTGGTAGAGAGATAGATTAAAGAATTTTTTAAAACAATTCTCACCACCTCCAGACATGGATGTGGATATTTACAAGAAGTTTTGATGATATAATAATTAAGAAGATGGTGAATTTTATTAAACTAATTGCAGCAAAATATTACTTAAAATAAATGTGTAGTAACTGAATATAAGAAATATTGAATTTTATTGTATTTGAGAAGAGTGATGAATAATTAGTTGAATGTGCTGAAGAGGAAAATAATTGCATAAAAAATAAATTTTCAGGGTTATAAATTTTGCATACCATCTAATTTGATTGAAAACTGCACCCAACATGTTAATAATAATTTGTGAACTGTCTGAAATGTAAAAACTGGCACCTAACGTGGGGTGCCATTTGTTACATTTCAGTAGAATTAGATGTGAAGAAATTAGGTAGAAATAGTAAGCCCAAATTATTTTTTCCAATTTTAATCTTCCATTCACCTTTTCATTAAAATTATACAATTATCACTTGAATCTTGTTATCAAGGATTAAGTTTAAACCATCTTGCAGCAATTAAAGATGAACTGCATTGCAGAAACAACGAAGGAGACAAACCCAAAGTTGCCTACACCCTTACGGCCCCGTGCTTGGGCGGATAAAAATCTTTGAAATGATAAAGGTTGCGCCCGAAGCATTAAAAATTTTTGACTATGAGCGCTACCCATGCAAGTTAATAATTTTTCACTAATTAGACCATATTTAACTCCTCAACTTTCCTCACAAGTATAGTCATGATGGTGTCGGTATTCTTTCTTCTAAAAAATTTATGTTTGATTTCCCTTCTGCCTTACTTATATTATCATCTGTTCTCCGATTCGCTGTCTGACAAGGCCACATCTCTCTGCCAATCAGCAATGGCAAAACAAGAGACGTGGATAATTTTCTTTAGTATTTTTGTTTAATAAACATTTAATGCAGACTACTCTCTAGTAAATAAATGAAAATAAACAAAATATTAATACTGAATACAGTCTAGAAACAAATGAAGAATAATTGCACATGATCTTTATGTCAATAAACTATTAAAATAGCCAAAGTATATATTGTTAATTCATACAATAAAGCATAATTTGAAAATCTTATTAAAAGTGACAACATAAGCAAGAACTCTGTAATCATATATAATTGAAATATCTACGATTAACGTTAAACACAACACTCTAAAACAGCAATGTTACAACTCTTACAAAAAATTTTTTTACAAGAAACTATCAAGTACAATAAAGGTCATGTAGCTTATCTGTTAACGTTTCTGTTGTATATAATACTGGTTTCATGATACAGAGTGACACAATAAGGCGTGACACACCAAGGCACCGACAGACAACAAAATTCAATACAATTGCACTATCAAGTGACACTTGGTCGGCAACGAAGGTCATCTCAGACTGTGCTGCGGTGTATTTAAGAGAGAATATGTTAGCATCAGTAAGGAGAATGCACTTGTAGACTATACCCAGGGAAAAAAAGTATTTAAAAATTGAAAAGCAGATTGATACAACAGAGATTTAAAATATGTTGTGAATATATTATTGATAAACAGCTATATGAATATATTATTGATAAACAGTTAAACTATTTCAAGTTTACTTTCTCTGTAGAGGCAAATAATTGTAGTGAGTGTTCATTCATGTTACATAAAGTAAAACTCTGTTGAGAAGTTTGTTAAGGGATTGAAAAAATAATACAGGAAAACTTCTTAAAAGGGTTAAATTACACATGTGCAGATAGACAAGGTGCACAATTACTCAACTTAAGCAGAAAAACTTCTTAAGTGGGAACTTCTTAACAAGGTTCCACTGTAGGCCTACTTCATTTACAGCTTTTTTCTTTTTTAACAAAATTAAACATTTACTGCCTTTTCTTCTCTGTTGTTGCCAGACACCAACAAAAGCCATGAATGTGACATTTATTGTTGTTGACCAGCGACAGCCACACTGCGTCACTGACTACAGCTCACTGCACATCAGATTTTTGTGAAACCATTTACCAATTCTCGTAAATCTGCCGTTTCAAGTACCATACACACAGAGATGGGTTTGCGACTACAAACCAATGAAACCAGAAAAAAAAAAAATTGTTACTAATTTACAAATGTTATCTCTACCTGAAGTAACAGTTTTTTAAAGAGATTTTCACTCAAAATTATGCAGTTATAGTCAACCATTAGCAGCCAATATTTAAAACAACAAGAATAGAACTGTAAACAAGATAAGAGAGACGCTGCCTCCTATTGTACTAAATGTAAACAATCACATTATTTCGAGACCATCCTGAACAAAATGCAGTCGGGCGAAAGTAGCGGCACACAGGCCACACACTTTTCTATTAGACTACACTACACCCACATACAGTTGAACGACTCCTGAAAGTGTCAATTTTCGACCAAATATAAAAACAGTTTATAGCCAGTCTATTTGCTATTCTTCACACTTTTATCAAACCATGTAAGATATGTTTGGTTGTTTCCTACATATGGCATGTATCTCAAGCATTTTATAATTATATTAACATAAATGAACCTTACTTTTGGTTCAGTTGAACTTCACTTAGATTTGATTAAAAAATGATATTTAATTTATAATAAATACTAACAATAACAGAGAAAAAATGGGTGTGTAGGTACAGTTCCTATGTTACCCTGTCCTCAAGGTGAAAGAAAAACTATTTAGATGAATGATTGTGTGTGTTTTATTTACGACTGTGTTTAGTGGATTGGAATTGTTTCTTTATAAATACAACAAATGAGTGTGACGCCATCCGCGGCAAGCAGTTAGCCCTTGTATACCAGTGCGCACCATCTCTTGGCGCAGCTTGGAACCTCCATGCCGCAGAGCACTAGTCACGCAGCACCCTGCCGAAGACCACGAGCCGAAGCGTAGTCAAGTGTCACTGCAACTCCCGTAAATGCTACAAGGCGTAATTTCTTTTGTGTGAAATTCATACAAAGTAATTTATTATAATTAGTTCCCTGAAATATTATCCAGCTACAAATGAATGTGGTGCAATTCCTTTTACAGCCACGTAATAATCATGATGCAAAGTGCCAACCACGTCATGTGGTTCAAAGCAATCCGGCATTAGTTTACAAAAATAAGCATAATCATTATCATAATCAGCATTAAAAGGGAACTCAGTGACTGGCAGTAAGCCCTTTTATTACGGCATTTTATTAAATAGTTTACATTAGTGTTTTGATACTTACAGTATGACGCGCAACCATCAAACTGCACCATGCAAAATTTTGTTAAGAATTTATTATTCATTTCAATAGGTAATAATTTCTATGCTTGCAATAAATGCCATGCAATGTCTTTTAAGACTCTGTTTTATTTTACCTGAATTAAAAGGACACAAATTAAAAAAATTATGAAAAATATAAAAATTAGAGTGACAAATTTTTATTCCATGTATTTATGCACCGCATGCATATGTATGTGTAAATTCTGTGTCTCACGTCATTCATTCCACATTTTTATCAAGGGAAATTTGTGTTTTGGTGGACATCTGTCACAAGGCATCACCAATGCCACGCCACTTCAGTCAGTCTTGGAAGTACGGGCATAAGAGCAGGAATAGTCTCGCGTGGCTCGGAAGTGAAGCATCTTTTGTAATGGTTATTTCACAGCAATAGACTTTAGTTATATTTTGGAACCTTGTGCTTCAGTTATCATGCACCACCAAATTTGCCTCTCTCCGGAACATAATCACTGTCAATCCAGTATAATTTTCTCGTAATTATTTTCATTGTGTCCGTAGACGTTTTTGTTCAGCTTCGGCCAATAAAGGGCCTATACCGCATGCCCACTTAATTCCTATTGTGTAACATCACATGCTACTTGTTGAATAATAGCCAATATTATTCCAAATCTGTGTATGTGTACAGTTATTCTCGCTTCGAGGAATTTCAGAGCGATGGGCCTCAAATCTGTCCAATATCTGCCACGTGTTCTACGATTACATAAGTCAGTAAGTGTTATATGTAATCTGGATTCAAGTGTTTATGTTCGTGTTGAGTAAGGCAAGTTGGGAAGCCACAAAATCCCAGCTCGAGTGCATAAGTACTAGTATTTATTCAGTCATCTACAGTCGGTGATTCCTACGATACTAGTATTTATTCAGTCATCTACAGTCGGTGATTCCTACGATACTAGTATTTATTCAGTCATCTACAGTCGGTGATTCCTACGATACTAGTATTTATTCAGTCATCTACAGTCGGTGATTCCTACGATACTAGTATTTATTCAGTCATCTACAGTCGGTGATTCCTACGATACTAGTATTTATTCAGTCATCTACAGTCGGTGATTCCTACGATACTAGTATTTATTCAGTCATCTACAGTCGGTGATTCCTACGATCACAGCTGAGTCACAGGGTCATTTAACCCGGGCTTTTTGACAGCGGCCAACCTCAAGAGTCTTATGCTGAACCGAGCAGATTCCCTTTGAATGATTAGCTAGTGCCCAACGGACATTTCTACCTATCGGAGACACTGTGACCGCCTCAAAACGCATCAATGGGCACCCCTCCGTGTGGCTAAAATATGCGACCACGTGGGTGACCAGTCGTGGAGCCACCATTGGCAAACGTGGAATGAGAGGAGGCAACCATCTTTGGGCTGTACTTGAGAAATTGTAATGGGGACATTTTCCCTTCCCTCCACAGTTTCCACAAATTCTCCCGGCTGGCCATGCCACGCACTGCAAGGGGGGAGGAGAGCACATGCTTACCCTGACCCTTGTACCAGCCGCAATAATCACTAACATAAACACTGTCCACGTGTGTGAGACAGGCACGCGAGTGGGCGGTCCATAGCCCCTGTGAAGATCTTCGCACAACCGCATTGTGCAGCTATGGGCGTGAGCAGTTTCACAATGGATTGTTGGCTTGCAGATATTTGCAGTTTTTGTCGCAAGACAAAGGATAGTGACTCGTTTGCAAAATATGAGCCAACATGGAACATTTGCAGTTGCTTCCCAAGGACAACATACATAATTTCTACACCATCATTATTTGGCTCACCAGCCAAACGCACATACAAAACCAGTTGCTACCAGAACCAGTGTGGTTACCTAGTGCCATGCACATTGAGTGTGGCTGAACAATTCAGTGCAAGAGCAAACCTGTTCGTGTGTACCCAGTGCCAATTCGTCAGTGAGAACCACCGTCACAACCCTACCACCAATAACAGTGCAAGTGCAACGAGGGGAAAACCGCCAGTGATGGAAAATCAGCAGCCAGCCACCAAACAGGTAATGCAAACAGAGGAACAGTGTTCACGGTGTTCAGCATTCCAGCAACAGAATGGGTCGCCAAGGTAGCAGCAGCTTTTGCCTAGTTGCCGCCTGAAAGTGACAAACTGCCCAATTACCAGCCCACACTGGATATAAACATGATACCAGTGAAACATGTCTGTCGACAACCCCGGCATGCCAGACAACACTGCAGAGCAGTGAAACAATGTGGAAAACGGGACATGCGTAACGTGCCAACACAGCCACCCAGCGAGACATCAGTGCTACGCAGGCACAGTGATGTCACTTGATCGCAAAACAAGGAACGCACAGGTAATCCAGCCAGCCACCATGGCTTACGAAAACTTTGTGCGAACAAGTGTAGGTGTGTCACAAGACACCACTGAATTGCGTCAATGCATCGCGCTGCCACGTGGAACGTAAGTTTTGACAGCTGCCACGCCCACCCGGCAGCAAAACAAATGCTTAACGCCTGACAGACCACAACCTACAATCACGCAGGAGAAGCGGACGGATCAATACTGCCAGGGCACAAGCTGAGCACGTGGACAGCTCAACCTCCGCGTAACAATGGCACAGCCATGCCAGACAGACCGGCGCCGAACACGTGGATCACCCTATCTCCGTGCAAGAACGGCCAGAAAATAACATCCACAGACAACCACGCTGTGACACAGTGCAACGCGTCATCACACCGGACTTCGCAGCTGAGACACACAACATAGTTTTTGCACACTTTTTTGAACACCTCATTGTTTACCATTGCACATGCCGCAAGTGTCAAGTGTATACTAGCAACAAACTCATTAGCAATCATAGCTACTAATCACTGCCAAGCATTTATCATTCCATGCTGGCAATGCATAGTCATGCATAGTGCTGCTGTATCGATCATTGTTATGCTCCTGACATGTTAAGTCGCAAGTGCTATATGTCATTTTATAACTCACGCATCGTTGGCCATGCAGAATTATTCAGCAGGTACTACAGGCCCCCCTTGCACTCGGTGCTATTATAAAGTCGTGACATACAGCCTCCAATAGCGAGTGACAGCCAGCTAAGATACCACAGTGTTTTAACCTGTACACACACCATTATTTACGCTAATTGCGGGCTTTGCCAAAGGGAAACTCAGGGTTTACGTTCTAGTAGCCAGACAACTCAGTGCAATCTTCTTACATGTTCATTGTGAATTGTTGTAATGTTATCATGCCAGTTGTTTACATTGCCAGTCGTTGTTTGTTACTATGTCACCTTGTTACATTGCCAGTTCGCCTTGTGTAAATCTACCAGCGCATCATTGTTTACATTCCAGTTACCTCATTTACATTCATCAGCTAGTGTTAACCACTACGAATTATCATCAGTGCTCATTCTTTCTGCTCAGTATCATTAAAGGGTTGTGTTCATAGCTTTGTATACCACCACATTCGCTGGAATATTCTTTTTTCATTACTTCATTGGATTTATTAGGATTACATAAATGTTACGCCATAAGCCTCGGAAATGTCAAAACAGTCCAGTCTCAGACCGCAAGTAAACTTTAACCAGTGTTGGTTCCCTATCAAGCAACTTTGCAAATTGAACGACACCCTGACAGTGGAGGGCACTGCCTCAACGCCCAATAGGGACCAAGCAGACTCCAATGGAGAAGTGGGTGAGTTTGACGCAAATCAAAACCAGCCAGAAAAACCGCCGGAAGTAGTAGAAGATACGTTGTGAGAATTTACAGATTTATTTATTTTCCAAGTTTGTTAGTAAATAATAGTATTTTCTTTCATTTGTTTACATTGCAATAGTGTTATGTTTGTATACAATAATATTGCTGCCTGAGTCATATTTTAATTTATATTTGTGTCACTCTCAACAGCAGGTATAGTTACCTAGATAATTGAATGATTTAATACATAATGACAACTATTTCATGTCAGGATTGTAAATGAACACTAAAATATAATAATTTATGGTTATCAATTTATGTGGTAATTTTTAAGTTCGATTACGTGAGCTTGACAACGTTAGGAACTGATCTGAAAAGAGAAATAAGAGTGAAGGCTAATTGCAGATACGTAATCTCTTTGCTGGAATATGAATGATGATGTATTGGCATAGGACTAAGAGAATTACCCTTGATATAGACCATTGATTTTCAAAGTGGGGGGCGTGCCCCCCAAGAGATGCATGACGACATGCTAAGGGGAGCGCAGGCACCAAAGTATAGACGCAAACTCAATATTGCCAGTGATTTACGTTGTGCAATTTCTTCTATTCAACCAAGAATTGGGAATCTTATTAAAAATATACAAGCTCATCTGTCTCATTGATTGATTTGTTCACCACCATTTATGTTCAATAAGCATTAAAATTTTATGATTAAATAAAACCTTTGAGACTTTTATTCATTTTGGTTTTACCCTTATTATAATGAAGTTTTGTAATGGGAGGAGGGGGGCGCGTAGTTTTTTTTGCAGAACGAAGACGTGATAAACTAAAGGTTGGGAACCCTGGTTTAGACGGTTCTGACAGTGACGTCAGGATGGAAAGGACGTCACAATGATATCAGAGTACAGCAGTAATTGGATTGGCCATACCTTTTTCCTAGAATGAGGACTCTCCTACCAACCATGGCGTTGATCGGACCGTTGTTAGTTGAGGTCTCGAGTTAAATTTAATTATGAAGGTCCACCATCCTAAAGTAGGATAATTTTAGTCATCGGAGAGTTAGTTTTAGTGCAGGATGACAAGAGGCTAGTATAGAAGAGGCCCTACATCGATCAGATTAGATTTTATAGTGCATCGCTTAAGGAGTCTGCCCATCTACAGCAAAATGGTGAGATAGAAGCCATCTCATGAATTTTACGATGTTGAAGGTAAAAATGTATTGAATCTGGTAGTACTGACTTCCAAATTGAATGTATTGTTAAATTAAAAATTGTGGAAATGTTTGAAAGAAATTTTAAGCATTTTCCAAAGATATTTTGTAATGAAAATTATCAATTTCTCAAACATGATTGTTACCAATTTTCGATGGAATGTTTGTTGGTAAAGCTCAGCGGCCAACTAAGAAGCGAATGTTTTACTACTGAACTGGCTAGCTTGACAATCTGGAAGAGAAATCCTTGTGAAATTAAATGCAAGAACTGTGTATTCGCTAAATAAACAATTACTCAAGTATTCTGCATGTTAATGGTGAGGTAATGAGAGTTGACTAAAATATATTTTCTGTTATCACTTACCAAGGAATTATAATTATATTGCTGGTTAATAGGGGCAGTGTTAATTCACAGGTTTTGATATTTTCCACGAAACCCCATCTTAATTTAAAGTATCATTTCTGAAACTTGTTGCTATGCTAATCGCTATATTTGTTAATTATGGAATGTTATGTTTATCTACTATGTATATTGCTATCCTGTTATGTGTATTTTGCAGTGTTCTTGTTTACTAGTTAATAGATGTGTTTTGTGGTTTTACATGTGTCTTTCCTTGTTACACTTATCCAATGGTTATTATCATAATAATTTATGGTAAAAGTGTTTTCTTGTGTATTGCATGCTTCGACTCTGGTAATCTGAAAGTAAAATGACAATTCTCTATCGTTAAACTGAGTCATATGCCAACTCAAATAATCCAGTTTGATATACACAGTTGCATTATCAATAACAAGAAGGATTTATGCTATTGTCATAGTTAGGGCTACTTAAATACAATTTTGATGTTTTCTGTTCACTCTTCAAACAGAAAAGTCTGGCGCTCAACTACAATTTTAAAACTTGTTTATTTTAATGTGTTGTATATGAAGGTAGGTTGTTCTACCATTTTAGTCCAACCTGTCCGGTACTGTACACAGATAATCATTTCTACTGTCACGTCATCTCCACATCAGACGCCCAATAGGGATCAGGTGAGAGAATATGCCACCTTAGTTGCAACAGAGGTAAACAATCCAAGGGTAGAACCACAGCAGACTTTGCCTTTTTCACTGCCAACACCCGATAGGGGAGCAGTGGAGGAGTTAGAAGATGTGTGGGGTCACCTACTAACTGCTTCAGTACTGCCAAAGTGCACAGTAGAACGCACCAGCACGCCCAGAGCCCAGACTGGAATGCTCACCCAAAGAATGTCAGCCACACAGCAAAGGGCTTGGTAACAGCAAATGAAGACTGTGGGGACATTTCAAACGCGGCAACTCTACCGCCAGTCAGTGCGACGCTTCAGACGTCACAACAGCTGTCAACCAGCCTTTTGCTGGAAGCACCCTTGCCTGGCATCCTGACGCCCATGAAGGAAGCGACGTTGGCCATAGCTGAGGTATGGGGTGAAGCACCAAGCAGCACAGCACACTTGCTGCTCACTACCACCAGCACAGTAGCATCACAGCAACCTGCTCCTGCACCAACGCCCGGCATCTCTACACCCAGTACGGGACCGGTGACAGCTGACAGGCAAAAGAATGATTGCCTTAGCCTGGACGACAGCAAATCACCGTGGGACAGCAACGGATATAGCAGCATTACCTCTGTCATCCAGCTTCACCGGTCACAGCGCTGCCAGCACCTACCTCAGTGGTACCGGTGCTACAGACACAGCGCCACAACATCGAGCCGTCCAGGTGCCGCCATGCCGGCATCCTGACGCAGTCACTCACCACTACCTGCTGCGACCACGCCCCTGGCGTGGGCCGCATTGCTGCGGGACATCATAAGGTCTGCACGGCTCGAAAGAGCTCCCAAAAGGGGCCTTTTAACACAGTCTGCTGCGAACAGTTAGCCCTTGTCGACCTGTGGACACAGTCTCTCAGCACAGCTTGGAACATCCCTGGCCACGCAGCACCCTGCCAAAGTGCAGTTAAACGAGTCAGTGCAACTCCTGTAAATGCCACAAGACGTAATTTCTTTTATTGTGTGAAATTCATATGAAGTTATTTATTAAAATTAGCTCCCTGAAATATCATCCAACTTCTTTTACGGCCATGTGATAATCATGGTGCAAAGTGCCGACCACGTTGTCACGTGGATCAAAGCAATCAGACATTATTTTACAAAAATAATCAGTGCATCGTAATCAGCATTAAAAGAGAACTCAGTGACTGGCAGAAAGCCATTTTACTATGGCCCTTTATTAAATAGTTTACATTTGTGTTTTGATACTTACAGTATGACGCACAACCTTCAAACTGCGCAACATAAAATTACTTTAAGAATTTATTAATCATTTAAATATTAATTTCTATGCTTGCAATAAATGCCATGCACATAATTTTTAATTAATGCTTTTATGCAAGGCATGCATTGCTCTATGTATTTGTGTACATTCTGTATCTCACATCATTCATTCAACATTTTTATCAAGGGACATTTATGTTCTAGCAGGCATGTTACGAGGCATCACTGACGCCACGCCACTCCAGTCCAGTCAGTCTTGGAAGTACAGGCGTAAGAGCAGGTAGTGTCTCGCGTGACTCAGAGGTGAGGCATCTTTTGTAACTGTCATTTCTCAGCAATAGACTTTAATTATTTTTGGAATGTTTTACTTTATATTGCCCAAAACATCTATATTGAAATTCTTGTAATAAACTGTAAGGGGGTTGGGTAACCAAAATTTTTTATATTTTAGTTCAGTTCTAGTTAATTTCTATGATATTTTAGGCATTTGGGATGTCACACACACAGTATAAGGTCAAAAATAAGGACAAAATTTTACATGACAGCGTTAGTCTGAGTATTGGATTGTATCTAAAAATTTTCAATTTCCGTACTGCATTTTTTGAGGTATTGTTTTATTTAAAAAATTAAATATTTAATTCAGAAAAATAAGTAAGGACTTTGAATGTTTTAAATATTTCACAAACCCAAAAAAAGAAAACTTTCCTTCGCTGCTGTGCTTATCAATGGAGGTTGCTTTTTTGATGATACTCCATTGTGAATTTTTAATGGAAAGTGTACAAAACACCACTGATGGAAGGGAGAAAGAAGTTTACATTTGGAAAACTTCAGTTACATGCAGACAGAAAGCTGCGCAACTCTGCTTCCCCCAGTGTACGCAATTAAATGCAATAGTAATAATTTTCATGTTTGTTTTGAGTGTAACATCTGGGGTTTGTGAAAGTGATGTAAAGAGTGCAGTTTTGAGCATAACAGTTTTTAACAAGCCATTCAATACTCGTTCGATGGACAATACATGTATATGGTCAAAAATCGTAACTCTTAACGATCGCATGTGAGCATTAAAGGATTAACATCAAAATTACCTCCATAGGGGCTGTGAAAACTTTGTGGATACAGTCTCTATAAGCTGCCCTATAGAATAATGGGCTCTCCTTCAAACAAGACACAATCAATGAGTTATGTCAATTGATGCGGGAGTTAGTTCGCAAATGAGGTGCTCTTGGTGTTACCGTGGGGGTGTTCGTGTCATTATTTACAATTCATAAGTTGGTTCCCATTACAATATCTCCCCCGTAGTAAAAATAGTTAATCTTAAAACAGTAATTGGCTTATTGGTTTATTTTTCAAAGGTGGTGGTGTTTCAGGTTTACGACCTGTGTATAATTTACTCTACTGCATTATCAAAAATACACAAATCCTTACAATCTGCAGTAAGTAAAGCTATTAATGAAAAATGGCCTTTCCGCAATTTTGTCAAAATGTGCTAAGCAGCTATATCGAAGTTCCACATGAAAATTCTTGAGAGAGTACAATGACCAGGGAAATTCACTCAATAATGTATTATGGAAATCATTGGGTGAGTAGAAGTATTGCGTTTACCAAACAGAGAACTTTATCTGGTAAAAAATTATACTTTTCAGTTTGCTTCCTGAAAACAGTACACATTTTGAATTTGCTGATAAACCCCAATCCCTGCAGGAATTGTTATGATTGGTAATACAGGCGGAGTTACTGTAGCTGGCAGACGTCTGTGCATGTCTGAGCACAGGGATGCGAGGTAAGCGAAGCAAGGGGGAAGAGATGCACGCATATGTCTAGCCATACTACTGGCTATTCCACAAACATCAATTACTGCAGACTCAGTTATATGTAAGGCAATGGAGGACGAAGGACATTTGCAGAGGTATGGAAAAATTATCCTCAGTGTTACAAAATAGCACTTGCCCACGATATTCATATACAACCACATATCATAAAAATTATACAACCCACATACTACTTAGTTTGTAATACACTGCGCAATTTCCCGTGGATTCATTTATGCGTACATTTTAACAAAGTATATATAAACAATAACTTTACGCCAATGCATTTCTTTTGAAAACTATAGAAAAGTTTTATAGCTTTATTTGCTCAAAGTCTCGAAAATGAGTGTTTTTACTCATAGGGGACTTCCTGTGGTATAAAGAAAGCTTTCTTATACATCATTCTCTAGTCCAGTGGAGCTTATTGTATTACATTTAAACTAAATTAGTATTGTTTCTATGCCGTTACAAGCAGGTTAACTTCATTTGCAGCACCACTTTCTACAGTCAACAATTATTGATTTTATGTGTGATAGATCCATTTTTATTCTGTGAGCCAACCTCGATGTATACATTGCCAGGGAGTTGTTGAATTTTAAAAAAAGGCAGCAAGTTTATTTTCGGTAAATTGAAACTAATTTTTATTTTACTGTTCGTGGCTTACTCCAATTGGATAAAATGTGGAATATGAATAAACTGAACAATAAAAATGGGAAATCTGAGACGGGATTGGTGGTTCGGACGATTGGATGGAACTTTACCTAAGGACAACCCATTGCAACTTCAATAGATTTTTGAGAGCCTACATTGTTAGTTTACAAACACTTAATAAGTATTGCACGAGTTTCTGCTGTGAATCTGTAGAGGCACAAAAGTCGCAGAGCACTATTTATTGAAAACTAAAAAACAATAATCCATTGACAAAACAGTCTAAAGAAGTAGTAGATAGAATATGGGAGATCTGGGACAGAGGGTTGGGGGTTCGGACGATCAGATGTACCTTTACCTTAGGGCACACCCTTGCAACTTCAATAGATTTTTGAGAGCCTACATTGTAGTTTACAAAATACTTAATAGGTATTGCATAAGTTTATGCTGTGAATTCATAGCAGCACTAAAGTCGCAGAGTACTATTTATTGACAACAATATTAATTATAATTTTTTGTTCAATTTATCGAATTGAACAGCCCTCTATAGTTTGTGCGCGTAAAAAGGATGGGTCTGTGCATCTCTGTCTGGCTGCAGGATATCTTTATGATATTACTGTTAAAGATAGGGAAAATCCTACTTATACAGAGTACATTCTGAGAGTGTCTGAAGGAGCTAAGTTTCTTACGTCCTTGGACCTGGCTCATGGATACTGGCAGTTTCCTCTCCATCTTGATTTGCAGCAGTACATTACATTTTTGTTCAATCACAGGCAGTACTGTTTTCAAGAGCTGTACAATTCTGTGGCAAATTTTACAAGATGCCTAGACAGTGTGCTCTTACCTAGATGTGGGTCATTCATGCGATGCTATGTAAGATGAAATACTAGTAGTTAGCGAAACATTCAAAGATCTTTTACATCATTTGCTGTGTTCTCATCTGCCTGCAGGAAGCTAACATGACAGTAAAACTGAGCTTTGCAGTGCTGAAGTTCCTTTTCTAGGATAGATACTCACACCTCAGGTAATCTGAGCTGACCCCAGCAAACTTCAACATATTCAAGAATTTCCAGTTCCTAACTACATTCAGCAGTTAAAGGCCTTTCTGGGATATGTTGGTTCCTATAGGGGATATTGCAGTGATATGTCACGAATATCAACACCCCTATTATCACTGCTGAAAAAGGAAGTCAAATGGGATTGTTGTTGTAGGAACGTAAAATTGCCTTTCAAAAATTAAAGAATTGGTACCTTAAGGAATGTGTGTTTTATCACCCAGTATGAGATTGTCCATATTTGTTGTATACTGATGCATCGGGTAATGCATTGGGTGCTCAACTTGCACAGCTTAACGAAGAAGATGAAGAACATACACTAGCCATGGCTAGTCGTTCATTAAACAGTACAGAACAAAACTATACACCACTATTGAAAAAAAGGGAAACTTTATCAATAACCTGTTCCTTACAGAAGTTCAGGGATTTATTGCTTGGGGTTTTGTTTAGTGACCATCAAGCACTCATATGCCTCAAGGTGGGAAAAAATACTGGGAAGTCACATGACTAATGGGCACTGTTGATTCAAGAGTTTAATCTCCAAATAAAATACATTAAAGGTCCGTGCAAAATTGCAGCCAACGCCTTAAGCAGAGTACCTTTTAAGAAGTTTAGTGAACACGAGGTAACAAACTGCCAAGCCCAGGGAACAGAGTTCTAGCAGCATTGACTAAGGCAGGTCTAATACTGCACGACGTAATATCAAAAGTTTTGGAACTTTAGAAGAATGATACAGTATTTACCAAAATACCTAACGAGTTGTTAGCAGTCAAACCAGAAGATTCATGTGCATCGTCGTACTGTATAACCTCATCGGGACTACTATATGCTCGAACCGGTAAGCAGAGTCCATTGGAACATGAGTGAAAAGGGATATTCCCAGCGGAACATTACAGAGCACGCAAGTGTTATCAATTGCTTCTTCGTCATGAGTTTTATTATTGGCCCTCAATGAGCTGCACCATATGTCAGGTGCTAGGTTTCTGTAAAGTTTGCCAGAAGTTTAAGAATTCCGGAGAACATTTGCACGGCCCCTCCCCAATCCACATCAGGAACTAAATATGTGCTGATGTTCTTCGATGAATTCACTAAATACATCTAATTATTTGCATTAGTGCATGCAACAGTTAAAGTCGCACTAGATAAATGCAAGAAATTGGGTAAGCCAACAAAAGTTCTAACAGACAAAGAGACTCAGTTTACTTCTGAAGTTTGGTCGACTGAGTTGACTAAGATGGGCATCAAGCATGCCAGCATATCGGTGAGACATCCTCTGCCAAATCCAAGCGAGCAATTCCTGCATGAGTGAGCGTGCATGCTATGTATTTTTTGTCACTCCAAATAACAAAATTGCAGGAACTATTTGCCTGTAATTGAATACTTGCATAATAACATTGTACATGAGTCAACCGGACAAATGCCTACTGAGGTGTTGAAAGCCACAGATTCAAGGCTACCATTTCCCTGGCGGACAAGCCCTCGAATAGGTCAGTTTATGTATTAATTCTAGAATTTCGAATCTCATGCAAAATTAATGTCACGAGTAAAGATGTTTTTCCAAATAATGGTGGCTTTGGCAGCCACTTATGATAAAATAATTGTTTGTATTAACTTAACAATCTGTACTATACTTTTGTATATTATTTATGCCAGTAAATGTTTTCCAAATGCAACGTTCATTAAGAGAAAATAATTTCTCGATTATGAAATACAGAATGTACAAATTTATAATCCTATTTGAAAAGCATTAAAAACAAAAACATTAACAGTTTAAAACTATATGCCTGCCAAATTGCTAGACAGATTCAAAACTAACACTATTATTAAGTAAATTTATTTGTTGATGATGAAGTTAAGTTCACACGTATTTGCTCAAGAAGTTGCAGGTTCGATTTTGAGTTGTAACTTACTCTTGTAGATTTAACATCCAAGATAATCTTTGTATTACAGTTGTGGTATAAATAAAATTATTTTCAAAAGCATCTTGCATATAATTTTACGTTTGGTATTTACCAATGTGAGTGAAATACAAGTATACCTGTAATATTAGAAAACTCTATCTTGGAAGTCCACTTAATAGGTTGATGTACTTATTACAAGAAAATGCAAATATTCATTTGGTTACCAGTATCCAGGGCTTTTCTAGTAAAAGTACAAGAAAAAATGCAAATATATTTCCAGATTTACAGCACACATTTCTAAAATTGGAAGTGACTTCCCATGAAAGGGTAACCCATATGGACAAGCATAAATCACATCCTTGCTCTAACCAGGATTCAAAATCGGAACCACTCGTGCTCAACACTCAACAGATTGCGCCACTAATAAATTGTTCCGCATTGTACGATTCACTGCCATATTGGTTGGGATTCGCTTGTCTACATTTGCACTAAATAAAATGCAGATATTACGGGAAAAGTTTTGAACGTTGATTTAAAATATTTTATAGTCCAGCTTGAACTTAATTCATTACGCTTTTCTTTGGAATAAAAATATATTTAAAATATAAAAAAATGTTTTTATCTTTTTTTCAGTTCTCTTTTGTGATACTGTACAGCATTGATTATCCTAATAATATTATAAAAGCGAAAGTTTGTATGTTTGTTACTCAATCACGTCATTACGGCTCAACGGATTTGGATGAAATTTGGTACAGGGGCAGATTATATATTCTGGATTAGCACACAAGATACTTTTCATCCCGGAAAAACCAACAGTTTCTTAAGAAATATATAAAATACGTCACCAAAAGATAGAGCACAGTCATTTAAATTAAGATTTGATTTTTGCATGCGGGTGAAGCCACAGGTAACAGCTATAGTTGCACAAGGGAAAAAAAAAGACCCGTCTCCATTTTAGTTCTGCACAGTGACTGCATTCCCCTACTTCTGCAAAGCGGGAGATGTTGAAAACAGTGTAACGGCACTTGAGTCCGTATTACACAGGCAGAAGTGCATCTTGAGAATTTTATTTCACAGCTTGTTAATCATGTAAACGTACCTGTATTTCAATATGGTTTAACTGTATCAATCGGGGCCAGCATATCAAACATTTGTTTTGTTATCTTTATAGTAGGTAGTACCTGAAGACTGAACAGAACATTATTTGCTGTTTATGGTACAAAACGGAATACAAACCTCTTTGATACGAGCATAAAAATACAATAGGCACTGTAGCAACTCCTGGTGTTACGTATGATGGCCACATGCATGGGCATTAATTAAAAAAAATATATATATATAAAACATCTAATACGTCTACACAATTTTTTTTTAAAGTTGGTGTATGCAAAAACATCCAACAAGGTAATAGGTCACAAGCCCTGGCCAAATGCTATTTTTAGATTTGTTTGTAGGAGTGGGGAGAGCTACGCATGGTGAGTTGTGGGCCGCTGGCCCTGGACTCGTCTGCATACTACAAAAAACCTTAAAAGGAGAAGATAGCGTTGGAACAACGTCACCCACACCCGCAAGCGTCGACAGCCTTATACTCTTTTTCTTAAACTAACCTTCATCAAAAGTACTTTTCGGTTTCAACTTTATACAAAATTCTGCGTTCTGTATTCGCAATTGTCTCGCCTTCAGTTTTCGGTACCAACAAAGCAGATAAAGCATCTTTCTTCAACTTTCTTGAGTTTACTGGAAAATACTGGAGAAGTTGTTTTTCAGGCTGTTGAAATATGAGTTCCCTTCAAAATGCACAGAACAAACACGTGCTGAAATATAGAAAACTAATGGTATTGGTATCCGACCGCCTGCATAAAACAACCCACTTCTTTGCATCTTCTACGCTTATGGGAAAGCGGAAGAATTTAAATTCTGTTGTGTTCCGTATAATGTTGTTGCACCCAAATACCGCACAATGTGACATTTTGTTGTTTATGGCTTCTACGTTTTTTAACACATTTCCCAACAACCACTAGTAGTATTATCAGTTAGCCTTTGACCCAGTCCAGTTATTCTATGCATGCGTGACAAATGGAGAGGAGCAGAGGGATGCCTGTCTAAAGGTCACAGCAGGCCCGTATTCCACATGACGTCATGCTGTAGGAACGTGGTTGGGGACAGATACACATGCCTCTACCTCCTCCCTTTCTTAGTACCATAGCTCGCACCATCTTGTTCTTTGAAGGAGGGGTCGTTTGACGCCGACTAAGAACCAGCCACAGCCAGACCATGATGGCACTCGCCGCTAACAGTAGCATGTGGGAAAGCACATTGACGCAGCCCACTACAAATATGGACTTTCGCGAAATGGGATAATGTATTTCAGTGTCTTATGAATTTCTTTTCAGGGTAATATTTGTTTAAAAGTGTAACAATTCCATTCCCACAGTCTTGTGTAAAGTTGATATTTACAAATTTAAAGTGCGTGCTGCGCTGAAGAGATAGACAATAGTATTCAGGCAAAGATGCCTTCAAAAGACAATTAAATAAATATCAGAAAATATAACTTTGAATTCTGTCTATAAAATTGTTTGATAATTCTTTAGTGCCATTTCAATTTCCAATACAACATTTTTTACTCTGCGTGCATATCACTTCCGCTTGTGTGAACCCCGTAGGCAGCCATGGTAGGTCCACGCGACCCCTGCCTTTGGGCAGACATCCTACGAGAGCTGGCGAGGTAAAACGCTATCACGTACGCACTTCATACTTTTGCACTGATGTAGGTTTCAATAGCACTTTTAGTTTACCGGTTAACCTTTGTCTTATGTACGTTTTGCCAGACACCCCCAGCGTAATGCTATTCGCTTAACTTAATTATTTGCAGCTTTCAGGCTTCTTGGAATTTAAACGAGATAAGGGGATGTCGGAGAGGTCATGCGGCCCACGCAACTTGTGTATCAGGCACCATCAAGCCATGTTTAGGGCTTTCATTTTAATTTCTGTTTAATTGTGACGCACAATATTAAGGGTAATGTGTTTGTGTAATTATGTGAGGGTTTTTGTCATGTTAATTTGTTTTGCAGCCACATCACCCATGGCCACGTGGTTAGCTACCAGTTATTCTGTTTCTGCGCCATCACCACGTTATGAGGGCTAATACTTGTTCCAGCGTGAGCACCTTAATTTTATCTTACGGTTTATGTAATATTTTCAATGAGGGTTCTTGTATGTTTTACGTTTGATGCATTTTGTTCATGACCATGCAGTCAACTCGTGTACTTGTGTTTTCCTGCCATCCGGCACCTCTAGAGCTTTTGTATGCTCATTTATTGATGGGAATATTCTGCTAATGCCCACATCATTTTGGCCGATAATTCTTGAACAAATTTACTGTGAAAAACAGTATTTTCACAGCCGTCCATGTGGTACGCTACAAACTTCATCCAGCAGCATCCACGCCATTCAATGATTATTTCACATATCTTGACGCAGTCAGGTGAGACACGATACGAACAATTACACAAATACTTACTGGTAAAATGGGCGCCAGCGGTGCTTCCCAATCACCGCACTATTGAAACTCAGGGTGTTCAGGGATGCTGTGGGTTCTGTGTATCCATCTCAAATGTGCGTACTTACAAACACGTAGGCAATACTAAACTTTTACTAAACATCACTTTAAAATAAAAAAATAAATAAAATATATGTAGCTAGGAAACTGTCACTATTGAATAAAAGAGGTAAGTTCACTGTAGACTTGTTTTTGTTACTATGTGTACAAATCAATGTGCCAATGAAATTATGATCTCAGTCATTACTAGCCAATTCCACTTGGGCACTCCCCAGCCCGCAATTAATCTAACGCAAGCCTAGATGGATGATCTCACCGAGGTGCATGAAAGCACAGCCTTCACAAAGGAAGAGGGCCGACAGCAGCTAGGGTGAACTGACGGTTTTTCCCTGAAGACAGGACACAGTGAATTACAAATGAAACCCTTGATGAAAACATTAACATGTGTGATTACTTGCCATCACTAATGCAAACTTGTCTAGGCTCGCCCAGACAAGTAGTGGGTAGTGTGGTGACGGCCTGTACACAGAGCCGTCTAGGACGGAAGTAATTGCACCATGAACAAATTGCAAAATTACACAAAATACATAAATACCCTTAAAAAATGATGGAGCATGAGACGAGTAGTCACAATAAACACACATGTGTGAAAACAAGAGTATATATGGCGCGGATGCCGCTGGATGAAGTTCGTAGTGGACCACATGGTGCAGATGGAGTTGCAATATTTCTTTGTGAAAACTGCAAATTATATTCAGACAAAATATTATTCTGAGCGAGAAAATTATTCTCTTAATTAAATTGAGTGACTTCAGGTTTGTAACATGCCTGGGCAGTAAAATCAAACATTAACATGACAGCATGGTCAAGTACAAAAAGCATAAATTTACGAAATTACACGGAACCCTGACAAAACTGAACATACAACCCTGAATAAAATTTTGCACATAGGATGTTACATGCTCTCAAAACACAATGATGGCGTATACAAATACTTGGCGTCTGTCAGCCATGTGGTTATACATAATGCTTCCGAAAAATATTCAAACATGAAAAAATACCCTCAAATACATAGATGAAAACAAAGCCCTTAAAATTGCACGTATCAATAATGCCGAAATTACAATGAAACGCCACTAACATAGGTGGTAGGCACCTGATTCTCAAGTTGCACGGGTCACATGACCTCTCAGACATCTTTCCCCTCCTAGATTAAGTTAAAAATGCCACAGGAGCGAAATTCATTAGTAAAGAAGAATCATAATGCTGGGGAAATGTCTGGCAAAACGTATGCAAACAAAGGTTGACCGGTAAACTAATTTGACTATGGAAACATACATCAGTGAACAAAAGTTGTAGTGCGTACGTGACAGTGTCTTACCTCGCCAACTCTCCTCGACAGACTGTCCAGAGGCAAGCGTCGCATGGACCTACCATGGCTGTCTACGTAGTTTATATAAGCAGAAGTGCTATGCACGCTGAGTAAAATATCATATTATGGAAATAAAATGGTACAAATTAAATACTGTTTTACATTTAATTTTCTTATGAATTTTTGATATTATTTCAGTGTCTCTCTATGATGGCATCCACGACGGAATATTAGTGTTCTTAATCTCGGTGCTGAGGGCACTTTGAATTTCATAACCAAACAATTTTTAAATAGCAACAAACACTTCAAAAACATTTTAAGACATAATAAACCCTGCAAATACAAATATGAAACACATTTTACACTGAAAAATAATACTAATGTGAGAGTTCAGAATATTAGCCTCTAGTACCGCTGGCTGTTAGCCGGCATCAATCTGTGTGTTTAGTTTGCTTGCTCATAACGTGCCTCATGTTCACCCAGTGTTATTTTGTGTAATTTTGTACAGCACGACTATTATTGCACTAACCCATTATGTGTATGACCGTCGCCATACACCACGTGGTTCGGAGACGAGTAGGCACTAGTTGCGTAAATATCCACACATGTTCATTTCATACTCCGTGTCCTATCTCTGGGCAAACCTGCTGTCCATCCCAGCAGCTGTAGGCCCCTAGCCTAGTGGAGACTGTGTTCTCACACACCGCGGAGCATCATCCAGTCGGAGTGCGCAAGTTAAGTAACGTGCTCGGGGAATCACCCACCGGAACTGGCTAGTCACGTTCGAGGAGTAACTTCATAATTCATTTTTTTTAGCACGTTGTAAGTTGGTCAGAATAAACATACTTCTCTGTGTAAAATTTGAATGCCTCTTTTTGTAGTGTCAGTACCCAGTCCAACCAAAGTGTGTGATTTTTGCAGTGTTATGTATGAAAGATGTTTTGTAGGTACACACGAGTGAGATGAACACACAGAACCCACTGCATCCCTGAGTCTCAGAGTGCAGTGTGTAGGAACCACCGCTGGCGCCCATCATCCACAGGTAAAAAGTGTATCGTAATTGTCTTCATGTCTCACCCGACGGCGTAGGTATACACTTACACTCGTATATATAGATATATACACACATATACATATACAGATATATATACACATGTGTATATACACATGAGTAAACATATACATGTGTATAGTCTATTTCATATAAGTAGGGTAAAATCTGACACAATTTGACCAACCTACAGAATATGTAAACAGTAAATGCTTTTGTTTGTAAAGTATTGTATCTGCTGATGAATTGCTGCGGGATCCATGTTAAGTTGGCGATTTTGATGATGACTTTGGAAGAAAAAGTAGTAATTTAAAATCTTAGTTACACTTACAACATTTATGGTTTGAATATGTCTTTAAAGCAATATTACATTTTCTTGGCTATAAGTGACTGAACTTTAAAAGCATGCTTAGCGATTATGACAGAGATGTCAATACATACACACAGAAAAAGTTTCCAGCCAATAGCTAACCATGTTTGTGTTTCCAGCCCGGTGAATGGCCATTGTGAGTGTGCTTTTTCTCATTGTGTTTATTATACTAATAGCTTGGTGCTGTAGAAATATGTAATTGGTAGGCTAGTTAATTTTTTTATTTACTTTTTTCAAGCATAGTTGGTTGTAGGTACCGTTGTGTGTTTTTTGAGTGAAATGTAATATTATTGGCACGTGTTTATCGCTTTGTTAAAACTGCTTGTTCAGTCATTTTCCTTACTGCCATCTGCAATAAAGTGACACAAATATAATTTAAGTATCTAAGTTTGGGTTTGTTGTTTTCAGGAAAGTGCGCAGTGTTGATTTTACTGAATGATTCTGCAAATAAACTATTTAATGCTAGTGGCAAACTAACGTGATTTTAGTGAAGTAAACTTGCCTGAATTGCCATAGAAAATTATGTGTTCAAGAGGTTACCAATTTTACAGACAGTACGATTACATTTTTGTAAATGTATTTATAAACCATTAATATAATTATTGAAATGCACGTTGCCTAAAAAAGCTGCATTTTCCACACTTTTGTAGTGAGTAAATAATATTAGTTTGTATTGTAAAATCAACTAATATAAGGTTAACTTCTGCCAAAGTGTGTGTGTGTGTATATATACTGATGCATCTGTACAAATACGAACAGCGACGTATTGCATTGTTATTTTTCCATTAAAAAGTTAAAATTTTTGAAGTTAAATAATTTGAATGTTATTTTCATACGAGCAAAATTTTTCACTGCTCCATCAAAACAATAAGCAACTCAAAATCAATGCCACACACTCCTAAGAACATCAAAATATTACAGTCTCACAAAAGACAAACTTAAGCCACCCACCATTCCTTTTCACCCTCAATAAAATAAGACAAACCCTAGAAATGTAATTCGGTAGTTAAAAAATTAAAACAAGTTAGAATGCCAACTTAGGTATATAATATCCTACATTAATAACTGAACAGAAATTAGCTAACATCAGTCTTAACACAAGGAAAGAAGAAAATGCAAGTGTGCATTGGATTCTAAACATCTGTTTACAAACGTCTTTTCCTTCAGTGACAAAACAGCTGCAGTGGAAGAATACATTGTGGCAGTGCTAATTTTCTAGAACTGTAAAAATTTACTCCACTTACATGAAATAGACTATATACACATGCACACATATAGTCATGTATGTACATACTCATGTATACACATACTTACGTATACACTGATGCAGATAGACCAAGACCACCCTCACAGCTCCTGTGACACGTGGGTGAGCACATGCATGCAGACGCCATAGCAACTGACTTTCCCAAAATGAGGTAAGTAATATTTCCCAGTGCCATGCATGTTTTTTTTTGCAGGTCAAAAGTGTTAAAGTGTGATATGTCTTTTCTAAAATATTGTGCAATGTTTTCAAATTTAAAATGTGTGCTACGCAAAGAACAAGGACACTAATATTCCGGCATAAATGCCCACGAAATGAATAGTTACCAAACACCTAATTTGACTATTTTAATTGTTTATGTTATGTATTCCAATCGCTTTTGTTGCTTTTTAATTTTGAGATAAAAGTTTTACTCTGGGTGCATAGCACTTCCGCTTGTGTGAACCCCGTAGGCAGCCATGGTAGGTCCGTGCAATGCTTACCTCTGGGCAGTCGTCTGAGGAGAGCTAGCGAGGTACGATGCTGTCACGTACGCACGTCATATTTTTGTACTATGTTAGATTTCCATAGTTCACTTTAATTTACCGGTTAACCTTTGCTTTGCGTACATTTTTCCAGACATCCCCAGCATAATGCTCCTGCTTAAATAAATCTTTCGCAGCCCTTGTGGCTTTTTGACCTTAAGTCTAGGGAAGGAGGAAAGTTGTCTGAGAGGCCATGCGGCCCATACAAATTTGAATCAGGCGCTATCCGCCTATGCTAAAGGCTTTTGCATTGCAATTTCTGCTTCGTTGCCATGAGCAATATTAAGGGTAAATTTGTATGTATGTATTTTAGGGTTTTGTCCTGTTAAATAGTTTTTATGGCCACATCATTTGCGACCATGTGGTTAACCGCCACCAAGTCAGTGTTTGCTCCGTCCTCGCGCTTAGTGTCCTTGTTTATGATTTCTTGTGCGCCACAATTTTCTCAGAGTAATATGTATAGTTTCATGAAAGGGTTCTTGTAAATTTTGTCAGGATTGATGTTTTGTAACAGACCACGTGGTCGTCACACATGTTTGATCTTCCGTCATCAGGCACCTCAGACGCGTTTGCACATTTGAAATGCAGCCAGACTAATTTTCTGAAGAGCACCGTAATCTTGTCAAACAGGATTTCTATGAATTTTACTGAAAATATTGCAATTTCACCTGCAACACGTGGCCCGCCAAGAACTTCATCCAGCGGCATCCGCATCATGTAAGAATGCTTTCACGCATCTGGGTGTTTATTGTGCCTGTTCATATAGTGTCCCATGTTCTCTCATCAATATTTGTGTAATTTGTACGGTGACATTATTTTCATCCTATCCTAAGTGTTAAAGACAGTTACCACACACACCATGTGGTTGAGAGGCGCGTCCCGATGAGTATGTGTCAGCGACGTAGGTAATCAAACATGTTAGTGTTCATTTGTAATTCTCCGTGCCCTGCCTCGAGGAAAAATCTAGTCCACCCTAGCGGCTGTAGACTCATTTCCTTGTGGAGACTGTGTATTCCAACACCACGGAGAAGCCATCCATCTAGGAGTGCGCTAGTTAAATGACAAGCTGAGGGTATCACCCAATGGAGTTAACTAGTCAAGACCGAGTTTGAATCGTTAATTCATATTCTGGCACAGTATATACTTGGATATCAATAAATGCAAACCTCAGTGGCCTCTTTAGCGTTGAATCAGCCAACTTCCACCTTTTTCAGTGTTAAATGTTTAGTAATGCAAAGTGCTTTCTAAAGACGCTCGGGTGAGACAGTCAGAACCCACAGCATCCCTGAGAACCCTGAGTCTCGAAGTGCGGTGTCTGGGAAACACCGCTGGCGCCCACCTGCAGTAAGTAAAGTGTATTCGTTCATTTCGTGTCTCACCCGACAGCGGCAACACACACTCATGTATACACATATGTAACATATACACATGTGTACACACATACTGTAAGTAGTGAAATAAAATTTAATATACCTGTATGCAAAGCAGTCTAAGAATTTTACTATTTAAAATTGTCTTAGATTTTAATCATATGTATATGTAAAAGGAAAATATTATTAACATATTTTAATTCCACATAACGAAGCAGAGAGCAATGCAAACAAACCCACCCTTCAAATTTATGTTTGTTGTTTATTTATTGTCTTTAAACTAAGTTTGTGCTAAGAGTAAACCTATACTATGTAATATTAATGAACTGTCTGTGTGGCTGGCTGCTACGTAATAAAAAATTTTGTGAATAGAATTATTCAGTCTCTATTTTGTGCTTTGGAGAGGGCTAGTTTCAAGAACCAGCCGTTATATAATTAAATATTACTAATATTCTAGTCCATTCTAGAAGAAATGGTATTAGAAAAGGAATGGACAGGACAAGAAATAATAATTAGGCTATTCCGAAGAGGCCTTTGCAGTTATATATGAAGCTTCATTGTTTAAAGTATTACCTCAAGAATTTTTTTATTGAATATGGTAAACATTTGCTTTGATGATATGCTCATGTTAAATTTTTCATACGCTTTTGGAGAACTGCACTTACAATTAATGGTAATTGTATGATTAAAGTTAAATAACACTGATTATTGGTAACTCAAACGATACCCTAAAAGAATATTACATCACAAAAGCTGACTATGATTGATAAGGAAGTTTTACCAAAAATAATAATTAAGATTTAATGATGGGGAACTACCAAAACTTCCATGATTTTACACATTACCATTTATTGGTGGAATTTAATCTATATTGAGGTTCTAATTTACAAATGATGTTGGAGTAGAATTTAGATATTATTTTTCTGTTTCTCATGTTTGTGAATTACATATCTATGAATTTGTATTGAAATTAGTTGTCACTACTAGTACAACGTATGATTTCTGTAGTTACGATTCATAATCATTTTTTTACGTGTAGTACGAGTCCACTTGATAATGATACAATATTTTCATGGTAAGTATGTTCACCTGAGGATTGATTAAATTTTCTGATATGTGTTATAATAAGGATTGTACCAGGGTTATATATATTGCACACTCATTTAGAATCAAGAAAGACATACATTAATTTAACTTTGTATCTTCAAACTTACTCAGATACCAGTAGGTGTGGAAATTCAAACAAAGTTTGAATTTAAAACAACACTCAACAGTATAATTTGGCACCCAACATGAGTGCAAATATATACACAGTCTGTACACGTATATTCAGCCGAAAACCTTCACAGAATTTTTGCATCCAAACGTGGTGTCACAAATATACATAACGAATAAGTCAGAATGTAAGTCAAAGTTAATAGCAGGTATATAAATGAGCCGAGGTATAAAAACTACTTTCTACGTAGTACCATGGAGGAACAAATATATTCTGAACATTATAACCTGGCAGAAGCATCAGATACTAATGAAAGTTCAAGTAGGAACATGCAGGTTGAAAATGCTGCAGAACTATTCCTAGCTATTCTGAAGATGTAACTGCTGTAACCGTAGTGCAGAAAGAGTACACTAACCCTTCATCTAGGTTCACTACGAAACATTTTGAAATTTTAATGCTTAGTATGACAAATGAAAAGTGATTTACAAGAGCTTAAATTAAGTCATGAACATAGTACCAGTATGCAGAATAGCTTCCAAACAGATTTAGAATCACAAGAAAATAGATTTAGTACTGTACTACATTAACACAAGGAAGAGCTATCTGGTAGTATGCAGTCCGTTAAGAATGAATTGCAATATGAAAAGCATATTTTGAACACCAATTTTACTGCCACACAAAATGCAGTAAAACAATTAAAAACAACAATAGCATGCTCAACCAAGATGCAGGAACACGAGCCAGAAATTGAAGTTCAAATTTAATATAAATCTCTCAGAGAGGTAATGTCACACAACCCACTTCAGTGTCTGCACAGTCAACTGCACCCACTGCTAGTATATTTACTGATGCTGAGCACACACCAGCAAATGTTAACAATCTCATGTTATCACATATAAAGCAGATTTAACACGATGGATAATGAGTGCGGAACTTGTGTGAGATGCCAACCTTGCACAAGTTTGTGTGCAAGGCACATCTTGCACGAAATGAGATCGAGCAGGTCCAATTTTTCTCGTGCAAGGGGATACAAGTTGGGTATTGGCCCTTGTATGCTGGTCATGTGACTAGTAAACTCAACCATAGAGTAAAATATAATCATAATCTGAGGTGAGCGAAGAGGAATACAGGGAAATAAAACATTGCTGTAAAATAACTTTAAAGCATGGATTGAAGTTTAGACGGTTCGCTGAGAATAAAATAAACAATTAGCCTATATTTTGGAGGGATAGCTTTGAAACAAATACCTTGTTGAAGTATGCAAATTCATATTTTGTAATATAATACCTTGGCTGTTCACCAGGGCTATCAACTAATTTTGATGCGAGACAGTATGGGTCTTATTTATCTGCATGTTAACTCATTTCACACACAATTTAGTTGACATTCTCGTACAAAATCTTGCATAGTGTTAAACCTGCTTAACCAAGGAGAAAAGGAGTCTGGGAGAGCAGTTGATTTTGCATACAAAGCCAGCAAAATGAAACAGCTTGTGCTTAAAGCACCTAAACCACTCATCACCATGCCAACTAGCATTACAAAAATCCATTTCCAAACCAACACCACACCATAGTGCACTTGAACACAAAATTTGCCCAGCACAAGCAAAAATCTTTGAACACTTGCATGAGTTAAAAACTGTGATGCAGTCGGGTGAGACACAGAGATGATTACGAGACACTTTACCTGTGGTTGATGGGCGCCAACGGTGGTTCCTATGCACCGCACTTCAAGACTCCGGGATCTTAGGGATGCTGTGTATTCGTTTCACCCATACGTACTTACTAAACTTTTACACTTGACACTGTAATGCAAACACTTCAACTGGACTCGGTAACTGACTCTACTAAAAGACACTCCATTTTCACAGAGAAGGCATGCTCAGTATCACAAATTACAACTCGTGCCAAAATTAAAATTTATGTTACGTCTCGAGCGTGACTACCAAGTTCCAGTGGGTGATTCACCCACGCACGTAACTAAACTCACGCACTCCGACTGGATGATGCTCCGCGGTGCTTAAAAACACACACCCTCTGCAGAGGAAGGGGACTAGAACCGCTAGGATGGACTGCAGGTTCGCCCAGAGACAGAACACTGAGTATGAAATGAACACTAACGTACTCTTCCGCAGCTAACGCCTACTCTCCGAGACTCATCCTCGAACCACGTGCAGTGTGGTGACACAAAACGTGTGAAGTTACTCTTAGATGGCACGGATGCCGCTGAATAGGATTCTTAGTGGACTATGTGTGCATTTGTAAAAACACATCATTTACTCGAAAATCCGGTCAAGAGTTCCCTTAAAGAATTGCATCTGCACTGTAAAATTAGATCTGCCAGTAATTAGCGGGCACACCCTTGGAATGCCGGTTGGCAGGAAAAATACAAGTACGTGAACTGACCGCGAGGTCAGGAACAAAATGCATTCAAATACGAAAAATACATGAACCCTTATTCCAAAAATCACATATAACCCTGAGATAATTGATGGCGCACAAGATGAAGACACTTAGCTCTCATAACACTGTCATTGCACAGATACAGACTTGGTGGTAACTGACCACGTGGTCGTGGGCGATGTGGCCGTAAATCTGGTAACATTACAAAAACCCTCAAATAATTATACAAAAATATTACCCTTAATATTGAACATCGCAAAGAAGCAGAAATTGCATTGAAAAGCCGTAGACATGGGCAGATGGCATCTGATACACAAGTAGTGTGGGTCTTGTGGTCTCTCCGATACAACACTCTCTCATCTCGTTTATATCTCAGAAAGTCTGAAAGGCTGTAAATTATTAAGTTAAGCAGATAACATTCCGCTGGGGCATCTGGCAAAACGTACGCAAGGCAAAGGTTAATCGATATACTAAAGTGAACTATGGAAACCTACATCAGTGCAAAAATATGAAGTGTGCAGGTATATGACAGCATCTTACCTAGCCAGCTCTCCTAGGACGACTGCCCAGAAGCAGGGGTTGCGTGTACCGATCATGGCTGCCTAAGGGGTTCACACAAGCGGAAGTGCTATGCACGCTGAGTAAAATATTAGTATGGCAAATTTAAAAGGCACCAAAAGAATTTTTAAACAGTTTTATATACAGAATTTTAAATGTTAATTTTCTGTTGGGTTTTAATTGTCTTTTGAAGGTGTTCTCGCCTGAATATCACACTCTCTTTTTCGGTGCGGCACGCACTTTGAATTTCAAATTGCAATTGCACACAAAACCCTAAAAAAAAACATATAACATTTTACAAACAATTTTACCCTTAAAAAAATTCAATTACATACTAAAACAACTGATATCCTATCCGGGGAAAGTCTGTAGGCTGTAACGGTACTTAAACATGGGTACCTTTAGCGGCGAGTGCCGTCATGGGATGGCTGTGACTGGCCCTTGGCCGGCGTCAACTGTGTTTAACTTTGCAGATCCCAGTGAATTCAGCACACCCATGCTAGTTGTAGGGAAAAACAAAAGCCAAAGGAATCTCGTGCTGACACCAACTCTGATAATGAGTGCACATCAATGTCGACAGATTACCAACATCAGTTGTACCATGATTGTCAGTGAAACCATTTTTCTGTGCTAGGGGAAAATGTCAGAATAATTGTCATCTGATCTTGATAAATCATTCTCACACGACCCAGGAGGGCGATATTTGTTCATGCAACAAAATGAAAAACAATTGAAATTTCATTTTATTTATTTATTGCTTGGTCTTTGACCGGTTACAACCAGATTGACTGCGTAAAAAAATAGAATTTTTAAAATGTAAGGTAAATCACATTAACAACACATTAAAACAATAATGGAATAATCACACAACGTACAAGCAGCTTAAAATATATCAGAATAAATACGTTGCAACAATAACATGTCAAATGTATCCCATATACAATACATTAACACAATGTCAACATTTAACAAAGTAAAAAAGAGATAGCTAAAAATTAATATAGCACAAAACCAATGCATCTCCATTATTAAAAATAATAAAAATATATGAGGATATTAAAAAGAATATTTATTACTATAGTTACCATCCCAAAGGGGCTTTGCATTAAGTTCACATAAAGAATACAGTGGACAATTTAGTTTTTTCTGGAGAGTATTACAAAATAACTTTAGATTTATTTGTTTTACTTCTTGAGGTAGTGAATTATAAATTTTCAAGGCTAATATAGGATATGTCTTTCTAGTTCTACCTAACCAAGTCTAGTCCTGGGAATGTTTAGTTCATTAACTTGTCTAGTATTGTGCTTATGGACCACTTCCCTACTAGAATAATTTATATTTTCCTTCTAATGTACTAAAACATTAAAAACATAATGACTAACAGTTGTCATAATACCTAATTGAATAAAAATAGGCTTACAACGATCCAAATAGCATGTGGAAGTTATAATTCTTACTGCCTTTGTCCGTAAAAGAAGAGCATGTGTAACATTAGATGAATGGCCCCTAAGTATTAAGTAGAGGCCACAATGCTGTAAGAGAAGCTAAAGATAGGTGAAGGCACAATGAATTGTCTTCACGAGTCAGCGCTCTGAAACAATTATGAAAGACATCCTGCCGAAAATCATAGTAGATTCCAGTATAGAAGACCAGGAGAAAGTTCGACGAGAAGTCAAAGACCTAGTAAGAAGACGTTTATTCGCCGCTACGAGAGCCGAAAAAAGTACTACTACACTATAAGCAAGAGGTGTAATTTTGGAATTGGCAATCTAGTACTTCGAAGAACTAATCCTGTTAGCGATTTTTGGTCCCACGTCACTAAGAAACTATTCCTTATGTTTGAAGGACCTTTTCGTGTTGTTGGAAGAATGCACAAAAACTGTTACGAATTAGCTACACTTGATGGAATATCAGTCGCTATAATTTAATGCAAATAAAACCCCGCAAGGAACACTGTATGACAGTTTCCTAAATCTCAGCTTATGCAAGATAGAAACTATGGCAATTATTCCCTAATATTTTATCCGAGCAAATAAATTTTATGTGCCGGGCTGAATTATTGTTTAGAGATCTGATTGATATGGGTAGTCTTCATTGTTCGGTAGGGCTACAGTATTATGTTAGGATTAGTAATTTTCTTAAGTTTATTATGTTTAGGTTTAGTTTGTGCATCTAGGCTAATTGTTTCTTGTGTTTAGGTTTATTAATTTTATTGTGTGTCTTTTATTACCATATTTAGCAGACTTAAATTTACGCCCATAAACAGACATCTCTCTTTTCGGCTACAGGCTTATGTAATTAAGGTGGGCTAAAATTGCCCAATGATAGTTGGAAACTTTAAAAAAGAATCTAGTTTTAAAACTGGAGTTGCCTGTAAGTGGGTGATATCTGTGCATCAATGTATTAGATAATGCCAATCTTTGTGTAAATATCATATAACAGGAATACAAATGTTTTAATGGAATAGTTAAATGGTGAAATCAAGTACAATAGACCAATTATAATTTCATACACACTCGTTCATGTACCTAAAGGTATACCATAAATCTGTGAATGAACATTGAACTGAAAATATAGGACCTATATGAAAGATATTACAAAATATACTTATAATGTTTCTTTGGTTGATTTCTTCTGCTTCTTCTCCAAGGATACTGCATTGAAAACCACAATGATTGTACCCATCTGTAACACTTAGGTTGGTGTGAGATACCATGATTAACAACAGTGTGTGGTTAATATATTTGAGATAAATTTTTTTATAATAATACCATTACTGATAGCGATTGTTTCAATATTAATGGTTTCACGGTAATTACAAACCTTAGAAGGTATCACGTGCTGGTCGTAAATGTTACTCTTTGTCTCATGAGTGTTACCTTGTTTGAATGAAAGGGAAAAATTTTTTGTAATGACATAATATTAAAGTTTTCTCAATGTTTTAAATTAGATATGTTGTCACAGCACCAGCCAATACAATATTAATCTACAGTAAAAAAAATCACTCTACAAATGTAACTAAATGTAACACTCGTACAAAAATGTATAAAATATATAATACATAATATAAAAGTTTTATTTAGTCTTCCAAGTGTTAAAATTTTCAGTAAAACTATGCTACTTTAAAACAGTGACTTAAAGATTATTTTAAATTATATATTATAATTTTCATGTGGATATTAATGTGTGGCTAAAAAAACGCATATAAATAAAAAATTTAAGAACTTTGACTTCTTTCTTAGAAATCACAAAGGGGCAATATTTTTGAAAATGACCCGGCTCCCTCTCCACTATCGAATTTGTAACTTGTATCAGTAATATTGTCAATTTAGGTATTGTTCAGTTAAATCTTCGTGCAATTAAGCATCTTTTCATGATGACAAATTACAATGATTATATCAGGAATATAACGAACTAACGTTATATTGCAATACGACCTACCCAAACAATACCTAAATTCACTATATTATCAATACACACTCGCTCACACACACCCAAATGTTACTGTGATAATGTATGAGTTAATTTTTAAGGATAGCAGCTTTTTCGAGGGGGGGGGGGGGGGGGAAGAATATAAATCTTGGAAAGTGGTATAATTCCACTATACTAATTACACAAAAAACAAATTTACTAGGGGCATCCACATATGAGCAATATAACCCCCAAAAACGATAGTAGGGAGGGCTATGAAGATCAGGGAAATTGTGCGGTAAAACTAGTGAAAAATATGTACATAATGTAATATTTATTCACAAAAATACATGCAATTTTTTTTTCAGCCCACAATTTCCCTGATCCTCACAGCCCTCCTAACTATTGTATTTGTAGTTTGTATTGATAATAATGTCAATTTAGGTAATGTTTGGTTAAGTCTTTTTGCAATTTAATGTATTTTCATGAATAAATATTACATTATGTACATATTTTTCACTTGTTTTACCTCACAATTTCTCCGATCCTCAAGAGCCCTTCCCTCTATCATTTATGGGGTTTCTATTGGTCAAATGTTGATGCCCCTAGTAAAAAAATTTGTGTTCTTGTAATTAGTAAAGTGGAACTATTAACACTTCACAAGATTTTTTTTTCAAAAAAGCCCGTATTCTTAAGAATTACCTCAATCGCAAATCTTGCAGTTAAATTTAAGTATGTCTGGACACGTTGAATTCCCACTTGATTGGTAGTCTTAAGCACAGGGCTTGCAAAATAAACAGGTAACGCACATAGCAAAATAAAATTAAACAAACTTGATAATCTGCACCGCTACATTGTTCTGGTTTTCTTGTTCCCTTTTTCTTCTGTTTCAGTAGAATGATGACTCCCTACAGCATTAAGGCCATGCTGCAAATGATTTAGCAGGCACAAAAAGAAGAATAGGCCCTACATGTATTAGCATGACTCGCTACAATCACGCACAGAAAAAATAGTACAGGAGAAGCGCACAGAGAGAAAGGGCTATATTCTATAATTTCTGTGAAGCAGCACTGTGCGTGGCCAAACAGAACGTTGATACCACAGAGTTCATGCGATTATGGAAATGGCTAAAAAAGTAGTGAATTTGACTAGTGCTTGAAGAGTTCGGCACCATATAAACACAGTTGTCAACAGTATTTTGTTCATTCAAAGATACCAACACACGCGCACACAATTAACCAAGCATCGTTTCCTTTAACTTTAATGCCGATTTTCTTTAAACATCCATCGTTTCTGTGCATGTGCTATAGCACGTGTTGGCTTGTGCTAAATCAATTGTACCCCGGCCTTTATTAGTCACAGCACGAAAAAGAAAGATGTGTGTAAGAGCAATCTGACGTGTGGTTAATACGTCCAGTGTATAAACTTTGTATACTGTAATTTGACTTGTCGAATATCCTTGTAATGCTGTGTATTGGAAAAAGATCTTACTGACGCAATAAAACCAACGAATGTGAATAGACTTTACTCACTGTAATTTGACTTGTCAAATATCTTTGTAATGCTGTGTATTGAAAAAAGATCTTACTGACGCAATAAAACCAACGAATGTGAATAGACTTTACTTAATACTTTACTGCACAAATTTTTACTACAGATTACATTAAATATACCGCCAATTCTTACACAAGTACACAAAGTAATATAATAATAAAAAGAACTGTGCCCACCAACCAGGGGTACATAAGTTTAAAACAACCAACACATTTAAATAACAAAATTAATGTATTCCCTTACCTACAAATTGAGATCTTTAAAGGAGAAAAACTAAACTACTCCGCAACGAACACCAATTGTTCTCCCACTAAAAATAAATTACTATAACGTTCCAGCTACTTATTTGTGTCCCGTGAAACAAATCACTTCAAATTATTCTGACACATTCATTCGCAATAAACAATTTTCAAATACTCCGCATCTACGGTAACGGATATTTAAAGTCAAAGACATTACAAGAAAAAGGCCTGTAAGAAAAGACAAACATTACAAACCAAATAACCAAGACTATGTGCTACTATCTCTGATCATTCCATACAAAACATTCAAGAATATTTAATAATTGTTTCCAAAATCGTAAAAACAGTACTCAATCGTACACTTGTAAAAGATATTTAAGATCCACGAGAAGCTTTGTTTGTGCAATTGTAAGCTACACATGAATTTGGCATTTTTTTATCATCGCTTGTAGACAAACACAAAATCCTAGGTATTCTCTAAAGAACCTACTTCCAGTATTATATACTCCTTAGCAACTTCTTTATCGCACGAAAATAGTCTTCCTTAAAACTGTAATGCTAGATGCTTCGAACTCAACATTCTTTTATCCACCAAGTCAATATAATACACAACAAGCATAACTGCCAATGCCAGAGTTTTACATAGAAATCAAATATTTCCTCCTACTAGCAGTCAAAAGCTGTTTCCGAAACGGCCAATTTGGGTAATTAAAGTGCGATTACAATTAACTTAACAAAATAATCTATGTGTTAAAGGATATTGGTTTTTACTGTCGTGTGCAGGTCTTGGTGTGACTTGAGAGATGGTTTTAATATCTTAAGTACAAGACAAGACAAAGTAGCCAATCAGAGCACAGCGACAATTATTTTGGCGGAAAAATGTATTTACAACTTGTATTTAGGTTTATGTCATTGCGCCATGTGACTGAACCATGGGTGGATGAAGGGAAACTGACATGTGGGAAAGGTTGAGGTCATGATATGTACGTATTACCCAGGCACCAGAAACTGTCCTAGCAGTGTCAATGTTGGTAGAGCTGTCACTTATGTCCCCAAACCGCATGGCCGACGACGCAGGGTTTAGAAATCCGCACTATTCTGCTGATTCCTAACTGTTGATGCTTAATAAGTTTAACTAATTTCCCTTCAGCGACCTCTCGGTGGGTACTATTCCTTGTTACATGATAATTACCAGCACTGAAGGGTGGCCTATCGTATCGTCCACGCGGCCAAAAAAATATAATAAACTTGCAATAGTAATAAAAGACATTTAACACTGAATGCTTGCATAGAAATTGGCAGGTATTCTGACGGCCCGTACCCTGAAGAACCTTGCGGTCAGACAAACGAGACCACATAGAAGTCCTGTTTCACCCGTCTCTCAAAGCCTTTCATTTAACTTCTCATCAAAGAAAACTTACATTTGCACTGCATTAGGCCCGCCAGCAGGACAATACAGACAAACGACACACACATGGTCAATAAAGATTACAGTAATTATTAAGTCCCCACGGGCGATGCAAAACCACAGGGGGAGAGGGCAGGCGTTCTGGCGGCTAAGACAAACGGTTCTGGAGTGATTAAAAGTCTATTGTAGTTAAGATCATTAGTTGAAAATGCGAATGCCGCCTGACCCGCACTATGCAGCCTTGCCCACGCGAGTATCAGATGATACTCTGACTGGCCGGCTTGGCGCCTTCACCACCCGGGGGTGGGGAAATGTGCCAAGTGGACAATGTTTTCTACCTTCCACAGAACAACTCTCTCACTTGCATAAATAAAAGGTTACCTGCTTAAAATGAAACATAACAATTTAACAACACATATTAAGCTAACAAATAAAACACAATACCCTTGCAATGAACGACATGAATGATGTAAACAAATGAGGCGAAAATAAAAAACACTATAATTCTGCTTTATTTGATTTAATCTAAAAAAGGCTGATACTAGGGTGCAACGAATCGGGCATTCCGTTAGGAATGTTCCACATTACCTGTCTTAAGCCTTTTTGAAACTTGGCCCTACTTTCGTTGGCATCCACATGCCTGGTCCTGCACTTACCTGCACCTGACACTCTGTTCACTGACTTACATTGGCTTACACCGTATCCTCTTGTTGGACTATGCACGCAGGAGCAACACTCACACGAAATTTAAACTGTGCGTTGCTCATAGTCTGGGCTTCGGTGCTAGGACGGGCGAATGGTCTATGAGACGGGAGACTCAACACATGTCAGTCACATCGAGAAATCGTATGAAACTATTTCTTTTAATCAAGAGACAGTATCTTCTCGATTTAAAGAATATTTCATGGCCATGGTTTCTTTACTGGAAGAGGTTATTGAATTCGCTTTGATGAACCTTTCCAGATTTATTAATTTAAATGTCTAATGTTGGCATCGGCGTCCCCTCCAATAAAATTTCACGAGTTTTTTTTTTTACCAATTACACAAGCAGTTACCACAAATAATTAAATATACATAAATTGTCATTTTTCTAGGTTATTTTGGTTGCTTACATTTCCTAAGATTTTGATTGGCTGTAAATATACTGATAAACTGTAAATATTCTGATAGTACTTTTCTATGTGCTTATCAAGTCATTAAGTATAATTCTTAATTCTTCAGTATTTAATAGTAAACCTGCCTTTAGCCTTTAGGAACTAATGACATATTCCAATTACAGCTCTGGACTGCACCCAGTGCGCACAGACCGAGTTCCATGTGTTCCGATTACCGGAAATCGCTCTGAGAGCAGCCGGATTTTCGTACTCACCTGCATTTGCACCCTTAAACACGGGTGCAATTAAATAAATAGAACGCAAGTGCGCAAGGCTCTTTTGACCACACATTAGCTGCATTCCAATTGACACTGAAAAAGTTGACCAGTACTCACGAGTGTTCCTTTAGTTACTGATTCTGCTGATCAGTAACAGAGGAATGGTGTTGTGGCGTCTGAGTTGGAGACTCTACTCCCGACTGTAACTACTAACGTGCAAAAGATCAGGCAGTCTCAGTAAAAGCAGATGATGCAACATGGCGGCGATGTATAACGAGCAAGTTATGTTGTTTTTATATGCAGAAGTTGCAGGTGTAAATTATATTTTCACATTCTTTGATCGCATCAATAGACGAGTATGAATTTGACGAAATTGAAAAGGAAACATATCAACCCCTGTTCATAATACGTTTAAGCCTAACATTGTTTCATCATGTATAGCAGACGCCATTATTCCCGCTGAAAACTACTGACTAGTGTTCCAACTGATTCCAGTTTGAGCACTACTGGAGTGCGAATTTTTACTGACGGCATTCCTTTTGTCATGCCACTGGTCAGTGCTTTCAGTACCAAGTGGAATGTAGCCATTGACACTCCCACTACCCGAACTACAGTGGCCAATGAAATAATTGTTACGAGGTCTTCACGACCACATGGATACATAAGCTGCAAATGATTCTACATGCACTACAGTGTTCTTAAGTGACTTGGAATAATGTTTTTATTGCGCTGAATAGTTTTTGATATTTTGTAGTAGATATATAGAACCTAATTTATGTGTGAAAAGTTTACACTGCGACGTTTGGACATGGAGAGTCGCTTATTTTACTAATTTATTAACTGTGCCGATTGGTGATTGATACGTGGATAACTACATATTTTTAGCAGACAAGAAATAAAAATTTTAATGATGCATCATAATATAAGATATGCTTGAGATTGTGTATTTGATGATAATTATTTTAAAGAGGAGATGTGAAATTGTATATTATATGCATTAATACGATATGTCACTGTGTTCGGAGTTTCATTGACCTAATATTGCTTTATATATATTTATAGCATTTTTATTGCTAGTCCGCGGATCATCTTGCTTTAGTATGGCCACCTTTTAGTCCGTACTGAGGGTAGGATTAACGAGGAATTAAGGTCAAAAAGAAACATGGCTAATATAAAATACTACAGTTTCATTAGTATTACATGCCAGTGAAAGCTAGATAAAGATTACGAAACATAAAAATTACATTTAAAGCCGATTCTGCCAATCTGTATTGTTGGGACCACAAATGGCATGCAGTTGGAATAGCAATGTAAAGTGTACACTCGCTAATCCAGGCCGTGTGCGAGCCACACTCCAGGAGAGGGGAGTTGTGGAGGCCAGCCCAGAAACAGCTGACCTGCGTCAGAGGAGAAGATTATGGTATAAATAGGGCTGCAAACCACCTGCTGCCCCTCACGCTCTTTACGGTCCAATATCGGCAGCTTCGGACAAGGCATTGACAATCAGAAGACGCATCCGGAGGTGACATTGATGCGAAGCTCCACTTGTCCCTGGGTCGCAGGTCTGCTGGTCGCTATCCAGTCGCTATCATCCACGTCAGGAGACATTCTCGCACCGCCACATCTCCACTATATGGCATCAGGAAGACCCAGAGTAGCTTCGGTCGATCCGATCTGAGCCAGTGGTAGGTGTGTTTCAGTTGGGTGTAAAGTAGAGCGATAGGAAGTTATGCGATTAAAAGAGAGAATTAAAGTAAAAGATAAATTTAATTATTAGCAGGACAAGGAAGTATAATTATCTGAATATCGTTTATATACCTATATTGTGAAAATATTATTATCTCAATACGTCGTTGATTGTACTGTCTATTGTGTTAATAATTACAGTAATATTAGAACATCCATAATCAATCCCAGTGGAATTACTTCTCGCAGCAGTAAAGCTGGGACAAGTTGGTCGTCTTGTGTCAGCCAGGCTTGGTGTAGTCACTAGGGTTAGAATTTAATTACTCAGCGAAAAAGTAGGAAAGGATATCAGCTGACTAGGAGATCACAACAATTGGTGGAGACACCTTCAGATTCAGGTTCCACCATGTTATTTTAGCAGTTGCTCGAGAACAAATGGCACAGGCAGTAGCCTCCACTTTTTATTAGCTTTGCGAATTAACAGTTCGAGTTTTATCTTGTACACGAGAGTAATTGGTAGTATAAAGGCATAGCACAATTCATGTAGGAATTTAAGGTTAGGATATAGTAAGAGTCACATGAGGAGTAGTAATTTTAATAGCTTACTAAGTAAGTAACTTGTAAGTGTGTTAACATTGTGTTGTGTATGATAAGTTGCACCAAAAGTATTTGCTAAGAAAGCGTGCAGTGTAGCCAAGCCATGGTGAATATTCTCTTTCTATACGCTCAGGCGGTAGAAACCTTAGTCATCTGCAGGCGCGTGTACACGGCCTCGCTTATGCAGTGCTATGCAGCATGTACCATGCAGTCAGCACAGTGCTAGGCTCTCATCTTGCACTCATTCTTTGTAGTAGAACTAGTCATGTAGTGATTTGCTTCCTAGTTAAATTAATGCATGACTGTACAACAGAACCATTATCGGGACAGATTTAGAATAGCATAACAAAGTCTCCTATCGTAATTGGGTTTTGTGTAGTTTGAGAAGCAAAAAGTAGTGTGCTTGTAGTTAGTGCTATAGTATAAGTCAACATAGTGCACATTTAGCATCATTTTAATAAGTGTACATAATGATAAAATTCAGGGTGCATTACACACGTTTATGAATTATGCTTTAGTGTAGTTCCTGGAAACACATAGTAAGAGAGGCGAGTCTTCTGTGAAAAAGAACTTCAAATAGGTATTGCTAGACACATCAGATGCGGAGCAGATACTTCAAGAGAAGAAACTCGCGCATCAGAATACGAGCGAATCTGAGTTTTTAGGAGCGTCAAGTAGTCAGAAATGTTCAGTAGACTATTCATTTCAAACAATTCCAGAAAATGCATCGTCACAGACACTATACGACACGCCACTCATACACGATGAGGATAGCTATTTGTTACCTACGGCACACATGCAATCACAAACGGATAAAGTTTATTACAACTTAGACATACTTAGCATAAACGCACGAACAGGTCACATTCCAGAAAGAGCCATGAATATGCAACCAGTCCACGTAACAGTTAGTCATCAGGAGAAGGTACCAACTTTTACTAGTACAAGTACAGAAAACATGACAGACTTTCTAGATGAATTTAAGGTCGTGAGTGAAATTAATGGTTGGGATGATGCCAAACGATGTAAGCAGATTCGTGTACACATGAAAGGCACGGCCAAGTATGCCACTGACAACTTAGTACAAGTTCACGAGAAAAATCTCACAGGGTAGATCGTGGAAACAAAATTGCAAGGAATTTTTACACCCACAGAGGAGAGTGAGAGATACAGACAGCTACTCTATGCGAAATGACAGGTGTTAAGCGAGAGTTGCCAGAAACATGTCGAAACATTGTTATATTATCGACTGAAATACAACCACATGTACAGGACGTAGAATTAATAAGCATCCTAAGGAAGTAGTTACTTCCGTCCATAGCGGACAAGATTATAGGTCTCGAAAATGAGATTGTCGCCCAGATGAAGTCTAATTTTCAAAGAGTGGTTATAATCAGGTGGTAGCCACATTGCCGAACAACCCCGATGCGGAGCTGAAGGAGGAGATAGGAAAACTTACGATTCAGAACCAAGAGTCGCAGGACATGGTACAGTCTACTGGGAATAGTAACCAAGGCACGTATAGAGGTAGGAATTATAGCCAGTACAAGAACCGACCCCACAGACCATATTCAAACTGCCAGTCTTTCCCTAGAAACAATATGGAACCAAAGGCCGCAGAATTTGATGCAGCCTATAGTCATAGTGAAATAATGTTCCAGCATAGCACATAAGGGAAACTTCTATCAACCACAGCAATTTCGGCAAAGCTATTGAAATTTCGTAAATAGAAACGGGTACGGATTACGCACAGAAGACATGCAGACACATGATCAGAGACAGTTCCAGGATGGGCGACGGAGTTATTTCCGAGGTAGTAACAGACATTTCCATCGCGGCAGCGGACCACAGCCACCAAAAAACTAGTTGACGTGTGGGTACGCCGCATTTCCCCCGCTGAGGAACAAAAGTGGACACAAAATGCCTACAGGGCGATTTTCAACAAAGTCACCAAGGGTACGACGTATGCCCACGTCGCTAAGTTTAATGCCAACAGTCAGGGAATCATTCTGAATAGCGAGGCAGAAAATTGCTGCCAAAATCCCACCAAGGCATGTTTCCAGGCGACAGTCAGCCCTTCTGTAATAGAGTTCGTCAAACCCCCTGTACAGAGAATCACGATGTTGCGGAGAAAATGTGTGGCCAAGCAGCATCTGGTCGCCGATCAGGAGGGGCGGACAATGGAAGCACCTCCGATTGTTATTGCAACCGAGGCGAAAGGCGCGATCAAAACACAGCGTAGCGAAATTTCGCAGGAGGCACCGATTCGCGACAAAGGCAACGAAGCAAAATCGTGTCCGCATTTTGTTTTTACGAAGGACATAAAGCTCGCCAATGCACACTTTTTCCGAACCAGGCTTCCGACTTCGCAACTGACGTCGCGGCAAGATTCCGGCGTTTTAAAAACAAATTTGAGCCGAGGCCAAAAAAACTTTGCATCAGCACTGACACAGACGTCACAGTCTTTGGCACTCATGCAGTCACTCCCGCTCCAGAACGCTATGTCGGCAATGATGATAACGCACATCGTGCACATCGACTGAGCTAAACTAAGTTTCACAAATCACAGCGAGGTGCAGTGACATGAGAATGTCAGTTAGCTTCAGCTCATGCATCGACCCCGCGAATTAAGGTAAAAATAAACAGTAGACAATTCAATGTGCTCATCGACACAGGATGTTTGCGAAGCTATTTAGCACCGACATTGATCTCCAAACAGAAACTAGAACCAATTACAGAGAGTTTCACACTTGTAGGGGCGACCGAGGAGTTAGAACCTCCGAAGATTAAAACAAAAGTCAATTTGAATAATCAGGAGATACGTTTCCACAGGAGTTTTTGGTTATCGACGATCTTAAGATGGACATAATATTAGGTGTCGATTTTCTAAAGAGATGTGACGTAATTCCATTTTTGAACCATAATATACTTTTTATAAATGGCAATGATTCAGACAAGGTCGTAAAGTTCCCATTTATTAGTCGCTTATCGACAACGAGAATACAGGGACAACACAATATTGCATCAATAAAATGGAAACTTTAGAAACAGACAGGGAAGATAGACCTTTATCAAAAATCAACCCTCAATTAGAAAAACAAAAAGCAGCAAATCATTAAGGACGTAATAAGCGAATACCAGGACAGATTTTCGTATTCCATTTTAGAGCTTACAGAAGCCAGGAAGTTTGGATAAAATTATATTTGACTTTGGATAAGCCTATTGTGACTCAACCTTATCGTATTAGTCCTAAGGTTAGACAGGAACTACTGAAACAGATATGCAATATGCAGAAAGTTAGAATTATACAGCCATTAGATTCGCCATTTTGTGCGCCAAGTTTAGTCATAAGAAAATAATCAGGAGATATCCGTTTTTTTTTTTTTTTTTACCGACTTCCGCAAACTTAATCAATATGTAAAGCATATTCAGTACCCATTGCCCCATGCTGAAGACATTTTGAACCTTTTGCAAAACTCAAAATACATAACCAGTCCAGACCACTTTTCAGGGTTCTATTCCATTCCACTACACAAGCAGGATAGACATAAACTAGCATTTAGTATCGACAGTGTCGGTATATTTTCCTAAACTCGTCTACTAAAGGGCCTTTCCTGTTCACCTCAGCACTTTCAACAGTTTATGGATATATTGCTAGGTCCTTTATGCTGGAATGCGGCGATAGCCTATATTTACTATATATTTATAGCAGGTAATTCGTTTTCTGAACATGTTAATATCACTAAAAAAAACTTTTATAAAATGCGCAAATTTAACGTGGAAATTAATACAAAGAAATGTGTTTTTTCGGAAGAGCAGATAAAGAATATTTTAGGGCACATTACTACACCAGATCGCATAGCCACAGACCCGGAAAAAGTCAGAGAAATCCAGCAAATGTCACCACCCGGAAATGTTAAACAACATCGTACTTTTCTTGGCCTAACGTCATACTTATGTCGATATGTAAAAAGTTACACTACTAAGGCAGCACCCTCAATTGAGTTAACGAAACAGAATAACTATTACAAATGGGGCCAAGACAAACAGAAGACATTTTAAAAAATTGAAACAGGCAATTCAATAGGCGCCAGTTTTGTATAAATTTTATGAGAATAGGACATCTATCGTAGCATGTGACACATCGCAAACAGCGACTGGAGTCGTTCTTTTACAAGAGGATCCCCAGGATAAGCCATGCCACATAATAGCTTTCGCATCGAAGAAGTTATCTAGTCCAGAATCGCGATGGTCAGCAATGGAACGAGAACTTTATGCAGTAAAATACTTTTGTAGTTATTTCAGACAGTATTTGTACGGCTGCCACTTCATTGCAGAAACAGACTATGCTAGTCTAAGTTATTTGCAAACTATGGCTGATCATAATCTAAGAGTTCCGAACACGGCAATAGTTCTAGCTGAGTACGATTTTAAGCCTCGAATTGTGAGAGGCAAACTTAACACAGTAGCCTATGCGTCAAGCCGTATACCGACTCATAGTGCAACAAAAACACAAGTCATAACGTAAATGATAAGACATACCAGGTCAAACCTGAATTTTTTCACTGTACATATTTATTTAAAGCACTTGGAGAGGTTTTCTACCAGAACTCTCATAAAGATGAGGAGATTAAGAAAATTATTCATAAGTACACAGTAAACATTAATCCCGAATGGCAAACAAAAGACAAATATATCGTTAGTAAAATCATTTTGAATTGAGACTATCACCCAGCATATGCTATAATCAATATCATTTTCCATTATTTTCAGGTTAATTTAGAGATGATAACGCAGCACAAATCCAATAAAATATCTGTCACTTGTGTTGAACCCCTACTCTATTGCCATATAAATATCATTGAGGATAACAACCAAATTTATTATTTACCAGTGTTTCTGGACGAACAAGAGCATATCAGGATCGACGATGATAGGCAACTATATTTATTTCCAATAACCGATCCTAGTTCGCCGTTTTTATGAGAAAATGCCAATGATCCTCACATTGCCAAGCTGAAAGCAGCTCTTTTAAATGCAGAAGATGTGGAACCTAGGTATAGGCGAATTGCGAGGCGATATGGCATAACTGGAAATGGTGAAATATTTCTCAAGGTCAGTACCCCTTTGGGGGACTGCAAGTTGACATTGGTGCCCAAATATTAATAATCGTGGCACAACACGATGCGAAATGGGCGGTGGACATTTTGTTCTTTTTAACACTTTAAAAAAAATTAAACCGGCTTATTATTGGGACAGTATGAATAATGATGTTAAGAAATACATTAAGCACTATCAGATATGCCAGAAGGTTAAAGCACCTCATGTGAAACCGATTGGTGAATTGACTCCTATTTCTCCCCCTGCTCTTTTGAAAATGTGGATCTGGACGCTAAAGGATGCCTTCCAACCACTCAACAAGGCCACAAGTACATCTTGGTAATGACTATGTTTTTCCCAAAATGTGGATTGGCAAAAGCAGTTCAAAGTATTGACACACAGACGTGTGCAACCTTTATTAAGGAGGTAATTTCAGTTATGACTGCCCACAGCTAATTCTAACAGATAGGGGCACAAGCTTCAATAATGAGCTAATTGTGGAGCTCCTTAAGAGCCTGAAAATTAGTAAACAGCAGACAACATCTTACAATCCTGCATGCAATGGTTTAACAGAATCGTTAAATAAAATAATAGCTATGTAGCTTACTGCTTTAGCACAGCAGGACCCAGTACACTGGGATGCCTATCTACCCTACATTTTGTTCATCTACAACACAAGTGTCAGTCAAGGCACAAATTCATACCCTTTTACCTGTTGAATGGAGTTGAGGCAACACAGCCTAGTCACATAGTAACGAATCAATATTCCGAGCGAGCGGACAATTGGTGCGAATGGCTACGGCAAGACAAAGAGCAGACTCGCAAGAATTTGCTTGATGCACCAGCACAAATGAAAGTTCAATTTCATCGTAAACATCGAGCCAATATTTTCAAAATCGGAGAATGGATTTGGCTCAAGAATCGCGCAAGGCCAAAGGCCTTGAACTACAAGTACAAAATGTCCGTACCGCCTGGTGCATGTGGTCGGACCAACCACGCTTAAGATACAATTAAATAGAACATGTGTGCCCAAATCTGATAGAGTGAATTCGCATAATGTAAAATTGGCCCACATAGGATTGGTTTTTCAGATGCCTTTGTATGCCAAATGTTAGTGTACTGTGTTAAATATTATTAGTTGATCATATTAATAAAAAAAATTGTTACAGAGAAAGTGTGCAAACATGTGAGCGAATGAGAGAGAGGCAGCTCTGTAGATGTGCCGAGCTACTGCTGAGGGAGCAGCTGCGACAGCCCTGTGTATGAAACGAACACGAATGCGGACGCACGACTGCTGGAGTAGAGGTGAGCCGGCAACAAGGCAGTGGCATGGCAAGTAGGTTGCACAGCTTAGCGCCAGCCGAGAGAAGTAGTAGTAGCGCTTAACTTGTATTTTCCCAGCCCAAGCACAGAGATAGTGCCAGCTGCGAGGGACAGCAGTGACACCGCTGACAGAAGGAGGCAAGGCCACAGAGATGGAGAGATCGCACTCCCACCACACCCCCCCCCCCCTCACCAACCTGGCGGAGTGCCGTGGCAGAGGCCTGATTTTAAAAATGGCAGGTTCCACAGATGTCCGGGGAATAATGACACAACACACGAGAGAGAATGTGAAGTGCAATGTGTTGTGTTTTTATTCCAGGAGAGTGTTAATTGTGAATATTTCTTTTTGCAATACACCATTTCCTTGTTGGACGGAATGACAGAAACAGAATACACTATATGTCATCCATTAGTCAATGCGATTGTCGCAATATAGTATGGATAATCTAATAAATTACCACGTTTTTTTTCATTATATATATATAATGAGTATATAGAAGGAGTAACGTAAACATTGCATGCATTATTCAGTTTGGTAAACCCTTACAGCATAAAGAGCAAGTAAAGCTGTGCATTGGAATTTTAGTTCATATGTAGGAAAGTTCATTTACATACTGTAGAAAGTAATAGTTTGAAAAAAGTGTTCATACTTTCCATTTTCGTTACTGTGTGTGTGTGTGTGTGTGTGAGTGTGCATGTATGTGAATCCAAGAGAGAGAACGAGAGACAAGCCAGTGGCGATAGTTGGACACACTGTGGGGAATGACATGACGATGTAGCATCCAGCACACGCTATCTCGCGACAGCCACACAAAACAACAAGATGCCACTCCTTCGCCCACGTGGGCAGACAGGATGAGACTGCCACGATGTCACTAAAGAGGCGAATGACGTGACACACGAGGTGTGGAGGTGGAGTCGCGTTACACCTACACCATCCTCAGCCCCACAGGGAGGTGGACTTTGGTCTTCGTGCTGGTGTGTGTACAGATCACAGTTGCAGCAGGTGCCACTTATTGGACCCATGCAGGACTCTATTGGGTGCCGATGGACATTTCATTTTACTATGAAGAAAGCATACCATTGTATTATCGTGTACCTATCCAGTCTCCTACAATTCCTTCCTCATTAGATTAATGGTTTCACATTTCTTGCAAAAATCAGAGTTCACCAGACTGCTCCCAGGCTAAACGATTATATCAGTATGTTAAGATAGTTGAAAATGGCGTTGTAAGTCAAAACTTGAATGAAATTTCTATCTACACATGAAGTAGACAAGGAATACAGATATTCGGTGACCTGGGCAGCTGGTGCTGTGATCTGTTGACCAATAAACATCTGCATGTGCTTATCGCAAATGATGCACAAATATTGAGTCAAATTCACGAACTGTCACAACGTATTGTTACAGCCAATTCCGAGCTGAACATTACGGTACAAGCAGTCGACCAGATTAAAATGCAGGTAAAAAACAGAGTCAATAGTTTAGTCCACATGGTCACTACATTGTCAAACATAATTAAAGAGCAAAACAAAGCAGTGGAGAGTATTAATACCTTTAACGCTCAGAATCATCTTTTAGCCACTGTCATTTACATATTATTAATAACATAGTAATGGAACAGGAAATAGGCACTTACATACAACACTGTTAGGGCAATAAATTGCCATTACAAGCAGTACCCAAGACACTGCTCATGTCAGCTCTCACGAAATTGCAAGCCAGCTCGAGTATATTACAGCTACAGCTAAGCATACAAACTACTGAAGTGATAAAGTATTATATGTGTGAATTGACAGAATGTTCGTTTTCTGACACACAAGTCATTATAAAAATACAGGTATCACTGAAACAATCGCTAGGTGATTGGTGAATTGATCAAATATTTCAAATTCCATTCGAGTATCAGCATGAATCATGTAGCTTACAGACACCGACGACCTTGATTGCAATGAATACTCATGTTTCTCAATCAAGGAAATTTCTCTCTCACCCGAACACCAGCACAACATATATAATATTCCTAAGCAATCTGTAAATGGAGCAGAATACCAATGTGTGAAAGCAGCAATTATGTTAGATGATTTCACTTCTCTATTATCTAATTTTAAGTACACATGCTCAGAGGACAAACGTCCTTTAGTTACACAGATTTTGCCACATCAGTAAGTTGTTTCACATCCACCCGCCCGTATGGCGATAACATGTGTCTATTAGTCACTCAGTTAGAAGATATTTGACCGTTATTTGGGTAATGTATAAACACACCATGTGGTGTCCAACTTCAGGCAAATCTGGCACCACTTATAGAAGCTAGTCATATATGTGACACGCCCTCAATAACACGAATGTTCACACGGTCGTGCCGATTCATTGGTTGAAATCCAATGCTTTCGACTTAAGCCAATTATCCATAACTAATGGCATACATTATCAGAATGTAACAGATGCTGTCAATGAGCATTGGAAACTGAAATATGCCACATTACGAGTAATCTGTAAGTTTGATGCAATGCATCTTGCACGAACAGGATCTACAGATGAAGTATTTTATTTTATAGAACAAGAAACCTACAATTATGTTACAGCTAGTATAATATTGTTACTGTTAATAACATTAATAGGGTTTATGTTAAACTTTATCGGATATCAATCCTCATACACGAAGTGGTTCGTGACAACTAATGTAAAACAAGTCATATACGAACTTAGAGACATTAGATTTCATTGTGCGAAACATTTTTTATAAGTAAAAATTTCAATTTAGTAATGAAGTGAAACTGAATTCCAATATTCGTTACAGTTCTTCCTGTAATGGACTGTGTAGAAAGATAACAGCAATAACTCATTATGGAAATGATTTTAAAATATATTTCAAATTAGATTCTCGCAGCGAAAAAATTTGACAGTGTGACACTTTTTGAAACATTTGCAAAATAATTTGATAAAATTTGTTTGGAAGGAAAACTTAAATGGCCGATTTTGCTCTTCATATTTTGCTGCCAGATATAGTCGAAAGGGAATATTTGACAGTGTGACAGGGAAATATGGCATTCTTAGTGAATTGTTTCAAAACGGCTTGTAACAGCGCTGCATGCGACAAAGTTGGAAACTACAAGGTTGTGGAATTTCGATGTTTTCTTGTTTGCAACCTATCAATAACATATATTAATCTTGATCTTCTTGTGTTTTTGTTCCCTGCAACTAACATTCCGTTTCCAATAACAACCTAACCCCCCTCCCCCCTTTTTTATAGCAATTTCTAAACAACATACGAACTTAAGTTTAAAATTACTTATTACATACATACCAAATAATATGCACATCCCTGATTTAATTTATTTTTTTATTGTGTGCAATGTTCAACTTCCCTTAATACGACAATTTGTCTAGCCGAGCACTACACTACAACCGCAGCAAGGATACCAACTCTCCAGACATGCAGAGCTCACCGAGTGTTCCTAGTGCATGACGAGTTCAAATTTAACTTGAAGCATGCCAGGGCACAATAAATAGCGCCTCCCCGAGTGACAGAGCGGGATAGAGAGGGGGGGGGAGAGAGAGAGAGAGAGAGAGAGAGAGAGAGAGAGAGAGAGAAAGAAAAGCAGGACTCCTCAAGGCGGAGTGATATGAAAAGAGAACCTTGCAATGCACTGAGTAAAAGGGCTTACGGCTAATGCAGTTATAGTTGTTATTTGTCTCGTCAACAAAGAGTTTATATTGTTGTTCCTTTTGTCCTTCCAGTGTTGTGCTGTGTTATCTGCAAATGTGTATTTTCATTTCCATTGTAAGCTGTGTCCATATTCATTTCATCAGTGATATGTATGTTTATATCATCCAGGGTCAATATGTAATTTAATGCATCATGTAATATTAAGTATTCAGCAGTTAGAGCAAGTGTTAATGTGTCATGCCGGAAGTAGTCCCCACCTTGGTATGCAAGCCAGCCTTCCCTGCTCTAATGCTGGGGTGGGAGTGCAGGAAGCGTCTGACATACAAGAGGATGGTTGCGTGTGTCCTCGAACTTCGTTTTCCCACACATCTGGCGGCATGCATCTTTTTGGAACTTATCACTTAACTACATTAGCATAAATCCTCAGTAACTGTTACGTTCTTGCCATCCGGTACACCACCCTAATTTCCCCGTGGTGTGCATCGCCCGGGGAAGCTTAAGTCTTCCATAAGTTTTCTACATGGCACAAGTTAATTTTACAGTGTTACTATGGTGACCGGTTTACATCATCTCAGCATGTGTTAAGTGTCTCCCTGAGAGGAGTGTTTAGTAAGCCGAATAAATACCCTGAGACCTCATCTGTGCGTAAGTTATTTCGGTCGCAGCAAGGTGTTTATGATGATGGGCCATAGCAACACCCATATTCATTGCAAGTGTTTTCAGCAGGACTTAACGTAACCATGTATCAGAGTAATTACACTGTATCAGTATGGGCATGTGGGTAACCCTGATGCAGTGGGACTTATGTTCACCTGTCTGGGCTGTAACGCAACATACTAAAAGCAGGGCATAAACCGAACTCAAACCACATTCGTTGAAGAAGAACCACGAACAAACACCATAAATCTATTGACTCAGTGGGATCACGAAATGCAAGTTACTGTCAATAATCATGGTTCAAATTGTCATTGTCGCACGGGACGGAAACAACATAGCAGGTACAGTTACGTCCAGTGCTGGAGAAGGATGGCAACAGTGTGCAGAGGCAAAACAGCAAACACGGAGATGCGATGCGATCACTTGTCACATGTGGCCGAGGTAAAACATTCTCGCACAATCTGCACAAACCATGACCAGTGCGTCATATCCATTCCAGTCATTGACCCACTATTATCCATCAATGCCGAACACATTTCCTGCACCTGTGTATCCTACATTGTTACCAACAATGTCAACATCCTTTCAAAATTTTCCACCAGTGACAATGTCCCAACAATTACATGGGAGTGATGATGTCGCTTCAGGTACCGGTAGGGATCGTCGCATGGAGCGAAACAAACAAACTGAAATTTCTTAATTGTTTACATTATTTTAGCTAATATTTGTATTATAAAATTTGGCCGATAGTACAAAAGAATATCCAGGCTGCCCTTCTTAAAAATTGGCACAGTTCTAGCTATCTATAATGCCTTGGGAAAATATTTAAACTGAAGCAACGATTTACCACTTCAGCACCAACGGGAGCAGTATTATCATTCACTTTCTGTAAAATACGAGATGGTATCCCGGCCATAAATATCCTGGTTCACGCAGTATCATTTTTTTTCTCGAGGTTTTAAAAGTTAGGGGTTGGGTTGCATTTGGCATCTGCTTACAATGCGGTAAACATGGTTTGTTCCGATGGAACATGCCTCCAAGAACTAGGTGGTAAAATGAACTGGATCTCTGCAACTCGGTTGGCGACAAAGATTTTTAAACTGTGGGGTGACAATCGTAACCAGGCTAAGACTACTGTGGAATCTGTCTTAGTGACTTAGCAAGTAGCAGGTGCACTTCTGTGGCACCATCATCTGCAACACGAGCATGACTGCAGCACATGCCTTTTCGCTGGTATTGCAAAAACCATGAAACTGCACGCTATGTTCAAATGGACTGAAACGAATCTGCTCACATTAACCTCTGACAAAGAGTCTTCAAAATATGTTCTCTCCCGATCTCTCTTCTCCAATTGGCTCATCCCAACCTAGGCCTTGAGTCCACGACGTCTGTATCATCTTACAGAATGCAACAACTGGTGTTACCCATCCACATGGGTCATAAAGATGAGCAGCAGTTGAGAGTATACCACTCTTTGTCAATGATAAGTCAGGGCAAGTCACTGTGTACAAAACATGGACCTGTACTGGGTCCTATCATAGGCCTAACACTTTGAATGAATCAGAACAACCAAACATACAAGATGAGTTCTCAGATTCATATTGATGGTCATCCAAGAGCTCTTCATGATTAGAGCACCACTTGTACAGTTTGAACCCTTCTTCTGCCAAGTGTCTGATGAGCTGAGCATCGGTAACAGTTGCAGCTCCTGTAACTATATCGTTTACAAAGACATAGCTGAGTATAGCATGAGCAGCCAGTGGAAACTTGTTACCCTCATCTGTTGCAAGTTGCTGCAGGGTGCGGAGGGCTTGAAAAGGCGAAGAAGCCAGTCCATACGTGACTCTGTTCAACTCGTACATGCTAACTGGGTTGTCCACTGAATTTCTTCAAAGGATACATTGGTACTTCCTATCAAAGGGATCAACAACTATTTGTCTGAACATTTTGAATACATCAGCAGTCACAGCAACTGGAAATATTCGGAAGCTCAAAACTACATCAAAATTTCTTTGTGTAATTTCAGCCCAGAAAGTAGTTCATTCAGTGACTGTCCACTTGTAGTATTACAGACTGCATCGAAAACTACCCTCACTTTTGTGGAAACACTTTCCTCCTTGACTACTGCTTGGTGAGGAATCAAGTATGCTGGCTGAGCGAACTCATCACTTGTAGTAAGGGATACTTGATAGCCATCACGTGTAGGGGTTAACTGTCCAATATATGTCATGTGATCCAAGCTTTCATTCTCCTCCATGAAGTCTTGGTAGTGCTGCTTCAGCTCTGCCAATCTTATAAGTCAACGTTTTATTCCACAAAGTTTATGCACTGCTGTTGTAGAGGAGTTACACAAATTACATCTCGATGACGTGAATGAAAGTCTCAGGACAAATCTGTCATCTTCACCCCGTTTGAGGGTACTTATGAAATGATTCTCGCATTGTTGGGCCTCGCTTGACAGAAACTTCACTGATGGAACCTCTTCTACCTCCCAAAACTTCTGAAGGGCCACATCGAGATATGCAACCATATGTACAAATAAGGAAATTTCACCTTTTCTTGTACGTGGATCATTACCAGCAACTACCCAACCAAATGCTGTATGAAATGCACGTGGTTTTCCTTCGATCTTGCTGCCAGTCATCACATCAGCCACTACATCTCCTGCCAGTAACATGTCAACATAACCAGGTGGGACGAATTCGGTGATCAGCTAAGGGAATATCTTTGAGTCGTGCAAGATTTTTTGTGTAGTAAGATGCAAATATGGCATGTGAAGCAAAGTAATCGGACATATTACAGCCACTCTCGAATTCGTCCCAACATGCCCTAGGACAGAAATATTCCCCCTGCCTGATGTCGCTTAAGTTCCAAGCGTTTCACACACCTTTCGGTTATAAATGATGACTGGGCTGCACTATCCAATAACACATTGCGACAGTACTACTATTACCTTCCTCTTGACCAACAAGGTCTGTAGTATCTTGGTCTGTATCGTCAGAACTTGTATTTCAGTGACAAGTGAATCAAGGTGCGATGTATGCGTTGGCACTGCTGACAGCAAAACCTTGAATGACAATTTACTGCTGCATGTCCTGCTCGCAGGTAGTTATTACACAACTTGTGGGTTAGCACGCACTCTCTTCTCTCACCTGCCTGCTTTGAAAGAAATGTCCGTCATCTGTGTAGGGCATGAATTGCACCACAAACTGGACACAACATCTGCTTACCTGTATTGTCCCGCACTGAAACAAGGGTTGTCTTTGAATCTGCTGACTGACTATCGCTCGTATAGCTGATCGACCGAAATTTGTTCCAGGAGGAAAATAATTTGCTCCGAGAGGGTGGATTCTTACAGGTGTATCGAGCAGGAGGTTAAACATCAGCAGCAAGCTTCACATGCTCCACAGCTCTAGTCTTCCGTTCCAAAAACTTGAGTAGCTAGGAATACCATGGCACATTCTCTTCGTGGGAAGTTCAAATGCCTGCCTGAGTGGCGCATTCAACTTCTCGAGCAATATGTTTAGAAATAGGAAACCCCACTGACCCACTGGAAATTTCTAAGCCTCCAATGCATCAGAGTGTAACCTCCCGCTGCACCACTAAATGTGCGATGAGACGAGTTCACCCTAGTTGGCAAGCCAATCACTGGGAGCGTACCTAGTGTCGTGGTTCTACCGTTACTTCCACCTGGGTGCAAGGAATGGGTGGCATTCCAAAGTGGTGAGGTGAGTGTCCCGAGGTCACTGGTCTCCCCAGGTCCGAAGAAGTTCCCCTCCTCAGCATTGTTGATTGAAATTGTCCCTGCCTCACCGCACAATCTGGCACAAGCCACTTTCCAGGGGGTGGTATCCTAGTGTCGTGGCTCTACCGTTCACTGCATGGGGCAGAGAATGGATGGCCTTCCAAGGATGTTTTTGTCCTGTTGTTAGTGTGGATTCGGAAAGAGCAAATCCGGTCTCTTGCTGTCCCCGTCACATCTGATTAGGGTGAAGAGTAGATGGTTGGAGTGATACTCGAGTAGTTACGCAAGACCAATGATTATTTTGCAGTTAAGGAAAATAAACAAAAATGATGGAAGGACTACCTCCTATCCACTCGGGCTTGGCGGAAGGTAAACACACTAGCATAAAACAGGGGAAGATGCCCTGCACAAAGCTTAAGGGAGTAGGCAGTACTGGTGTTTCAGAACGACGCTTGCTCCTTCGGGCCAGCTCTACTCTCGGTTGGCCATAAGGGACAGAACGTTTATCAGTGTGCAGAGCTGATCACGCTGCTGGTGCTTCCTCAGTAGACATTTGGAGAGGATCTTCGGTCCCGTGAGGTAGCAGTGAAGTGTTCTGGTTTGGTGTGGGCCTCGGCACAGATAGAAAGTGAAATGAGAGACCAGGAGAGGAATCCGAAGACTGATCAAGTACTGAAGAAGAATTGATCATCCGGAGACCAGGGCCCATCACCTTATACATTCCTTGGCCAACCCTTCCTTCACTGGCGTAGGGCATATGGAGAGGGGTTTAGCAGGTGCAAGCCCAGCCTAGATCCTTGGTGCGAGTGGTATAGTGGAGAGTTATGGGATCTAGGCATCAAACTTGTGGTGGCATCTCATGGCAAACTGCTGTACTATACCTAAACATCTTGCATGGTCTCATGGCTCATCGGGCGAAAATAAATTCCATTATTGGGATGTGTGTCCTAGCCCGGTAGATGCAATGATCTTGTAGGCAGTGGCGGTGACTCAACTCCGTTGACAACTGCTAGTGGTGTAGTTGCACTGATTAGTAGTAGTAGAAGTTTATTAATAGGTATGTAAGACGTCATGATTCACTACCAATAAGTAGGGACCCATGGAAGCGGTGTAGGATGAAATACTGCGAAATTACATTTTTTATTTTCTGACAAAATTTTGAAAATGCAGAATAAAAATTAAACTTACGAAATTTATCGTAAAATTGTATATTTAAGTGGCAAAAATAAATTCCTTTATCTGTTCACACTACTAAGGCTACTGAAATTCAGGCGGATTGACGAAAATTGTGCGAAGAAATACATAACATTCATACAGCATAGTTAATAACATTTAACGACATTTTGCTACAAATTTTTCACCAACTGAATACAGTTTTAATTAATTTATTTAAGTTGTTAATAATGCAATAACCGCAACCTTCTGTCATGATGCGTGCTATATGCACTATACACACAAAACCAATATAAAAATGTTAAATAACAAAACAACTACTTATACAACTGGAAGTGAATATTTCCAAAAATGCTGTCTTGTCATAACATTAGAAACTTTCTTTTTGCCAAATCAAAGGTACGTCACAACAATATCGACATTGATACTCTATGAACATTATGTTACTAAATTGTGTTTCTCCTGTTGTCTGTCACACACACTGTTGCTGCCAATCGATTTTCGTAAATTATGTTTCTCCTATTGTACAAAACATGTGCTGTTGCTGCCAATCGGTAAGTAAAAAATCCTGGAAAACTATTTGCTTGTTGCACCACTATATTAATTTATACATCATTTAGTCTAAATCAGTGAGAGAGTTGATATGGCGTTAAATCAATTAATAATACAAACAACCATTAAAATGCCAAAAGTGTTGTATATTTATGATCGCAAAAGAGAAATGAAGTGGGAAGTTTTCTGGATACACTTTGTGGTCTAACACACAGGGCATGTCCGAAATGGTAGATTTTGTTAACAAATTGATCACATGATCCAATTTTAAAATGGGGATTATTTGGTATTTTCGTATTTGTTTTTTGTATCTGGCAGATGTTAGGAAAAATACAAAATGACAAAACTTAGTACCAATGTTATACTGATTGTCATTTTGTATTTTTGCTAACATCAGCAGAACACACAAGTAAATATGTAATTAAAACTTTTTTTTTTCAAACAAGTAAATTCATTAAATAAACTATGCATGTTTTAATATGCTAGTAAGTGTGCTTTGTATAGCTGCTTTACAAAAAAAAATTGTTTTTTAAGGTATTATTGCATAATGTATTATTTTATTAATTATTAACACATTCACAGCATTCCAGTGATGATTGTAATAACGAATTTGTTATTTCGGACATGGCCGTAGTTTGCACCTTCAAATTGAACAATAGCCTCAATCGGTTTTGAGCATTGCTCAACTAGAAAAACAGATTAACATTTTATGACCGCAGTGTTGTCGCTTGTAAGATTTCGTATGTGACAGCACTGTTTCCTCCTGCACAAGAAACTCCACTAAATCTCCCACATACTTTGCTACATATTTATCGGCTCTAAACCAGGAATTCAGCCTTAACACCGGTACAGGAAACAGTAGGGGTTTTTTCTTCTTCAGGATACTTTTGCTCGATTAATGTCACAAACCTGTTTCCTTTTCCTGGCATTTAGAAATGCATGGTTAGTGTTTTGGATGCACTGATTGAGCTCTACCAAAGTGGAACTCCACAAACTTGCAACTATATTTAATTTGTGGGGCCAACACTGTATGTGCACCATTTCTTCTGAAAATATGGTGTTCAACGTATACCAGTAATAAGAAGACTTAATAATGTGTTTATTCAAAGAAATGTTTGATAAATTTACTGCACATTACAAACTATGCAACAATTATTTTATTCACTTTATTACTACAGTTAAATGCAAAATATAATTCGTTACTAGTCATTGAGATTTTAGGTAATTTTCATATATACTGCATTTTCCCGAAAGGAAGACAACATTTTTTGACAGAAAAGGAATAGAAAAAATAAGGGGTCGTCTTCAATTCAAAACCTAGGCACAAATACCCTAAATGTGCGATACTTCTAGTTCAGTATTTAAGTTTGTGTTACATGCACAAAATTACTACGATCTTCTATTCGTCATTTTTACTCGGGTTGCAGTTAGTCCTCCAAAATTGGTGTCCCACGAGAGAGGGAAAAAAAAAAAAAAAAAAAAAAAAAAAACACACACACCCACCTGCTTTTTAAGCTTAAATATAGTGTGTCCTATGGTTGTGCACACTTTTGTAGTGCTGAGACTGTACTTGTCAACTTTGACAAGGGTCCCCTTATCTGATATCACCCAGCCATACAGAGGAAGCACTTTGCTGGGAAGTAAAATGGCTCAAGTCACGAATATTTCACACCCACAAAAGTTTTACCGTGTAAGAAAGATGATAAACCACCATACAACCAGGTTAGAGAAACCTATTTCAATGTCATCAGCTTTTCATCAAAAGTAACAAAAATATATATCATTATTCATATAATAGCATTTCTTCTTGAAGGGTCTGTCATAAATTCATGCAAAAATACTTTTGACATAAATAATTATTTCAGCACTTCATAGGGGTAGTTTTGAATTCCGGTTTAAATATTTTTTTTTTTTTTAGGAAGGGCCAGTCTTTCTTTCGGGTAAATACGGTATTGTGAAATGAGAGTTTGAAAATTAGTTTTATTATATAGCATGGTTGCTTTTTATCAAATGAGACTTAAATATAAGCTGTTCTTGTCACTGAGATATTGACATTGTTAGAGTGTGATAAATATTTTATATAAAGTAAAAATTTTTAAAATAATTTTTTGTACCGTAATATTGTATTTTATTCACCGCTTTCAGAGGTCCCTACCAATAAGAATAATCCTTTGCTTGGTTAAGTGATTCACAGCACTGCCTTATCTCTTTTACCAACAACCTGTACGTAGAAAAGGAACGGTAATGTAAGCCACCTGATGCCGATAGAAAAATAAAAATACGATAACAGTTACAGGTGTCGGTAGCTTTCAAGTCAGTCTGTCAGGCTGATGGGTGAGCGGTCAAGCAGTTCACATCAACAGGGCCCAGATTCAGAATAAGGATGGGGGCAAGCCAATCTTTCATAGACTCGACCCCATCACTAATACTATGACATGCTATTACTGGTATTAACAATTCATTATTTATGGAATATATGTATCCTCTTTAAATAACAAGGTCCAAAATTAGATGCACATTACTTAATCCTTATTTTTCTGTCCACTGCCAAATCCCCTAATTTTTCCCGGTTTTCCAGACATGTGGCAACCCTGGTAAACTGTGCAGTCTGGGCTGCACCAAACACAAGGCCCAGCTACTACAGAAGGGAACATTTTAAGCAACCACTGAGTACCACTACAGTTATCCCTGTATTGAGGGCAGCTGCTTCCCTGTCATTGCGCTGAGAAACAGCGAATACCCCCCAACAGCACAACACTCACCACAAGATGGCATCACTGTTTCACTGTTTAGTCACAAGGGAAATAAATAAAAACAAACTAAAATAAATTTAAAATTTAATAAAACAATATTTACATTTGGTATGCAAAAACCCGAATTATTTACATTATGTACACAAGTGGTGTTAACTCTGTTCTTAAGCTCCTATAGCTGTATTCCACATAATTACAGCAAACTTGCAGAGAAAGAACCACGGAAATAAATTACTAAGCGTAATACTCATCAGTAACCCACAGAAGTATCATACTCTTGAGTCGCATCATTTCATATGTAACAGCACTCATCTTCAACTTGACGGCAATACGTACGTGTTTACTGCCTTCTTTATTGACAATGACCATCATACATCACAATTTTTTTTAACAAATTAATTTGATGGAATGGCCAACTGTGACAAATCTGTTGCTTCAAATACTACACATTCTAAAGTAAAATGATGTGGGAAAATTTAAACACAGTTAAAAATTTGAAACAAAAAATAAAATAATATTTAATATGAATTAAAGGATGAAAACATAGGCAAAAATTTGTTTCCCACCTTCTGCAAGAATTTGTTTTAACTTTATATTAAACATGGTAATAATTTCAGAACAACATGATTATATTTACAAAGACTGTACCAACTGCCTTTCCTAATATTTTCATTATTTATGAATTTATCAATACCTCATTCAGTAACAACCATCAGTGACTTGATGTTTAACAGGAATCCACAATAAAAATAAATTTTTTAATACCCGGAAAAATAGTGATGCATGAAATTCGAAAAATAACTAAATATTTAAAGTTATTGCAAGCTTTCCACAAAATTTACCATTTTCTTTAAGCATGAAGTTTAGTGCAATATAAAATGTACTGTTGAGTATGATACCAAATGCGATTATAATCAATAATCAATTTTTACATAGGTATTGACAGCATCAATTTTACTGTGATTCTGTTCAGCTCCAAAAGAGGGGAAAATTCAACATACAGATTTATCTAAAGATATTGATAGAACAATAGCATTGATTGTTAATGCGAGGTTCATAAAGTTCTGAAAGCGAGTCATTAAATTCTATGTAGTATCTTAAAACATCAACATGCACAATATTTGGAATCACAGTGATACAATATGAATTAATCTTTCATTCAGAATGGGGCACACAGGTAAAATTTTTTGTTGCTGGTGTATTCCTCTTGTTTATCGAACAATTAAATTGTGCATTCTTCAAAGATCCTAAGAATGCCAAAGATAAACTGCAAGAGGGAGTTTAAGTGGGGAGTGATTTTACATTTTTGACATCATAGACATAATTATGATGTGCAAATTTTGCAATTTTTGTGAGGATTCATGTCCATACAAACTGTGTCAAATTGTGAAATAGAAAAGTAATCAAAGCTGTACATTTATGTACTAGAATACAAGTTTTCATCAGCGAGTCCTTTGAAAATGACGAACTACAGAAAAACCAACAAGAATTTGTGTTAAATTTTGTGGAAATTAATAAAAATTTATACCATTTGTTTTATTCTAGCACTGAAATTAGCCAGCCACTTTTGGGGTAACTTACTTATTGGTATATGTTATCTATCAAAAATCTTGTCCGGCTAAGCAACATTAACACAAAATATTTGTTCATGGTCCAACACAGCTGTGAAGCTGGCAGCGTAGTATTTTTGAGAACAGAGATTGCCTCAGTCACTCGTAGCGGCTGTACCGCGACCTGTGGCCGCTAGAGCTGCTGGAAGACCTCTCGCGGTGGTGGTGTGACCTGCGGTCGTGACTGCGGTCACGGCTTCGGCGGTGCCGACTGCTCTTCCTGCCGTGATCAGAGCGTCCATGGCTGTGGCGATGTGACCGCCGACTATCATCCTCCCTGCTACGACTATGTGACCTTTGTGCTCGCGATCACGCTCGTGGCCCCGCCTGTCCCTGCCGTTCCTCTCCCGCTCCTTCCCCTCTCGCTCACGCCGCTCCTTCTCCCGTACTTCTCTGTCCCTATCCCTCTCCCTGTCCCGCCCTTTCCCCTCCCGCTCATCCCGTCCCCTGCGTGAGCGCTTGTGCTCCACCTCCCTGATGTGACGACCCTCCTTCTTGCTCCGCCTCGAGTCCCTCCTCTGAGAGCGGTGGGAGCTCTTTCGTGAGCTGCGCCGACTCTCCTCTGAGCTTGACCTTGACGAGCTCTTTGACTCTGATGCTTTGTCATCGTCATCTCCTGCTGCATTCTCATTTGAGCTCACGCTGTTCTGGGATTCTTCAGAGTCCCTCTTTGATGACCTCACCTTTCGCCCTTCTTCATCACCATCCTCTGCCCCAACATCGCCCTCCCGCGAAGACAGCCGAGCAATGGTAGATGCCTCATGCTCACTAGAATGCCGATGTCTGTGATCTGGTTCATCTTCTGAGTCTGTAATTATTGCGTCCACTACATAAATATTTTCATTAGAAGTGCAGCAGTAATAAAAAAGTAAAAATACATCAAGAATGTCAGCATTTCATGTTTATTATTCCTTGAGAATATTTTCAACAGAATTCTGTACTTCGTGTCTTGATATATACAGTGAAACTCTGTTAAGAAGTTTCCACTTAGAAGTTTTCCTGCGTAATAAGTTGAATAATTGTGCACCTTGTCTATTAATAAATTTTCTGGTTAGTAAGCATTATTTTTTCAATCCCTTCAGAAATGCCGTAACAGAGTTTTACTGAATTTGAAAAATTAAATGTACATGAAATAATGACATTTAAATGATGCATTTTCCAAGTTCAAGTGCTGTCCTGAATAAATGAATAACACAACATGATGGGCCAATGAAGACTTATGTTTGAAACATGTCACAGAATGTGCAAACTTTTTATGGGATAAAGGAGACACAGTCCAACATAAAACTTCTGCATTCTGCAAAAGTGTTAAGACATGCTACCCTATAATTGTATGTTACTATTCTGTGCAATGTTATAAATGATCTATGTTAAATTATGTTTATTACTCACACAAATACGACAGTATATTTTTGTAAATCCTGGCAGCTAAATGGCTTTGCAAGAGGAGCCAAGTTGTTATTCTTAATTAAAAATATCTTTGTATACGCTGCACTCATAACTACTTCTGAACTATTAATGTAATAGTCAGCCCAAAACTTCTAACAAACTGTAATAACTTATATTTATGATAATTTATTAAGATACATTAAAAATCCTAATAATCATAGAAAACAAGAAAATAATCACAATTTTCTTACCATCTGTGAACACTGGAGGCTTGTGTAATAGAAGAAGGAAAAAAAAGTGGGGGAAAATATTTGCTCATACATGCATGTTCAGTACAAGTAAAAATTAACAATGATAATACACATATTACATATGAAAACAAAATATCTTAAAATCTGCGTACAAGTGAATACACAGACACTACAGATGCCCATTTGTTTCCAAGTGAAAATGACAAGTGAGTTACGCCATAAGGTTCAATCGTTAAACAGAGACTGCAGTGCCGTTACGATTACATTTTTCACTTGAAGTCTCTCAGCATGTTATCGTGATGTTTACAGCAGAAAACACAAGCAGGTTTGTCGCGGTGGAATACTCACCATGGTGCGATGACGGTCGCTTTGTATCTGATTGGTTCTCTACCTGTCTCTCCCCTCCCTTCTCACGCTCATCTTCACTTTCCTCTTCCTGCATCACAGCTGAGGCCGCCCGTGCACGCAGCTCTCGGTGCCGTTCTCGCTCTTCTTCCTGCGCCAGCTGCATCTCGATGTCCTGTTCTATTTTGGCAAACTCCTGCTTGCGCTTCTGTATTTGTTCCTGTGGGTAAAAACACACCAATATTTCAGAACTCGTGCTGTTAGAGACTCTAAGACCCATAAGTAGTCGAGCATCCATACAAAATGAGACAAGTTAATGCAAACATTGTTGCCACCTTGCTGGCCAGAGTTATTCTGAAATATGCAGGGAATGTAAATTTTACTTTAACTTACAGAAACACAATATACAAATTAATTTACTTCTGAGGAAAAAAAAAATTGAAGGCATTTAATTACAATAAACTTTTACACAACCTTATAGCACAGCATTAATACAATCCGCTAACTGAATTCATACACGCCACTGATATAGTTGACTCTCTGTGTATCGTTATAGCATGTATCTATAAACTGCATCCACCAACAATTTTTTGTGGTCTTGGCGAAATCACCATGTAAATAACGTTGACATAAACCAATTGTATCGTTTATCGCATGGCGCACCGGTCAAAGTATTTTTCGGGTCCCTACACCTAATATTTCCCGCGACCATTGTTTTTAAGCTTGTTGTTTATGTAAACTTCTAGTAACTGGATGTTAAATACATCATGTGTGCCATCGTTTATAACTGTTCTGCGGCATGCAGTGTAATGTCTTGCCTTTTCAACACGTCTGCCAACACTGTGGCGAGCGAGTCTGGCTGGCTACTTCCCCTGACGAGAGGGGAAGTGGTTATCCATAGCAACGAGCGTGGTGACCTAGCATCCTCTAACTCATCCTTCTTTCTGTTTCTCTCAGCCACACACCTTCCTTCCTCCCTTCACATATCTAGCCTCCAACAGGAAGTTGTTAGATAAAGCTCATCCTCTCTCTCTGCCACGCCCGCTTGGCATGCCTTGTCTTCACACGCCGCCCTCCGGGAGCAGAGCAAATGAAGCGTGCCTGGTGAACTGGCCCGCTAAGAGAGAGGGGTGCAATGCTCAGGGGCCCAGGCCCGACTTGTAAATGTTTATTTAATTTCAACATTAAAAATTTATTAACTTCCTACAGAGCAATTCGCAATCCTCGCATCACGTATCACGGCAAGAAGTAATTAGGGATGGGCAAATAGTGAATATTGGTTAATTTAGTATTAGTTACTGAGCTGGATCTGAATTAATGAGTACCGATTCTTAGAAATACTCATTACTTTAGTACCTATTCACGAAGCTGTCTCATGTCGTCATTGTGCAGGCTTCAAACTGAACAACGAAGCCAAGATGCACAGGAGACAAGTAAACAGTTCCTCTCCTCCAGCCAGTTTCATATAACTAGAGATGGGCCATTCAATACTTCGACACCCCTCGATACTGGACAGTATCGAAAGTATCGAATATCGCAATCTGCATATCAATACTTTTAATCGACACGTGTATATGGCTTGGTGTTGGTTGCTTGGTCCGTCATTTTCACTACTGTTACGAAGCAACACCATTAATTTTGTTTTCTGCAGTTTACTAGTTTTGGAGTGCATGCAAAGTGTCATATTTATTTAATATTATTCAACTAATTATTCTATATCGATGGCAGAGAAACGTGTAGTAGCGATTGCAATAGAACAACATGTATTCAGGAGTTGCAAACAGAAATTATGAACAGTAAGTCAGTGTGTATTGTAAAAACGTTTCTGAAAGTGTATATTGTAAATAACGTATTTTGAAAGGGTTATTAGAATGTTTTAAATGTACGTGAAAAAAAAAAAAAAAAAAAAAAAAAAAAAAAAAACGCGCACGCGCACACGCACATGCGCGCACACACACACACACAACATTTCAACTTGCTTTGGAGTGTAAAAATAACATGTGTATTGTATGGAGAACAAACTTTCTCCAAAAATATTTACGTCCTGAATGTGTTTAATACTCGAATTACTACACGAACTACATATTTATCACATTTTATTTCGATGAGGTTAAAACTTGATAGGGTATATAACAATTTGAATGTTTCTTTCAAACGAGCAAATTTTCGACTCGTCCACTAAAACAGTGGCTGTGCTCGATTTTGGTGCAATGTGCCCTTGATCACTTCCCGTTTCACGAGCCCTTGTTCCCTTCCATAGATATATTCGTTAAGTGAATTTGGACGATTGTATTCGTTTCCACCTAGAGTTTTATTCTGTAGAATATCGCTCTATGCAAGTTTCATTTGTCTTTGTGACGTTCGCAAATATTTTCTGTGGCTGTGCAGAGATGTAAACACAAAACAAAGACAAACAAATGAAATACTTTGAACAACTGTGAATTAAAAACTATCTAGGGCTCGAGAAGGGCAAGTTGCTCGTGCCCTTGGCTGAAGGGGACATTCTAGGGTGTATATGTGCCCTTGGTGTGAATTCGGACAGCGGCAATGTGACGCACATCTAGGATGCACTTTTCAAGGACACCGAGCCAGATAAGGGCCCTTTGTTGGCGAATTCGAACACAGCCGCAAAGATGATACAGGCCAAGTCCGAATCGACCAATTTCATTATTTAGTTATTTTGTAAATTTGTGATATGTTATCAATTTGGATTTCGGACGTGGCAGAAGTGAAGTGTTTGACAGTCACTGCAACATAATACATTAATAGTGCAAAATATTTTTATCTAAATTTCATGCCTGAAACCGACATAATATTACTGCAAAATTCACTGGAATACCACCAAACGTTAATAAATAAGAAAATGATAAATTATGCAATAACAATTTTTTACCCATTTGCGCACCTGTTTAAAAAAAACATGGCACTACTGATGTTAATTTGTATTCTTGCTAACATCTGCTAGATACAAAATACAGAAACCTAATTACCAAATATGTAATCATTTTTTGTATAAAAAATTGGGCCATGTGTTCATTTTGTGAACAAAATCTGCCAATTCGGACACGGCCACAGTCTCGTGAGAAGAGCTGCAGAAAAACATCACATGAAAGACGTTAAACTAAAGTCTCTCCCAACCCCATCCAATCCACTGCAATAAACTTAATGGAGGCCCACAACAAAAAAACAAGGTAGGTTGGAATGGTAACCTACATTCATCATAGCATTTGTTTACATTCACTGTTTTACTCATAGACAGAGCAGCTGTGGCACAAGGATACATTGTGGCCGCGCTACGTTTCTAGAACTGTCAAAACTTATGTTCGATATTCTGAATGCAAGTACTTCTTTTTTTTTTTTTCTACGTACCATTTGTCTATACCACCGGTATTTCATATTTATTGTACGTGTTTTGTGTGTACACAATCTGTGAAAACAACCAACGCAAAACAACAAACAGTATAATAAATTTATCTTGCTTTCCATAGAAGAAGAATTGCTATTGTATTTTATCTCGCGATAAACAATTCCCACATTTCCTCTATCTGACTTGATACAGAAAAATATTTAATGCTTGTTTTTCTAAATAAAAATTATCAAGCTTTCTTAATTCGAAAATTGACATGCCTTATGTGCTTTTTTAGTACTGACTCATATAAACATCTATAATTTGTAACACTTGACAGGCCTACTACTAAGTTATATAAATTTCAAATTTGTTTCCATCATCTGTAGTATTATCTTGCATGATTTTTCTTTGATTTTAAACTTTATCATAAATTTGGTCAAGAACAATGGAAATGTTTACAAAAATTTGATTGCATATCAATTTTTTTTTACTCAGAGTATCGAGTATCAAAAACATGGTATTGTCCCACCCCTAGATACAACACATAGCTTGTAGAGGTAAAAGAAAGATGATGGATAGTGGAAACAGTCGTTACGTCTTTTGGAAAGAGGTGTAAACCTTTGTTTTGATCTACTGTTTCAAATACCTAGTTCCATGCGTCACTAAAGTATTGACATTATAAATATTTTTATTTATCAGTACGAATGTGTTATGCATGCAATCTCTGCGATGATGAAAAGTAACTTTTAAAGTGTTACACAAGTACGACAGAAGGTAAAGAAATGTAAAAATATTTACTTTTTCCCAAAATAAACACTATGATATGGTTGCTTAATGTTTATGAAGTTGTACTTCATTAACAAATGATATGTAAATAAAGAAAATAGATTAAGACAATCCGATAAACAATTATATATATATTTTTGGCCAATAAAGTGTTACATAATCAATCCACGTGGCTATCTGTTAAAAATAATTAACACACAATGTACTCAACTAAACTCCTTACTCTGCGAGATCAACTTATGCTACAATAAAACAAAACACCCAACATAAGTTATGAGCATACCTGGAGTAATGGTACCAATAGATAAATTCAACAAAATACTCCAAACCAGAAATGCAACACTTGATGTAGAAGTTGCCTACATTGATAATCTTATGGAAGAGCTCTAAAACAAAAGATAAATTTCAGAACATCTTAACTCAGGCTAAACTTGTAGACAGTGCTATGACCAATAGTGATCTCCATAATCATACTGTAACAAATCTTGAAGAAAAAATGATGAGAAAAGAAAAAATTTCTGTGGTGAGACTCATGAAGAACTACTTCATGTTAACAAAAATTAGACAAGAGAAGAAAGAGACTTCAGAGTGAATGAATTCTACATAATAATTGATTCAGTTTTATTGGGACACTCAAAGATTTAAATCAGCAAGGAATTTAATTGACATATTTCAAATTTTGTGGCAGTATCTAGGTACAGAAGAAAAACTTATTGCTGAAGCTTGCTTGGGTTTGCTTAGTACGTTTACAGAAGACTATCTGTGGACCTCAAAGATGAACTTGTACACCTTAGATCAACTCATTGAGTTAACCAGGGGAACAAGACACTGACATCAATTAAAATGTTAAATAAGTTAAAAATTTTAAAACTTGATTCACTCTATCCTAATGTGTGCATTGCTATAAGGCTTTTGTACTCTTCCTGTGTCAGTTGCTGGAGCTGAAACCGTATTTAGCTTTTTGAAAAGGATAAAACACTAATTGATCTACAATGCCACACAAAAGATTGCGTGGTCTTACTACACTTGCAGTAGAATCAGAACTAGCCAGACAAATAGATTTTGATGACATTACATAACAGTTTGCCTACAGAAAAGCTACAAATGTTAATTTGTAACAGCAAACAGTAGACAGATGGGTCATCACTATATTAATGTAAGAAAATGTAGTTAATAAGACAATGTTAATTTTATACAGTATCCCAAGGTATTTATGTTAATATTTATAGAAGTTATTATTTTCTTTAGTTTGTTCATATTGAAATACTGTACTTTTAGTATTTTGTAATTTAAAATGTTTTATGTTTATCAATAGGCCTAATTAATTGTTGTCATCTTATTGCATTTGTCACAAATAAGCTAGTAATCAATAACTTTGTATTTCTGTGTTTTTATGTTATTCATCAATTTTTATTGTAAGAATTGACTGTAAAGTTAAATTATTCAATTCAGTCCAGTGTAATTGAAAACTTCAACTTGAAGGCAGTACATATTGAGCAGGTTATGTATACTATATATAGGCTTATGTAACACTGTTTTGTGTCATAATTTGTTTGTATAAAAAAATATGATTCTTGGATCCAAATCTCTATAACACGCATGTGTGTGTGTGTATACACACACATATTAGAGCTGATCGGTTCTCACATATTTAGTTCAGTTCGGTTTGGTTTTTTGTTTAAAATGTCGGTTTTCGATTTGCCCCATTCGAGAGCAGGCAGAGCTCAGAGCAAGTCATAACAGTGGCAACAATACTTAAAATGTATTGAGCAAGGACAGCAGAATACGTAACCGTAGTTAATACGTTTAATTACAATATGCATTGCCTGCCTGGAATCCCGCATGCAAGTGCCACCCTTGTGAATAAATTAAATATTTTTGATAATCCACTACCGTTCGTTTAGCCACGGAAGAAGTTCCAACAAACCCCGAAGATGGCAGCACCCCTGTGGTCTTGTGACGTCACAACCTGCCAGCCTCCGGATGAGGTATTTTAATTAATTTTTCGTCGCCTCCAAGCGAGGCGATAAGAAAAGAGCAGCGCCCCCGCTACACTGATAACCCACTCCTGTGTTGGAAGGCTACGCTACTGCCCGCACCCTGAAGAAGTGCTGATCAGAAGATTTTCAGTATATAAGGAATTCCAGCAGGGACGCCGGGCTCGCTGGCTGAAGAAAACCCTCTCTCCTCTCCAGCCTGCAACACGGCTCAGCCCTGAGCTTGGAACATAGCTCAGCCTCCAGAAGTCTGCACAAGTCTTCGACCCGGATCTGCAGACTGAAACTTCCAGCAGCTTGGACAAGGCTCGTCCACCACTGCCCCAGCTGACCATGAGGGCAGCATCTATCTCCAGAGGTAATCCACTTCCTGTACCCCCAACTCTTTACCTCAGTCAACTTCCCTTGACTACCACGGTAGTAGGTCGTCACGATTCTGGAAAAACCTTCTGTTACGCTGTAAATTGTGCATAGTAATTAATTAATTAATATTTTTCCCCCCAGGTTTGCCTTCATCCTAATTTTCTCTGTACCGAGATTTTAATTATTATCTTCTTCACCTAGCTAATTTTAGATTAATTTTTAATCGATTTAGCCGGGAATTTCTGCTTTTCTTCTTTTTGGTGTAATAAAAATTACGTGAAACCTACGTCTCAGTTTACCTTTATTTTCGCTGCAGTTCCTGTCACTTTTCATACTTTGCTCTCTGGTATTTTACGCAGTGCTTGGTAAGATCAGTAATTAAATTCCGTTGGGGTTTAGTTGTGTAGCGCACCAAACTTAACAGGAGACGTGAGCTTCAAGAAGCATTACTCTGAAAACATACAAGCAGAAGCTCCTGGGTTTCTACCTCCAGCGAAGTCCCAATACCAAACTGCTGTTTACCCGTCAGGGTCTTGGGTGTGTGTGTGTGCAGAAGCCATGCCCCCAGGACTGCATGTACGCAGAACAGATCATGTAATAAGTCAAATGTACAATAAGAAAGGTAGCTTACAGTGCCATAATGATGCCGAAAGCATTGTGCATTAGAGAGCATTGAATGCCAATGCCACAAATGCACTGTCCACTACAGTAACAGTAGAACCACAGTCTACGGAAATTGCTCTGGAGGACATACAGACAACTATTAGTAAAATTATTTACAGGTTTCTACAACTTTGACAAACTAGGGTGTGTTGAATTCAATGTCTAAAGATATAAGCAACACGCCAACTTGTTAATTGGATTCAGGGTCGTGAGTCTACATTCAGTCACTTTTTACTAATTTGGCATGGCACTAATTCTGTGTGCATCTTTTAAGAACTCACTGGGTTGGCATTGGTTGACATGCATTGTCCAAGAAAATGCAACACTAGCCTAGCTATATACGCAACACTGGTACTGGTCTTACGGTGGGCGACACTGCTGCTGGGCTGCCCCCGTTTCTTGGAAGGTGCGCTCAGGGGGCATGGCCACTGGAACCTGGTAGGTGGCCGCCAAGGAGTCTCTTGGTACTGCCCAGGCTCGACTTGGGCACGTCAGGCGTGGGGCAGCTGGACTCTGTGCTGCTGTCTACTGGTTTCCACATTGCCATCTGGTTGCAGGATAGAGGCAGCGTCAACTACTGGCTGATGGAATGTGCTGCTTGCCCCAGGTAGCAACATTTGAGAGGTCTGGTCCGGAGTTGTTGGTAGGTCCCTCACAAAGGTAGGTAGAGACAACTGGATAGTGGTCTGCTGTGGTCTAGCCCCTCCAGCTGACGTCAGGTCATTGTCAACGTTGTGGGTAGCAACTCTCTCTGTGCTGGAACTAACTGTCTCCAAGCCTGACTTGGCTGCTGCTGGTGCTTCGGAAGCTCCTCCATGCTGAAGGCGAAGCACCTTGGAACTGGATACTGCAACCGCCATCTCCTCTGGACTAGTCTGGAATGTGGCTGCTACTGGGTTTCCTTCATGAACCCATCGAAAAAGGATAGGACACAGTTCACTGGGTTAAAACAAGGGCCAACTACATTTGGAATAATAACATTCCCGGAGGGATTAGCCTCGGGTTCATCCTGTATATCCTCCTGGTGTTGAACCTGGGAGTTGCCCTTGGTGCTGGAATGCACTGGGTACGTGAAGACTGCTGCCTCCATGTTGAGTGTTGACTGTGCATCGAGGGTGGCCGCATGATGGGAGGTGACCGTGGCCACTGACGTGAGCTGGTCTGACATAGGCGATACGACCTTGTGGACTCTGGGTGCATGGGTTTTTGCCTTCTCAGATATAGGCGGTTGCTCTGCAGGAGCAGCTGCGATGATGTCCGTCATCGACAGTTCCTTTCTGAACGTGCTTGCATGAGCTGGGGTTGAAGGGGCAGTCCGTCGCGATGCAGGCTCCAATGATGCTGGCGGTCGGACTGTATTGAAAGGTGGAGTTCACCTGGTGCCGGTGTTCGACAAGAGGCGCTGCTGGTTTGATATCCAGTCCACTGGGCTTCTCCAAGATATCTCCGTGGTGCTCGAAGTCCATTTCCCTGGATGGTGTGCAAACTTTTGGCAGAAAGCTGAAGGGGTGACCGGTACAGTCCTTTCTGAAGGTCCTACTCTTCCAGAGTTAGGGGTCCCTGCCCTAACAGGTATAGAGTAGTCACTGGTCATTATGAGTGGCTCTCTTCCACTTGTCCTGGCAGCTGGTGATGTCTGTTCTTCCGCGCAGGTAGACATAGTCCAATGTGTCGGGAGGTAACGATGGTTGGGTGTACATAGAAGGTGCCGAGGAGGATTCTGGGTATGGGTGCATCTGGTCTCGGGTTGCTTTCCTTATTTTCCAATGACAATCCTCTGCCCAGTTAATATTATCCTGGTGTCCTATAACCTCGTACGGACCTTCCCGCTCGCCAGCCAACCCAGCGCTGAATTAATCGCTTCCTTTACTCAGGGAGTGACTGCGAAGTAGTACTGTTTCTCCCATGTAGAAAGAGCGGACTCCAGTACGCGGAGGACGAACTTCAGACCCACATATTCCTCCTGTAGTTCCCGGGCTCTTTTGAAGCATAAGTCAGTGGCTTGGTGAATAGCTTAGTATTGTAGCATAGCAGTGGGGGCATGCACCCATTGCCACTCTCCCAGGCGTCGAAGAGTGTGTCCTAGCAAAAGCTGATGCAAACTGGAAGCTATAGCTTTACTTGTCCTGCATAAGGCAAAGAGTATCTTAGGCAGAAGGTGGTACCAATGGTGTTGTGTTTCTTCAAATTCAGGCATAGGCACCTCTTAAGCTCCTGGTTACGCCGTTCTGTTGGGTTAGCTTGGGGATGGTATGGTGGTGTCGTCCAAGTTTCAACTCCCCATTCCTGACAAGCTTTTTGCCATAGAGTACTGGTGAATTGGGTGCCATTGTCCGTGAGGATACTTTGAGGATATCCCCAGTGTGGGAATACCTCCTGGTTGAAATTGGTGAATATGTGTCGGGTTTCCTGACTAGGTAGGGGAAAGGCTTTTATCCAATGAGAGAACATATTGGTGATCAAAAGCAGGTAATGATTCCCTTAGGTGCTTCTGGGGTAAGGTTCCATAAGATCTGCTGCAACTTGATTCCAGAGTGCACAGGGTTTGCGGGGTTTAGCAGTGGTCCGCTGGACTGGGTACGCTTTGTGTTGGCAGCACTTGTGGCACTCACCAACATACAGACAGACGTCTCAGCTCATGCCGCTCCAGGCACACCGGGCACTAATATCTGCAAGCGTCTACCGAGTTCCTGGGTGTCCTCCATCTGGGTAATCATGAAAATGTTGGCAATGTCTTTTCGCAGAGTTCGAGGTATCCAGATCTTCCATGGGGTGTCCCGCTGGCAATTGCATGACCATACAACAATGTTACGCAATTCATACAGTTACTGGTATTGTTGGAGGAGACCCTTAACCTTCGGGTCAAGCTACTGATGTCGTTCAATCTGACTGCTGGTTAATTGCTGCTGTAGTAGCCAGATTTGCTCCTCAGACTGGAGTTTCGGCAGCTCTAGGGGTAGGATAGGCTCCATGTCTTCACTCGGTTTGGCGTTCTTGCTTGAACTGGGCTGCCGGGACAAGGCATCGGGTAGGTTATTCTGCATCCCAGGGCAGTGCTGTACCTCAAAATCGAATTCCGACAGAAGAAGATCCCAGCGCCCTAACTTGGCCTTGTTGTTCCGGGACTCGCTTAGCCATTTGAGTGCCTTGCTATCCATTTGGTAGGGGTGGTCAGGTACCCAAAATTTTGGGTAGTGTTTTGGGTAATGGAAATGGCTGGAATACCGGACGGGTATTGTGTCTGCCTGAAAATATTGGGCCAACATTCCTTCCAATATTTATCCATAGACACACCTGTTTTTCGTGGCGTGCAAAATAGCGAAATAAATGCAAAATACACAGTTTCTCACGGAAAATGACATACCTCGCGAAAAACAACACAAAAAACATGACAAATAAGTTTCCGTTGTGAATCCTCATGTTTACGATGCTAATTCGATAAAATGTTTCAATATATCATCGGGATCAGAAAATCGACACAATCTATGTATCGAATTTACACTGCCAAAGTGATACCGCCAATGAGCAACTACTCCTACGGGATACCACTATGTTTCGGAAATAAACTATCTCGATGAATTTCTACAATAAATTAATTTCGTTTACATCTCGTACTTTTTCACTTTTTGTCGCATAATTAATGTAATATCATTGGTAGTACACAAATGTGATAAATAAAAAAACTACTGAAAACTTATGTCTCAAAAATGGTAACAAAATTTTCCATTGCCACTAGGTAATGCCCCACGTTTATTTGGTGAAAGCACACAGTACGCCCCATAAATTTCTATATCTATGGTTTACCAATTTTTTTTCGGTTATGTTTAATGTAAACATGTTTTTAAAATTATTGAGGTTATGTGAGGACGACTTGTATCTGGTGCCATTTTTTTTTTAGACGAAGTAATATATTAGTTACGGTTCTGTTTATTTTATTGGTGGGACAGGGAAATTTAGTTTATCACATTTATCGTCTTTGGTGAGATGAGGTTGTTTTGCGCCTCCTCTTACAAGAAAGTAGCAATTAGAACTGTTCATTGTTTGGAAGGTGCAGCGGAAAATTTTTATTGTACGGAAATATCATTCAAATAACTATAATTCAGAAGTTGTAACATTGCTGAAAGAACAAAATGCGATAAATGTGACGCTTTTATTAGTACTGATGAGAGAATAAAACAAAAAAAAATATCAGTAAAGTAGAAAATCAGTGAAATCAGTATGGATTCCAGTCAGTAATGTAGACACTGAAAAGAGTTTCTCAATGTTGGGAACATAACGACTGACAAAAGAACAAACCAAAAGCCAAGTAATACGAAGGTAATTAATGACAGTTATTTGCATTTTCTGATTAAGTGACACTACTTTATTTTTGTGCCATCACTACAGTAACCAAAGTTTGTTGCAATACTCCTAAGTTATTACTTGTATGAGTATTGGAAACTAACTGTGAATCATTTAAACTAATCCGATGAAAATTAATTTTTACCAACAATGGATATTAGTGGTAGTGTCCATTCCACAGCAGTGAAAACAAACATGATGAAATTTCAGGTAGTAACAGAAATAATATTTTCAAAACACTGTCTAGAAATTTTTCACTCGTACGGACAAACAAATGCTAAATGTAATTTTATAATCATTTTTTTTAAAGTTTTTATTTGAATGAAAACTTCTTGACAAGCATATTGCAGTCTATTTCTTAAAAAAATATGTTATATTTTTACTAACATAAACTGTGTGAGAAAATATTTTGTGTTCAAAATTCATCCACTTATTTTGGTTTTAATGTCCGGCCGAAATTGCCCGTGCCGAACATATGAGGTAAGTACCCGTCCGAGCTCGCCCAAAATAAAATTTCACTGCCAGACCCCTCCTACCATTCGGGGAATGAAGCGGTTCCTTTCCAAGTGGTAGCGAAACTTCCTGATTGCCCAGATCTTGTTTATTTATATGGAAATTTTGTTCCGTACGCTTCGACCGAGTACTTGCGTACGCAATGACTAGGGGTCGGCCTTTGGTATCTTCCTGGTATAAAATGGCTCCCAGTCCATTGTTGCAAGTGCCTGTCTGCAGGATGAGGTGTCCCACCCCCGTGGGCTATGTAGGCGGTCAATGTGCTGGAAACTGTCTTTGAGAGTTTTGAACGCCCCTCAATGTTTCATTGTCCAACTCCACCTGATGTCTTTCATTAGCAGTGGTTGACGGGGTGACATTAATTTGGCGATGTTCGGAACAAAATCCCTAAGCCAGTTGCAGAGTCCTAAAAAGCGACAGAGTTGCTTTTTCGTTTGAGGTTCCTCAGCTTCTTGGATGACTTGGAGTGATCTGTCTTGCGGGTAGTTGCCCTCCATGGACACGATATGGCCTAGGTCTTCAATGGAAGTTCTTCCGAAGTGACTCTTTGAGAGCTTGGCTGTGAGTCCATGTAGTTCCAACTGTTCTAATACCCTCTGGAGATGGGAGAGGTGTTCCTCCTATGTCTTGGAGTATACGATAATGTCATCAAGATAGGCGAAACAGAACTAGCCTATGTATCCAGTTAAGACCTCCGAAGATATCAGGCACTGGAACGTAGCCGGTACGTTCTCGAGTCTAAAGGGTATAACTCATTCTGGTGATGTAAAAGCAGTGTAGGGCTGGATATCAGGATGCAGAGCTATTTGCCAATAGCCTGATTGTATTCCGAGGGTGCTAAAAATCCAGGCTTTGCCTATGTCGTGCAGTGTGTGTGTGGAAGGTTGAGAGCCAGTGGTGGCATTGTTCAATGCTTTGCAGTCCACACAAAAGCGTAATTGCTCATTCTTCTTTGGCACCAGTACTACATGAGAATTGTAGGGGGAAGTTGAAGGTTCGACAATTCCTTGCCAAATCATTTCTTCTATCTGCTCCACTGTCAGTTTACGACATCTCGCAGAGACTGCACGATCTGTTATGGATGGGTGTGGAGTCGTTCAGAAAAATCTCATGTTGTACGGTTCGTGTTGGTGTCAATTTCTACCAGTTCCCAAGGCAGCCGCGTCTCTTCAAGGACCTCCAACTGTTGAAATTGCACTTCTGTAAGGTCGTACTGGATGTCTCGAGCATCAAGGTTGATAGCTTATTGCCGTTCCAAGGGATACTCCCAGTGTAGTGCGAATCGCAGTTCATTGCCTAGGTATACCTTGCGCTTCCCATGATCCATAATACACTATTGTTCGCATAGCCATAAATGTCCAAGGATAACTTCTTCTTTGACATCCGGTGTGACAATGAAATCCGCTTGTGCTGACAGGCTTTGTAGCTCAAATGGCAGGGTACAGTGGGGCCGGTTGGAGAATACGATGGCTGGAAGCAGTGGGTGTATGGCCACAGAAGTGGCTCGTAGCTGTACAGTCGCCCCAATGTTCTCAGACTGCGGTTTCTCTGCCTGTGAGGGAAGGGGAGGAGCACAGGGTCCTCTTCCCTCTGCACCCCCAGTAACTTCCTCGCTTTCTAGAGGTGGCAGCGGGAACTGGGACACATCCAGTGTTGCCATCCTCGGTTGGGGTTCATCCTTCTCGAAGATGACACTGAGTTGGGGACGCCTCTGGCAGTGAGCTCTGTCCAGAGGGCTCCGCCAGGAAACCTCCAATTCTTGGGTAGTCCTCTTACCTCATCTGGCTGACGAGAACTGTAAGAAAGAGCCAGAGGTAGAGGGGATAGTCCGGCCAGACACTCCACCTGTGAACGGTGAATGTAGGGTTACGACTCTAGTAAAGGTCAAGTGCGGAGACTCTCCTCCGACAGCAGTTGGTCTACTTTCCCTCGACATCAGGAGTTCGACCTCGTGAACAGGCTGTGGGGTTACATCATTCTCTTTATCTTGGAGTGTACTTGGAGGATACACAGTCTCTGACACCGTTGGAGCAAAGCCTCATCTGACTCCAGGTCACTTTCCAAATGTGTCCATGATGTTTCTCTATCCAATACACATTCCCATAACTCACTATCACTGTGAATGACCCCTCCCACTTCTTGGTGTAGATCACCGCAAATTTGCCACCTTGCTGAGAGGGTAGCTTCGGTTAGAACTCTCTCTCCAATGGGAAACTGGCGTATACCAGTGCGGGGTGGTGGGTACTTATGGGAGATATAATTGTCTTGGACTACCTTCACCTTTTTGGTTCTGGTTGAGGCAGCCAGACAGATGATGGTTGGCGTGGGCATGGTTGTGGCAGGCGTCTCCAACTGCCAGTCCCCGGACGTCTGAGTGTACGTCCGAAGAGGAACTGACGTGGGCTGGATTGTAAGGCAAAGGGTGAAGAGGATCGAAGTGATGTTTTTGTCCCAATGTCTATGGTCCTCACCACACTGAGGTGGATGCTCTTTTTAAGCTCCTGATTTCGTCTCTCAGTGGGGTTCGCTTGGGGATGGTATGGGGGTGGTGTTTAGGTCTCCACTGCTGACGTGTGACATCTCTGATAATGCCATCCCGTATGTAATGTGGTCTTGTATTGACCGCAGCGTCTCTCTAGTACCTGGGTGTCCGGCTTCTTGGTGACTATGGTGGTAGTAGCAGATATATGCTCTGAGGGTGCGAGATATCCAGATTCTCCAAGGCACCTTCGGGTGACCGGTACGGGACCACATGAGGTTGTCTCCTATCTTATATCTACTAGGGGCTTGTTTTATGAGGTGTTGGATATCTGGATCCTGCTGTTGGTATAAAGAGATTAGCTTTTTTGTTATACTCACACGTTGAAGCTGGAAAACTTCTTCAGGGTTCCCATTAGGGGCAGGGGGAGGAGTGAGCTTTTCCCACTCTTCCTTCCTTTGTTGGTTCCCCTTCTAGGGTACATCCCATCTGGAAGGTCATTTAGCTTGGACAGTATTGCACTGAGAAGTCAAACTCTGTCAGTAACATTTCCCCCCATCCAAGTTTCACTTAATAGTTATGTGACTCGTGGAACCACATGAGTGCCATACTGTTCGTGCGTAGTAGGAAATGCCTGCCGTCAAGATAGTACCGTTACTTGCGTATAGCCCAAATCACAGCGAGACACTCCTGCTCGTTGCTATGGACACGTCTCTCGGTCTTGTCGAGTCGGGTGCTGGCATAGGCAATAAACTGTGGCAGCCCCAAGGCATCATCTTGGTACAAAAAGAGGCCTAACCTGTCATGGCAGGCGTCCTTCTGCAAGATATTGGTGAAGCTCAATTAGAGGGTTACGAAGGCATCTTGGTGGGCTTGCGTCCACTTCCAATGCACATCCTTTTCAAAAAAGGCTATAGAAAGGAGCCATTTTGAGTGCTATATTGGGTACGAAGCTTCGTAGCCAATTTCATAGTCCTAAGAAGCAGCAAAACTGCTTCTTAGTTGTCGGTCGTTCGGGCTCCTGTACAGTGCGAATTGACTTCGTCTGGGGAATGTTACTTTCAGAGGTTATTAGGTGGATGTTTTTCCATCATGACTTTGGAAAGTTTGCACATGAGACCGTGCATTTCAAATGATTCAAGGACTCATTGAAGGTGTGAACAGTGCTCCTCCCATGTCTTGGAGTACACAATGATGTCATCCAAATATGCAAAGCACTAACTGTCCAAGTGCTCATATACTTCCACAGATACCAGTCTTTGGAAGATGGAGGGGGGCGTTTTCAATTTGAAGGGCATGACCTTGAATTGAAGCTTCTCCCCTTCAGGAGTTCTGAAGGCAGTGTATTTTGGATTGCAATCTGCCAGTAGCCAGACTGTAAATCTAGCGTACTGAAGATGGAGACCTCCCCAATATCATGGAGGATGTTATTGAGGTCAATGGAAGGTGGGGCAATTGGGTGTGTCATGTCATTCAGGTCTTTATAGTACACAGAAGTGTAAACCCCCTTCCTTCTTGGGTACTAGTACAACATGTGAGTTGTACAGGGAAGTTCACGGTTCCACAATCCCTTGTGCTTTCATTTCCTCAATTTGCCTAAGGACTCAGTGTCGCCGATTATAGACTGGTACATCTGTAGTTGACCATATCTCATGTTGGATACTATGCGTCTGGCGTAGTGATACTTGGTGTGAGAACCAGTCTTGTAACGAGAGACGTCACCCTGTGTTCCTTTCGTCCGACACTGCAGGAGAGCAGTGGACAGAACACTGGATAGGTCAAGTTGCTTTCTGACCGGAGTAACCACGTGTGGTATCTGCAGGAGGTCAGTTAGTCATTGGTGGTTACAGCTCCTTTCTGGCCTTGCAAGAGAGCGATGGTGGAGTACGGAATACCCTGCGTCACTGATTCACCTGGCGGAAGAGTTTCTAGGGCTTTGGGTTCCGCCAAATTTTACCAGTTCAGCAAAGCTCGATGGCCTCTTAATTTGTGGATATCTGGCTTGTTACCTTGTTACATCGCTGGCTTCACTTTTGAGGTTTGAACTATGTAGGAAATCTACGTCGTTTTACACAAAGAAATTCAGTATACAGAGAATAGTCAAGTTTCATGTATTTTATTACGCGAGTAAAAAAACACGGTGGCACCGTGCTACCTCCTGCACTAGAAGCTTTGATATGGAAGTTACCTAGGCAACCCAGGTGAAGGCGGTCCTGGGAATTAATCTAATTGAGGAAGATATTACTTGGTGTTGGAGAAAAAAATATTTAACAACTACTTCCTAATTGACTTGGGAGTTATTCTGAAGGAACAAGCTGTGGGATGACAACTACCAGAAGGATAGCGTCATGTTACCTCAACGTCCAGTGCGTAGGGTGGATGTCTTGAAGGGACGTGCTCGACATTACCAACAGGTTCTTCCAGATTTAACAGTATGGGGTGATAAGGAAGATTGAGCAATGACTTCGGGAGTCTCTGGAGGGTCCAGTCTCCCAGAAGTAGTAAAGGGTTAGAGGCTGCTGAAGAAGTGTTGAGGCTTTTAGTCTGCGATGTCTTATGCTGGTAGAGATTCTAGCACTTGCGAGCGGTGGAATCTGCGGATGTATTAGTGGTCGAACACTCCGATGGTTACCTACGGCCCTGTACGAAGGCGGTGGAGGAGCAAAGACTGAATATTTCTGGTCAAACTAGACCTTTTATACTTAGCTCGTACAAGTGCTCAGGGGGTCATAGCCTTGGCTGCAAGGGTTGAAAATTCAAAGCTGCTGATGCGGCGCTATCATCCCTTATTTTCGGGTGCTACTGGAAGTAGACTGGGTGTTGCCTCTTTCGCAGCACTATGGAGCTAACTTGGCCTGGTTGGAGCGAGCAGCGGCTCAACCATCAGTACAAGTTTGGATCACGTATCTGACATTGTGCCAAGTGGTATCCTGTAGGCACGTGTCCCGCCTCTTCAGTACAGTTGTGGTTAATTACTAGCCAATAAGGCGGAGCATTGTGCTAAAGATGGGTCAAAGTTGATTTGTAGAGTGCGTATCAAGGATGCAGAATGCGTCGTGCATCAATACTCACCACTCTACAGTACATGCATAAGAGCCGAACCAGCGGTCCATGATATGTACTTTGGACGGGCGGGATATACATCATATGTTCAAAGTGAGTACCTTAAATTGCTGGCATATGGCTGCATGCAGCATGTAACTGTGGCATGAAGTTTTCTAACTATCTGTGATCCACACGAGATCTTATGCTATATTCACAGGACTGCTGCGCAAAGCGGTTAACCATATTACAAAATGACCCACTTCACTGTTTCCGCTTCTATATGCAATCTACCTTTCTTTAAAACTGTGTGTACACAACAAATGAACCAAACAAATATCCTGTGTAACAGACAAAACAAATTGTTTAGTTAGTAAATATTAGTTTCATAAATATATGTTACATGCAAAGGGATACAGTACACGATTGCTATAAAACCCAAACTTACCCCTGTCAATATTACTTAAGACCACATAGAAATGTGCAGATTAGTCAAAGTTGGAAGTACCTTAACAACTTCCATATGGGCATAACTGCAGTGGTAAAACATTTTTTAATTATAAGGGCTGATTCGGAAGTCATGGCAACTATTATTATCTCCCGAAAATGATCCAAGACAGGAAATGTACTATGTACAGTTGAAAGTGTATGACAAGTACGTTTTAAAGTTGACACCACATGGGGTATGGATGCAGAAATGTCCAGCAAAGAACGAAGACAAACATCCTGCTTGAAATCACTGTTTAATTAATATATTCACTTACAAACTGTACACACTTATTTGAACAGGTACGTTTTGTACGTGTACGAGTTGGTTAACAATAACATCCTTCAAAGTAGTCTCCAAGGTTATCCACAGTTTGTTGCCAGTGATGAGGTAGAGGGGAAATACCATCAGCTGCTTGAGATCCGTCAATGTGCGCCACCTTTTGTTGAAATGCTGTGACGATGTCTGCCTCATCTCTGACAATGAAACGTGGACAACCTCGGACACTAATTTGAAGGATGTTAAGCAGCTCGTGCACATATGATACATACCTGTTCAAATGAGTGTATACAGTTTGTACAAGACTGAATATTTCAATTAAACAGTGATTTCAAGCAGCCATGTTTGTCTTTGTTCCATGCCAGACATCCCTGCATCTATACCCCATATGGTATCACTTTTAAAACGTACTTGTCATACACTTTCAACTGTACATAGTACATTTCCTGTGTTGGGTCATTTTTGGGAGACAAACAATAGTTGCCATGACTTCTGAATAAGCCCCCGTACTTTTCCTTTCTCTAATATGCTGAACTGTGATTTACAGTGTTGAATTTACCAGCCGATGTATCTTCAATGTTCCAGGATTAGCTCCATACGAAATCACATGGACACACACTTACCCTCAGCTCCTGGTCTGAGTCCGCGGCATTGTCCTTGCGTGAGCTGGACTCTTCGTCGCTGTCCTCAGACTCCTCCTCGCTGTCGCCGTAAATTCCCAGACCTGAGCATGGGGGGAACGGCACTGTCTAATGAAATAAATCAATGTCTCCCACCAAAAGTTAATCGGGCGATGATAACTCTGATGAACAAGCCAGTGGTTTTTAACAATGGCCAAACACGTTTCCTTATAAAAGGTGGCAAAGAGCTATTGTAAGGGAAAAGATACAATACAGAGTACAGTAATCTCTTTCCACTCTGCCGGAATGTTTTCTAGAGGTGTGTGAATGCAACTTTGTTCTTTCATGAATTGAAAATCAAAACATTTAATTTTTGTGAATATGATACAAAAATTATTAACTACTTTTTGAGAGCTTAAAGGAACATTTTTATGAAAATCAATATTTTAGCTTGTTTTTCATTATCAATTCTTGAACACACAGTCTCATATTACACACTAAACTCAAAATACGAAATCAAAAGATTGTGATGATGTAATAGCAGTTCAAATATATGACACTGGTGGATTGCACAGTGAAGACTTCATGCTGCAATAAACTCAAAGAATGCAATTATGTAACAAATGGTAACAGTTCTTTCAAACATTCCAAGATTACTTTCATGTAAATAGATTTATAACAATGAAAGCAAGCAAATGGGTACACAAATTTCATAACTGATCAACCAAATGTACATGCAATATGCATGTGAAAAATAAAAATATCAAACGTTTTGATTTAAATATGATTTTCAACATCCAAATTTGAAAATTCTGAGTTTCATATCAGATCACTACACCAAGTAGGTATTTCCACAACTATATTTTTTATCAGCAGTACAAACCTGAACCAACAGCAGATATTGCCACCAATATTCCAGGAAGTTAAGAACCACTGGCCTACACGACCCTCCTGAATTTTGGAGCGAGGCTATATGTCTTCTTACATACGTGAACAAATGTAAGCATCTTTTGGGAGCAAGATTTTTCTAAAGTAACACTGCTTACTTTTTCAGTGCAAAGTTTAAGTTAAAAACAACTATAATTCTTAGGGCAAATAATTTATGAACAGCAAGCCTCACGCACCCAAAAACGAAATTCTACCATAATATGCAAGACATCAAGTAGGTAACGAGATGTGCTAAAAAACAAGAATGCACCAATAGCTGCATTGTGCAACATGCATTTAGTGACCCCTTTATTAGAAACACCTCATTTACACATGTTAATTTATATAATTCTCTAAACTTTTTGGCATGATATGAAACAGACACATGACAGAGATATTAGTAAATGTTATGAGCGCTGTTGTCCGGCACTCTGGCTGTTTGAATTTCAAGATTCATTACTTATGGTTATGGAAAGAAAAACAAAAATTACATGGCTTTGAAATTATATTAATCTATAAACCACATGGATACTATATGCCATATTTCGGCGTGTATAGGCCATATAAAAAAAATGCAAAAAGTGTGGTGCTGCATATATACAAGGTACACAGGCTTAAATTAAAAAAAAAATTTCCCCCTCAAAACATGTTTAGAAATTTAACATACAGTACATTTTAATGTTTTAATTCTTTTATATATATATAACCCCCCTTATTCAGTTCTTTGTTCGCTCATGTTCATGAACAAAATCATCTTCATCCCGAATGTGGTAAAATGTAAACATGTTGGAGCTTGCCCATAAATGAACATGCGAAAATAATTTCTCTGCTGTGCAAGAGAATATCATCTTGCATAGTGCGCATGCCCACCGCGGTTCTACAAGTGCACACTGATAAAATGCCATTTTGTGTAATTTGTTGCTGTGGTTTTGCTTTCTCAAGTCATGTTACTATCTGTGGAATAATAATCGCACAACGTATGTTCGTAAATAATGCAACATAACGCAAATTTTTTGTCTCGTATGTTTTGCAGGGGAGAAACTGAGCCAGAATTTATTATGTTTGTACGCAATTGTGACGTAGTAATATTTACAGGAATACGAAAATCCAGTGCGACCTATACTTGAAATATTAATTATCCCTAATTTTTCATCAAAAACTTCTGGTGCGGCCTATACACGCCAAAATACGGTAATTCTTTCACACGCTTTGGTTTTGGCATAAATAAACCCCCAAGGATTATCTGCTCTTTAATGGTTAATCTAATGAATTTATGCAATAATTCTGAAAAACTTCCATCAAAGTAGATAATGTATATTTAAAAAAAATAATTATGCAAACATAATTTTGTCATGAAATTATGTTGCTTAGTAAATACACATTTTACAACTTATTATGTACATTTCTGTACCAAATATTTTCAGTGCTTCCTTTCAATTCAATGTACCCAACCGCTGTTAGCTGTAACAAGTGTACACACAAAGGCAGTCATTTGGTATCTAGTGATCACAAAATAGCTGTCATCTTGGGTGTCTGCAGCCAATCAAAAACTTAAGAAAACCCTGTTGAGCATCTTCCTGTGCTATTTTGTATCCTTCAGCCACACGTAATTTATGTTTCACCAAACATGCCACCAAGGAGTTTCAATGGGGAATCAATGATAATGAAATTCTTACTCAATTAATAAATCTTTTAGGGTAACTGTTTTAAAGGAAAAGGTATACAACATAACTTTATCAGAAAATACTGCCATTTTAAGCTTTTTATTACTTCCGTAGGTATGGCAGGAATTGGCAGCAAGGTTACTAATTACATTATAAAAAATGAACAGAATGCATGCGTACTCACAGGGTGGTACTCTTAGACACACACACATATAGGCTGTTAACAGTCAAGTGAGCACTTTTTAAGGCCCTTTTAAGTTTTTCCTTTCATCCAATTTCCATCTTCCTGCTGCTTTTTAATATAAACATTTCAATGTGATCAATAAACACAGTGTATACATTTCACTACCCTCAAAACTTAATGCCTGAGATTGCAATAAGATATATTTATTAGTGGTTAATGACTGTTGGGAGGGCCTTAAAAAGTGCTCACTTTAACATGAACAGCCTATAAATAAAAATATATAAAGGACAGGAATCCAAGTACTCGCAGTCTAGTACTTGTCGATAGGCACAAACACAAAGTAGGACGACACAGCTCCATCTGGTGGCGAGTTGTAGGACACTGCAGTATGGTGGAAGGGCGTTGTTAGTAGTAAACCTAGCGACCGGATGGCGAACTAGGGTGGGGTGGGAAAATTGAAAAATTGCAGATATTGTAAGGAGCTGTGATTATCTTATATTGAGGCCAAGTGGCTGCCTGGATTTAGTTATAAATTGGTGAGCTAATTCTTAGCGTATGAGTTCTGAGCTATTGCTTGAAGGTTGTAGAGCTCTCACAACTTTGGTACTGTAGCAGGAATCAAAATCTTTGTTGTGTGATGCTGCCTGTGCTGCAACTGGTTTGTCCTGTAGGTTATTGATGTTACCAGCCATGGCTTGTTTGGCGTCTGCTCTGTGGACATTCATTCTTTGTCCAAAGTGTTGGTGGAGAGGCCGACGTATTCTGCATTACAATGTTAGCACTGTAGCTTATAAATCACATTTTGTGTTGCACAGTTGTAGTTGCCATGGATGGGTTACATATGGTTGGTGAGGCTGCTGTTGAAAGAAGTTGAGGCTTGGTGAATGGTGCACGTGCCACAGCAAGAGCTTTTCTATCTCCAGCATCATTAACAGATCCACCACAAAGCTCAGGTTTGTTTTTGATGCTTCAGAAAAGGGTTCATCAGGTAACTCACTTAATGATACCTTATTGACGAGGCTTAAGCTTCAGAAGGACATTGCGAGTGCCTTGATGTCCTTCAGGTTGCATTAAGTGGTACTTACAGCTGACATTAGGCAGCTTTATCACAGAATACAGCTACATCAACATTCCTCAGCCCCTTCCCTTGCCATCCGCTCCCTGCAGCAGCCAACCAATGATGAAAAGAAGTTTCTATTGGCTTCTAGGGTTCTGAAATCTGATGTTTGCGTAGATGATGTGGTCATTGGCTCACTGTCGGTTGAGCTTGCATACGAGCCTCAAAGGGAGTTGATAGTCTTACTGGCCAGTTGTGGCTTTAAATTCAGAAGGTTCTTGATATACATTCAGCACTTGTTGATTTGTTAACTGCTGAACAAGTAGAGCTTTCTCAGGCCTGGTCATTGGGCAATCGAGAAAGTCAGATTGTGAAGGTTCTCGGACTTGTATGGAATACCATCATGGATACCTTTTCCTGTAAGTCTCAGATCAGCTAAATGTCCATCACCACGCAAAATATCTTGCCTGCAGTTGCTCACATTTTTGACCCCTTGTGGTGGTCTCCTTACTTCTGCTGTTTGAGAAGCATCACATCCAAACCTTGTGGTTGAAACAGATAAGCTGCCACCAAATCTAGTTCAATGTTGTAGCTTCAATCATGAACTTCTCATTTTGTCATCCACTGTCCTTCCCGACTGGTTAACCAATTGCCTGGTTGCTCATATTAGTTTTATGGCTTCTTCAATAGCTCAGAGATAGAGTAAGCTGCAGCAGTCTATTTGCCCATTAGTGGCTTTGGGGCTGAAGAGTCTACCAATTTGCTAGCTGCTAAATCCAAGGTGGCACTGGTGAAAGTTTGGTCTCTGTTTCATCTGGAGCTTTGTGGGACTGTTGTTAGCCTGTCTTCATCATGTTAGAGCTGTATGCTGAGGTTACTACATCCTCATTAGTTGCCTAGATCGACTCACAGGTGCTACTCACTTTGATAAACACATCTCATCAGCTGAAAACTTTAGTTGCCAACAGAATGACAGAGATCCAGACTTTTGTTCCATCAGAATGTTATAGACCTGTCAGTTCGGAAGACAGCCAAGTGAATTGTGCCTCACAAGTTCTGCTGCCTGCTCAGCTGTTATCGCACCCCCTATGGTAGTCACAACCACAGTGGTTGAGAGCGCCTGTGGAGTTGTGGCCATCCAGTCAACTGTTAAGTGGGCACCCTGATCTAGCTGCAATACAGGAACAGGAAAACTTGGTGGTCGTTCACTCAGAAGACTTGAAAACTATAATTGCCTATTTCAGTTTGTTCAGGCCTGAGTAATGAAGAAGAAGAAAACTCCTGGAGTTAGACCTTTGTTCTCCGGAAGTAGTATTCAGAGCTTATTGGCAGGCGGTTAATTTTGTTCATCTGTGTGTGCAACTAAAGCTGAGTTTGTGAGTTGACAAAACAAGAAATCAATTGTGTTTACAAACACAGTTATCTTAACAAGCTTCATGTGGTTTCTTATCTGCATCATTTCTGCCGTAACACTCGGGTTCCAGATGCATCTTGTTTGATGGAAGAGTGTGTTCTGCAGAGTTGGATTGTACCTTCTCCATGTCCAGTCTGTCTCCTTCAAAGATTTGTCTGCTTTTCAGAACGGTCAATGTGCATTGCCACAGATCTGAAAGCTTGCTCTCTTTGTTGACATTGATGGGTTGCTAAGGGTACGTGTTAAACTTTAGCAGTAAAGTTTGCCTTTTCACAAAAAAATACCCTGTTCTGCTCCCCAAAAGGCATTCTTTCACAAACCTAATTATTTGACACAACCATGAACAAAACCATCATCCTAAACTACACGCACAGTGGGGTATACTTTGCAGTATTGGATCCCGGCTGATAAATTTATTTAATTTATGATTGTTTGCCTCATTGCATTACATATTTTCAGACCAGGCAGTTATGCCAGCTCGTGATTGGGCAATATCCCTTCTATGAGGGTTCAGCAAGTCAAACCCTTTATAAAGATAGAAGTCTATTATGCAGACCCTTTCACAAGTAAGTCTAGTTGTCTACGCAAAGCTCCACTGCAAAAGACCTACATATGCTTGGATGTACGTTGTACCACTAAGGTGATTCACTTAGAATTGGCATCAGACTTGTCAACTGGAGCATTTTTCACTGCATACAAAAGGTTTGTTGGTCGTCCAGGTTGGTCGTCAGATATCTTTCGTGATTATGGGACCAATTTTGTGGGCACAAACAACCACATTAAGGAATTACAATGACTTCTGTCATCACCATTCCATCAAACTACAATAGTTGATACTTCTCCTGTGGTTATTACTTGGCATTTCATTTTGCCTGCTGCCCTAAATTTCAGAGGCCTCTAGGAGGCTGGTGTTAAGTTAAATTTCACTTGCAAAGAGTTGTTGGAGACCAGGTGTTGACTTTCGAGGAGTTTTATACATTCCTGGTGCACGTAAAGGCAGTGTTGAACTTCAGGCCACTGGTTCCCTTGAGCTCAGACCCCAATGACTTTAATTCCTTAACCCCACGCCATTTTCTTGACTATGGAAGCCTTGGTTGCTGTTCCTGAGCAGGACCTGTATGACATGCCTGTGAATCAAGTTAATGTTTGCAGATGGTACAGCAAATTCACCAGTACTACTAATGATAGAGTAATACTATCTCCAAAATTTGAAGCAGTGCACCAAGTGCCATGGGGCAGGAGTAAGCATAGCTCCTGACCAATTAGCATTGGTGAAGGAAAGACTAACCTCTTTCTCTGAAATATAAGTTGGGTCATATTGTGGAGCTCCATCCTGGCAATGGGTTTCTCGAGTGGCCACAGTTCTGCTGCAGGGATAGCTAAACATTTGGCAGTGAAGCTCTGCCCCTTGCCCTGTCAAGGGTGAAGGGTTAAAAAAGAAATTTCAAAGTGGCCATGATGTTTGGACACATGACTTTGTATATAAACAGTGTAGTGATGCGTGGAGACAATAACTTCCTAAATTGTGTAAATAGTGAACTTGTGTGCTGTCTGGGTACCATTTTTGAACTTCCTACACTTCATGGTGCGTTGGGGTTGGTTACCCTGGTTCCATCATTCTGGAAGTTGGTGCTTTTGTGCCAGCTAGTCCTGCAACCGTCATGGCAATGAGTGGTATTGGATGTCGCATCCAAGCTTGCTACATTACGCAATTTGGGCATGCAATAATTATGTTTAAAATTGATGCAGCATATAAAAGTAATTACTTTAACATGATTATTCCCCATTTAAACTCTGTGGCTGCAGGCCTTAAGGCACGGAGATACGTACTTCAAAAAGCACTGCCTACTTGCCTGGTGGCAGTCAGAGGGCGGGTTACAAGTTCAGCGCATTGGTTAAAATACAGCGAAACCTCGTTGCTGAGATCCCATTTGACGTGTGATGCGTACTGACATTATTATTAAATACGACTTTGCCTCATCTTCACGTGACGCCACATCACCTTGAGTGGGATTCGAACCCAGGACGACTTGTTTTCAGAGCCCACCAGCACACTCCTAGTCAAAGGGCACCCAAGGACACTGCAATCAAGGCAGTCTACACCAGTATGTCAGACGGCTGAAGGGTACCGAAGGACTTGCAGCCAGTCGTCCATATAGGCGAGTGCAGAACTCGGAAATGCCAGCTGATACTCAATAACTCGCTCCACCACCTTGTGTGCTGGAAGTTCTATGCTTAACTGCCTTCCTCACGAAGGACCACTGCTACCTGCAAGTTATCTTCCAAACCTTCGCCTACCAACCCCCGAAGAAGTCTTTAGCCCCACTTTTACACTTATTACAACCGAGTCCCTTCTGGACAACAGCCTAAAATTAGTTAGGGTCAGTTGTTATAGTTACCTAGTCATATCTGCTCTTGTTTACATTAGACACAGGTCCTCTTCACCTAGATTACTGTAGTTTACTTCTGTTAAAGTGCATCAATAGCTAGGAGTTAGTATGGGTCACCATACCTAACATCCAAGTACTTATTTCAAGGGTGACTGTGGCTTGCATCCCAGTAGATGTCAACCTACTAGAGAAAAGCAGGAGACCACATCTTGGAAAAATCTTTGCAGACTTTAGTGTAATACTGTGGGCTCCCATATCCGAGTGCACGTATGACTCAAAACATACACACTAGATTGCCACCCATACTGTGGACCAGGTACGCGAAGGTACCTGGTGAGCATGTACGGGAGTGCCCCGACCACTAGCACACAATCCATGAAGCGGCTAGACACCCAGATCAGCAAACTCACTCCATCCACGGCATTGTTATTTTCACACGATGGAGTGATAGGACTGATACTGGTGGCCTGACCCCTTCTAGACCACACACCACAAGGCTGGAAGTCTCGATCAGCCCACCCCTCCATCCAAGTTATTTTCGCTAGTTGGAGCCATAGGACTAAGTCTGGGTGAACTAGCCCCAACTAGCTACACACACAGCTTGAAAATTTGTTGCCTGCTCTTCCTTATGTGTTAGACACTTGTACTTACCCATATGCCCTCCACCCATAGAGTGGTGCAAAGTGGAGAGCTAAGAGTGCAGCTACTGTCTCTGAACCTAGCCAATTGAACTGCAACCCAGTGCCAACTGCCCTCTACAGTCTATCCCCACGGTAACGAACTCAAGCCGCCCGATAACTGGAGAGGCCGCACCTCTCAGTTCCCCCATGCTCCCTCTTTCAGCCACCCAACAAGACCGCAGGCGAGCCGCACTCGATGTGAACATTCAAATGGGACTCTCAGTGCCTCTAAGCATTGCCTAGGTGTGCTTCTATACCACGAGGACCAGCAGCCCACCGCGGGCACCAACCAGCCCCGCCAGCCGCAGCACCACCACCGCCCAAGGACTGAGCCTTAGTTCCAGCCAGGATCTACCCTGGGTTATGGCAACTGCAGGTTAAAGAGTGTCTGCGTCTACACCAACAGTGCGGAGAACTGCAAAACCTACACCTGACTTTGTACAGTGCCACATGGCCATGCGCTCCAGCCTATACCGTGATCAGGGACCAATCAGCAGCCAATAAGTAAAACCTCACCACAGTCCTGTCCTTCTGACCGGCACAATAGAACCTTTTCTGACAGTAACGTTGCCGTCAGCTAAACTGCCGCCACACATCACGTTTATTCCGTTTTCCAGTAAAAGATTTTTTTTTGGACAGTCCAGACAACTATCCTATATAAACATTGTTAAAAAAAACTAGCTTGCCAAGAGTCTTAAAACATAAATTTACTGTATCCATCAATCAGAAATTCTGCCCAAAAGCCAAAATATATTCGGAACAATCGTTTAGCTACAAAATACAGTGGATTCGCGATGATTCGTTCCAGTTATTTTTATGGCATTTCTCATTGATACATTCGCCAATGGTTGCGCGTATCATTCGTGTTCAAAAGCTATGTGAATGGAAAACAACATGTCTAATCGACAACTGGTGCTATTGATAGTATTGTTTACATTCTGCAACAATTTCTCTACTTCTATAGACTACCATGCTTCTTCTTCCTACCTATTTACTGCATTCATAGGTTGGCAACAATGAAAAACCTTCTCCTATTCTTCTTACACATTGCACTTGTAGGTTGGCAACAATAAAAACAAATCACACAATCTCTGACATTGCATTAAACTATCTATAGCCATGTTATTGAAAACTGAATTTGGAATAAAGTTAGAGTCCTGGTGGTATTTTAAGGGATGTGACTATTATCGGAAACCATTGGCTGTGTGTTTGGTTAGAATTGTAAAGGTTTGAAAAGGCTTGGCAAGACATGAGTGGCAAAAATTGTTGCAAATAAATCAGTTGCGGTAATTTTAACAAAGGGATTGAGTACAGCCCGGCCAACAAAAGAACACTGAACAAAAATATAAATAAAAATTAAATTTAGCTCAATTAAAAAAATTGAAGTTTTTAATTTAAAGCGAATATTTGACCATAAATTGACTTGAATAAGTTGATTTAATGAAATCTTTAGGCTGTTGGTTTAAACAAAAGTGCATTTTGAGGTAATGTACAATATTTCTCCGGTCAATAATTGAAATCCACATCCATTGTTTTACCATATGCTATGCTTTTTCTTGTTGATCTACTGAATAATGAATAATCGAGAATCCCAATATATATACTGTTGCAATCAGGGTTATGTCCAAATTGTTCAATTAACCTCAAACAAGAAATACAGCAAACATTACACAAAAAACAATACTTTCCTTACTGAACACTCAATAAATAAACACAAAGCTTAAACAGGAAAGTTGCATACAAGAAAATACAGTACAAGTTTCTCCACAGGATTCTGACAAGTTTTCATAACTTTCCCCGTTATGAAAATTGTCAAGAACCACTCTATGCAGTGTCACTCACCCTCACTGCCATCCAATATTCAACACTGTTACATTTATATAAATTAATTTATTTATTGATTGCACAAATAATTTTAGTGGTACAATTTCAAAACACTTTTTTCTTAACAACACTGTAATATGACAAAATCAGACCCTGTCAATTACTACTTAGGTGTTCCTAATAAAGTGGTCAAAAAGTGAACGGCCAAAAACTGCAGAAATGCAAATATTTTGTAAAACTTATTTTCTTATCACTACTAATGGACTGTATTCCAAATGAAGTCTCACAGGGATTAGTTACTACAGTGAAAACTAACACCTAAACATTGATTAATTAGATACCCACCACAGTCCACTAAAATATGTTCTGTAAAGTTCTGAAAGCAATTTCATTAGTATTTAAGTTTCTAATAAACTGAATCTGAACAAGCACACTGTATACCTACTGTAATGTCAGTTAGTAAGATGGGAGCTCAATTCAAACTAAATGTTTTTAAAAACATATTTTGTTTACGACATAAATGGAATTTTTAATAATTTCACTTTATATTGAAATCTACTTGACGATTACACACTCAACACAAGTTCTTCATAAATTTAGAGAATCTCTTTGCAAGTACTGTACGACGCACATTGGATAGCATATCTGTTTAAATCTAACCACATTTATGTATTATTTCGTCATTTCATAAAAATGCAAATGATCTGCTACTGTCAGATCTTTACTATTAAGCATACCTGCCAACTCTATTATCAAATCAAAGCACATACAACTGTTTAAAATTTACACACTGATACACTTCCAGGCAAGAAAATGTCAAAATGCCAAATCAAATCTTACACTCAAAATACTATACACAATTACCTACTTACCATACACTGTTACAAGCCTCTTTCCTTCACTACAAGAAATTATTCTTGACCTGTGCTGAAAACATTTTTGATTGGAAGGAATTTTCTATCCTACTACTGTACTTGGTTGTGGACACTGTAGAAGATGGAACTGATGTTCTCTGCACAGCTCAATGAAGGGAATGACCAAAAAAATGTTTAATGGCGTATTCCAACAGACTGCATGGGTGCACACTCGGTGCACCCTAAAAACTAGAAAAATGCAATTATCACATAACCGTCTACAGCAAGTGCTTGGCAGCCATATTTGCACCCAACTGCAGCACTGTTTCGAGAGACAAGAGGCAAAAATTGCACTCAGTGCTCACATTTTCACTGCAATTGACGAATGGAACATGGAAAACTGACTGCACTAAGGGCGAGTTCTGGCCACTGGAACAAACAGCATTCAGTGTGCAGTGAGGTGTAGTAACTGGGAAAACACTGTAGGTTTTCATTTTAGTTTGAATGGTAAAGCACAGATGGACAGGACCTTTTGATTATGACTATATTTTGTATAATGGACAGAAAGATTAAATACAACAGGATACCTTGATTTAATTAGGCAATGAACCACTACGACTTGGAGCTCAAAGCATATTGTTTTGCTTGTTGAGAAGTAAATCAACCCTGGCCTAGCTGCCTCATCACAAGCACTAACATTAACTTTCATGGCCACTCAGCATTTGTGAAGCTCAAGAATGAAATGAGGTAAAAAAGTAAAAAAAAAAAAAAACAATGCAATGGTGCTGGAAACTTTTGAGGACTTCGTGGTTACAGTGAAATATTGTTAAAAATTACACAAAAGGAATTTCAATTTTATACTTAATAATGAAAAGTACTTAACACTGAACAAGTATTTAATAACAACATATTTGCCAGGGATCTTAAATATGTTCTTTAAAGAAAAGTACTGTACTTTGAAATGAGATTTTATTGCAGTTGGTAAGTTTTTGTATGTATTCCCATTTTGCTGTTCCATTTTCATCTCACTTCACTGCCATGGGTTTTAAAGACCTACTTGTAGAACACTTTTTAAATTTCTCAAGTTGATTCGACAAATGCCCTGTCTGACATGGATTGCCAGGTCAGGTCACATGAGCAGACTTGATCTCTCTTAGCTATGATCCCATCCTAAACAGCATCATTAGAGAATGATGACTGATACTGAGCTGATCTGGTAGCTGTTGTTCGGTCATGGTGGTCTGCTCTCAAGGTCAGTGTGTACTGGTTATGGTTGACACAGGTACATTGGTGTGCAGGACAGTTTTTCAAATGTAATATATTGCAGCAGTACTTCAAATAGGTACAAAACATACCATTACATTGTTGATATGTAAGAGTGTGAGAAAGGTGAATAACACAGACCAAGAAATGATGCGAAAGGATGCAGAGGACCTTTATTTATTCAAAAGTGGGTTCTGATCACAACAGGACCAGAAATGCTAATGTAACTGGTGGTACGCACGAAAAATGTAGTCCTCAATACGGAATATGATCACCCACGATAACTGCAGTGTAGAATGTGTACCATTTGTTCATGTTCAATATGAAGTTGTCGACAAGCTCTTGACACATCATGGTCCATTCATATTGTAATACTGATTGCAGCTGTGAGTCAGTGCTGGTAGATAGTGATGTGCTTCCATGCACCTTCCAAAAACTTTCCACAAGTGATAAATTGGATTTAGGTTTGGGGACTGTGTGGTCCAACCCAAGCTATGAATATCTTCACTCCAACAGCTCAGCCACAGTCGTATGATACGGTGTAGTGTTGCCATCAACGAAAGGAAACTCAAGACCCATAGCACCCCAAAAAGAAGCATATGAGGTAGGAGAACCTTGGTACAATATTAATCATCAGTGACAGAACTTCCGTGGATTATGTGGACTTTTGCAAGGCCAATAAGCATTATGTCTCCCCAAACAAGAACTCGGCCACCAACAAACATTCTCTTTCGACAATGTTGGAGCAGTGATTGCATGTTTCCGGATCTCTCCAGATGTATAGATTTTTATAATAGCTAATGTGACTAAATTGACTCACCTGTACAGAGCACTCAACTCCATTGCTAAGTTACCTAGCATTTGTATTCCCTGCACCACAGTAAATGACTTCTATCAATGCAACGCACTGCTGTGGTTGCCAAGTGAACAAACCACCCGTGTGCAGACTCTTAGCAACAGTAAAATGTGTTATTGGGCACCCAATGGTGTTGACCTCTCCTTGCCTATGGTACAATATATTGGTCCTCTGTGGCTGTGGTTGTTTTTTGACAACCCCTATTACACCTTTGCAGAGCTATTCCTGCCTTTCAAAATGCTGTAGAAGCTTATGGCATAATACTGTATGCTATCCTGAACTCCATGGCCACACTTTGACCTCTTTCCAACTTCCCCATTATTCGACCTAAGGTATAGTCGTCTACAAGTTGGCTAAAAGATAGTTTGTTAGTATCAGACAGAAACTCAATGTTGTTAAACTTTATGTACACTGTGCATAGATTCCACTGCAATGCTTTAGAGTACATGACATATATGCTTTACCTTTCAACATGACCATAGTCTACTATGCTAGGTATGTGTGCATGAACTAGTGTACCGGACCTTAGACAATCTTTTGATTGAATTTTAAAATGGACCTGTCTATTTGTTCTCCTGTTATGTTAATTTCTCCCCTTTTCCCTTATTTTTGCACACCAGCGTAGCATGCAATATCAAGCCAGAAAAGTGGGGTAGGGCACCTGCCTCAAGGTAGAAAGTTGAGGGGGTGAAGTGGCAGACTTGTGCTACTGTTTTGGACACAACCCTAACTACCTGCAAATACATACACAAAATGGTGAAGATGTGGTCATTGCTGAAGGTGGCTATTGGTATTGGAAGATTCATACAATAGAGCAACTGTTACACCTGATAGCAGTGAGGATTTTGCTGTTGACTGGATGTGGGGTCAGAGAAACACACAGCGAATTATATAATTACCTAAAATCTCAAAAATAAGACCACCCCACATTTTTCTTATGGTCAACAGAGATATTAATTCATTAACAACATATTTGAACACACAATTTGTTAACAAAATTTTTATTCTGGCACTCTTGGTTTAATGTTACTTTAGTAGCGTTACCTTATTCAAGCTTACCATGTAAGCAAACCCTGGAAGACAAAACAATGACAATATATCACTCATAGCATTCTCTGCACCATGTGTTAAAAAAAAATGGCACAAGTGCGCCTAATTTAGTTAATTTCATGAACTACAAACATAATGCGTGTTTATCTTTCTTGATACGGGTGTGTCACATTCTGCTAACAGATGTACATTTAGTGATATAAGTTTTAAAGCGTAGAAATAACACAACCCCTATATTTTATTGCTACTACTTTTAAATTTATATTCACCATAATTCCTTTAATTTTCAATACTTTTTATTTACAACTGTCTAGAAATTATTTTGTTCCTGGTAATGTCTTTTTGAAATCACTACCTATATAAAATTGAAAGTCTGCTGTACACTATATAGGCAGCATTAGCCTGACAGTGAAAATTATTTAAAAAGCATTATTTCTAATTGAAAAATACTGAATCGACATATCTGCCAAATTACTTTCAGTTCATAATAGTTTAAAGGATACTAAACGTGACAGAAATTGAAAAGGTGGTCACACTTTCTTCATCCATTCTACATATTTTACAACTATAAAGCACAGTTTGATAATTTTCTATAGAGATTGTATTAAGTGACTAATACAGCAATGGAACAAGTATGTCTAGTGTAATGCTACCCCAGAATAATATTGGGAACACCTGAGAGCATTCATTCGCGGTGCAACGAGACAGCACTCGCAAGAAGGCGGGGATTGAAATTCCTTGGTTGTGAACAAGAACATTAAAGGGGGAAAAAATGTGTTGTCTAGTACAACCTTTACAAAATAGGATAATACTAAGAACAATAAGGTTAGGTGCAGATATAACATACAAACAACCTCTATATTTTTTTGCAAAATTGGTTAAGCACATTAAATGTCTTTTTGGTAAATAGAAAAGAGTATAATCAATTTGGTTAAAAGATTATATATATAATGTATGTGTGTGTTTGTAATGTCTGTAGTGAAATTCTGTTAAGAAGTTCCCACTTAAGAAGATTTCCTGCTTAATAAATTGAATAATTTTGAACCTTGTCTATGTGCACATTTGATCCTTTTAAGACTTTTCCTGGTTAGTAAGCATTATTTTTTTAGTCCCTTCAGAAACATCTTAACAGAGTTTTACTGTAATTATATATATATATATCTATCTCTCTCTCTCTCTCTCTCTCTCTCTGTGTGTGTGTGTGTGTGTGTTAAATACCATTAAGGTGGATTCCCACCCAACATCTTGGATTTATCAATTTTTCACCAAAGCTTCTATTTCAGAAGGTGTACAGAAATTTCCCACATGACATATCCTAAATAACAGCTTCCCAAACTTTATCAAACTGCCACAGCTTCGCTACATTTATTAATTTTTAGCTGGTAACTGTCGAGGCGAAATGCGAGATTATTTCTTGCGGACAATTACAAAGGTGATGACGACAACAGCAATCAAGAAATGCTGACTTCAAATAATGCACAAGGCAATGCTCTGTGCTCTATCGTTCCAAAAACATGATAAAATTTTGTATTTCCAGAGTAAGGCAAAATTTCATAAATTCACGATGGCGAATGGGAATCTGCCTTAACGTGAATCACTGTGCAATAGTAAAAACAATCAAAACAAATAAACATATAATATCTTGATACTTGTTACACAAGCAAATGAGTGTGTTGCAAACACATAATGTGAATATTGAAATTTTTTTCTTTTTAATATCATCTCTATCTAGCATATTTAAAAATTTTAACTGCACCTTTCTGAAATTTGAAAATGAATATCTTTCTTCAGTGGAAACCTAATAGTTACACAGATATTACTTTACATATTATTTTTTATTACAAAAATGAGACTGTCAAGTTGGGAAAAAAATATATCCAGACACGCATGCAATGTAGTGTATCCACAAAGTCCATTGGGGGAAAAAATTAGCTTTCTTGAAGTCATGATACAGACAAGGGATAATCACAAAACGTGCCATGGCGAGATTGCCATACCATGACACAGGCACACAGCTCAGCTCAAGGAGGCATCACAGAGTTTGGGCCTCTAAGGCCACATGGGTCCCTGCTGGAAACGTTACACCACATAATAAAAAGCTACTATTAATAGAGCCCAAACAAAAAATATGAACATCAAAGCTTAAAAAATAAAATTAGCTTTGATTAAACACTTACCCAAAACTGCAAAAAAACTAATTCATCTTGCGTTGAAAGGCTATATAAAAAATACTGAAGAAACAAAGTAACTACATGCTGGAAGAAAAAGGCACAGATGAATGATAGAATGGCAAACGTGACAATTTATAGATTGCAGTCTGCACTGGACTGTTGGTTTCACAAAACTTTTCGATATATAGAAGTGACTGGAAAGTCATATACTAGGGATGGGAAAATTGTTTCCCAATTGATCAATTCCCACAGATTCAGTGTGAATAATCATTAATCAAAAATCATAAAAAATTCTTGATTCTCACATGTAATAAGTAAAAGGAAAGCTTAATTAACACCCTGAATAAATAAATACAACAATGAGATATACAGTTAAGCAAAATGGCAAAATTTGGCAATATTTTGTTGCCTGATTATATTATAGTAAAACTTTGGTTATAAAATACCACTTAATACAAAATTCCTGCTTGTAAGATGTATTTGAATCTCATAAAATAAAGTTGCTTTATGTTGAACAATTCGTTAGATAAAAAATACTGTTAGTATGTAACATGAAGTGGCTTTAACCCCACGAGACTTTGATTACCGATTAAATTTTTTGCATTGACAAAAAATTTACACGCAAAACAATATACTCATTAGTAATATTTATCGCCATTGCCAAAACGTAAACAAAACCATTTACCACAAATGAACGCAATTCACTGCAAGACCTGAAAAAAGTGGACAAGAGAACACTGTTGCAGCAAGGCTTGTGGATATCATCGATTTGGATGACATTTTGCTACGCTGAATTGAATAATTAATTATTACTGTAACTGGTATCTGCAGAAATGTCACTAATTAATCTCTGGTTTTCTCGTGTGCATAAAGTTGTTTTGTTTACAGACATCATGATACTTGAAAAGTAAAAACGTAGCAGCTTTATTCAAGATCAAAGAAGTGAAATAAAATTATGTTACACGAGAATTGTGACGCAATATAAAGTTAAACTGTAATTAACGAAAAAAGCTGAATGTGCCTGGATTTTTCTGCATAGGTAGCCAAGAATATAAACAAGAAATGTATGATAACTTAATACAATTGTACCAGAAAGTTTGTGTAGCGAAAGTTCTGAATTTTGAATAACGCAAACACTGTGATTTGTTTCTCTGCCACGTACAACCAAAATACCAACTTGTAAATTAATCAGAAGCAGGTTTTAATGATTAATTTTATGATAATCTGGTATTGAGAATTTAAGTATTTTTCAAGGAATCAATAATCAGGTATCGGAATTGAAAATTTTGGAATCATGCCATACCTAACATTACTAAATACAACTATCCAAATATTAGAAATAAATTTTACAAAATTAAACGTCAGTCAGTCGTGCAATTTCATGAAATTATTAACAAACATAAAATATTTTAAGCAAATTAATTAAGAAAAACACATTCTTGAAATATGACAATATCATGACAGAAACTACAAAACATAACTTTAACTGCAGCTCTATTAAATAACTGTGTTTCACCACATGCTATAATTGAGACAAAAACATATATAAATCAGGCAACATTGTCACAAACAAACTCAGACATACTAAAATTGTCCCCAAAATGGGGTAAAAAAAGTACCAAATTACAATTGCAAAACAAGTGCCAACAATGGCACACACTCCCTACCTGAAAGCAGAATCTGGGGACTGCAAAGATGAGATGAGAGCTGTACCAACTATGAAGGTAACGCAAACAAAATTACAAGATAAAACATAAACACTAAAACTTACATAAGGAAGAGCTGCCAGGAACAATAGGTAAGGGTATTACCACAGAATGTTCTGGGTAATGAGGTGAAGGACGCATCTTAGCACAAAACTTGGATTTCAACCAAAAATTAATGGCAAAAAGGATACAAGAAACTGCAACCGAAAAGAGTACAACTGATGCAAAACAAATGTTTTCAGGTGGTAGAGTAGGATGGAAACAGAGAAGTTGGATAACATCCCAAAAATTAGTGATCTGGGAGTGGGAAGCTAAAAGGGAATTAAGATCTTTAATGAGTGAATCATTGACAGAGAGGTTGGGCAATTTGGAAAGAAGTAAAGCTATGATATTGGAAATGATTTTGGAAAATGCAGAACAGGTAAGGAATGTACTTGACCACAGGTTAATAATATTGAATGACTGACAATATCACGAGACACATTGCTAATAAAAAAAAACCCTCCCAGACAAAGTGTGTGTGTGTGTGAAAGGACGAGTTTGTTGAGGAGTCCTATACAAAAACGTTATGTCTATAGGGAACTTCGTAACAAACAACCACAGTGAATGTTTTTTTTTTTTGGAAAAAGGGTAATTCCAAGTTTTATAAAAGATTTGTCACAAAAATCAGGCTAAAGTTCCCCAGAAAAGAGATTAAATTCACAACTATTAATATGGGCATAAAAATTAAAAACGAGCAGGACATATTGTTTTACTGTCCATAAGTTTTAAATTCAGAAAGCAATTTAGATCGAAACAGCAGCAAAATGCTTTTTGTCCATATCGACAAAAAGGAAATCTGAAAATATTAACAACAAATATCTATTTATTTTGACACGTGACATCTTTACACCTTATTTAAATCAACTTCACCTCATCAACGGACACTTCCTGCCGCACCACAACGGAGTTTGATTGACATTACAATCTTCCAGATGCCAACAATTGTACTGTTTACCCACTGGTAAATGATGTACGCTCATATCCAGAAGTATAAATGGCTACCGGTTGAGCCACCAAGATAACTCAAGGTTACCTAGTAGTATAGCACGCAGAGGGAAGGCCCTATAGTTGAATTTTGTTAGTACAAACTCTGTTAATATGAAGTTTCCATTCATACAAAGCAATTTTGTGGTCTCTGACAATATACTAGGCATTTTAATACTACGTAATTCATTTGGTACGAAATACAGTAATATGTAATGCAAAGTCGGTTTATGTCCTGTGGAAAACAACTAACTATCCAGAAGTTTAATACAAACCAAAACATAACTGTAAAATTAAAGTAAACAATCATGGCACCACAGTTGTATACAATACAATACAAACATGCTGTTTGTATTGTATACAACTATGGTGCCAATTTACGCAGTGTGAAAATATTTTGCACCTCTAGCATCAAAATCTGCAAATAATGATCCTGGCAGCATGTATTTGGTGCTCACCTTCTGTAACCTTTCTGTGCACATGGTGCACAAATAAGGTTTATCTGTAATCATATTCTAGCGCATTAATGCGAGTACCAGACCAAAGTCCCGTAATATTGATGTGTGGAGTTTGTTTCAGTGAATACCTATGATGTTGCCGCAGTGTCTCTTGCTACTGAATGTAATTGATTTTATCTGAAAGCACGCATTAATAACATAGTGATTCTTAATTTGTGATACATCTACATACTGCAGTGCAGTGCAATGACGACTAAGCACAAACAAGAGTTTACACTGGAAGAAAAACTCAAAATCATAAATGAAGTGGATAGCGGGAAGATAACTAAAACAGAAATGGCAAAGCAGTTCAATTTTCCTTTCCCTTCATTGCCGATGATAATTAAGGCAGTGTCCAAATTCAGGTACATGCTGGAGTACTTGCTTCCTTCCATACTTTACTTACCCATGGCACCAAACTTGATGAATTCGGACAGGCAGTCTTGTCTTGTTGGCTTCGGCAACATCTATTAGCAAGCTGATCACTTTTAATGAATATGTAATCCAAGAAATAACTCTATAGTTGCCAAAAGTTATATGGTTTATTAATAAAGACTAAAATAATATTTCAATTTAATTTACATAATTGTTGTCTTGCTGACTGTAAGTGAGTTTGCAATTTTGAGTGCTCGTTTTACCTTAGCTTTTGTAGGTTATGAACATAGGCCTAGTGGGAATTTATTGTTTACACCTCTCCTATTAGTAGACATCAAGTCCACCCACGGACAGCAGGAGACTGCGAATTTCCCTTCAGGAAACTCATACGACAGAAACACACATTAGATGGCCACCCGTTCTAAATCACCCAGTGTATAGAAAGGTAGAGCCACAACAACTAGGAATTCAAACCCCTCAGCAGCTAGAAAATCAGTCTAGGTTATACTTTGTCCACCGTGCTTCTGGTGCTGGAGGGATCATCTGCCTGGGTCCAAGGGAGTGACCTCTTATGGACCACATCCCCGTATTGTGATCATCAGTCATTGCGAAAACCCGATGCTGTGTGTCCACCGTGCTTCTGGTGCCGGACACGGGGTACGCAGAAGTACACCTAGGTAGGGACAAACATTGCCTGCTCCACCTTTGCGGGGCTGGCAGTAGAAATCTCATTCTCATGCACTACTCCCGCCGAAGTGGTATTCAAAAGAGGGATAAAAAGATTGCTACAAAGTTTGGATTTCAACCACGTGAAAAAGTGAAGCAATTTCCTACCTTATTCTCACATTTACTGATACAGTATTTATTACTTGAGTTGTATTAATTAAGCTGGATGACTATTGGAAATAATGTTAGCCCAATATTTTTGGGCCGTCACAATACCCGTACAGTATTATAAGGTATTCCAGGCATTTCCAGTACCCAAAATACTGCCCAAAATTTTGGGTACCCAACTACCCCTGCAAAATCACCCATATATATATATATATATACTCTTTTGTGTTTTAATCATAAGTTTGTGATGACATGTTGGTCGCTATATATATATATATATATATATATATATATATATATATATATATATATAGCGACCAACATGTCATCACAAACTTATGATTATAAGTTTGTGATGACATGTTGGTCGCTATATATATATATATATATATATATATATATATATATATATAGCGACCAACATGTCATCACAAACTTATGATTAAAACACAAAAGAGTCATTTTAGTAAGTTTAAACTACCTGCAGGGCTGACTGATAGGGATTACCTTATCCTAGCCATTTTAACAGCTACACATTTACAATTACATTAGGTTACTGTAGTAATAATGAACAACACAATAAATTTTTAGTTGAAGCTGGGTTAAAATTAGTCTCGAAAAGTGAAGACTTAATTTTTAATTTGAATGCATTGGTATAACTACAAGACCTTTTTACACCACACCATAAACGTACACCACTGTTTCAATAACATCTGTGTGGATACACACACTCCATATTTCATGTTGTTTTGTAAAGGACCCTGCGTACCTATCGCTTGAATTTGGTTGCAGCATATTTGAAATCAGGTTTTTTTTATGAAACCATTTAATGCGTTCCCATTTTACTGGTATATGAAAACATACTTCGGACAAGGAATGAATAACACACAATAGACATCATGCGCAAATATAATTTCAGAGCCATCCAACATAGCTAAAATCAGCTATTTCTCACATTGCTGTATTTCAAAATATACTATTCTGAAACATGCAAAATTATTATAGGGACCTGCATTGAACTTTGCTTCAGACTTTCCACCAATACAAAGAGAGGGCCACTGCATAAAGTCTCATAAGTACAGGATGCGCAACTAGAACACTGCACACAAGCTCAGAGCCTTGCGCATAGGAGCAATGGGGCACTTGATGCGCATGGCTTTTTCGGCCTTAACGCTCCCATGTTTCACTGCCTCAAATGCAGAAAAAACAAAATCTTTTTGATGAAAACTACAATTTGCTTATTCTAGTAATATAATTAAACAACAAAAAAATAACAGTAAAATATTAACTTTGAAACATATTCTCTCTAAGGACATAAAAATAAAAGATATTGCAATGAAAAAAATTTGAACATTACAAGGTACAGCTCAGATAATACTTACTAAACATCTAAATCTTGCTCATTACACTCTTCAAGGGACCAACAATAATATGCAAACTAAAGCACCAAAATGTAAACTAAGAAATCTATGTTTATACTATGGGCATTAAATGAGCAAAAATATATGAGCAGTTACAGAACTAAGTCTTGTAGAAGGGTATAAATACTAATTTTCTATTTAATAACACAATTCTAACAATGTTAATTGTACAGATTTGTGAAAACATCAATTTGTAACCACTATGCGCTGCTACGCACAAACGTGTAGAATGAAACAAATCTACAAAAACTTTACGAGAATTTCAAATTTTCATCAACAGGGACCCACAGAACACAGTATACAGTTAAAATACGTATTTCACTTGCAAAACCACTGTATCAAGACGGAGGCTTCTGCCAATTCGCAATTAACACAATGTAAAGTATAGGTATGGTCATGGTGGTACAACCAGCAAAAATACATTAATAAAGCTCCAACTCTATGCTGGGAATGCAACTGACATTTCAATAAGAAACCAATTTAAGTTCATCTTACCCCTAGAACTTTCATTTTGAACGTACTTCTAGATGCACTTTAAGTCAGGCAGAAAGACTGCCACTACGTGTCATCAATGTTGAATTTTTCTTGCACAATATCTATTAAGGCTTACTACTATTCACCAAACCGGTAATTTAAATGTTTGCAATTTATAATAAATTATGGGGCATTAATGAAAATGAACACACCAACCAAGATCACGTTACCCAATCAAAATGTTAAGATTACACAATTGAAACTTGCACAGTAAGAAACTTGCACAGGCAAAGCGAAAAACTAACAATTTTACACTTTCCTACAACTAAGGTAATTCCCAATTAATCTCTGATGATAAATCATTAAAAGTTCCAAAATATTAAGATAAAAATAGAATGAAAACCAATGATTTTGAGTTTCAGAACAGCTTACACAGAAAACACATTCCTAAGAATCTTTTATGAGAATTGCAATGGTTGACACATTCTTTACGCAGCAAAGAAAATTGTGTTGTTACCCGATGAGCCACGAACCAGTTGACTCTGATAAGAAAGTTAACAAAATCGCCACAGGATCGCAGCACCCCTGCGCCCAGTGATGTCACAGCCGCTGAGCCTCAGGCAGAGGAGATAAACCTGTTGTTAGCCCTCACCCAGGGCGATAAGAAATGTGCAACGTCGCCCACTACCGAAGATAACCAGCCCCTGTGTCGAGAGGCTTACAACCCCTGCACCCCTGGCAGAGCCACAAGATGAAATTTGGACTATATAAAGAATTTCCGAAATGCTCTTGCCAGAGTTCATCGGCCCGCCGACTGTAATGGTCAGTGGGCTCTCCTGGGTCTGAGAAGACCACCACCTATCCAAACCTGCAGCTTGCAAAAACTCACTCCAGCTCCAGCAGCAAGTGCTCGAGAGGCACCCGTTACTCCCACCTTCCTTGACTCAGCGGAAGCAGGCCGCCGCAATGTCCTAACTCACCCCTCAGTCTAAGTACCTTGCTGTTAAAAGCGATAGAATTTTGAGTTCTAGACTAAATGGTAAACTAATAACCAGATTTGTCTTCACGTGGTGTCAAGTGGATTAAATAATATCTTGGCTATTTGATAAAATAATTGGGTTAAAGCGCAAATAAACGCTACGTTAAAGTAATCAATACTGTTGAAATTATCAATTTTACTTTTGACCCGTTCTTTTCACATAAAATTACTTTCAATCATTTGGCTCAACATAAATTTAAAGTTCTCTCTGCGGAACAAGTGTGAGTGCGCTGAGCTCTTCAGTATCACCGGGTCTGCAAAGATCTCTAGCCTGCAAAGACATACTCTGATACCTGGACTCGTCCAGGTATCAGTCTGCTTGCCTGCAGACACACTCCAACTCTAGCCTGTCGTTCTCATTGGTAGGGCCTCTGAGTGACTGAGAAGTCATTCCCCCGAGGACTATCAATTGATGGCTAAGGTAGGCATGAGTTTTGTGATATAGTGAGAGAGCCTAGTATATTTTATTGTAAGAGAGTTTTGTTAGCATTCCTGACTCAGTATCCTCATGACGAAGAAGGGAGGTGGATGCCCGACCCTCCAAATAAAAACATCTAGTTCCGAAAACCCCCAATTAGACAACATGTCCCAGATAATTCACCCCTGTCGCCAGTGCCGGGGGTCACCGCACCAGGACCACACCCAATCTCGCCCCTAATAGCTTGCGTTCATGCGTCTGAACTCGACTCCGGGCTGGGTATCTGCTGGCCATAGTATAATTATGAATTCGAAAGCTACTACTACCCACCAAAGTCCATACCTGTAGCAAAACCAGCTACCCTAACCTCGGCCGTCGATCGTCCACCTGTAACTACGTGTACCATCTGCACTGCCACCGGGAAGGTAGTTAAAATCACTATGCTACCCCCAACTGTACCGAAACGCCAGATAGCTTCCCTGCCCCACACATACATCCAATTGCGCAAGCACACGAGACCATCTCCCCTTGGGCGCTTATATCGCAAACTGGATGGTGAGTAGGAAGCATCCGAAGGAGGATTAACTCATTACATTTCGCGTACGCATACCTCCTTTCACAGTCAAGCTCACCCTAGGGTTCGATTCTTCTCCGACTTCTCATCACCCTTCTGTTAGGCGGTACCCCAGCAAGGACCCTGACGTGGGCCAAACCCGACCCGCCAGGCAAAACACCCATTAAACTTTAATTCACTGCCGAAGGCTTCCTTATATCCGACAAGAGGGAAATCGTTTCAATTCAACTTTAGAACTCCCCCCCCCCCCCCCCCAGCAAGGAAGGGGAGATGAATAGGAGGTTGACTTGCCACAGAGTGAGAGGGGAGGAGGAGGAGGAGAAGAAGGAAAAGGCGAAGGAGAGGGCGAGGGAGAGATAGTGCATCAAAATCAAACCTAGAAATACTATTTCAGCCTCAAAATGAGTATCAAAAAAAGTTAAACCAAGAAAATGAAGTTTAGAAATATTTTGCATAACCTATTCACAGTTTACTTGTGGTACACAAAGTACTGCAATATAAGTACGTATAAAATATAATAATTGATCCATCTGTTGATAAATTTAATTTAAAGTAGTTCATTCGTATACGAAAACAGCTAACCTTAAGAAAGCAAACATGAATAATGTATTTGCAAACGCAGTATCACAAAGATGTTAATTGGGTGAAAAAAATTACCTAGGCATATTCCCTATTCCCATGAGAAACATTAGTTTTGAAATACTTTTGGGTGAAAAGTTACCACTAGTAATATACTGATACCGAAGTGCACATTGACTTTGAGCCAGGAAAAGTTTCCCATTCATAACTCTTGAAACATGTTACCTTTACCTATTTTAGTGCGCAAAGTGTAAACAGCGTGTAACAACTAATCGATACTGCATTTTCAGAGAGTTCACCTACTTACTTTATTGCATACATTTATTGTTACCCCGTAACTTGTTTACATTTCAGATGTGTTTAGGTTAAATTTTTCTCGACCTTAAAAAGTTAACGATCATGTAGAAAAAGATGGCACATTTAGTGCTTGAACACTAAAAGGACAACGAAATTCGTGTTATGTAAATTATAAGCTTTGAATTGTTAAATTTGCTTAAGACTCGAGGACAGTGTGGCTGCATGTGCATTCTGCATTTATGAAAAGAATGTTCGGCGATGGTGGAAAATAAAAAAATGAACACAAAAATACGTTGTCATCCTGCAAGAAAAAAGAACGATTTGATGCTTCAGAAAAAAAAGCATTAATTCTATGCGGGAAAAGTGTGCAAATGGCTAGCCAGTATCAAGAGAGGTGTTGCATTACAAAGCACTAGAAATTGCAACTTCTAAAAATTCCACGAAGTGATTTTAAAGACAGAACAGGATGGTGTATGTGGATGATGAAGCATGCAGGTTTCTCCTTACGAAGGTGTAAGTCTTTAGCATAAAGACTTTTACCATTTTACTTTGAGAAACTTATTGAATTTCAGAGGTATGTCATTTCATTGCGAAAAAAATATTCATATCTATTGGGGCAAATGGGGAAGGCTGAATACACACCAGTTTATTGTGATGTGCCATCAAATGTGACAACCAGAGGGGCACTAAATCTTTTTTGATTAAAAGTACTGGAAATTAGAAGGCCAGAAGAAACAGTGTCAATGTCAATGTTAGCTGAAGGAAGAAAATTGCTACCATTTGTTGTGCTTTATAGAAAACAATGATTACCACCAGGGATTGTCTATAGGTGTCAAGAAAAAGGGTGGATGACCCAGGAAATAGTGGTTGATTGGCTCAAAACAGTGCGGAACCATTGTCCAGGGACACTGTTAAAGATGAGAGGCATGCTTCTCATGGATGTATTCAGAGGCCAATTAACAACACTAGTAAGTTCATACCATGAAAACAAGACTTAGTAATAATTCCTGGTGGGACGACATCTCAGCTACAAGTTTGACGTTGTTACGAATAAACCTTTTAAAAACAATCTGCGGAAGAAATACAATGACTGGATGCTTTCTGGAGAGCATCAGTTTACTCCAACTGCCATGTAGAAGAAACTATCTGTAGCAGATCTTGGTCAGTGGATAATGGCAGCTTAGAAAGAAATCAGCTCTGAAAGCATAGCCAAAAGGTTCAAAAAGTGATGCATTTCAAATGCAATGGACGGCACAGAGGACAACATTTTATGACAGATTCAAAGTGTTAAGGACCAACAAAGTACCAACAAAGATTATGGTGACTGTAATTCAGATGAGAATGAAGCTTAAGATGAAAGTAGTAGTGATGAAGACTGGGATGATTAAAACAATCTTATATGATGAAACATAATTTTGAAAGCGAATTAAATAGAAATGGAGGCTAGTATAACATTACTATAGATTGAAGTAGATGGTTATTTAGTATAATTTCAGTTTAAAACTTTATAACAAACTTTCATGAGTATTTTTGTAAATTTACCCACAGGTAATATTTCATTTCAATAAAAATTAATCAAGATTATTATGTGTGAAAATAATTGTTTTTAATTGTTTTTAATTGTTTGTCAGGTCAATTAAATTCTTATTAACGGCAGATATTGTTAACTGTGGTTGCCAAGCAAGTTATTCAAAATATTTGTTTATTTTCATAGACTCGCAGAACTCTGTACTGAGAAACCTTACTGAAATTTGTAGTGATGTCGGAGTTTGATTTTTACAGCTACGAGTCGAGTCAAATCAATTTGTATGAAACTCGAGTCGAGCCAAGTTGTATGAAACTCGATTCAAGTCATGCAGATTTCAGTGAAAGTTTTTTTCAGTTAAAATAGAGTTTGCACCATGAAATTAAATGTCAATGTGTACCTAACTGAGTGTATACTTGTTTGCATAAATAAATATTAGTAGCTTTTTCTTGACCTTTTCATATGAATGTTTTCTTGGCTTTCAGAATGAGTCTTGCCAAAAAAACAGATTTTAGACATTTCGTCATATACAGAATGTCTACTGAAATTCCTTTTTCGAATTCCCTGACTTTTTCCCGTTTCCCAGGCAGAATCTTACCATTTTCCCTCACCTATTATCCAGACAGAAATCACGTAATACCATATTTTGCCACCACTGACAGACAAATATGCTATCAGTGAGGTTGAATTAAATTACACTGCAATTACCAAGAAAGCAGAGCCAACATTTTATTCAGTCAATCGACATTTCTCGATTCAGTCCATCAATATTTCTCACAGTATACACTACTGACTTCACGAGTGCCTATTACGAATACACAAATACTTAATTTTGTAAGTAAAGGCCCTACCTAACTTAGCAAAGATGAATTATTGCTATAGGTTATTCATGGTAAAGTGAGCACTTTTGAAAGTCAATAAATATATTATATTGATGCCTTAAAGGTTAACTTTCGAGTCCTGTGAAATATATACAGTGTGTATAACTTACATGTCAATAATTACTTTAAGAAGTGGCGGAAGGATAAAAAATGGCTGATAGAAAAAAGTACTAGGGCCTCAAAAGTGCTCACTTTACTTTGAACAGCCTATAGTTCAGAAAAACTATTGGAATTTTACAAAACATATGCTTATAATTACATTACCCTGTATCCACACAACTAAAAACTTATGCTGAATAGCAAATACTTACATTTTCCCTGACCCATGTGAAAATTCCATCACATGAAATTTCCTAACTTTTCCCCATTTTTAGTGTTTTCCCTGTGGGTGGATACCTTGATATATTTACAAGGTTTGCACTCAAAATCCAAGACAACCTACTAGACAATGGCCACAAAACCCTGCAATCAGTGAACCATGTATAGTCATAATTACAAAACTGTGGCAATACACAACACAATTGTCAATTTAAAAAACATTCTTCTAAAAAGGATTTCCATGTGTTAAATTAATTTTTAGGGTAAGTAAACATCTTCTGCTTGGAAACATAAACTTGGTGCCATTATCTACGTACATTTGCACATATTTCACAATTATAATATCTCATTTTGTTTGTCCCTTGAAAAAGTTATATCAACATTTCCTCAAAAAGTGCTATTAAAGTAAAGCTAACCTCAACCTGTTATGTAAAATCTTTTATTGGAATCCTGTCTCAAAATACTTACGATTTTTGAAATTCCTTGGATTCAAACATACACCTACACTACACAATTTTTCTCCAATTACATAAAAAAAAAAATCTGTCCAAAACATGTCGCTAACATGCAAGATGGTGTGAGGTTAAGGTGAGAATTATTGTCGATGGACAGCCCGAAATGACTTTCCATGGTCCGGTTCTTGTAAATAAATTAACTGCTGGCATGTTATTTTTCTTTAAAGAAAATCATACCATGTGGTATAGTACATATTCTGAAACTACTAGAAACCATGTGCTCCTTAACTGTTCCATAAAATTTTAAAATGCACATTTCAACACAAAAAAAAAAAATGATTTATGCACAAGCCATAAGTTTATCTGCACAAAATGTGAACACCAATAATTGTGGAACTATAACACAAATCAAGAAATTACATTATGAATTGAAAACCTGTCAGTACATAAATACCGTGAACACATTCGTGTATTAAAAAAACAAGGTAATTTATTAGTAATGTTTACATGTATACAAATAGGTGCATTAGAAAATAGACAACTTTTAAGTGAATAAATAAATTTTCTAAATAACAATTACACAATAAATAATTTAACAAACTAAAATTATCAACGTTTCTTATCACTAAGCATTATGAGAAATGGAAAAAAATTATTTCCCCATACAAATTTGTAATTTAATGTTTTTATCTTACCCTTGGATGAGGTCACTTATTGCAATCTTACATTTTCGTATCTTCTTCCTTCTTATCAGGAAAAAAAGAACACACACATTAAATAAATATTAAAAGCTTGCGTTATTTGTTTGGCAGTTAAAGACAGACCCCATATCTGACTTCATGCACATAATACCAGAAAAAACCCTTCACAAAGTAAAATACAACATACATGTCACCAAAACACTTATAGCAAGTTAACAAGTCTGCCTGCAGCTATAAATAAAAATCCCTCTCTAATGCTTTCAAGGATCTATCCTACACTGAAGAGTTGGCAGGTATGCTGAGTGTAAGGAAACAAATAAAACTAGGACTCACCGAGCTTCCCAGTCAAAGACGCTAACGCCTGGGTCTTCCTCAGTTGCAATGCTGGAGCTTTGTCATAAAATAATAAAAAATTTAGTACATGGCACGAATTAATTGTTATTTTACAAGGAAGACATGTTGGGGGTTTGGGCGTTTGTGCTTGAGGGGGCAGTACCATCCACTGCTAGCCCTCAGAAGATCTGAAAACAACCCACTCAAACAAATGATAATTAAAATTACCAGAATATCAGAAATATTAACACTTTATTTGTAGAGAATCATTACGATCTTGTGGACAATACAAAACATGGCGTAAAGAAAACAAGATTCATTTTTCCATACACCTTACAGTGATTAATGATACACAGTACTATTATCTTGTTTCAAATGAACACTTCCACCAACTCACCATGATCACTTTCTAACAACGCCAGATATATCAACACTTAGTGCCGTGTTCCAGTGAAATAAGTCTGTGTGATTCCTAAACACAGTGTGTTCGTAACAACATCCCTAAAGATTTAAATTGTTTTGAAAATATTTACTGAAAAAGAGTGAATACCATACAAGTACTGTCATGAGCCTCTACATGCTTTCGAGTGGTATATGACTCCCACATAAAGAGTAGTCTCTACATGATATAACCCCTATCATATCTGGTGGAGACCTCATAAGAAAATAAACAAAGTACTGTAAACAGATAATGGTAAAGACCTGGACAATGAGGAAAACAGTGAAAAGGCAACAACTAACCAAAAATACATACCTCAGTAAAAAATTTAAACGTTAAAACCTCTGTGATTTTCACACTCTCATAGCAGGGGGGTACCAGAAAGAAAGTGTACTTAATGGCACACTACAAAATGAAAATATTCAAATGGCTGAGTTGAATTTAGATGCTTTGGACATCTCTTAACAGCAAGGTCTTGAGCGCCAGTGGAGCTAAAACAAGATGGAGATGGAGCAACAGTGGAATGCAAGGGCAGTGAGAATGGGAGAGCACCCATAAAACATCATGGTCAAAGGCAAAGTCCACCAAATTTCCCACATATGAAAAGCCCAGTGACCCCACCAGAAAACGTACCTGGTTGGCCTTGGTGGAAGGTAAGTAGATTGAATACTACACCACTGCGCACCCCACTACATGGTACAAAAAATCTTATGGACATTAGATTTAAATTTAAAAATATTACAGTACAGCCAGTTTTATTAATGAATGACGAAATAAAAGAAAAGGTACATGGAAAATGGAGTAACTCAAAAACATTGAATAACAGAAAAACACAAGAAAATAAAAACCACATAGTGTTGGGCGTATGAAAAAAAATTGCATACAATGGGGACTTAATTTATAAATTGTGGGAAATAACTGTCAAACATGATTTGTGAGTGACTGATAGCCTATCTTTAAACCTTGCCAAGAACTTCTATACAGTATTTCACTGATGATGTTCTGCCAACCCCAGCCTTGTAGTCATTCTAGTCATTGCATTTGAAGATTTTGATCACTTTTCTTTTGCTTATACTTAGGGATAAGATTTTATAGTTATATTTTTAACCAAACTATATTTAAAAAAATTTAAGACTTCAGTGTTTTCTTTTTGCAAACATTCTATGTAGTTAAATATGCATATTTAGACACACACTTATGTACAACTTTTAATACACAGAACTTAAAGTACTATATAATCAGTGAGCATTTTATTTCACATAAAATAACCAAATTTGTAATAAATTGAATTTAAACAACTATATAATCAGTGAGCATTTTATTTCAAATAAAATAATAACCACATTTTAGGTATTCACCTGTTTTCTCATGGATACATCAAAATTTCTAGACAATGCGTAATTGCTTTGGTCAGCATCTTACAAAATTATTCAGAATATGATTTTTTAGAAGAAATAACCACAGTTTCCATAATTACATAAAATAATTTTGGTAATTTTGATTAAATTAAATTTTTATATTACGTGATATAATAACAATCAACATTCATTTCATTTCATTACTGTTCATCATATAGTACCGTATTGGTCCAAAAATAGCCCCCCCCCCCCCCCCCCACGTTCAAACACACTTAGGTGAGGGAAGAGATTTAATCAGCTTTTAACATTGAGTTCTTGAACGCAGATGAGGATGAAGCAAGGTGACTATGAAGCAGTGCCAGAATGAAAGAGCAGGGAAAATGGCAGATACCAAAAAAACCTGGTGACCAGCAGTATCGTCCCACGATTCCCAGATGCAAAAATCCAGGGGCAAGCCCGCAGAGAATTCAACCAAGTTCACCCAGGTGGAAGACAAGTAGTCTAACCACTACACTACTGCAGCCTTTTCCACACATTTAAATGAGGAAAAATTGCAAATTAAAAAATAATGGTAAGCATAAAATTATTCTAACAGCACTTCAAATATGCATCCAGCTTCCACATTAATTGTAATTTCTGCATATCTTACCATTGTAATTTTAAAATTTGTGCAATAGTTACATCTAATTCCTCTAAGTCAATGCTTGGAACATGTAAATGATCAGCCACGATGAACGTTTGATTTCTGTATGCAGTGTAATGCTTTTTACGGCTACTGCATAAGAAGTATTTTTGTTATTTCCACACTATCTTTTATAGTGGTGCCAAAATTTTACAGTACAATGGTTCAATTCCCTGCATTTGCAAAAATTGTTTCTGTAACAAAATAATTAATTTCAATATGAAATAAAATTATTGTTACTTTATTTTCCCTTCAAAAAATAAGTATCACTACAAGTTCATCGCAAATAGATTGCCTCGTCTTTTTTGTTAGGTTGACGCATGCTACATCAACGAGCAGGCAAGAGCTCGGAACGTCATAAACAGTGGCAGAATACTTTTCACGTGCCAATCAAAGGGACTCCACGAGTTGGATAGCCTCGGACATAAAGATGATTAACGCGCTTAATTATGAATGGTGATGCCTGCACAGACCCCAGCATATGATCGCCACCCTTTTGAATAATTAAGATTTTATTTCACAGACCACTACTGCACCCTGAAATTATCTGAGGAACAAGTTCTGCAATACCACAGGATTGCAGCATCTCTGCTGCCCTGTGACGTCACACCCTCGGGTTGAGGTGTATAAATCTGTCATCGCCTCAACGCGGGAAGATAAATGAGCAGTGCCCAGCCGCAACCCTGATAAACCAACCCCTGGAAGATCGTTGATCCAAGGGGTTTTCTACTGTATAAGGAGGCACAGGCACGCCTCTCGCAAGAGACGCCGGGCTCACCAGTCACATAGGTCAGCGAGCACTTCTTGGTCTGCGAAGACCTCCCTCTTCTCCTGCTGCCTGCAACGGCTTCAACCGCTCCAGCAGCTTGGAAAGACTTCAACCTCCAGCAGCTTGAAGAGGGCTCGTCCTGCACCCGAAGACTCCAAAGTTAACCCAAGGTCTTATACTCTGCAACCCCTTTACCAAAGTCAGATTCCTTGACTCAGCCGTAGCAGGTTGTCACAACGTTTTTCCCTTACAAATCACCTTTCTCGAGGAGATGCTGTGAAGAGCGTAGACTTAGTAATTCACGTGACATAATTTTATTTTGTTTACCAAACTCACCTTCGCCTGCATTAATTTGCATAATTAATTATTTCTTTAGCTAGTTTATAATCCAACAGGGATTTTCCACTTCCCAAAAACGGTAATAATAAATATTACGTAAATCTGAAATCATTGACTACCGAAATTTTAATATTAGTTCCTTGTTAATTTTATTTTGTTAATTAATTGTGTCCGTGAAACTTGTTGTCAAGTGCACCAGAAAACCCATCGGAGGACAAGTCATGAGGTATGCTGAACTCCACAGGAGACGGAGCTTGCAGAATGATTAAGTCTGAAAAGACACACAGCTGATCCTGGGTTTCCGGTGCTCCCTCATCTATCCTCAGTGGTGTCCTAATACCGGACTGCACATCTGCGGAAAGGTCAGACGGGATTGAGCATGGCTTGGTCAACGAAGGAACACTAGACAAATACATTAAAATAAATAAAAACAAAATTTAGCTCAATTTGAAGAACTGAAGTTTTTCATTTAAAGTAAATATTTAATTATTTTACGCTTTTAGATATTTCCAAGGTCTAAAATCCAAGCTTGCACCCATTGTGTTTCTGCATGTTTAGTTTTTTTTGTTGGCCCACTGAAAAACGAATTTGTGAGAACCCACTGTAACTGATTTCCCATTCACATATACAAATGCTTTGAATTCAGTGAATTTATGTGGCAGTTCCTGTTCTATTCCCTGACTAGTTTTCGTATGTAACTTGAAAAATGTAACCTTCAATATAAAAGATTAATTACACAATAAAGAAATCACTTAGGGCTCTATATGTGTTTTTTTTTTTTTTTTAAAAATGAAATGGGCCATTTTAGAATTCCTTTTTGCTGTATTTAAACTTTGTTTTTAGTCTACGTAAGTATTAACATTTCACATAATCTGTAGACTTGGTCAGTGTGCATACATGTAACTAAAGCTGATAAAATAATTAAAAACTTGAAGAAATTTAGGCTATGTCATACACGGGGTTAACGAGGTTTGTTCAGATTCACTTGCCTGTTGGGGCAAAAACCAGTGTAGAGGGTAGGTTGAGTTGCCTGGTGACTGGGTACGAAATAGAGTACCGGTTAAGTCACATGCCAGGCGTTGTGACTTGAGGTCACCTGGTTACCTGCGCTGGTGCTTGATCTGCTGGGCTGCGAAGTGAGCCTGGTAGACGGGTAGCAGCTGCTGGAGGCACCGATAGAGCTGGCTGATACAAAGATGCTGTGATGGCTGGAGCTGCTGGAGAATGTCTTGACCAGATTGGAGCTGTGGTTCCACGGAACCAGGGACAGGCTATGCCCAGCGGAACCTCCTCCCCATGGCGAATGGCAGCAACCACAGGTGCTGCCTCCCAGGCGTCTTCTTGGGGACTTAAAAGAGAGAAGGGGAGGGAGTTGGGAGGTGGGGCCTCTTCAGCTGTCGGGCAGCATGAGCTCGGTCCCCGGGGGTTATCATGGCAGAATGCCTTACTGGATGGGGTGCAGCAGCCCCAGGTAGCATTATAGGTGGTGGCAGCTTTTCTATCCTGCAGATCGTTACCAACACTTTTGGTGTTAGGAATGGATGACAGTGCTATAACTGGCCTTGCAAAATAGGAACAGGGGATGTAGATTCCCTGGTTAAAGTGTTCGGCTACAGCCGCAGCTGAGCTGACACAAAGCCATACCCTTACCCCAACGGGCAACACAAGATGTAAGGTGGTTGGAGGCCAGGTTTTTTCTGTGTCGTCTGACGACAACTGTGGGTGTGGGTCCGAAGGCGGTGAGGCCTCCAGAACCAGTCAAATACCCCCTTCTGGCTTCACAATGGAGCAGTGGACAGGTTACAAACTGGCCTGGTTGTCTAGCCTCCTTGTGGGTTATCTTTTAAATGGTTGTGAATATACCTCTTGGACACCTGCATGCACCGAACAGGTAGCGATAGAGTGGATGTGCATATATGATGTACGAGTCCCTAAAGGAGAGCTTGCAGCTCTACTCTCGGAACAGTAAAAACTCGGTCTCCTGTTCCACTCTGGTGGGCGTGGCGTTTACTTGGGATCACACAGTCACCTAACAAAAGGAAAGTCAAAGTAGGTGAGAACATGTTTTATTCCTACGAAGAATAGACACGGTGACCCGTACTACCTCCTAACTCCCTTGAGCTGATGAGAAGTGTAAACTACACAGATTCCATGCAAAAGGGTCCTGGTTCTAAACTGGGTACGGCAGGTTCGAATAGGTAACTGTAAAACTTTCTCTACCTACTATGTGCCATGTCCTGAAGGGACTTAGGGAGTCCACTTCCTGAATGGTTGTGGGGTGACAGTTACCACACGTAATTGGCAAGGGAGGTTGCCGACTTCTTCAAGGTCTGCAGGGGGAGATCCTCTGGAAGGTCTAGTAGATTTTGGCAATAGAGCTGAAGAGCTTCTGGGCTGTCTGGAAGACGAAGAGCGATAAGAGAGCTCCCGCGCACTAGACAGTGGAGCGAGCTGCCGGGGCTGTGTGGCTCTTGGAAGAGCCGACGACACAATTGGCGATTTTGGGCCGCGCGCATGTATAAGTAGCTGCCGGCCTGCCCTCACCCAGGCTGCATGGTGGGGGTGGTTAGTCACTTGTTCGTGGGTGGAGCCAAGGGATGTTTGCTACTGTGTCTTCTGTTGCTTGGAGAGATGGTGATGCTATCCCTTGGTGCACCCTTCAACTACTTGACCGCTTCAAGAGTCTGTATTACTCCCCGCAACAAGGGACATAACCTGAAGGCACTCTAGCAGATATTACACTGATTCGGACCCTGTCCGGTGCGCCAGGGGAATTATGCACAGATGAAATGAAGTCATGGCTGCAAGGGTCGGTAAGCATCACATGTCTGTATTTGTGATATTGTGTAACAATTTTGGAACTTTGAAGGATGCGTGAGATTATTTACGCGACTGTCGAGAACAGTGTAAGAATCAATACTTCAGTAGATATTAAATTTGTTTAAAAAAAAATATCTATATGAAATTGCTTTATTATTACATATGCTACACTGCTCTTCTACTCTTAATATGTTTCCACAGTTCCTTAACATTTTGCTCAATGTGTCTGGGCCAACATAAACAGTAAGAATTCCGAGCTGCCACAAATAATCACAATTTTGGTAATGAAAATTGGATTCTGCATTAAATGCATGAATGCAATTTCATGAAATATGCTGTCATCGGTTAGATACTGTTTTGCTAGTATTTTCACGAAATTATGTTTACATTGCTGTAATCATTCTAAATAGAGGTGGGGCGAACCCAGATTTTGGAACCGAATCCAACTAGAACTTAACCTCAAATATTTTTATTGAACAGAATCTGAACCAAACATTTCAGTTTATCCACTAACCGAACTCAACAGAACACTTGTATAGTTTGCCGAACTCAAACTGAACTCGAACCATACTTTATAAAAAATGCCTTATCCTTGCATATATACCTTCATAGTTTATTAAACACTGAGAAATATATCTTTCCAGTAGTATTAGAAGTATGTGAAAACTCCAAATTAGAAACACAAAAGAAATGCTAACTGAAAACATCATTTTTCAAAAACTCAAGCAAATCACTTATTTTGAAAACAACAATTTAAAAGCGAAAGTTAATAAAGAAAAGCACCTGATTTTACACATTATAGAGTTCAAGATATATTGCTGTCATCACTGCTACAAAAAATAAACAAATATTATTTGTTCGGTAATTTTTGTGGTGTTGCATTGACACGTGCTGCTCTCATGTATCCTACTACAATGATTATGACTCATCTAACTGAAGTATTCTACTTCACCCGAAAGAAAGCCTGTCAATTTATTACATGGCCGTCTTGGACCGCCACAAACCCTGGACGGTGATTCCAAACACGTGAGAAATAAGGTTGCGCAAGCCACAGTAGGACTGCAGATCCACATAAGGAATCCGCACGTCTAAATAACGTCTAAATACGCACACCATTCGACTGCCATCCGTTCTAGACCTCTGGGGACAGAACGGTAGAGCCACCACCACTAGCAACTCATCCAACTAGGGAGAGACAGTACTCTTGAGTTGTATCCTAACCGAAGCACCTGGGTGCTGGTGGGGGTATTTTATCGAGAGCTACAGTCTGTTCCTTGTTGCGACCTACGCCCAGTAGTGGCAGGAAGGCAGCCCATAGGGCTCAATGCTTCAATGCCAGTGGTGGGGGGACTTTCTGGAGCACCAAGTTCGTGCCGGCAGCCACTGCTGGAAGTACACTAATATAGGGCACTGTCTCGTGTTCATGGCGCACAGTAACTATCATTCAGTGGTAACCCAACTTCTATGCCTTTTAAGATAAGGCACTGCCAAAAGAGGGAGTTGCAAAGGACAGCTTGTAAGCGAGTATGTGTACAAGACCCTCCTACTCTTAGTAGGCAAGCTGACCGGGACAGTACTGCACTAACCCGTCTGTTAGAGAGGCCTACCTCTCCTGTGTACTCGTATATTTATTTCCCGCCTCACGTACGTATTCCTAGGGAATACCACCCCATTGTACAAGGGTTAATACAGGGTACCGAGGTAAGGGACGGGGTAGCCAACCCCAGGTTCTGGAGTCCGGAGTCAGTCGCCTGGAATCGACGGTACCATGTTGGCCAAAACTGCATCAAAGTCCTGCAGCTCACTGCCAGCGTCGCCAGCATGCACCAGCTACACCATCTTCGGCCAAAGCACTCTTGAGTAAGACATGTACAACAAACACAACTCACCAACCAGTCACACCGGTAGTCATTCCCACTGTGGTAAACTTTGCACCAAAACCGCCTTCACTAAAGCCGGTTACTGTAATAGTAGTAAGAACCTATTGTCCCCAGTCACCAACCGATGTGTCCAGCGAGGGTGACTTGCACAAAACGTAAGCTAAACCAGTAAAGTGTTTGGTCTCACGCTAACAAAAATCTTGTCGGTGAGAGGGAAAAAAGTAGCTCTGTGAATCACTCACCCTGGCAAATAAATATTATTATTGGTAGAAACTAGTTCCAAACTTTTTCCTTGGGAAAACTGTGACTATAAGAGGGGAAGTTATAAGGGGCGGGCATTATACCCATGTACATACGTACACATTTACATTCATGGTGCAAACTAGATTTTAACTAACTAACTAAAATGCTGAACTTGACTTGACTTTCATACAACTTGAAACTCGACAACTCGAGTTTCATACAAACTTGACTTAACTTGAAGCTGCAAAAATCAATCTCCCCCATCACTAGAAAACGTAAAATTCTACCTTTGTAACTTTGCCCTATCATTACTTCACATCAAGTTCAAATCAGCATGTTTTCAGAAAACCTAAACAAACACCATTTTAGTTTTAACGTCTCATTCAATACTATTGAATGTCGTTCTGACTACTAGGGATATGTTAAGCTTCGCATTTTTGAAGTCGAATCAAAGACTTTTGTAACTTCGACTTCATCTTCAAATTAAAAAAATCTTAGAGTGAAAAGTCAAAGATTTTCACCAAGTGTTTTTTCCATCAAAACTATTATCAAAACCAGCAGCCAGCATCATTAATAGGGGTGTGTGGATATTAAAAAATTTGAATAGTTGCAGATAGTAATTAATGAATTATTCACATTCGAACTTCGAATATCTGCGAAAATTGTGAATAATTTATATTCCCATTTTGAGTGGTAGTAGAGATGTACTGGTCTTTATAAACTTTGAAAGTATTCCTGTGTAATGAGCATGTCAGGAAAGGAAAGCCTCAGTGCAAAAGATGCTCAACTTCCACTGTTTGTCAAACAAAGTTTGTAGTTTTCATCCCAAACGCCACTCTTCTGAGATAATCTACAAGCTTGATATTGTCGAGGGTCGGTCTGAGCGACTACCAGAGGAGGGAGGGACTGTTTGTACAGCCAGGTCCATTCATTTGTCGGTTTCTTTTCCTCCCTCTCTATGTTGCTCTCTTTTGTTAGGCAAGCAAGACGTCATGCCTGACACGGGATCAATTTTTTGTTTTGGTTCCTTGAAGAACTATCCATACAGGTTACAATGTAGTGTATTTCAGTTTGACTTACGTTCATATTAAGAATTTATAATGTTTTTCAGTTATAAATTATTTTCCCACAATTTATTAAGAGATATTATATATTATGTATGTTTTTATTTTATTAAAGATTTATATAAACTACTTTGCATATTAAAATTTGGTCCATCAGTTTTGTATATTATTTCAAGACGTGTACACACAAAGTTTCCCCAATATAGTGAACATAGAAAGTAGGGATGGGTCGAATAACAAAAACTTTCGGTTCCGGTTCTGGTACCAATTCTACATTTAAATATTGGTTCCAGTATTCGGATGACATTTTAATAATTTCAGACGTACGTACGTGTGTGTGTGTGTGTATATATATATATATATACACACACGCGAAACCTTCACATATATCACGTCCAAAAACTCTCACAAAATACATGCACGTACTCTACTCCGTTTGTTTACGTAATTTTACTCTAGTATAATACCCTAGAATGCTGTATTTAGAAGACGTAAACATGTAACAATTAGAACGATTCAAAGCTAAAAATCTGTACATAAACATCAACCATTTTGTTTCACTCGATGCTTAGTGTAGTATCTTCTCTGTATATATTTATCTATGACATAGCCAACACAAGACTGTTTACGTTTTGTCTCGTTTAAATGAGAACAGAGTAGTTGTTGTTAACCTAAAACAGGTTCCAAGCCAAACCTCAAGAACCGGTATAAACTGGAACCGAAGAACCGAATCTACCCATCCCTAATAGAAAGCGTTCTCTTCATATTCATTATAAAAATTTTTCTATTATATTTACAATTTCATTTGAAACGTTTTAATGTTAAAAATGTATTTTGTGACAAACTTATTTTGAATCTTCCGGTTCGTAAACCAATATTTTATATAAACACAAATGCGTAGTATCAAAGCACACAAAGTAAAATCATTAATTTGCCTACTATTTATTAATTTTATTTTTGTCTTCATTTGAACTTATATGGTTTGTTGTATTTGTCTAGTTACTTTTTGGACAATGTACAATGAAATACGTTAAAATTTGTTTTTCATTGTGCACCACTTCACCAACATTGTTTCAAGCAAAAAGCTTTTTCATACATTGGCAGCACATCAGTGAATCATCATTACAGAATCGGCACATCAATGATTCCGCACATCAGCATAATTTTGTGAATTGGCACAGCTCTAGTTATTTGCTCTACTTTTTATTCCTAATCATTTGAAGATGTCCATTAAAAATTTTATTCCATTGTTATTAGAGCTGGACCATTATTGATTATGATAATTAGTCCTTTCTTATGAATGTTTGCCATTTCATAAGGCGGCAAATCAATGGTCATTAGATCTCAGCGGTGGTATGTTATAGAATAACTAGTTTAGTAATGAGATAATAAAAAGAATCATTTAAAAAAAAATTCATACACACAATTACTTTCACTGAAACGTTTATGAAAGACGACATATATTTTTTATTGTTTGCAGCCGAAGAAATAGACATGTAGGCCTAAACGTTATGTTGCTGTGATTGTGCACTACCATCACTTCTATTCGCATACCACATGGCCCCGTATTACGAGCACATAATTTTTTTGGTAATTCCAGGGAAACTATAGTGCTTTATTTCTGCAAACACATTCAAAAGTATACAATTTCAGTACACTGTTAAAAGCATGAGACAGCGACAAGGTGGAAAGAAATAATACCAACATGGCGTCGTGTCATAGCTGTGTTGGAATGGGAACTAATAGCGTTAATAGTAATGCAAGCAGATTCCAAGAGTTTACAATGAAACATTTGCATTTACAAATAGTTTTATATGCTATAATTTAATTTAGGGTAAACCAATTTCATTACATAATCGTAACAGCTGTAACATGAAATTGCAAATATATGCAAACAGTTTGCATTACATTAGTACTGCACTCACCAAACCTCAGCATTTGCAGAATGTGCTGCTAATTCAACCAAGAAGCTACACCTATTTAAACTTATGGCCCCCTCCACTATGCAAACAATGATGAGCACTGAAAATAAAACAGTAAAACTGCTGATAATAAAAATGCAACACCATGGAAATATATTCTTTCCCGATAAAGCATTTATATTATGTAGTGATAACGCATGCTTATTATCATAGTTCTGTTGCAATGTCTGTGTCATATCTTCATATTTCACAATAAACTAGTTATATATAAGACAAATTATGCTTTTTGAGTTGTTAGTTTTAAATGACTTCACGTCAATCTCCCACGTATTTTGCACAAAGTTTGAAGCTTAAAATTATTATGTTAAAAATGAAATTGTACTGTCTGCCTTGTGCTTTTATTATTCAATGGTCCACAGTATTATGCTAGGCGAGTTCATTTACCCCCTGCTAGATCGCACTAGTAGTAATATCACTTCTCTTTTGTTTTGCATTCCCTCCAGCTAGCCGGTGAAGCCACAGAGGTAAGTCATGCTTCGCACCCTCCGCTCAGTGACTCCCCCTCGCCATAATGTACCACCCAACCAGCCAACGAGAAATGAGTACCAGTCCACACGGAATATAAAAGGAGAGATGGCCCCCGTCTCGATGCCAGTTTTTGTTTCCAGCACTCGTTGCTCGGCTCCCATCAAATAGCCTTAGTCTTTCCAGCACTCGCTAGGAACTGATCCCCGCCTTAAGCCTAGTTTATTGTCGCTGTTGAGCCAAGCACGCGTTGCTCAGACCAACATTCTCCGCTATGCTAGTTTTGTATTGTTGCCATTGTTCCAGCACACGGTGCTCGGAACTCCCCCCCTTACAGACATCAGCAGAGCTTGCAATATGTTAGTTAGGAGCTATCTGCTACATACTTGCAAACCTACATTCCGCCCTGCCATTTCATTCGTGATTGCAGTGGATCCTATCCTAGTCTTTTTAAAGGGTACCATCCTATTACTCCCACGCTTAGTTTCCCAAGCGAACTGCCAGCGATAAAGTGACTTCGTTCCTACAACATGTACTCAACATAAGAAGTCAGCAAATAATTTCTACGCACCCCTTTAGAGTCAGACACCTTTGCCGGCCAACCTAAAAGATAGTTTTCAAGGGTTGATGCTCATGATGCTGACCCGGAGCTAGAGCGCTATCAACACATTTTTATTTTTCCGAAAATAAAACATGGGTCCTTGTAAACGTAGTACCTTGTAGTTATTCTTGCCATGTATTTACAGGTATTCACGGGAGGTTTACTCATCGTACTGCACACACATTTTGGTTCACAAAACACACACGAGTATTAGCCTTCCCTAACCAACAATCCAATATACGCCAACTACGAGAGCCAAGAGAAGATCCAGTGGCCAGTCATCTGTTCTCGCCACTTGTATGCTCTGGTCCAGCAGCCTATGAGGACTATATTGTAGAATACCTAACAAAGCCTGAACTTCCACCTACACCGGTCATACCACAATTGACCCTTGCACTTGCACCAATTAATCAAGATTCCATGCCCTGCCGAGTAGCCAAATGGCCAGTTCTATATACTGGGAAGGCCTCGGTATAATGCCAGAACTAAACACCTTCATAGAGAACCTTCAGAGGAGAGCGTGGCTATCTCTTTGAACGGAATCGTGGGATTACTAGGTATTTGATTACATACCAACCGTCAATTGACCATATACTCAGTGGGAAAAAGAAGTTGGTAATAACGAGTGCAGTGTGAGCTTATTTTTGCTATAATGATAGCTTAAATAGCCGCACTCAATAGTTTCCTTCAAAAACAATGCAAGAAGAAATAACTGCGGGGAAAAAAAATTAAGAAAAGGTTTTGGTTTCCATGCGTGAACTTCGTGGAAATATTAACCCTAATTTTTCATCAAAAACTTCTGGTGCGGCCTATACACGCCAAAATATGGTATGTATGTCCATTTTTGGAGTAATTTTTACATTTTCACTTAGTAAGCATATGGAAACTGTTTTTTAGCGATGAGCGAAAATTCACGGCATGGCAAACAACTGCCAAATCAGAGGGGAAAAGTGATTATATTACTCGTACAAGCCAAGTTTGCAAGAAAATGTTATCTATGCCAAGATGCAGGTACAGTACAGTAATATTAATATATAATAGTGAACACATCAGAAAAATGCAGAGTAATCTTGAAACATTGTTCCCGTACCCACGTTTATTTTACAGGTTTCCTAGAAACTTTTCTAAACAACCCATTATAAACACCAGCATAAATGGTTTTTCATATATTTTTTTAATGGATTATGTATGCATGTATTTTTTTCGGATTGTAGTTGATGGCCGTTATCCTGTTATCCAGAATATGTGTTGTGTGGGGGTTGGGCTGATGTACGTACCACAATTAATACTTCTTTTTGGAAGAACTGCATGCTTTCTTTGTCTGCAGTGAAAGTTGAGCCTCTCTTGCTTTGAGGCTCTAATGCCACCACCAGCCAGCAAGATTATTATCTAGCCTGACATTGGAGGAGGAAAGGGAAGAGGCCAAATGTTGATAGCAAACCACTGAAATCATTGTGCAGTGGTGACACCAAATGGGACTGGATATATAGAGTATTTTTATAAAGTTTGTAGCTAACTAAATGTATAATGATTACTTTCTTGAAGATTTGATATCTTAATATTTCAGTTTTTCAGCAGTACAAGATTAGGATATGTTTTATTCCATTACTCATTGTCTAGTAGGCATACATTTCTTTTGGAAGTAACAGTAAAAACATGTTGAATAAGCTTAAAAACTGTGGCCTACTATAAATTAATAAATTTTATATATATATTTTAATCCTTTGTCTTTGATTTTTCTTCAAAATTCCTTTGCACGGTGTAAGCTTCGCTTTACATTAAAAAAAAAAAAAAAAAAAAAAAAGACCTTCACACATGCCTACTAACTAGCAATTGATTCTGCACAAACTATTGCTATTGATCTTCCGAAACAACTATGTCTTTATTACTTTATATGTCAATCTTACACAATTATTTCTTGTCCTCGCAATTACATTAGTTTATTTGGTGATTTCAAATAGGTAACTAATGAAAATTTCATAGAAATCTCGTGATTTTGTGCCTTGAAAAACAAGTGTCCAAAAGAATAGTCAATTTTTTTTTAACAAGCTGTTTCAATGGACACAACAAAGCTGATTTACAACCACGTTTTTATGATCATTTTAACGGGAATTTGTGTTCATATACGTAGCACTGAGGAATAATTTTAAACATAACACATCTACATCTTATAATGTAGTTTCACGAATAAATAACATAAATCGTATCGCCATGCGCTGCATTTTAGGTGCATTTGCGGCCCAATTTTAGGCTAGTTTTGCTGTTAATCAGCGTTCACATCTCCATTTCTAAGAAATATCTTTACCAGAACATGTGGACTTTTTAAATATTTACGTTTCATTTATAAACACGGTGTAGTTTTCTTTAGTGAACAGTAAAACACAGCCTATTTTATTGCCAACTGAATGACCTGACATTGATAATAGCAGCAAACATTTTTTAAGCCTGAAAAACATTTTCATGCCAATCTCGGGGCGCAAGCAGGTATTCCGCTCGAGCTCTATTTTTGAGTACTCGCAGAACCATAATGGGAATGTGAGACAAACAAGATATCCATGTACACCCATCCCTGATTTCCCAGTATTCTGTAGGGACATGTGTGTATGCAGCTATCTCCGCATTCATGACTCCAACTACTGTGCAATTGCTGTCTGGACAACAAACTTTAATGTAAATTACATTTTTTGAAAGAATTTTATTTTGAAGACGTTACAACCATAACCACTATATGATCACAATTGGCTCGGTTAGGCACTGGCTTCATACACAAGGTCATTGGTTCAATCCCAGGACTCAATGGGCAGGAAACTTTCAGATTGGCGTTATCACATGGAAAGAGTGGCAGCACTGCCGCGGTGTAGGCTTTTCTTAACACTTGTCCATTTTCTCCTGTCTTCATTCCTCTAAGTCTCTAGTCCCATCTTGTCTCAATTATCCATTCTTCGGATGCGCTGGAGCAACATGTCTGCCCCACCCTGTTACGACAGCCAGCTCCGATTACTACCAGTTTCTTCTCGTCTGTTCGTGAGGCTGCTTCAAGTAAAACCATGTGTGCGTTTTCATTTTCAAAGCCACTATAATGTTCTTCCACGTGTTTTAGCAAAATATATTTAGTACAATTAAAAAATAATATAAAATACGCAAATAATGATTTTGCTAACCACATAGCTTATTTTGTTATATACAGTATTACAATAGTCTCATCTAAGCTCAATATTTATTGTAATATTAATATGAAAGAATTCCACTAATTTTTTTGAATGCACATTTTATGACTTGGCATCGACCTTAATTTATTATTTTAGTTTTCTTTAACAATGCCAATTTAAATATAATTTGATATTGAAATACATGCCACTGCAGTACTGACAAGATAAATCTAGCTTACTGGTATCACAAGTACATTAACAAAATACTGTTAACTGGAATAACAGCATTTAATAAAACTAAGAAACAAATTCCCAACGTTATGTTTAAGAAATTGTACCAAAATGTAATATAATGCATAAAATTTAGACACTCTAATACATGTTAAGTTTAATTACACAGATGGCCATTAAAATAGCAACAGCAAAAAGGACACACTGGGAGAATGCGCAAAGTAGGGTGGTTGTTCACAAGAGTGACACAGCATCTCTGCCAATGGTGGACACTGGTAAGCAGTACATAAGTACAGGTCTAGGAATCGCAGAGATGTACAGGCATTGTATTTCCCCACTCTTCATGTTCACATACAATAAGCATGAAGTGTCGAAGAACACAATAATATGAACAGGTTTCCACATTTGACAGTGGCAGAAATGCAACCACAGCAAATCTGATATGGGATTGGTGGATCGAGGAGAGATGGTGTTAACAAAATGCAGAAAGCTAAAAAGCCCCAATGCACCAGTGAGTGCGAGGACAGACATCTGGTAAGCACTGCAATTATGGACCATACAACCACACTAAACAAAGTCGCTCAGGAGTTCAGGCACACGGTACATCAATCTTGTATCCGCACGCATGGTTTGTCCCAGTCTGCAGCATCAGAGCTTCCTGCCCAGAAGAAAATTTACTGTGGCTGCCACTGACTCCTCATCACAGGCACCTGAGGCTACAATGGTGTATGGAAGATCAGGACTGGAGGGACAAATACCATGTTTATATTTACTCATATTTACTTGTGTATAGCACACCCCCTTTTTTTGCCAAAATAAGGGAAAACATTTCTGGGGTGCACGCTATACCGTTATACCGAGGAAAAAAAAGACGGGGGAGTGATGGCCATAAATTGTACAGGGGTGTTGAGGAAAGTGGCAGGACTGTCTGTTGTCTCATCTCTCCCTCTAACTGCTCACCCTTCTCTCTCTCTCTCTCTCAGCGACCCTTCAGTTACCTGTAGGTCGAAACCAACTAATGGCATCCTGTCAGCCACAAAACCAAACCAGCCACATGTTTATGGGAGGGGGGAGGGCACCCCCTTTAATAACACCCAGATGTTGAAGGTTGATAATTCCGCCATCCCTCTTAGTTCCCATGGCAGAGGCTAGTGAGACATGTTCCCTAAAAAGGAGGTAGTGGGGAGAAGGGCGAGGCCCTTTATTTATGTGATAAGGGTAGTGTGGCATTCTAGCATGGAAAAAATAGAGCCAGCATTGTTAAAAGGAGAAAGGAGAAAAAATAAAAACGAAGCTGGAAACGAGTAGTAGGAGCATGATGGTTACAGAATTATTTTTATTTTGGCTTTGTGCACCCAAGTTATTTAATTAAAGTATTTTCCAAACATATCATAATCCCCACACATTAATGTAAAAAATAATAATTTGTTCCATACTTACTAATAGGGCGCCACAAATTTCTGGTGCAATTTTATTAAAAATTATTTTCCCCCTAAAACTTGTTGCAAAAATCATGGTGCACACTATACACGAGTAAATACGGTAGTGTCTTCTCTGATGATTCCCTCTTCTGCTTGCAGGACCATGATGGTCACATCCATGTATGACGGCATCATGATGCTTGTCTGACAGAGTTCTGCATTATGCAATGTCATACCGGCCCAGCACCTGGAATAATCATACAGGATGCCATCAGATTCAAGTACCGATCATTCCTAGTCCGCACCGCTTGTATGCTGACCAGCAACCATTACATTGCAAAGGCTTTGGAGCCTGGTGGTGTCTCCTATCTTCAGGACCAGAATTGGGTGCTGTACCAACAGGATAATACATGACCACATGTGGCAAACATCATCCAATGGTTTCTGGGTGACCAACATATCCCACTGCGAGTTCACTGGATCTCTCATCCAACAAAACATGTGGTACATGGTTGGATAACAGGCCTGTCACAGGACACACATAACCATAACAGATGAACTTTGGGTAGGCATCAAAGCAGCAAGGATGGAGATACAACAAATGGAAATCCAAATTATTTTCCTCTCAATGGTGTGCTGTGTAGCAGCAGTTATTGTTACCCATGGTGGGGCTACAAATTACGGCTCTCTCCATGTTCTGTATGTCATACTGAGCTGCATGGGTAATCATGTCACCTGTGTATGATGGGTATTCTGTCCAATATATCTGGTTGCGATAGCTCACATCCTTCTTAATGTTGCAATTTTAATGGCCAGCAGTGTGTTTACAAATAAAAATTGAATAGTTATGGAAGGAAGGAAGATTCCATACTGCAATGAATACTCAGCCATCGCTTCTGTTCCGACGATGCCCGCCTCCTCCAACATAAAGGTGAGTACACCATGTTTTGTATCATATTCAACATTACCATCGCTAAAATTAGGAAGTAAGGAAGAAACATCCTGTACTTCAAAAATCAGCAATAGTAGAGTCTACAAAAATAACCTATGCCATTAGCATAATCAGGTTTGTTTAAGAGAGTGTTATGACTTTCAACCAAATTGTGTTTCACACAAATATGAAACATTAATATGGTACTTGCACTGAAGTACACACAGTTATATAGTTTAAACTTTTAAAATGTTTGTAGGTACAAAATTTAAGTGAAACTTGGATGAAATAAAATTTTACATTATGTTATTAATATGATGGGTAAATAAAAATACTGTGATGCAGGAAAATTTGGTAAGAGAATAGCATTAAGAACGTAACAAGTATAAGATGAATGAGTAGATTTCAAGTTACGAAACACAGCTGATAATGGAGTGTATTTCTGCAGTAATCAACCCGAGCGCAGACTGCACAGATGGACCCCAACTGGAACACGGCAATCCGCGGCGCACAAGCACCAAGTTCAACAAGCAACGTGCGAGCATCAAGTTCATGAGGCAGTCACCAGCCCAATCAGACACCCCCTGCAAGTCAGTGCACACGGCCGGGCAAGTTAAGAGACAGGGTGTACCTTTCGCTCTGAACTTGTTCAACACTTGGTGGGCGACTTCCTCGAGTTGCTCGGTTGTCACCTCCAGGAGAATTTCCGTCAGCGCCCTTCGCACTAGCAGCATCTGCAAGCACAGCACATGGTGATAGGATATGAAACCTCATCAGACACTCAAGAGTTGTGCAAATGCGACTTTTTTTCTCGTGCAATGAAAACAAAACATATGTTATGAATTCATTGAAATTCAAACAAAAATGAAAAATAATTTCACACGATCTCACCCTTAATGAAAGTTTAACCAATTTCATACGTATTTAAATATTTGTAGTAAGTTAAGTTATCAAATAATTGGGGGGGGGGGGGGGGGGGGCAAAAACAAACAAACGCACGCACGCACGCACGCACACACACAATTTCCTTTACTGGTGCACTAAACAAACATTAAATGAACACCTAAGTATTCATCAAAATCAAGGAGTTTTGTTTTGTTACAACATTTAACAAGCAAATTTCTTACCAAAACAAAAATGAAAGTTATTTTTAGTTTTCACTTTGGAATACTAAATAATTGCACAACCCTACACTCACAGTGATGCAAAAACAAAATATTCCTATAGTCTTATTCATTCCTACTTCCAACATCCTGAATCCTTACTAAAACATTCCTCCGTTAGCTTGGCTAAGTCTAGAACTTTACACAAAAGGGAAAATGCACCACAATTGTGCACACTCAATTTACTATTATTTTACGTGTGAACTATTTTTTACTAGACATTACCAACATACCTACTTTCTCCATTTTATGAGCATTAATTAGAAGTGAAATATTGTAATTTATAGTTAAAATAAAAGTAAACGTCAAATTTAATACAAAAATAAAATACTCTTATGCTAACCCAAGTACAAACAGCTTATCAAATGTGACATATTTCGGAAACAACCAAACACATGACACACTACGGGCGTCGTCATTATCCATTCAAGCTTTACCACAGCCCTTGAAGCAAGGGTTGGCTCGGTCCAGCTAATACATCCTGTTGTACTGCAACCCATTCACACTACAGCCGAGGGAGGATCAGCTCCTCTGGCACACTCAGCACACCAAAGTTGGGAGGCCACCCATTCTCTGCACCTAGTGTAGTGAATGGTAGAGCCACGACCCTAGGTACAGGCTCCTCTTAGTGTCTGCTTGTCAACTTGGAGGTTGCCCTTCTCATCGCGAAATTGCAGTGCCAAAAGGGGTACTTCTTCAGGTCTGGGAAGGCCAACTCTAGCAGGACCTCACCTCCGTATTGGAACGGTCCCCAGTCCTACACCGCTCACTCAACCCCATACTTAGGTACTGGGGTTGGAGTGCAGGTTACGACATTGGCTGGCCGCTGCTGTATGCACACATATTACATACCTCCACGTTAACTGCTCCACTTTGATGCGTGTCTTATTAGCTAAGGCTGGATCATGGTCATGAGGCTTTGGTTGCATTTTGGTCGGTTGTAGGTGCGGATTGGCTTATGCTTACTTATGGCTGGATATAGCGGTCGGGCACGTGACCTTATGGGTTGGTAGAAAGCTCCAGACTTTACGGGTTACTAGTCCCTTGGATTGGTCTGGCTTGCGACTCGTTCTGGAGCTAGTCGACAACGGGCGGGAGGTGCTAGGGGTTGGTGCCTTGCCAATTTGCAGGCGAGGGGTAGCAGGATATAGCTGATTAAGATGCTAATTTTTGGCTTGGGCGGTAGCTAGGGCACAACGTGACAACACAGAACTCGCCATTGCAGTCCTCGGATGCCCTGCTTCAGAAGTTACTATTGGAGACGCCTAGCCGGTTCTCGGTCTTAGTCAGTAACTCTCTTATCACTGGATGACAGGTCAGGTGTGTACGTAGCGGTGCTGATGGGAAAGTAGCTGGGTTAATGTCAGTCGTCGTAGGTGTTGCCAGTAACCGAAATAAGGCGGCACTATCTCGTTCGACTCGTCGGCTAGCTGTAAGTGGGGTTAGACCAGCCAGTTGTCTGGCAGCAAGGCGTGCAACTCTTTGCTCCTCTCTCCTGGCGCCGTGCCTCACCTTGAATGGCATAGAGCAGGTGTAATTACTGGGAACCTTGAAAGGAGCACCATGGACGTGGATAGCCCTAAATTAGTGTTGCCTGGCAACAGTCTTACCAATGAGAGCTCCGGTGCTTCAGAAGATCCCCCACTTTTGCAGGCCGATCAGAAGTGCTGGAGCCGTGTGGGTTGCCAGGACTATCACTGGGTGTGCAATCCCAAAAAAGGCCAGGCCGTAGCACCTAAGCAAATACCCCCACCAGTACCCAGGTGCTCCGGTAAGGATACAACTCAAGATGTACCATCTCTCCCTGAATAAGAAATGTTGCTAGTGGTCGTGGCTCATCTATTCTATTCCTCCAGTACCTGTATACTTGGTAAGAATAAAATAGCTGGCCGTCTAATGGGTGTGTATTCAACTTGAAGCTAACTGAGGGGGAGTCTCCAGTTGTAACTAATTTTGGAATAAGAATAATTTCCAGTTTCCATTCGGCGGTACTCAGCTCGAGGTTCTCCCAGTAATTAGTGACCAATTACTCTATGAATGAGACTCGAGAGTAAGAGAAACACATCAGTGTTTATTAAAAACTTATTAACACGGTGACATGTGCTCCCCTGCCATGCAGACTGATGGTTGGAAGTAATCCTACAGTACGTGAGATGGTCCTAAGCTAAGTGGAAGTTAAGTGAAAACTGACAAAAATTACTTAGATACAAACCTAACTCTAAATAGGGAGTGTCTGTAGGAGACACAGAAGAACTACGTGTGGTATGTACTGTTGCTACAGAAAGCTTCTGGTAGCTATTGGTGTTGCTGGAGCATCCGGTAGCGGGGATGCAGAGCTCTTATGGCGACGTCAATGGTGGCAACCTCTGGTGGCTGCTGAAGACTGTTAGGTCATTGGCGACAGTCTCCAGAAGGGCTGTTGAAGGTCTTCGTAGTTGTCTAGACTCCAGCACCCAGGTGATCGGATGAGACTGCAGGAACAACTGGGGAGGACCGCCACGCCCTCTCTCATATAGCAAGGCAGTGTGTGTCATGACAGGTGCAGGGGAGGGCATGTGACGTCCCTTAGGTGTGAGGCAGGAGTGGGGTAGCACCCTCTGGTCATCTAAGGCCTTTGTGTATCCTCCGTGGCGCTCGTCCATGGCCCGAGGCGGCTGATGGCTTGTAGACTCTCATCGAGGGGGGGGGGGGGGGCGCTGCTGTCTTTCGCAACCCCTCATATCCATGTGTCTGGCCGCCCTCCAGGATTGTGGCAGACCGTTACTTCGGGTACAAAATGACACGGGGTTTGAATCTCACGTGTAGAAGTAGTACACTAGGGTTGCGGTGAGATGAGTCGTAATCGTTTGTAGTCAATTGGTATAAGCAGCATGCGTCAACTTCTTCAAAGCAAGATCATTGGATTCTCTTTTCCTCATACCATTTAATTATAGTGGCAGTGTTCATAAGAAGGTGAAACAATTAAAGACTGCCTCTAATCATCCACGGGAGTTTTACCGCCTCCTGGCCGGGTTCGTAAATAGTAGAATCCTGTTATAACATTTTTCAAGGGGTCACTAAAATAGAATGTTATATGCAGGGAAATGTTATAAGCAGGAAACAGTATTACACCAGTAGGAACAGATCAAGCAAAACAAAATCCTAATGTACATAATAATATTTGTATACAAATAGCTAATCAAGTTCAACATCATCTGAATCATTTGATGCAAAAATATCAGAGATCTGAACTCCATGGACCATAGCATCATCAATTAATGCACAGTGACATGCATTCTGGATGCTTGCTCACTCATCTACTCTTGGTTATCTTGCAATTTTCAAGACCATCACCTCTAAATCCTTCCAATATTAACTATTTTTGTATCTGTTAGTAGACTACTGCATTGTCAATATGTATGAAATTTTAAGAGAAAAACTGCATTTTAGATGATGCAAGGAATTGAACAAATACTGATGCTATAAGTAGGAAATTAAAATATGAACATTGTTATACGCAGGGATGTTATAACAGGATTCTACTGTATCTCAGTTCACGAGAACAGGCAGCCAAACTCCACAAGCTCTCTGTACTAATTCCGCCAGCCTACGAACCTGCTACATTTGAACCACCACCCAGAATCGCTGATGGTTACCATACTGTCGTACAGGCCTACCTTAGTGGCCAGGACATAGCACTAGGACTCATCACCTGCCAGACGTTGGGAGAGCCACGAACCTCAGTAGCTACTGAAACATGCCCCACAATGTCGATCAGCACACCCATAGTGCTCGCAGAGCCCAACTTTGTCCTTTGCAGAGTCAACCCGTCCAATACTGTACACTGGCCGAACTCCTATCCACACAGGAATTATGGATAGCCACCACTCAGGTGCTTCTAGCCTAGTACCAACCAAAATCATTTAGGGCCTTGTGATGAGACAACTGCCGAAGTCCGTCATGCGTCAGTACTATATTGTAATATACTGATGATAACATTTCTTCAGATTTCATGAAGTCTCACACTGCTGAAGCATCATTACAAAACTCTTTTTCGGTTCAATGAATGAAACACAATACTGAGTAATTGACGCATCTTCTTTGAAAATGTTGACATCAGTAATTTGGGCACTATGTACTTTCTGGTGGATTGTGATTACTGTGAACTTGTAGGCAGTACACAACCTACTGAAGGACAATTTAACAGTAATATTGTTATACATCAAATTACTATTATTGGTCCCATATCATATGTGTAACAAATTTTCACGTTAAATATATGTTTTAAAAATGCTACCACTGTGAAGTGAAGTTTGGTATAATGTGAAAGACATATCGTTTCACATTTATTCATACAATGACTACTCCAACTGAGATTACATAGAAGCGTGACGCTTACTAACCCAAAAGGAAACGATTACGCTTCATCCACGTGCATTTCCCAAAGCGCAGGGGGGTGGGGTCCGTATAATTACTACCAGAGCATCTACACAATATTGTTAGGTTCCTGGGAACATTACAGACGTGACAGAATTATGCTGTTCATCAGCACAGTCTGTAAGCAAAGCCAAGCAACCCCTCCTTGAGAGGACGTCACATTTCAGTGAGCCAGCAGGCAAATCACCGCTGCCACCCCCGAGCGAGCAGGTAGTTGACGGGCACACTGATAAATTGCACCACTTGTCAGCAATGGCAGCCATCCAGCCACCCTTAGCTCCATCCAAAAACAACTGCCTGTCACACCCCTCCCTCCAAGACCAGCGAGTCCCAGCCACGAGGATATGTACCACTGTTCCGGCCGGGAAACACCAGTTGTTGTCTGACACTTCAGTGAGCCACATCAGCCCGGCAGTTCACTCCAGCGTTGAAGTTCTCTGACCTCTATCACCCAGACAAACAGAAGCTCTTCAGCATCGCCACTGCCAGCATCCAGACCTTCCAGAGGCCCTTCCTCTGCAGACCTTATAGAAGACATCAAACCTCCCAGTTGATTGCCCACAGCAACGACTACCCCACGTCCCTTCAGGAAGTGGATCCCCTAAGTTCCTTCAGGACATGAATCAGCAGACAGGAAAGTTGCTTAGCTACTTTAGTTGAAACTGCCACCCTTTAGTTAAGAACCAGGTCCACTTCACCTGGATTATTACGTAGTCTATTACTTCCGGTCAGATAAAGGTAGTCAGGAGATAATACGGGCCATTTTTATTCCTCTCAGAATAAACACATTCCTAACCTACACTGATTTCTCATTTCCTTGAGTATGTTGAGCTTCCTAGTAGACACCATATCCTCTAAGAGTGGAGCAGGAGACCCGGATTTGAACTCTATATTTTACAGCCTCAGGGACTCATACATCAGCAACCACACACATTCTACGGCCACCCGTACGGTGTACCACGTGCATCAAAGCATCAAACGGTAGAGCTAAAATCACTAGCCACAGTACCCTAGGGCGGAGAGACCACTAGACAAACTTGCACCTGTCCACCCCATCATGCGAGTTGCCGGAGGGAGTATTTAGTTCTCTCTGGGTTGGCTCTGTTCGCCCTAGGACCTACACCCGTCATCGTTATTGAAACAACTCTGAGAAAAACCTGTTCTTCAACCACCGCACAATGTGTGTTGCCGGCTGGAGTAACTGCTAGGCTCGGCATCGGCCCAGCTGCTGTGGCGGCATAACACTGTTAGCCAGGGAACTGCATGTCACCTGCTATCTGCAGAGGCAAGGTTTAGTACCCTCATGCCTTTTACCAAGAGGAGCGGAAGAGATTTACAGGAAAGGAAGGCAACCACTACATACAAAGTTACATGGAGCTGCAACCAAACTAATAAGGCACTTGGCCAAGACATCCCCCCAAAACGAGCTCAGGTCGCCAGGGATTCTGCATCCAGTTGTCGCCGCCACAAGTCTGGGAGAGAAGATGCCCCTGGGGCAGGCCTGCCCTCGGCTCAGCATCCGTTGCTACACCAACCAGCCCATACCGTGCCACCAGACGCAGCAGCCCCTGAGGGCAATACAGCTCTGCAGCAGCTGTTCCTCAACCAGCAAGCCAGCAGCACCACCCAGCCGCCCTAGCGTCTGCGTGGGTAAGCCACCGACCTCAGGTCATACTGTCCAACCCACAGCCAAACCAACTACAACTTTGTACCTAGCAGGCAGGCAATTCGGCCTACAGTTTATACAGGTTGAGTACCTAAAACCAGTGCGATTGGCCTGCTAGGTACCTACTTGCACCGTAACATCATTCTAACCTGAGTCCGAGAGTGTTACATGCCAACATGAATATTAGTATTTCATAACATCGTAAAGATAGCAAAATTTACATATTTCAATTATTATATTTCACACATAGAGCACATATTACTGCTCTAATTTCCCACTATTTTCCATAGCGAGTCTCAAAAATATCCACGACTTATAAGTAGAGGTAGCCAAATTTTGTTAATGACGAAATCGTGAAATACTAAGAAATTATTTGAAAATGTATTAAAAACATAAAGACAAACATTCTGTGATGTTTTTAGGTTAAGTTATAGCTAGAGCCCAGATTTTATGGTGTTATTTAAAGGAAAATTTTGTCATTAAAAAATTGTAGATTTTGTCTTTCGTCATAAAAGATTTACTATGTGTGCATCAATATGTACTTGCCAAATTCAGTCGCGATGACTTTTGGTTATTACAGTACGTGATAATCAGATAGATATTATAGATCAGATTGATTTAAAAAAATTTAATATTTCAGTGTAACTAACCCCCACACACGCACACAAAAACCACACCTCACACACACCACATTTTACGGTATATTTTTTAATGGCATAGAATTTTCGGGGAGAATGTGGCTGGCTTTCCATTTGGTTACTACACAAAACTATTTTGCATATTAATTAAAAGAAAAAATCTTTCATGGAAACCACATTATTGTTATAAGTTCTTTACTTTTTCAATTTTGACAGCCTTGTTTAATAAAATATAATTTCAGCCACACTATGTAGCATGCGACCAGAGGAATATATATATATATATATATATATATATATATATATATATATATATATATATATATATATATATAGATAGAGTGAGAGAGATAGAGACACACACACACAGGTGCGTGTGCACGCACTCACTCTCTCACTCTCTCTCTCTCTCTCTCTCTCTCTTTCATCTCCTCTAATGTTTAAAAACTATTTGAGTTAAAAATTTACATTATTTTGATTAGTACATAGCTCATAAATTTAGTGTTACATTGTTAAAATTGCATTTTTTTTAAAGATAAAATTCTTATTTTCTGGCTATATTTAATTTATTTTGTGTTTTAACTCTAATTTCGGTGTTTTGTTGTGTATTAACTTGAATTTCAGTGTTGGCGGTGTAATACCTTGAAATTCGGTGTTATTTCACTTTTATTTCTATTCACCATATAATCTAGCCTCTAGTTATAGCATTTCGTTTTCACGAAATTTACTTAATGATCGACGAAATAATGCCTTTTTCGTGAAATGTCTGCAAAATATGTCCCCCCCCCCCCCCCCCGAAAAATTTAAAACAAAACATTTAACAGTAAAAGTACCATAGTTGTAAACACAGTCTCGGCTGACGCAATTTTGACAGTTTGTAACGTCATAGATTTCACAGTAGCAGTGCATGGCAAACACTTCCATAGAAATTTATTGGCATCGAGCACTTTCACGCCCTGAGTGCACTAAGGTCAGTTTTCACAGTAAAATAGAAACATCCATAAAATGGTGTGTACTTTGCAGACTAGCCTTGTAGTATTATCTGTAGGCACTTCCACTTGACATTGCTGACTATGACCGTGTTCCATTACCTGCACAATGCAAAACATGTGCAGCGAAGTAGTCCCGATCCCTTCTGGCAGGCACATCAGTGCACCTCCTACGTCATTCTACTTACGGCTAATCTCACGCATAACCTGCACCAGGAAAGAGCACAAATGCTTCATGCGCTGACATTACAGTGGCGGGAAAATGCCAGAAACGTGCGTATTTGGAAGTTAGCATCGGCAGCAACCAATGGCAAGTTTGTTGGTTTTAGGAAACGTGTGCGGTGTTGACTGTACTAAAAGCTTCTGCAACTAAATTATATGACAAACAAATGTGTTTTGGTGAAATAAACGTGTAAGGATTACCATACGAAAACACGTTTTTAAATGGTTGCGAATTTAACCAACAGTAACTTTGCGTGTTTTGTAAATAATGTATTTGTAAACTGTTACTATAATTATTGAAATGAACGTGGCCTAAAAAAGTCGCACTTTCAACACTTTTGTAGTATGTAAATAATATTGGTTTCTTTGTCTATAAAGTGAATTCAATGCGTGTAAGGTTAACTTCGGCCAAAGTGTGTGTGTGTGTGTTGCTGCATCTGTACGAATACGAATGACATATGTACCACATTTTGTTTTTTCACTGAAGGTAAAATTTTTGAAGTTACAATAATTCCAATATTATTTCCATATCAGCAAAATTGTACACTGCTCCGTTAAAACACCAAAACAATGTTTTCCCACGAAAGACGTAAATCTAACTCCCACTCCCCCGTGAAAATACTTTCAAACACTGCTTCCTTTTTTCCATCAAAATAAAGTAAACAGAACCCCAGCTAACGTAACTAGGCAAAAATAAAGCAGGTTGGAATGCCAACCTGCGACATGTTAATCTGCTGTATGTACGACTTGAGGTTAATATGTACTCGTGGTGGCTGTTAAATATTTAATATTCAATTAATTTTATTATGCCACGTTTACATATATGACAAATGTAAACAAGTTAATTTGTAAAGTCGTATGACAGGATCAATGTTTACCATCACCGTATATGTAAATGTCTCACCATTCGTAAACAAAACGCTCAAATTACGTGCTGAAAAAAAAAAATGGATTCAGCACTAATTACAGTGATATTTATCTGGCAAAACTTTGTGCACACTTTCTCTCAATTTTAATCCAAAGAAAATAAATTTTTGACTAAAATTAAATGTATTTAATGAAAAAATTAAATTACTAAATATATATCTATTTTACCAAAACAAATTTTTTTCCAACGAAATGTGACACCGAAATTACAAATTTTATTCACCGAAATTTGCTAATTTTTATTTACCATTTTTCATTGACCTTAATTATAAGTATATACCATTGACTTTCATTAATTACCAATTATATTTATACCCCTGAATTATTATGCCACATAACTGGACACGGAACGAGAACAAAAGTTAGTATACATAATGCATTGAAACATGATGCATAACTGCCAACATTCCTTGTAAGTACCGCATTTTGGCGTGTACAGGCCACACCTGAATTTTTTTAATGAAAAATTACAGATAATTAATATTTCAAGTACAGACCGCACTGAATTTTCGTATTCCTGTAAATAATGTTACGTCACAATTCTGTACAAGCATAATCAATTCTGGTTTCATTTCTCCCCTACGAAACATTTGTGACAAAAAATTTTAACTGCACAAATTTTTTTCTTATAAAAAGATTCCTTCTCTTCCGATTCCCTTCCTTCCTTTAAGTGTTAAAACATTCAAATGTACTGTTTGTTGACAAATTTCTAAACATGTTTTGGAGGGAAAATTTTTTTATGCCAATATCTTGACCCATGCCAACATACTGCGTGGTGCGGATGTGCACTCTACGAATAACTTCGCCCCATCTATGAGCCCCCTGCGTTCAGGAGTGAAATATATAAGCGGCAAATAATACTGAAAAGTATCACGCTAGGAAACCCCACAAGCCTGGGTAGCCCGTCCAAATTTATGCATGCCAAAGGCACTCCCGTGAATTAAATAAAGATTTGTGAATTTCTACTACACGTCGCTTAGCCCTGGAAGAGGTACCTGCAACACCGAGAGATGGCAGCACCCCCGTGGCCTTGTGATGCCATGACAAGGCCACCTTGAAGATATGGGTATTAATTTGTTGTCGCCTCCACGCGGGGCGATAAGAAATGAGCAAGCGGCGCTCCGGCACCTCCGATAACATGTCCCCGTGTGTAAGGCTTGCTTCACCCCCTGCAACCCGAAGCACTGCTGATAAGAGAAAATTTAGTATAAATATGACACCAGCTTCCAGCTCCAGCAGATACGCTGGGCTTGCTGGGCGAAGCGACGCGAGGCTTCCTCAGTCTGAAAAGACTTCCCCTCCTCAGTCTGCTTAAAACTTTCCTACCAAGTCTGACCAAGGACTCTCGAGTCTGTTCAAAGACTCTCCTCAGCTTGAAGCAAGGCTCTCTTCAGACTGCAAGGACTCTCTCTCCTCTCCACAACCTGCAACACAGTGCACTCCACTGAAGACCTGCCTCCTTCAACTTGAGAGACAGTTACTCCATCGTCAGGTAAACCTCACCTTGGTCTCGGTATCCTTTACCCCAGTCAACTTCCCGTGACCCAGTGGTAACGAGCCGGTGCGTTGTAGTTTACCTCCCTGAGTAACTTCCAATAATTGAGCATGTGGTAAGAATGCATTGCTATTATTCGAGGTACATTTTCTAGTCGCTGTAAAGTTATATTGCTATAGATTTCTGACCACAGGATTTTTCCTTTACTCTCCAGGCTCACCTTCACCTGAATGTAATACGTTCACGTCATTCTAGTAAATTTTAAGTGTGTTTAGCCAAGTAGATTGACTCCCAACTTTGTATTTTCTGGAATAGCTGGGACTCTCTAGGGTGAACCACGTAATAAATATTACGTCAGATTTACTTGATTGTATATAGTCCTTCGTATATAGTTACCCCATGTTCCTCATAATTTGGTATTTTTGGTATTGTGTATTTCCAGTGATCTAAATGTACTATAGGAGGAGAAGTATTCAGAGTATACAGCGATGCAGGGAACATCACGCATTAGCATGAGCTGATACTACTGAAACTCCGGTAAGTTTGACGCCCGAGGACGAACGTCCACCGTGCTATGATTTCAACCCACAGCCTATCCTCCCCCTAATACCGCTAGAGGATCACCACTCCACTCGATCACCTCCTAGGTGTTCACTGGCCCAGATACCCTACCAGTACTTACGAAGACCAAGTAAAACAATTACACAAGGTAGGTAATACTACTCCAGTGGACACCACAGGTAGGCAGCCTCCCACGACGACTAGCATATTCAAGCTCCACTCGGGCAGATCAATCCAGGTTACACACACGGAAGGCACAGAGCTCCTGAGGTTTTGCACAGTCAAGCTAGCATCTGGGAAGACTGCATGGGTTCGACTCCCGTAACATCCAGATATCGAACCCCGCGCAACACCCCCTTCTCCTGACTTTATCCCCTCGCGACAACCCACCCATCCTACAAAGATCTCCCCTGCCAGAACGTACACCCCCCCCCCCCATGATCAATTAATCATCGCCCCCATTCCACCCTTCTGGGACCGTTGGCATCCCACATATTGGGGACCCTTATAGTGAGGAGAATAGAAATCCCTGGTTGGGAAGCTACTTCCATTCGCCTCACTCTGGGGTTTGATTCCCCTCAAGCCCGAAGTAAACCTACCCACAAATGGCTCAACACTGTTCACAACACCCTCACGCCTCACTGGTCTAATAAAACCCGGCTTATTTGCAGTGGTAGGTCCATCTAGGCTCTGAGAGGGTAGTCAAAGTTCATTCCCCCTATCATCCAAGGTAGCAGCAGTTAGCACACGTCCATCTCATATATAAGCCCACTTTTTGTAGTTTGTAAAAATGTGCTGCCTATACAAGCCAAAATATGGTATCTATGACATCCATTCAGTCCGTGGGAAGCCACGCTACCTACACCGGAGATCGAACCCGGACTGCTGCATTCCGAAAATGAGCACTACATGCTGAAGACAGTAACAATCAAGTGAATCATGCGCCCCTGCCTTGCCATCTGAACGGAACCGGCCTGCCCCTAAGCAAACGTCATGATACCACTCGCAACCCACGTTACCCCGCTTCCAACCCTAGTCCAGAGAGCACAAAAAGGGATGATGCCATTCACTAAGGGAGGAGCCGGCAGCAGAAGATGCTGGAATGACCCGAAGGAAGGCTCCATTCAGTACTTAGGGCCGGACAAGCCCTGAGAACGCCAGTTGACATCGAGTTATCACACTGGCTTCCTCTGCTTTAGCAACCCAGCAGCTCTCGCCATATCACTGCTATGATAGGACTCTCTGCTTCAACCAGATCTTCTATCAGCGATGTTAGCTTCACCCCTAGAGACACCCACTCCACTTGGAAGTGCTTCTCCCCGCCCGTCCAGGACCACTGTATGCGACAGTAGGGTTCAAGTCGCTTTCATTACTGCTTTAGTCGTTGTTCTGGACTTGCTCTTTACTTTAACAGGTCCCCTTCACCTGCTAGTAACATAAATTCTGCCAGTTGCTTGGTAACTACGAAAGCTTAGGGGTTATCACAGATCACAGTCTTTATTCTCCCGAAAATTAATACATTCAAGTCAATGCACTGCTTTCTAACTCCAAGGGTGATTTGTACCTCTAAATCCCCCTGTAAACACCGTCCTGCAAGGGAGCGGCAGGTGACAGAGTCTTACCAAACCATTGCCGATATTAGAGCAGAATTGTGGGCTCCTTTAGCTGGGTAGTACATATGTCACAAAACACCACACAATTCGCCGGCCACCCATACTGTGGGCCCAGTGCGCAAAGGCACTCTGTGCACACATATGGTAGAGCCCCCTATTAGGTATAATCCATGACGAAGCAACTGGACCCACCGAGTAAGCTAACCCATACACCCACTGCGCGAGATTCGTCAGTTGGAGTGCCAGTCCAGACAAAGTGAGATCTGGCAGTTTCTGAGCAGCTCACAACAAAGCATTAGCACCACTCTATGTCAGCTAACTCGCTCCATACAATGTGTGTAATTCACAGTTCGAGTGCTAGGACTGACGTGGCATGATATTGCATCTGAGTACTCTAAAAAGAGAATTTCTGTTACCCCCTCCCTTACTTGCTGCGACGACCCTCAGAACTGAACTACATGCCTTTACCCGATTAGGACTAGTGGGCCGATAAGAAGGCATCTACAGCTCCTACAGCCAACCAATTGCCAAGTAAACCATCCCAGTCGGCCTTCAGCCTTTCCTCCACTTGGGATTAGGCACAAGCCGGCGCCGACTGCAGGGGCCTCACTCCTCAGTCCTCCATAGCCATTTATTCGAGCCACCCCAGAAGCCTTCAGTTCAGACTGCCCGTGGGACTGGGACTCGCCTGCACCCACTACTGAGCGACGCCGCATGCATCTACCACAGGACAAGCCAGCTCCAACCACACTACAGCTGCCCCTGAACAGGGCCCAGAGTTGCCTACCGCAGCCTGCTAACAGCAAGCTAGAGTGCCAGTCAACAGGTGGTAAGCCAGCATCCACTGCCAACCACGCTGCCTTAGATACCTACGTAGCTTGCAGCCACCCGACTATGTACTTGGCTCCCTCCAAGCTAAGACAGCGCACCTACAGTAATCAGCCCATAAGGCTATCCAGAGTTCTCGGCCTGAACCTGCATACAAAGCTCCCCTGTAGACTATGTGATGTGCCTACATCCCTGCTGTGACGTGTCAGTATATAGTGACATAAAAGACTTGGCAACAATTTTGATACAGTGAGTATATTTAAATTTCCCATCCACATAACGTGGATTGGCAGTGTTACTGCCATTTATAGAGTTGTTGCAACTGTTTCTGCCTACAGCAGCCATTGACAGCTAGTTACATAACAAAATATAGGTGAGTAGTTTTGTTTCGCACCACACCAAATCATTTTATTATTTAATGATGGATGCTGCATCAGTGTTTATTACAGTTTGCTTGTGAAACATGCAACAACACTGATTAGATTGGTATTATTTAGTTTAATAACTGCAGCATTATTTCTCAGTTTTATCTACTCAAATCCAGTATTGTAAAGGTATCTCTATCATTAGAACAGAAACAGAGTAGTGGCTAATATTAAATACAAAAATATAACAGCAAATAAGACTTTGAAGTGTGAAGAATATGCACTACCTTTTTCTGTAAGACACCAAGACCAAGTTTCATTTCAAGGATATTGTTATACCTCTTTATTTTTGGGTTATGACATTTTACTGCTGTGAAGTTGTCTTATTTTTAGTTAGTTTCCTACAGTACAAATGGTCACATCAAAGTGACCTGTTAAAAGTCTTTCAGTGCTAATTGAAAAAAAACATGAGTTACACGCAGAAATACTTTTACAAAATAAGACTACTTTAGTAAATGGTTTGCCATGTGCTCTAGGTACAAGGGTACCACTTGCCTGCTCCTGAAGGATCTCTTCTTGAGACCGGACGGGCTCTGGCCGTGGACTGGGCTCATGCTCGGCGGGCCGTGGTGAAGCGTCGGGGCTGTCCATGTTGCTGAAGCGAGAGCGACGCCGGTTGGACAGCTGTGACGGGGAACGACTAGGGCTGTGAGTGTCCTGCATCTGCCCATCAGCTTCTGCTGCCGTTGCCACTAACGCTTCTTCTTCTGAATCGCTCTCCTGCATGCAACCACCTCCATCAGTTGCCAATATGTCATATCCTACTCGTCTTGTGCACACATTTACTTAAGAACTTTAACTCAGTCCCTTATTCTTCATTTACAAGATTATCTAACTGCCCCACTGTTGAAATCCCATAACACCGAGACAATTTGACGTGGGTGATAACTGCTTCTAAATAATAACAATAAAAAAAAGTGCCACTTAATAGGAGCAAATATAACCAGAAATTGAAAATCAAAAGAAATTCTTTATTCTTCCATTTATAAACTCATAACAAAAATTACCACCACAAAGAAATATGTAAGTACTATAATTCACAGTAAACTGAGCAATTTTGAACACCTTGCCAAGTTTTCACTTTCAGCCTGTTGGTTGCAGATCTTTCCATGTACATATCCAAATAAACACTACCATGTGACCAAATGGTGTTTATTATCAGCTGGCTTATACGCTGACAGCATAATAATTAAATAAACAACAAAAAGCAATAAATATTTTAATTAGCGCATGCGTGCGTGCGCACACACACGTGCACGTGTGCACACACACATTATACACACTTAAATTTCAGCAAATAATATTGGTTATAGTCACAATTATTTTTCTGTTGATTTAAATTAATGCCATATGGTCAATACTTTAGAGGACGTAAGAAAATATGTTTGATTTAGGGTGACGCATGACCGGTTAGAATAATGATCACGACAGTTGAGGATTCTGTCCGCTAGACCAAAAGCGGGGTGATTGAGTTAGACAGTTGACAAGATGCGAAGGGTGTTGGTTAGTACTCACTCACTCCTACTTCTTGGGTGCCACGTTGGCGGTGTACTTTGTTCAGTCGTAGCGGGCATGGCCCACACTGTGGCTGCAATTCCACAGATGAGATTTGTTGGTCCAGAAGTGGATGTTGTCCCAACAGAATCTAACCTCTGTACCAGTCAACAATCCTCTTACCACAGGATGGCACGATGGGTGAATACATATGCACGGAGATACAAATAATACCTCAACTGGAGCAGTCGATACTGACTCGTGCCTGAGTTGGGTGGCGCAGTCCCGTTCAGCCTGCCTTTCCGGTGTAGGTTGAGGAAGTGCACTCAACTGTATGGCGGAAATGAGCGCTGCGTGTTGCTCCCTACACTTTCTGCCGTGCCTCCGGCTGAAAGGCATAAAGTCTCTGCTCACAGGTTACTAGGTACACCTTGATGCGAACAAACTAAATACAAGTTATAGTGTAAGTCTGGTTTTGGCTTGCTGACAAGACTGTAAAGTCTCCACTGATCCACCCACGCTAGGCGGGTTGATCAGAGACGGGGAGCCGTTTGGGTCACCAATACCTCCACTGGATGTGCATCCACACAGGAATGGACGACAGGTCTCAAGCCACGGTTTATCCTGGCACTCGCAGCAGTGCTGTAGAATAAGGCAATAACTTGAGACTGTTGCCCCTCTCTGGATAAAGGTGTTACAAGTGGTTGTGGGTCCTCTGTTCATCTCCACCGGCACTGGAAGCAATGCTGTTGTAAGTTGGAAAGCAACAGATGGCCATCTAATGGGTGTGTGAAAATATGACAGACCCCTGAAGGGCGCCCGTAACTGAAATTAATTCGGTAGTTATAAATTCCCCGGTCCTTGTCAAAGGTGTACGTAGCAACCTGTATCTAGCAGGCACACAGACAGATACTCTAAAAAATAAATGCTGTGAGGTAGGAAACAACAGTACGTTTATTGAAGTCTCAATAAACATGCGACACATGCTACCTCCTACCAGGCAATTGAGTGTTGAAGGTAACTACACTGGCCAGGTGTGTGCGATCTGGTTCTAATGGAGAATGGGAAAGAATTAGCTCAACGAGAAAATATATAATACATATTTATAAACTGTTTAATAAAGATGTCTTGAGGAGACAAAGTGAATTTAACGCATTGATAAGCGTGTTCGCTGGTTGACTGGATGTCGTCTGTGAAGTAGCCGCAGGGGGCGTACTCAATGCTTCGGAAATCTTAGGCGGTCCCAGCACTGACAGCAGTGCTGTGGGAAAATGCAAGAGATGGAAATTTTGATCTTGGCAGTGTCATGACTTATATAGTGGAAGCTTGTAGGCTGCTGACGCAGGTTGCAGGGAAAGTGTGACAACGTCCTGCCCTGGTTGACGTGGGAATATTCTGGTCAGCGTTTCTGCTTAGTACCTTGTCAGTGGTGCTTGGCCTTGCCCGAGGTCTGGGCAGCTTGCAGGCTCTCAGCACGGGGTAGGAGGGGACGTGTCTGCCGGGTTGCGTTTCCTCCAGGTGAGAGAATAAGCTTATAGATTCCTGCTGCCTGTAGGGTAGGCAACGTGTAACTCACGTCTGTAGTTGTGGAAGAGGTACTCTTGGCGATGAGTGGTAATCATATTAGATTAGATGTATACGCAGTACGCATCAAGGTCGAGATAATTGTAGAGGATTTAAAAATTCTATTTCGTGTTACACAGACAATGCCAAGACATTTTGAACGTAACACTTACAAAGTGTTATAGCTGAAATGTTTGCCTGTCAACGAAAGGTACAATTTTTATAATAGTGTTCTTACTTTTTCATATAGAACACAACATGCCTCAAACAATTTGATGCATACCCAAGGGTAAAAAGGTAGTATAAATGTAACCACAATTATTTGGACGGGCTAAATATGTCAAGCCAGGATATAAAACATTTGGGGTTAAATGAAAGAGAGAACTACGTCACACTACGTTTAATGGTTACTGAAGAGGCTTTAGATATCTTAGCGGTTTTATACCATGATGTCCGAACGAGTTGGAGCACCTTGGGATACTGGCCGGCGGCCAGTGTAAAGGACAGGTTATTTGGCCTGTCGTGGGGGTACAAAGTTCAAAATTGCTGTCACAGTCTACGAGTCGACTGACTCTTTGTAACAGATTTACCTTGGAAACAGTTGTTATTCAGAGGTAATGCTGTAGCTGCCGGTGGAAGACTCTTACCCTTTTGAAGCAAGGGTGGGCAGTCACCTTGAAGACTCATAGAGCAGGCTGCGCTGACCTTGTAGTGTGCTGTTGGTATCAGTTGTTCGGGAATTGTGATTGCACAACAAAGGGTTAGCAATTCCAATTAAAGGTACCTCAACTCGTCGGAAAGGGTCTAAAATAGGGTGAGGTGAGCGTTCAAGTTTAATTAATGGAGGGAATAATGATATAGGTTGAGTAGATGAGTGCAGCTCCACAAAGGAAGTGCAAAGTACAACTTCAGACTGAAGGTCACCAAGGGGTCTGGTTTAAGAAGCGCTTATTGCTTATCTTCTCCTCCTCCTCCTTCCACCCTTACGGGGGTAAGGCATGGGGAGATCTAGGTGCAAACACGATAGTGAAAGTAAAGCCGGTGCTTTATGATGACCTATAGTTTACTTCCAGGTATCCAAACTTGTGACAAAGAGACAACACCTCGTGTTCCTTTCGTCCGGCCTTTGCAAGCGGCGAACAGAGCACTGGGCAACTAAAATCACTTCCTCGCCGGCATACCCATGTGTGGTATTCGCAGGAGGTTAGTTTGTAGAGTTATTCTACCTCCCTTCTGGTCCTATTCTGAGCGATGGTGGGGTATGGAATAATCTAACTCACTGATTCGCATGATGGAGGAATACCTAGTGCTTTAGGCTCCATCTAACTCTACCAGTTTGGCAGAGTTCGAGTGGCCTCTTAAAAGGTGTGTTAACTGGCTTGTTGCCTTCTTGATGCGCCGGCTTCACTTTTAGAGTCAGATCAACTTAAGTAATCTAAGATGTTTTATACAAGGAACTTTAGTAATAAGAGAATAGTTAAGTTCACGTATTTTATTACGACTTCGAATTACATAGTTTCAAATTATTGAATTAAAAAAATTGTTTGTTTATGTGTATTAAAGAAATTCACGTTTTCCTTTTTCAAAGTAAACACAACTACAGCCCTGGGAACAACTACCTTCTCGAAGTTACAACCCTATTTTGGGGAACCATAAAATTTTTGGTAGAAAAAGGCCAAGAATTTGAAGGAAATAGCCCAAAAATAAGTTTTTGCTTTTATCTAGGGTCATTAATTATATGTTCACATGCAGTAAATTATAGGTGTTTGCTGGACATTCTGTGTGGATTTATTACCTGCGCCAGGCTGTCACATTTATCCCCCCCTCACCCCCCCCTTCCCGTTGCTGATATGCACTTTGCTTCAAATCTTTTTTTGTAAACGAAGTTTTGAGTCAAAAAATTTAATTGATGGAAAAACATGTAAATTCCTTTGCCTGTATTGTTTACAAGTGTTTTTTGTGAGTTTACATGTGAAGCTGTCTGTATTTTTGCCTCTCGCAATTACAAAGTCTGAGGGAGTGTTGTAGTTATTTACGCTCGGACTTGCGTTTACACTAAAACTTGCAATTGTGTACAGGACCTGTGTTGTTGGCATGCTGATCGTGAGGAAAATACACACATTACATCGCTGCTGCCTGCCCGGGCGTCACTGTCACTGCCCATCTCCCTTCTGCCGCTGTGACATCCCCCCCCCCCCCCCTTTTGTCTTGGTCTCACAACCTTTGCAAACACGTGCACAGCCCTGCCAATCACGGAGGATTTAGAAGCGCCAGTAGAATGCAGAGCTACGGACAGAGTGGATCCAGGTCAGCGGGCGGAAGAAACCCAAAATCTAGCAACAACAGTGTGCTACACGCTGTTGCCAGTTCTCAACCTCATGCTGCCTGACCAGCTAGCCAGGCGCTGGAGCTAAGTGCTGTGCGGTGGGCATCCACATAGGGCGAGCGGCAGCATTGGCTGTGCCAGTGGATTGCTGTGCCACCACCCACTGCTGGTTTGTGTGCACACTCGCGACAGAATGTAGGTGATACACGTTTAATATAATTATTATAGCTTTGATTAATTAATCTGAACTTCCGGTACACTTTTGAATTAAATCCAACTTTGAATTACATAAAAGGCAAATTTCAAATTAACCAAACTTAAATCCATATAAAAACATTCTTCCGTTTGGGGGCGAATAAACAATTTGAATTATATACTATTTTGAATTAATGAGGTTCTACAATTTATCATTATTTTTTCAGTGCAGAATTTTTAAGCCTTTTATTATGCTACGGAGTATTTGTAGCAACTCTTTTATGTTGGCGACACTGATTTTTAGAGTATCTGGAAGTAGGCCTCCCGCTTTTTTAATTCCTTGTGATTTGTAACCTAAGCGGATGTGGAGTTTCAAAATGAAGACAAACCATTCCAAACTGCCATCCACTTCTATACCACTCGAAGAAGCTCCCCTCCTCCCCGCCCATCAAACCCCCGCCCTCTTTCTTATCTCCTCCATGTTCCTGCGGCACATGCCATTTAAAGCATTCTCATCCTCTTGCTCCTACCACCACCCACCCTCTACAGACCTATCTATCCACAACAGCCGAGGAAACTTTCTTTGTCCTCTTCTCTCTACCTTCACCTGATATGGCACTTATCTGTCACAACTCTTCGCCACTTCCACCCCTTTCCTCCTCCCCATACCCTCCTGTAGTGAGCCATTCACAGGAAGTTCAAAAAGCAACTTGCAAGCGGTACATTAGTTTTTTTCCCCGAGGGTTTAAAAGTTAGGGGTCAGCTTGCATTTGGCATTGGCTTACAATGCGGTAAATACGGTACTGTCTTTATATCACTATTGTAATACTTGCACACTGCAACATTAATGTTACGAAAAATGTAAAATTCTCCCTTTGTAGCTTGTAACGTCATATCAATTACTTAATAACAAGTTCCAGCATGTTTTCCGATAACTTGAACGCCATTTTAAGTTATAACTTATAACGTCTTTGATACAATGTATGGAATATCAGTCCGACTAGCAATCAATTCAACACAAACTATCGCAATTGATTACCTGAACCAACTACGTTTCTATTACTTTACACGTGACTTACAAAATTATTTCCTATTCTGCCAAGCATTACTTTATATCACAATTTCAAATAACAAAATTTTTTTTTGAGACAATCTCATAATTTCATGCCTTGCATAAAACAAGTGCCCCTATAAAGGGAGTTTTACTTTCCTTACAAACTGTTTAGTTGGGTGCTGCATCGTACGCCAATTTGTGACCCTGTTTTTATGCTGATTTTGATGGAAATCTGTTTTCACGTATGTAGTTTTGAGAAATAATTTTAACTGTAACACATTTACCTTTTCATATGTAGTTACACGAATGAACATCTTATTTTGTAGCAAACAATTAACAAACTGTCTCATTAGGGAATGCATTTTAGGTGGATTTACAGCCAAATTTTAAGCTAATTTTGCTGTTAATCAGTATTCCTATCTCATTTTCTGAGGAACCTCTAACGGAACACGTTGACATGTGCCGCCCATACAACAAATCAACTACGATTACAACTCATCACTAGTTTCCTATTCCTACTACTACAGACATGAGAGACACGTGGAAAGGGAAACTCCAGATGAATCTCGGTTGCCTACTCTACCAAGCAACAGGAACTTAAAAGTGAATTCTCGTCACCTGAAGGTTACGCAACCCAGCAAGCACGACGTCCCCCCATCTCCACGCTGAGAGCCTACAAGCTGCCCAGACCTCGGGCAAGGCTGACCGCTACAGATGAGGCACGAAGCAGAAACGCTGACCAGAGTTTTACGACTCCTACGCCAACCAGAGCAGGATACTCGTCCTCCCTGCAGCTCGCGCCAGCAGCCTACAAGCTTCACCTACATAAGTCCGGACGTTGCCGGGCTCGGGCAGTCATTCTTGTTTCATCTCTCACGACATCCCAGAGCACTGCTCGCTGCTGGGGCCTCCAAAGAACTTCGAAGTTTTGAGTACGCCCTCTGAGGCAATTCACCGTCGACATCAGTCATCCCGACAACCAGCAAACACGCTTACCAACACGTATTAAATTCGCTTTGTCTCCTCAAGACACCTTTATTAGAACAGTTTAGAAGTAACATATATTTTACCGTCTAGAATTATCTTTTCTGCTTACCACTTAGAACCAGGTCGCCTACACCTGGTCAGCGTAGTACACTTCAGCACTCAATTGCTTGGTAGGAGGTAGCACGCATCGCATGTTTATTGAGACTTCAATAAACATACTTTTGTTTCCTACCTTTCAGCTTTTATTTCTTAGAGTATCTGTCTGTTTACCTGCTAGATACAGGTTACTACGTACACCCTTGACAAGAACCGGGTATTTTATAATAACCAAATTAGCTTCAACTACGGACGCCCTGCAAGGGTCAGTCATATTTCCTCACACATCCATTAGACGGCCATCTGTTGCTTTCCAACTGTCAGAGCACTGTCTAGTGCTGGCAGAGAGGAATAGAGGAGCTACAACCACTAGCAACACATTCATTCAAGGAAGGGTAAACCCAGATTACTTCTTTACAACAAAGCTCTGTTAGTACTGGGGTAACTGTAACTTGAGTCCTGCCGCTCATTCTAGTATGAACACACATCCAGTGGAGGCATTGGTGACCCACACAGCTCCCCATCTCTGATCAGCCTGCATAGCGTGGGGGATCAGTGAGACTTTACAGAGCCTGGTCAGCAAGTCAAAACTGGACTAACACTGTAAACTGCGTTTAGTTTATTCACATCAGGGTGTACCCAGTAAGCTGTGAGCAGAGACTCGATGCCTTATGGCCAGAGGCACAGCCAAACGCGTAGGGAACGAAATGCAGTGTTCTGTGCCGCCAGACAATTGAGCGCACTTCCTCAACCTACCCCGGAAAGGCAGGCGGACCGGGACTGCACCGCTCAACTCAGGCACAAGTCAGTATCGACTGCTCCAGTCACTGTATTGTACATATCTCCTTGTCTACTTATTCACCCCTCGCGTCACACTGTGGTAAAAGGGTTGTTGATGGGTATCAAAATGAGATTTGGCTGGGAAAACATCAACTTCTGGACCAACGAAGCCTACCAGTGGAATCGCTGCTTCGGCGTAGGCCAAGATCTCTACATCTGGGTGAAAGCCACCACGACCACAGCGCCCAAGAAGCAGGAGTAAGTAAGTATTGACCAACACCCCTCGCCTCCCATCATCTATCTTAACTAAACCGGCCCGCTTTTGGTCTAGCGGACAAAACCCTCGACCAACATGCCAAGTCAGTCTAACCGGGCACGCGTCAACGTTAACATTTTTTATATTTATGTTTAATTAATAAATAACACCTTGTTTACATTCATTAACAGTAAAACACATTCATCTGTCGCCGACTGAATGACCAGATATTGATAATAGAAACTCAAATTTTTTGAGCCTGAAAAATATTTTGAGTGGATTTCTAGCTGCAAGCATGTATTCGGCTCGAGCTTGATTATAGAGTACTCTTAGACCTTTAGGAACTGGCGTTGAGCACCACAGCAAAAAACTACAGACTATGAGCACTATCTATATTCAAGAACCCTGGGGGAGAAAGAGGTAAAGATAACTGAGTGGTGACCGAGCGGAACTGCGACCACCCCTCCATGACCAAAGGCCAGAGGGGAGTTAGACTGGCACACGTGCAACGAGGGTAGCCATCCAGCAGGCCACAGCAACCAGCATGCATGCTGCTAACCATGGAGGCACCTGAGGCACATGCAGCCTAATTGTTTTTGTTTGGAGGGGATCACAGCTGTGTTGAGGCAAGATCGATTTAATGTCATTACCTGTGGCGTGTCAACAGGGTGGATGGCTCTTTGGCGTTATTACTGCTGAAAATGTAAAAGAGGAATGTTACAATTGCCCATATGAGTCTGGATATGGCCAACAGCGAGAAGCCGGTGAATTAACTTCACACCACCCCCCATAACCCCCACGCAACAATAGTCAATAACAACAGAGAGAACACTCACAAACTTGCTCCTTTTGGGCACTCCAGGAGCAAGGCCACTCAGGGTTTCCTCCTCCTCTTCCAGCTTGCGCAGACGCAATGCCTCACGCTCGCGCTGCAGCCGTTCCTGGTCCAGCTTCTTCTGTTTCTCACGCTCCATCTTCTCCAAACCCTCACGAATCCATGCCGGCAGCTGCCGTCGCTTTGCAGCATCTGCAAACACATGCATACTATTACAGCTCGCACAGCAGAACTCTGCTTATGCTATAGTGTTTCAGGTAGGAGTGACAAACACCTACTTCATAGGTCCATGAAGATAGTATTGTACTATTAACTATGACGGTGATTCATAAAGTAAGGCAACAAGAGCTCTCACAAGGGTCATATTATTTCTCCTGTTTGAATTTCTCACCAGGCCGCAGCAAAGATCACAGTTTTGTCACACAGCCTAGGATGAATATTTTGTGTTAGACTCTTGCAATATCAGTTGTAAGATGGCTGCATTCATGTAAACATGGTCAAATGTGTAAATGTGTAGTGTTATCAAGTTATTTTGCATCTAAAGGGACACTCACCATCTGAAATTCCATCACCTTGCTGAGATGTAATGTGATAATTTCATGCCAATAAAATAGGAGCCAGTATGAACATGTCTTTCTGGCATAGAGTTCAGAAAAGCCAGAATAGATATGAAAGCTGATTAATATGTGTGTCATACTGAAGGTCTAAATCAGGACGATCATCACATTCGACTTAGCAATATTGCTAAGGAATCCAACACCTCAGCAGGCAATGTGCATAATATTGTCCACGAGCAACTGGGCTCCTGAAAGACATGTTCATGCTGGCTGTAAAGGCAACTAGTACACTGTCGCAAAGCCACTAGGAGAGGATTTTCTCTCGTGCACTTGATGCAGTTTCACGAAGGAGTGTCACTCCTTTCCCACATTGTTACAAGAGATGAAATATGGGTTCATCTAGTGCTCATGTGACACCAGAGACAAAGCAAGCATCCACATTATGGAAACACATATCATCTCCACCTTCCAAAAAATTCAGAACAGCTTGATCTGTGAAAAAAGATTATATATATATATATATATATATATATATATATATATATATATATATATATATATATATATATATATATAGAGAGAGAGAGAGAGAGAGATAGAGATAGAGAGATGGTCTTTTTGGCCTACTAGGGCATGCTTCCAGTTGATTTCCTCACCAGGGAAGCAACATTGAACATTGAATGCTGCAAGTTGTTTAACATTGTGGCAGTTGCAGGAAGAAATTCACAGAAAATGATCTGGACTTTCGCAACAGGCATCGGGTTGCTGTACGACAACACCCGAACACACTCAGTCACAAGCATGTGTGAATTGTTATGGTGCTTCCAGTGGGAGGCACTTTACCATCCTCCCTACAGCCCTGACGTGGTACCCAGCTACTGTATTTACCAGGTACAACCCCCCCCCCCCCCCCATAAAGTAAGCCTTGCACACATAATTTCAGCATAAATTGGCATAAAAAAATTTTGGAAGCAAAATATAATTGGACTTTTAAAAATATAATACAGTCTTTGATTTTTTTCACTCTGAAGGAATTTTCAGCTTAAGCATGACATCTTTTCAACAATGTATGAACGACTTCGCCTCATCAGTGAACAGGTTTTGCCGGTCGTTTTCCACGGCGTTTTCATTGTTGAAATGCATTAAGAGATGTTAAAAGATTGTATTGTCTACCACGGCTCACAGACGGATGCTCCAGCCTAAAGATAGTACTGTTCGCTGGAGAGCCACCGAGTTTATGCATCCAAGGCACTTCTAGTACCACAACATGCTGCCAGATAGCTCTACAAGTACGCACCGCCGCATCTCGATCTCCAAGCCAGCCAGTGACATCACGCCTCGAGGAAGCTATGCTACAACTATCCCCTCTCCATCGACCACCCCTATCCAGCTGACTGAAGGGGAAACACCATTCAGAGTGGGGAGGGCTGGAAATATTCAAATACTAGCTCGAGGACCAACTGGCCGGTGTGAAAACGCAGTCATCAAGGGCATTAGGAATCTAGGTGGCTCAGTAAGAGATGGCAAAGGGCATCTGCTGGAGGCAGCCCAATGAACAAGGCGGGGAGGGGGATATCGAGGTGCAAAATGGTGAACTGTAGCGAATCTCACTGCTGGATTCTGCGGGCTGTCGACTGTGGATGCGTGAGGAATGGATTGGACTGTATCGGACCTCCGAAGCACCCTGATGTCAGTCTTCACTCCTGGGCCAGCAGATTCGCCACTATCACTGGTAGCTCCAGGATGTCCTGCTGAGCACTTTGTAGTGCTCACCCAAAACCGACGGAGTATTTTGGAGGATGGGGTAGGGGAGTAGCACCTTGAGGACCTCCCCACCTCCACCCACGGCGTGGAGACACTCATGTCGGCACAGAAGAGTGAAGATGGAGTAGGTGCCAGGACTGAGCTGCCCAGTTTTCAGATTCACTCGACAAGAAGCAGAGGGGCACTGAATTCAATCGCTACTGCCAATGTTGTTGTGCTGGTTCACCTGCACAGGAATATTGGCAGTAGTTCAAAGTCAAGGGCGCCCACAAGCCCATACACCCTGCCCCCCCCTCCCCTTCTTTGAAACTCATATTAAAAGGCATGGAATCCACACCTGCTGTCTCCTTGCAACATTTTCGGGAATGATTCCTACAGTTTTGAACTCTTTTCTGTCCGGAGGGTTTTTACGGTACTATGCCGGTCTTCCCTCCCCCTTCTTAGTTATAGTTGCCAAGGGAGGCACACGCAGCCTGAAATGGCAGGCATGGCAGCCCAATCCCTCCCTGCCATAATGCATGTCTCCTCGCATGCAATTCCCTCTCCTTTTAGGCATAAGGGGATAAGTCCTGGGATGCAATTAGCTAACATTCCTACCGCGGATGCACACTTAATACTTAGCAATATGGTCCGCTAGAAAAAAAAAAGACTTGGGAACAGTCTTCCTTTCTCCACTGCAAATTTTGCCGGAGATCATGACCAACCTGCTCGTTATTTCCAACCTACCTTCCTTCACCGCATTCATGCTGAAGGAACCTCCTGCTCCTTGTCTACACCATAACTCGTTGCCAGAGAATCCTTCTACCAGGCTGTCTTCACCGCACACTGTGCTGAAGATCCTCACCATCGCCAACGTCGTCTACCAGCTAGACACTGCGGCCCCTTCTGGGCAAACAAATAGTAGGAGTAGTACCAGTTCAAGTTAAGATTCATAAGCTCGTCTACCCTACCATTGTTAGCTTAGAACCAGGTCGCCTTCACCTGGCTCAACATAGATTAAGCTTCCGAAAGCTCTTGCAGACACTACGAGGTAGTGCAATCACCACCCTGTTTATTTCCTATAAAAAGGAATAAACTGAATATTTACAGACTCAAGGGTATCTTTACCGTAGTTGTAATTCCTCTCCCAGTGGGCTCCACACCCATCCAAGGGATTGCAGGTGACCGGGGAATTTATTCGATATTGCCAAAACACAAATAGAACACCCACATGCACATTCAATGACCCCCCCTTTTCTGTGCAACACAATGGGCAGAAAGGTAGAGTTCTGACACTAGGTACTCTGTCTCTTGGGGTCGGTTTGCCTGCTCAGTGCATACTCTCTCCTCCGCGCCCACAGTCTGGAGTTAGTGTTCTTTGAGTTGGGGGAGACTCATGTCCTGGGACTGTCCACCGGCGAGACCTGACTCTCAGTATTCACCAGTTTCGATGCTGAGTGCTGGGGTAGGGATGGTTAAACTGGATTGTAGGGTCACCATTGACGGTCGCACGATGCTCGTTGGACTTCATAAAATATTGGCACCAGCAGAATTTGCCATGTCACCCAATATCCAGGAAGGACTTATGCTAGGCCACCCTTGGCTAAAACAGAAAAAATGCATCATAAATAACAGGCCATGGAAAGTATACCTGGGCGACAATAACTGCGTAACTGTCAACTGGGAACACTGTCCCAATGCCATCAAACCTCTAAACTTAGAGAAGAGGGGATAAACCATGAACTTTCCGAAGCTCAATTCCAACAACTGAAGGAAGTACGCGACGAGCATGTCTGCTATTTTGGATCTGGAGGAACACTTCTTCAGACGAAAACAATCCAGCATGAAATACTGCTGAGTACGACTGCACCACTCAACAACAGACCCTTCAAGTTTTCTGCTAGGCGACATCACCTAAAAGGTGTTCACGATAAAGTGAGCACTTTTAAAATCAACTTAAGAAAAAATCCAATGCTACTAACGTCATATATTTTAACGGGCGCACAGAGTGACAGGCATTCAGTAAAGTTGGTAATGGTGGAGGGAATGTAGTTCCTTATCTTAACGTCCTATAGAAAGTGTTAGGTAACCATTTATGATAAATTCAATTATTTCTTTTCTTCCTGTTATTTTCAATACATCAAAGTGTAAAAACGAGCAGATTTGTAAAGTATTTACTTTTCTAATAATTTCACAGTTTCACCTGACCGACGCATGAATAAAGTGATGAAGCCCATGGCAATATTAATTTTACATAAGGTGGAAAATACACAACGGGCATTCTAGTAGATCTTAAACAGGGCTTTCAAAAGTGCTCACTTTATTGTGAACAGCCATTTGTAATGGAACAACTAGAAGACATGAAACAACGAATCATCGAGCAGTCAGACTCACCGTACAACTCACATGAGGTACTGGTCCCGAAAAAGGATGGACAGCTTAGGTTCTGTGTGAACCACAAAGCTTTAAATTACATTACGCTTCTGATTCCGCCACCAACCCTCGACCTGGTGCATACCTTGCATGACATAGGAGAGAAGAAAGTCTTCAGCACCTTGGACATAGTCTGGGTATTAGTAAATTGCGGTGCACCCCGACAACCGGAAATATACAGCGTTTACTTCACCAGAAGGAGAAAACCTTCAGTTTAGAGTCATGCAGTTTGGACTCAAGAATGAGCCTGCTACATTTCAACGGTTAAAGTCGGCCAAAGTCCTAACAGGCTATATTCGGTGATTTTGCTTCACATACCTCGACAACATGATTATCTATTCTAAATCTTGGGAGGAACATCTCAATCACCTGCAAAGGGTACTGGAATGCCTGGAACTCCACAATATGACGGTGAAATTCTTGAGGAGTCACTTCGGGAAATCTTTGATTCAATACCTTGGACACATAGTTTCAACCGAAGTCAACTACTCTCAGGCCAAGTAAATAAGGGCGATTCAAGAAGATGAGGAACTCCGCACCCGGAAGCAACTTCACAGTTTCCTTGGATTGAGTAATTGGCTCCGAGTTTTCGTACCTGACATCGCTATACTAATGGCTCCCCTGCACCCATTATTAGAGAAGGAAGCCCGATGGCTATGGGAACTGGAACATTGCACAGCCTTTCAAGACATCAAGCAACTACATTGGCCACAAGGAGAAGGGCCCCTAATCCTGCAGACGCTTGTCAGAATGGCCTTGGCACCATCTTGTACCAAGAGACCCAGATGGCAAACCTCAAATTATAGCCTATGCCAGTACTAGGAGCAACGCCACCTAAAACAAGTACCATATCAAAGAGCAAGAATGCCTCACAGTCATATGAGCTAGTCGGAATAACCGTTACTGGAGGTAACTCATTCTATTCTGAGGACCAACAGCAAAGCTCTCAAATGGCTTTGGGAATCGAGAAACCACAAGGTCAAGCTTGGAAGGTGGGACCTGTATCTTTCCAAGTTTGACTTCGATGTACAACACTGCCCAGGTAAGGACAACGACCTTCCCAACGCCATGATGCGCCAATCAGACCTGGGAGGCACAGCCAAGCTAGACGAAGAGTTGGAACCTCACTGCATTAACCTCCGGATCGCAACCCAGAAGAGCTGATTAGGCTTCTACAGCTCCAGATCAGCCAAAGTCAGATGGAACGCCACCAGCAACATGACCCTGAAACATCCTCAGCATTTTATGCAACGAGATGACTGTCTGGGCATGTAACAATCAACCAGAGGCCAAATAGAAGATTTGGGTACCGAAGGATCTGCACGCTGATATCTGCAGACACTACCATGACCACACTGACACGGGCCACTCAGGCACCCGAGAAACTCTAGCTGACGTAAGTATACCCTACACATGGGATGGCATGAACTGGGATGTCCCCCAGTACGTCCACGGCTGCACAACATACTACAGAAACAAAGCTTATCCCATGAGAAAACCAACGGTCAAACCTTGCAGACAGCATACCCCCGTGGACACACATAGCCACCAATTTAATGGGATCGTATCCCTGCTGCTCCAAGGGGAATGGGTACCTGTTGGTCGTGACAGACCCATTCACCAGGTGGGTAGAAGCCTTCCCTCTGCCAAGCCAAGAGACCCACCACATCCTTGGAAAATTAAACAATGACATTTTAGGTGGACTGCAAATACTGCAAGATTGTAGTCTGGCATCTTGTGGACAAACCATTTCTTTCCATAGATCTTTGAGTCCAGTGCCTATTTGCTTTAAAGTTTTGAATCACACCACTTTCACATGAAATTTAAAAGGATTTAAGAAAACACATTTCAGTACTTACGGCATACCCAAAAGTCACTTCTCTCTAACGTACGCAAGAAGCTTGTCAATTTCAGGAAACTTTGTTTTTGTACTTCTGAAAGCACATCTTTCACCGATAGCCGCCAAAATATGATTCTTTTTTTTTTTTTTTTTTTTATTTATCCGACAGTCCCATGTACACAATTCATCAACATCAAACTTTTGCCAGCTGCACGGTTACCAATAATCTCTGCTTCATGTAAAATGTTTAATTTTTCCACCACTGTGAAAGAATGCAACTTACTACCTCCTATTTCACAATCTCACATCAACTAAACACCTGAATAGCCAATCCATTTGTGTAGTCACTATATCGTCACTCACTTATAGCATCCGGGGGGGGGGGGGGGGGGATGAGCATGAGTGAGATATAGATATATATGGATAGCTCATAACGAGGTCTCAAGAGCAGATGAGGGTGAAATGAGGCGAGGTTGAGGTATGGAGCAGCGTCAGAATGCACAGATGGGGGGGGGGGGGGGGGGGGGGTGAAAGATCCCCAAGAAAACCAGCCAACCAATGGCATGCATCCTCCAGCACAATTTCCACTTGTAAAAATCTGGGAGACCCCCAGCTGGGTATTGAACTCGGTTTGTCACGGTGGAAGGCGAGCAGGCTAATTGCTCAGCCACCACGGCCCCGTCAAGGATAAGGACTCAGTCACAGACTTTTTCTGACCTAATTTTCATGGGTAAACATTAAGTAAAATATCAATACACGAGGAAACACAAATGCTGTTGTGTGTTAAAAACATAAACAAATCCTGTAAAAGGTACTGCATGCATGCCAGAGAATGAATGGCCACAGAGCAGACACCGAACTCGTCACAGCTGGTGACATCAATAACATACACGACAAACCAGTTGCAGCACATGTAGCATCACACAATAAAGATTTCGACTCCTGCTAAAGAACCAGAGTTGTGAGAGCCCTACCACCTTCAAGCAATAGCTCAGAACTCAGATGCTGGGAATAAGTTCACCAGTTTGATGCGTGTCGCTTAGACTTAGTCCATGTGGCTTTGGTGTGCACTAGGTCAGACACACTCTGGTCAACAAATTATTTACTCTGAATGGACTTTCTGCAAGAGGTTAAAACTGGTCGGGTTGGTTTATGACTCTGTACAAAATCAGCTGCAAGTGGTACCGCAATATGTCTGACTGTAACCTTAGCCCATTGAGGTAGGGCTGACTCACTAGGGTACTCAGGCACCTGTTTCTGGGGCTTTGGTGCAGAAGCAGGTCGACTGGGACCAGTAGACTCCAGTCTCCTTGGTAGTGCTGGGCAACAAGTTTCCATACAAAGTGGTACGGTACTTCTTACTCCACTCCACTTGGTGACTACAATGCTTCCGAAGTAGGTGTTGGAATTGCCACACCTGGTGTCACTCCCAGTGATCAGGGCACGAGCTGCTGGATGATATTCAATGCCGAGCCCAATGTATGTACGGAAGAAAACAGGGATACTGTCTGAAGAGGAAGGATTCTCCAGGTGTCGGGTAGCTTGAGCTTTTTCCCGTGGGGTGCCTCTGCCAAGTGCACAAGTGCAGAAGGTTTATTGGAACACACTCACTTAGCAGCAACCAAATGGCATACAGGCAGAAGTGACACTTAACTTACTCCAAGTTGGGCACAAGCAGTTGATGGTACCCTCAGTAAGTGTAAAGCCCAACAGGAGTTGACAACGCGAGCCCTGTGCTCCAATCAGTTTTGCACCTTGGCGCACAAACCTGGAGCGGTGGGTCGTGTGGACAGTCTTCCTACTACTGTTGGGATGTGGTCCAGCAACAGTAGGGCCTCCAGTCCTAGGTACGTACCCCTGCCAGTACCAGTGGCGCTCTGGCAGCGATACAACCTGAGGTATCTGTCCTGCTCCTGTTGGATGAATACCTAGTGGTTGTGGCTCTACCTTTCTACACACCATGGTGCACAGAATGGGTGGTCATCGAAAGTGATGTTCGTTTTCGACGTACAGATTCCAGAAGGGGATCTGCAGTCCTACACTATGGTTCATACAGTTAGAAAAAACCCGGTCTCCTGCATGCTCCGTTCAATGGTTTAGTACCTAGTAGTCGGAAAGGATTTACCTCTATAACAGATTCACTCTCGGGATAGGAATAAATTGTATTTATTACGAATAATAAATACTGGTGACACATACTCTTACTACTAAGTAAAGTGCAAATGGAAGTAAACTACGTTTTACAGGTGGAGGAGAGACCTACTCCGAGGTTACTAGAGATAAGAAAGACTTCTACGGACAATTAAATTAACTCAGTTACTCTACCTTGAGATGTCTAGACGAGAATTTACAAAAGGGACCACTGCCAAAAGGGCAGTGGGTTAGTTGCTACTCACCAGCAAGTAGCAGCGGCTGTTGAACCAGGAGGATCGACAGCAGAAGTGTGGAGTGAAGTCTTGTAGGCTTCTGGCGTTGAAGAGCTTCTTGTAGTAGGTGGTAGAAGCCTCTGAACCCTTTGGTCGTTGGTAGCGGCAGCCGCTGGTGGTTGTTGAGGATCTAGAAGACCTGGTAGGCTGTAGAGAATCCCCAGCAAAGAAGTGTTGAGGCGAGATACTGTAGATGATAACTCCCATCATCGGCCGTGTACTGCCTTATATAGTCCGCTCGGCTGGCCCATGCCTGGGCTGGAGTGGAAGGTGTGACGTCTGCCTGCAGCAAGTGGGGTAAAAGTATGTACTCTTTGCGCTTGGCTATATGGCCTCAGGTGCTCGGCGGCGCTTGGCCCTCTTCGGAAAGCTTCGCTGGAGTGGCAACACACTGTCTGCCAGGTGCATCGGGGAGACTGACGTGTTACTGCGGCCGCTTCGAAACATTACTTCTTTCACGTGCTAGAACTGCCCACTAGACTGGGAGCGATTCTGTATGCATGTGTTGGGTTTGACCCTTCCTTGGGTTATGTAGTATGTGCGTAGTGTGGGATATTTGGGTCTGGAACATCAGGAAATACCACGTGTCTAACTGTCTCTCCACAGGAAACAATCCTGTAGCCATCTATGGTTGTGGTGGCTGGTTTAGTATTAACACTTTAGGATGAGTCACAGTCATTTGGTATAAGTCACATAAGCGGCAAGTATCAAGTTTATAACAAAATCCAGGCAGCCGCTAGGCGTCAACATTAGATAATCACAGCTCCAAACCACACTCATTAGCTATCTGCAAATTTCCAATTTCCCCACCCCACCATAGTTTGCCACCTGGTCGCTAGGTTTACTACCAACAGTACTCTTCCACCATACTGCAGTGTCCTACAACTCACCACCTGATGAAACTCGCCTAGCCAGTGAAATGTTGTGACTGTGCAACCACGTGGAAAATGTGTCGTCCTTTGTGTGTGTGTGTGTGTGTGCATACGTGCGCCTGTCGATAAATACTTCACTGTCAGTACTTGAATTCTTTTCTTTTTTAAATATATTTTAAGTTAAATTAAGGTGGTGGTTATACTCAAACAATGGTATTGGTGAAGTGCAGCACAATTAAAAGCAATTTTGAGCTTATTTCAGTTTACAGTGTCCAAAAAGTAAATAGAATAACAACGAACCAGAAGACGTCCCGGTCTTTTTGGCTAAATGCTGAGCCAGGTGCTTCTATGTGTGTAGGGGTTCAATTCTGTTTGGATGTGGGCACCATCCAGTTGTATAAAACTAGCTGTGTGGCTATGCGGCACAGCATGAAATCAGGTGTGGGAAGTACAGTACGGCATCTAGGTGCCACTACTGCCTTGGATATCCCTGGGCGACAGTGTTTGGGAGCAGTACTTGAGTAAGGCGTGACTAATACTGGTGCAGTGCGATGATGAGCTGGGACCTGAGGCTTTGGCGAAGGTGTGGGATGCAGAACAGCTGGTACTACGTAAGCAACTACTGGAGTTGGTGGCTGGTCTGGTTAACTCAGATGCTCCAAGACCCACCAATGGTACTCTGTTGGGCCGGTCTTTTCTGGCAGTTTGAAGAGATCTCTTGGTACTGGAGCTTCCACTGGGTCATGGTGTAACGCTTGCGTCTGAGCTTGAGGTGTTAAGCTAGATATCTGTTTAACCACGGAAGGCTGATACTCATGCATTCTACCAGATGCTGAGAGTATCTGTCTCACTTTTTCTTTCAGAGCTTTGGTGTGGGCATAGGGCATTGAGAATTGGACTTCACCCTACTACTACTACTGTACTACGTCTGCAGGTTCCTTGCACAGTTTTACGTGTGGCACCTTGTGCGGGCAGAGGAAAGGCGGACACCCTATTCCCAAGTCTGGCAAAGACTGCAATGCACAAGGGAAGTCAGGTCTTACCTTGTCCAAACATGCATATGGGTGTATGGCCCTGTCCCAGTCTTCCCAACTTAGGGGATGACAAGACTCTCCCAGCGAACCTCGCAGAGGAGAGGCCGGCGAACACTAGGCTGACAAGCCGTTTCGAGAACAGTGTACCTGGGTGGCTCCTCCTTTCCTTCAATTCCAAGGGGTTCATGCAAAGGGCGGCCAAAGTTAGTGCATGTATGGAAAAACAGTGTTTGACTAATTTGGGTGAAATTCCCTGGGATCAACTGCACGCCTGTTACGCTAGGGTAACTACGGAAGGGTGCTAAGTCTACAAAAAGTACTCAAATTAAAAACTGACCCACATTTTATTCCGGTAAGGGAAATAAACACGTGGTGAATGCACTCTAGTTCCTGGTAAACTGCACGAATATCAGCCGGAAAGCTACAAGCACAAGTTAGGGTGACCGGTAGATGAAACCAGCGCACAACCAAGGGAATGCGGTGTATACTGCTGTAAGTCTAATCAACAAACTCTTGCATTGCTGTACGTAACTGACGTACAGAATGACGTAATGTAATCACTCACACGTAGCAAGGTGAACTAAACAAGAACGTGACAGAACTCGGCCTTGAAACTTAAAAAAGACTAAGGATGGGTCCATCACAGTTACGTCCATAACTGCAGGATGGCACAGGGTTTGCGGTGTACGTAGCAGGGTAGCTCATAACTAGCGTAGTCTAACCCAATTGCAAGCATGGCTTAAGCAATGTGAACGGGGTGTTGTGACCAAGCAACGGCTGCTGGAAACTACGTAGAAGGGTCGATTGCTGAGCGGCGAACACTACAAAGAGACGACGTCAATCTGGTCAGGATTCGAGAGGGGGGAGTGAGGGCGAGATAGTAAAGGAGGGAGGGAGGGAGGGAGGAAGAGAGGGAGGGAGAGGGCAAGAGGAGAGAGAGTGCAAGGGGGTGAGAGATGGCAAGAGAAAGCAAGAAAGAGCAAAAGAGAGAATGAAACAGAATGAAAGAACGAGCAAGAGAGAGCGAGGGAGGCAACGTTCGAGAGAGCCTGTAAGAGAGAGAAATTGAGAGTGAGAGAGAGAGCGAGAGCAAGCGAAGGAGAACATGAGAGAGGGAGCGAGAGTGTGAGCGAGTACGAGAATGAGAGAGAGAACGAGAGAGAGAGTTCAAGAGAGAGCATGCAAGAGAGAGTGAGCAAACGAGAGCACAAGAGAGAGGGAGCGAGAGGGTGAGAACATTAGAGCGAGAGAGAGCAAGAGAAAACACAAGAGCAAGAGAGAGAGAATGAGAGAGAGAAGCGAGAGAGTGAGAACGTGTGTGTGAGCAAAATCGAGAGTGTGAGAGCGTGCAAGAGAGAAATCAAGAGAGAAAGAGAGAGAGAGAGAGAGAGAATGGGAAGGTTGCTTTACTTCCTGGCCTTGAACAGCACTGGGAGTGGCTGTGACAAAACATTCCCTCCCACCCTGTACTACTTCTACTCCAACCCTTGACCCTTGTCAATGTCAAGTCAGTAGATTGTTATCTCAGCAGGGTGAAGCTTGGGAGAACAAATTCAAATTTTGTTCAAAAAACAGAGGAGGTGTAATATATTTTCCACTGAGTCTTTCCATTTCCAAATGCACAACCAGGAGGATTCAGTAGCGGAGGGTGTTGTGTGTTAAAGTCGAAGAGTTTCAGTAGATGGTGAAGGCTGTCGGCAATGGAGCCTTTGGTAGCTGGTGGTGACCACTGCCAATGAAACCTCCGGCAACTGCAGCTGCAGAAGAGTGTTGTTGGCAATGGGAGCGGCCTCTGGTGGCTGCTGAAGACTTGTTGACTTGTCGAATGCCCCAGCACGAAGTAGTGGAGCGAGCTCAAGAATCAGGAAGAATAACTAGTGAGCCCGGTCATGCACTGACTTTTATAGTCTGAAGGACATGTGCAACACCGGGCCACGGTGGGAAGTGTAACGTAACCTCATGACGTCCCTCTAGTGCGAGGCCCGGGTGGGGGTAACTACCCTCTGTCTGGCCCTTGGCTTCGTGCGTATTCAGTGGCGCTCAGTTTTGCCCGAGGCAACTAACGGCGGCTTGCTTGCTGGCTTGCGCAACCTTTGTTTCCACGTATTTGGAAGCGCCGTCCAGGGTTGTGGTGATCCAAAATGTCCATGTACTAGGTTGGCGGGGTTCGACTGTCTCTCGGGTGTAGTAGGAAAACTAGAGTCTGATAAGTCATAATTGTTTGTATTAAAATACAAGGGTGCAGCATGCGTCAATGCGATACATACGTTTCTATTTGCAATCGTACAGATGCAGCAATAAAAACACACTTTGCCAGAAGTTAAACTTACACTTGTTAAATTTACAATACAGACAAATAAACAAATATTATTTACACACTACAAAAGTGTTGAAAGTGAGGCTTTTTCAAGCCGCTGCATTTCAATAATTATAGTAACGGTTTAATTCAATAATTAAAGTAACAGTTTAATACATTATTTACAAAACACGCAAACTTACTGTTTGTAAAATTCGCAACCTCTTCAATACACGTTTCTCTATGGAAATCCTTGCAAGTTTATTACTAAAAATCACGTTTGTTCATCACTAGCATTAAATAATTTATTTGCAGAATCATTCAGTAAAATCAACACTGCGCACGTTTCCTGAAACCAAAAAACTTAAACTTAGATACGTTAATTATATTTGTGTCGCTCTATTGCGGACGGCGGTTAAGGAAAATGGCGGCATGAGCAGTTTTACGAAGCTGTAAACACGTGCTGATTAATATTACATTTCACTCAAGAAAACTCACTAAAACGGTACCTACAACCAACTATGATTAAAGAAAGCAAATAAAAATATTGATAAAATATTCTGACAACACCAGCAAGATCTTCGTATAAACACAATGAGAAAAAAGGACACGCACAACGGCGTTCACCGGGCTGGCAACTAGAAACACAAACATGGCTGGAAACTTTCACTGTTCGTGTTTGTGGACATGCTCTGTCACAATTACTAAACATGTTTTTAAAGTTTGACGCATGCCAGATTGCTGCGCAGCGAGAATGTGCGCTCTACGGACGACTTTGCCCCATCTACGATCCTTGTGCGCTCACGGGCGGTATATATAAGCGGCAAACCAAAATTAATGTATCGCGCTAAGGAACCCACAAGCCTGGGTAGACTATCACCTCACTGTATATTACATACGTAATTAAAATTCCCATTGCCCGTACAGAATTATGCATGCAAAAGGCAACCCTGCAATTGGAATTATTATTATTGAGAATTCTACTACTCGTGGCTAGTCCTGGAAGAAGTTCCTGCAATCACGAGAGATGGCAGCACCCCTGTGACCTCAGAGACCGGGGTTTTAATTTGTCGTCGCCTCAACGCAGGGCAATAAATTCGCAGCCCGTATGCACCCCCCCCCCCCCCGTGTTGGAAGGCTACGCTACCCCCTCGCAAAGAGGATGCGAGCCCACCCCCCAGTCTGCAAGGAATCATTCTCCTCAGTCTAAAAGGACTTACCTTCCTCCAGTCCGCAAGAGCTCTGCTGCTCACCACTCCAGTCTGCAGAGGACTCTCCTACACCTAGCTTGCAGAAGGCTCTCCTTCGAGTCCGACCAACGACTACTCTACTTCCTACCGCAAACTCTCCATTCATAAGCCTGCACCTTAAACCCTTGACAAGTCTGTGAAGACTCTCTCTCTCAAGACCTGCACGTTACAGAGGACCTGCACATGAGACGTCTATCAGCTACAGGTACACCCCACCTTAACCCGGTAATCCTTACCCCAGTCAACTTCCCTTTACTAAGCGGTATCGAGCCATCATGTTTTTGTATTGCTTACCTGATTAGCTCTCCCGTAACTTTAGCCGCTGTCAAAATTGCATTGTTATACATTTTTCACTTCTAGCCGCTGTAAAATTGCGTAGCTATATTTTTGCTCTCTCAGATTCGCCTTTGCCTGACCCCGTTTGTTTAACGTTATTATCATACCATATTTGCCTCCAGTGTTTTGCCACAACAATTTGAATATAATTGTACATATTTGTATTAAGTATAATTACTGCATTTAAACCCCAGGGACCAATTCCCGCAGTAAACAACCACATCATGTTAAATTCTCATGTACCGTTATTAGTAGTTAGCAGACCCTTATTCCCTGTCTTACATGGTATTGTGTAAACTCTACTAATCAGATGTACAGTAAGAAAGGAGGTGCTCCCAGTAAACAATGACATAGAGAATGTTGTGCCCTTGCACGGGCTAACGCCAGCTCCACGTCTGAGGACAAACCCCCGGTCAGGTGTCACAATCAAATTCCACGGGCCATTTCTCTATTTATTCCCTTGGAAGTTTCTTCCCGCTAGATCATCTACTTGGAGGTCATTGGCCCGGGTATCCGACGACGAAGTACGAGGAACAGGAGAAACTGTTAATTCAAGAGGATGAGGATATTCCCCGGGAGAACCCTACTAGTCAGCCTTCGAAAACCACTAGTAATGTCCAATTAAAGTCCGGACGGTGTATCAGAGTAAAACATCCTGCAGGTAAAGTATCCCCAAAATAGTGAGATACTTAACTTGCAATGGGAAAAGTGATCCGGGTTAGACTCCCAGCACAACCCGACTCCCTGTAACACTCCCTTCAGTAGATTTTGCACCGGCACATCAACCTACTCGCCCAATTAAAGTACCATCTGCCAGACCAAGCACCCCAACCACCACGTTAGATTAAACCTCTCAACATTTCACCCATTTGGGACTGCTGGCATCCCATATAATGACGACCCTAATTGTGAGAAGTATCGCGCTCCCTGGGCGAGAAGCCACCTCTATCAGACTCACTCTGGGGTTTGACTCCCCTCCAACCCGCAGCAAACCTAACCCCAAGCGGCCGAATGCTACATCTAACCCCTTTAAGCCTCCTAGGCCTAATTATATAGGTAGTATTCACAGTGGTAGGGTAAGCTAGGCTTGGCAGGTCTGTCAACGTCTCCGCATTACCAACTAGGATGGTCGCACCCCATAGCACAAGCGTCAAGTTCATTCAGTAAAAGCCAAAAATAATTAATATTAGAGACCAATGCGACTTCATTCGCATAACATTTAGAACTTCCGCTCCACTTGATACATATCTATACACTGCGCCCCACTATTGGGTTCTCTACCCACTGCGCTACTGTGGCCCCACTATTGGGTTCTCTACCCACTAAGCTACTGCAGCTCTTGGGAAGGAATGGAAGATAGCCGATAGATAAAAAGAAAGGAGAAATGGTGGAACTTTTTAATTAAACAATGCTTTTTTTATGCAGTAAAATTACAATAAGAATTTTCATGAAGGAATGATATAAAATTACAATAAATAAATTATTTAAGGAAATGAGACATATTTCCGGGATAAAAAGTAGCCTATGTCACTCTTCAAACCTCCAACTATATCTGTGCAAAAGATCTGTTGATCCGATGCTCCGTTTTGACATGAAAGCAGGACAAACAAACATACAAAAACACTTTCCCATTTATATGGTAGTAAGGATTGCTTTAAAAACATATATTAAACTTTAAATTTTGTAAGTATAATTAAAATACAACTTTTAGTTCTGAGTACTATTTTCTTCTAAAGCCATCAACAAAATCACCAACCTAATAACATGAATCCTCCAACATTTCATCAGTTAATACAATACTTTATAAACAAGAGCATTTACTGTTTACATTGACACATGCCTGGTTAGACTGACAGGCACGATGATCGAGGATTTTGTCCGCTAGACCAAAAGCGGAATGGTTTAGTTTAGATAGATGGTATTAGGAGAGGAATGTTGGCGATTGACGTACACCGTCGTCCTGGTTGGTGCTGGAGATGCTGTTCAGGATTACAACTGAAGCAGGCTCGACTGCTTGTTGATTGAGTTCGGCGGCGCGGTCCCGTTCCACTTGCCTTTCCTTCGTGGGAGGTGCGAGTGCACTCAACTGTCCGAAGGCAAGGGAAGCTGCGTTTCGTTCCCTACGTTTTCGGCTGTGCCCATGGCCGTAAGGCATCGAGCCTCTGCTCACAGTATACTGGGTACACCCTGACGCAAACAAACTAAACACAATTTACAGTGTAAGTCCGGATTTGGCTTGCTGACCAGGCTCTCAGGCTCTTAAAGTCTTCACTGATTCACCACACTATGCGGGCTGTTCAGTGACGGGCAGCTGTTTGTGTCACCAATGCTGCCACTGGATGTGCATCCACACAGGAATGGGCAGGTCTTAAACTACGAGATATCCCAGCACTAGCAATGCTGTGGGATAAGGCAATAACACAAGACTGTCGCCCCTCCCTGGGTGAAGGTGTTACTAGTGGTTGTGGCTCCTCTGTTCATCTCCACCGGCACTAGTGACAGTGCTGTGACAGTTGGAAAGCAACATATGGCTGTCAAATGGGTGTGTAAAACAATATGACGGACCCCTGAAGGGTGCCCGTAGTTGAAGTTAATTTGGTAAATTACCCGGTTCTCGTCAAGGGTGTACGTAGCAACCTGTATTTAGCAGGTCAACAGACAGATACTCTAAGAAATAAAACCTGAAAAGTATGAAACAAAAGTATGTTTATTGAAGTCTCAATAAACATGTGATACGTGCTACCTCCTACCAGGCAATTGAGTGCTGAAGGTTACTATGCTGGCCAGGTGTAGGCAACCTGGTTCTAATGGAGAACGGGAAAGAATTAGCTAAACGAGAAAATATATAATACTTCTAAACTGTTTTAATAAAGATGTCTTGAGGAGACAAAATGAATAAAAAAATGTGTTGGTAAGCGTGTTCGCTGGTTGTTGGGTTGACTGATCATCGACGGTGAAGTAGCAGCAGGGAGTGTACTCAAAGCTTCAAAGTTCTCTGGAGGTCCCAGCACTAAGCAATGCTGTGGGATGTCGCAACGGATGGAACAACAATAACTGCCTGAGCCCGGCAGCATCCCGACTTATATAGTGGGAGCTTGGAGGATGCCGGCGCGGGCTGTGGGGAGGGCGTGACGTCCTTCTGCCCTGGTTGGCGTGAGAAAATTCTGGTCAGCGTTTCTACTTTGTGCCTCGTCGGTAGCACTCGGCCTTGGGCATCTAGTAGGCTCACAGCGTGGGGAAGGGTGTGGGTGCTGGGTTGCTTATCCTTCAGATGAAGAAAATTCACTCAATTTCCTGTTGCCTATAGGGTAGGCAACGTGTCTGTCACGTCTGTAGCAGTGGATGTAGGTACTCTTGGTGATGAGTCGTAATTGTATTTGATTAGTTGTATAAGCGGCATTCGTCAATTCGCCCCCCCCCCCCTCTGTTTCGATGAAGACTCAGGCATAGACCCCCTCTCTGAAAGGTCTAGAAGGTCTGGGTAGGCACCAGTAGACACAATGAGGCAGATAGCATAGGAAAAAAAAAATTTCAGATAGGTAAGAAGGCCCCTTAAGCTTGGGTGGTTTAACCGCTATAGCGGCGTGTGTTCTGTGGGCTCTGATCGCCTGGCCAGCGAAGAGAAACATGTGAGACGTGAAGTGGCAGCAGCTGGCTGGCGACCTTGGTTCTCTTTCTCTCTTTCGGGCGGGCGTCCTCCTCTGCCCCTCACCTTAGTGATGCGGTGAGTGTGTGTATTTCCCCCCATGTTGCAAAGATTACGGGGTTAGGAAGAAGTGTGTGTCGGGTGTCCCACCGGCCTACATTTCTTATGCGTGCCATTGACAAAAACCAGCACATCGCTGGTGGATGTTACAATGGAATTGTACATAAAAACCTGAACGAAAAATTGTATAAAACAATGGCACGTCAAAAAGATGGGATTAAAAATGATTAGACTTAAAAAGTATGTACAAGCCTTACTCACGGAAGGCAGGGAAACGCCACTACTATCCTGGAGCTTGCTTCAGTGCGTTAAGAAAGAACAAGGAAAATCTTTCCAGGGAAGCTTTGCGTCTGTTGGCAAGCTAAATAGTTACGTGTGACAGATTGTGAGGCCCTTCAGTACCTGGGTTGACCATACACTACATGCATGACTATCACTGCAAATTGTGCACACGTTGGTCACTTAATACAATATACATAAACACTCAAAAATAGAAGTAAAAATTATCTTGCACCAGATTTGGGGAGCTCTGACGCTCAGTCTTTGGTTTTTATACTGAGTAGGTGCACAATATATTGCAAACTAAAACACACAAATTATAAGCATACAAAGCATAATATAAAAATACCCTTCTACAAAATGGCATTCTTCTTGTAGGCGATCTTCAAATATACACTTTAAAAAGTATGGTGACAATTATAGGTTTACCTACACATCAAGTCTGACTTAAGTGACTAATATTAAAAAAATATAAAAAGCTTAAAATGTCACTGCTACATCGAAGTGTCTGTCTTCAACTTAATCACTGGCACTGTGGTGAGCGTCTATTTGTAATGCTACTTACTTAAGTGGGCTGTCTGCACAATCTATGGAACCTCGAGGTGTAAAATATCTATAAAAAGTTACTGACATACAGCTTTTTATGGCTGTATTAAAAAGTGAATTAGCACATAGTCGAGTGACTAATTACGGGTGCATTTACCTCGTTGGTTCTTTATACTTGTAATTTGTACTGGATAATTTAAATTAAATTTAGCCTAAATGTGATTGTTCTGCTTACGTGTCTTTGGCTTGCGGCTAAATTAAATGTGGTGCACATAACCTGTCAATACCAAGTCCTTTTGCCATGTGCACATAGTAGCAGTTTACGGCTACTGCGCTGTCTTTAAAATTCACGCACTTACTGGCGATCTTCAATCTCACCTTCCTCGGGCCTTCCCCTCGGACTAGGGGCAGCGTGCAGGGGTACGGACACATGTACCTGGTTGTGGATCTCCATGTCAATTCCCGGTACCGAACAGGCATGTGGGCGGCCTTGGCGGTACATGGGGGCATCAGGCGTCGTGGGCCAGCCTGGGGCGTCACGGTGTCTGCATCTGCCGCAACAAATTGGGAGGGCACTCGCTCAAGGGACGTTGAGGCAGTGCAGGGGTGTGACAAGCCCTTCACTCCAACTGCAAGGGTTCCTACCGTAGGGCAGGCTGTTTCTCTGACAGGGCAGTGCGAGGGAGAAAGATCTCAACCCCAACTGCGGGCAGCACAACTCGTCGTGGTACCAGGTTGTGGGCGGCATCGATGGTCTCGGTGGCCAGGTCCTGGGGCGAGGCAGTGGAAGGGAGATTCACCTCTACCTCTACTGTGGGTGATGTGCCTGTTGAGAGATAGTGGATGGTATTGATGTTCGCGATGAAAACAGCTTCTCGTGTAGCAAGATGACGGGGCGAAGCACTTCCAATGTGGCCGCTCGACGTCCGGGTCTGCGGGTATTCCTGCGTCGCAGGACCTGGGGACGGAGCACGTCTATTGCAGCTCAATGCCCCGGGTAGCAGAGCTTCCTGTTTAACAGGTGGTTGGGACGAAGCACTCTTGTCCGAGCTCGATGTCTAGGGTAGCGGGAGTTCCTGTGTCACAGGTTCTTGAGGCGGAGCACTTCTGGCATGGCAGCTCGATGTCCCAATGGGCGGATCTTCCTGCATAGAAGGTTGTTACTGGGACGGAGGACTATTATCCGAGCTCGACATTCCGGGTTCAGGTGGTCTAGTGGCATCTCGTACTTCATTTTCGGAGCACAAGGTCGACTTCGTCGAAGTAGGAATGATCTTGATCTCTGGCTTCGGAGTTGTACCAGGTGGAGTGGTAGGTGCTCGTTTTGGGTCCGGGGTGTGCTCGCTTGTTGGCAGCCCAGCGGAGGGTACGGTAGCTTCTCGGCGTTACAATCCGGCTTCGGGAATTCTCGGACGTCCTGGATATTTGTCTAGGGAGCTGTACCAGATGGGAAGGAAGGTGCTCGGATTTCTTCCATCTTCTTCACCGTTGGCGATTCAGATCTCTCTGCTAATCCAACTTGACCAGAGGGGTGTTCGGCTGTCTACTCTATCTCTGGGACTTCGCCAAGACATTTTGGTGCAGTTAAGGGTGTCCCGGTTAGGTCTGACAATGACTTGGTGGCCATAGCTGGTCGGCGTCAAGGGCAGGGATATAATGGAGACTACTCCTCTGCACTGTTGCATCTCTATTCTACTGGGTGGAGAATAGGATGGCTCCCTGTCGGGTTCTGGGGTTCGGGCATCCTCGTTTGCCTTGGCTCGACTTCAGGAGCTACCATTGACGGCATAGGGCTTTGTTTGGAAGTCGGTGGCCTCGTAAGCTCTTGGTCTGGGGCATCTTTAGACTGAGGCCGCACGTGATGTCGACGGGCTCTTCTAGTCTGGTAATTTTGGGGCCGGCTGATTAGTTTCTATCAGCAACTGTTGGAGGCGGATCGGGGTACGGGGAGGAGCAGTAATAAGACTGGCTGCCTTCCCAGTTAATGAGGGTTCCTCCGTCTCTTCCCAGTTGAAGGCGACGTTGTCCATAGCTGAGGACGCAGTGCTGTTGAAGTAGCCATGGTTGCACCAAAATCATGGGCTCCCCTATATGGGGCGTAGCTATAAAATTAACGTGGGATGTCATCTGACGTATCCCGATAGATAACTTTCTGCCTCCTTCAACCTGAAGGAAGTGATACGGTTGTGCGAGCCTGACCTTACTTTTAACGGGGGTCAGTTGGGCTTGTTGGCGAGGCGTGAGTAGGTCGCTCCTTATAAAATTTCCCGTGACGGCCGAGTCTAGCACTGTCACGGTGTTTCCTTTATTAAGGCGGACCTCTACACAGGGCATTCCGGAGGAATCAAACAATTTTTTTTAAATTTTGAAGCGAGACTGGGGGTGCTTCTCCCCCTTGTTCTGGGTTCCAGATTCGCCCTCTCTTCCTTCGTGGGGCAGTCTCTGTTGTGATGTCGGCCGGCGCAATCCAGACACTTGCGACATCTGATAGCGGGGAGGGGAAGACAAGTTCGGGGTTTCAGGAGGCGTAGGGGCGGGTGCGTGGCCTGTCTGTGTTCTCCCCTCCTTCCTCTTGTCTGCCTGCCTAAGGTCTAGATCGGCTTGCTCTTCGTAATTGCGCTCTGTTTCCCATGCACGTTCTATCAGCTCTGCAATTGACTGTGGCTTCAGAGCTTGTAGAAAATTACACAGCTTCGGTAATAGCATTCAAGCTGTGAAACGTATGCAATTTTCTTTGTCTTTCTTTGCCGGGAAAAGGCAGTGGTAAATCCGTGCCATGTTACGTATACACAATTTGGCCTCTTCTACATGTTCTGGGTCTGAATATAAAACTGCGTTGTCTAGCTAACACCTCCTCGCCAGTGAATTCTGACGCAATCCGGTAAAATGAATTGCTTCCAGTCCGTTAACAATTCTCTGTATATTTCCCACCATGTGAGGGTGAGGCCCTTCAAATGCAGTTTGGCCCTGTCGACCCATTGTTTCGTTGGCAGGTCCATTTTTTTGAATTCCTTTTTGCATTTCTGCGTGAATGCTACTGGGTCTATCTGTGGGTGACCTGCAAAGTCAGTAATTTGAATGTCATTGTCTCTACCGGTTTCTGGATGGCCAGGTGTCGTTCTGAGTAGTATATATATCCAGGATGGCTTGGATCTGCGGGAGTGAGAGATGTGCTTTCTTTGGCATCTCTCACACTGGTAGGCCATCCCGGGCATAGAGACGCATTCGTCGGACCATCCTATGCATAGGTGGTGATAGGGTTCACTGTACATCGTGCATCTGATGCGGTTTACACCTGGGCCGAGACACGAAATTTAATTGCAGAAACTTGTGGGTTGTTGACGACAAATGGTACAGTGGTACTCTAATCCGTCTGAATCCCGGGCCTCTTCAGGCCAGTCTATGCAGGCATAATGAAAAAATTTAGTGCAGTAGGTACATTCTATTCTTAGTGTGCCATAGCCTGGACCGTCTGCATGGCTACACTGTACGTCAGATAAGTCATGCTCGTTGCTAAGGTTTTCGCCGGTGGCAGTATTGACTTTGGAGTCTGACATTGTAGCAGTTACGGGCACAACTGGATGTTTTGGGGACTCCCCGAAATCCGCTTAACTAATCGTTTCGACCATTTAGTTTTTGGGGTATGGTTGGTCTCGTTCTTACAGTTTACTGCACACAGCTATTCGTCTTACACCGCAGATTGGGCGCCAGAAAATCCCTTGACGTGTGCCTGGTTAGACTGACAGGCACGATGGTCGAGGATTTTGTCTGCTACACCAAAGGCGGGGTGGTTTAGTTTAAATAAGACTGTATTAGGCAAGGGGTGTTGGCGATTAATGTACACCGTCGTCCTGGTTGGTGATGGAGATGCTGTTTGGGATTTCAACTGAAGCAGGCTCGACTGCACTCAACTATCCGAAGGCAAGGGAAGCTGCGTTTCGTTCCCTACGTTTTCGGCTGTGCCCATGGCCGTAAGGCATCGAGCCTCTGCTCACAGTATACTGGGTACACCCTGACGCAAACAAACTAAACACAATTTACAGTGTAAGTCCGGATTTGGCTTGCTGACCAGGCTAACAGGCTCTTAAAGTCTTCACTGATTCCCCACACTATGCAGGCTGCTCAGTGACGGGCAGCTGTTTGTGTCACCAATGCTGCCACTGGATGTGCATCCACACAGGAATGGGCAGGTCTTAAACTACGAGATATCCCAGCACTAGCAATGCTGTGGGATAAGGCAATAACACAAGACTGTCGCCCCTCCCTGGGTGAAGGTGTTACTAGTGGTTGTGGCTCCTCTGTTCATCTCCACCGGCACAAGTGACAGTGCTGTGACAGTTGGAAAGCAACATATGGCTGTCAAATGGGTGTGTAAAACAATATGACGGACCCCTGAAGGGTGCCCGTAGTTGAAGTTAATTTGGTTAATTTGGTAAATTACCCGGTTCTCGTCAAGGGTGTACGTAGCAACCTGTATTTAGCAGGTCAACAGACAGATACTCTAAGAAATAAAACCTGAAAGGTAGGAAACAAAAGTATGTTTATTGAAGTCTCAATAAACATGTGATACGTGCTACCTCCTACCAGGCAATTGAGTGCTGAAGGTTACTACGCTGGCCAGGTGTAGGCAACCTGGTTCTAATGGAGAACGGGAAAGAATTAGCTAAACGAGAAAATATATAATACTTCTAAACTGTTCTAATAAAGATGTCTTGAGGAGACAAAGTGAATTTAAAGAGACAAAGTGAATTTAAAACGTGATGGTAAGCGTGTTCGCTGGTTGTCGGGTTGACTGATCGCCAACAGTGAAGTAGCCGCAGGGTGCGTACTCAAAGTTTCGAAGTTCTCTGGAGATCTCCGCACTAAGCAATGCTGTGGGATGTCACGAGGGATGGAACAAGAATGACTGCCCGAGCCCAGCAGCATCCTGACTTATGTAGTGGAAGCTTGAAGGCTGCCGGCGCGGGCTGCGGGTAGGGTGGGATGTCCTACTGCCTTGCTTGGCATTAGAAAACTGTGGTCAGCGTTCTCTGCTTCGTGCCTCGTCGGTAGTGCTCGGCCTGCCCAATGTCTGGGCAGCTTGTAGGCTCTCAGTACGGGTTGGGGGCTGCTAGGTTGCGTAGTTTTGAGGTATAGAGAATTCACTCATAAGTTCCCATTACCTATATGGTAGGCAACATGTCTCTCACGTCTGTAGCAGTGGAAGTAGGTACTCTTGCCGATGAGTCACAATCGTATTTGATTAGTTGTATAAGCAGCACGTGTCAACATAGTGTGCAAGTTTGTCACATTGTCTTGTCAAATTTCACCCCACTTATATGAAATGGACAATATAATCGTATAACAGTTTAAAAAAATAATATACAGCAAGGAAATATAAAACCTCGCATCTTTGGACGTGAAAGTTTCAAAAAATACAATATGTAAGCAGGAAAAAAAAGAGAAGAAGTTTAACAAAAATTAAACTTCCTCGCTGTGGTCATCCACACGAGAATAATTTCCATGCCAAGAAGAGGACAGCACCAACTACCTGCTGGAAACAACCACTGTACATCATCACTGTTCAGCCACTAATTCTCTAGTGCTGCCTCACCCACACTACCCACATCAATTTCCCAAATTATTTAAACATCTACTGAAAGCTTTTGCACATTCTACTTTATATTCTTTGCACTCAATTTAATTTTAATGTAAAAGACACTCAACATGAATTAACACAAGCTAAAAATTACAGTATGCCACGCTGGTGAAACAGATTATTTTGTCTGCAAATATGTTGTGTACTATAGACAGAGAACTAAAGAATGTTAACGACTTTTACTTTCCTGGCATACACTAGAGATAAGAAGACAATAAAGTGCTTTTTCCCCTTTCAATACGGTACCAGCTATTCACTTCCCCTTTTAACTTAGTTGGCTACTGCTGTAATGCCCGGCAGAGCTGCACTCTCAGAAACGAGGAGTGGAGAAAAGTATTGACTGCAGGAACATCAAAAGAGGGGAGGTAGTAAAATAGAAGGAAGGGTGCCCAAGCAAATGTGAGACTGAGATACCACCACGGAAAGTGGTACAAGTTGCGTCCAAAACTCTTTAGAACTTTTTTTCCCAACAATGAGAGGTTATTTACACTTCAGGGGCATCATTTCATTCTTAAGGGGACTATGTAGTTGTGTAGTTGCGTGTCCAAGAAGCGAGGGAGCGATATGAGCGACAGTTACACACATGCCTAACGCCTCATCATTGCTTCTATGCACAAGGCGTGCCGTGTTTCTGCCGTAACACTGTACTGTGTAAATAAGATATGTAACATAGGGGTTTGAACATCCGATGAAAGCCCACATATTAAACTACGTCCGTATCTTTGTAATTATTTCTTGCCACTTATGGAACCTGCATAGGCAAGTTTTAAAAAGGTGATATTTAACCATTTTCACACATTTTTTTCTCCAAGAATACACTCAATATGGCAAAAAAAAAAAACATAGATAATTGTTTTTGATCTTTTCTGACAAAAAGTCATATATCCAGAACTTTTATTTACCGAAATACATGTTTACGCACAAACAACAATTTCACATAAAACGTTTAAGTACATAGGACTCTTGAGACATGTAAATTTTTAATTAAATGCACAAATTAATTTTATTTTGTTTTTATGCCATAAGCGATTAAATATGGATGTAATGTGTTCTGTAAAACTTCGCCCAGCTCACAGTTTTTAAAATTTTTGGTGACAAAGGGATGGTCAATATACGTTTATAAGGTATTATTTTATTCAGAAGATATCTGCTGTGCCATGCTACAGCATGCTCTCTCCTAACCTATTTATTTTCTATCGCTTTTCTAGCAATTTAAGTTTTTGCAAAGCCCGTTTTGTTTCTTTCTTTATGATCTTTCCTTGTTTCCATTCGGAACACCTTTTGTCTTAGAAGGTAATTATTTAATTTAACTGTACAAAAGTAAGTATGTATTAAAGTATTGTCATTAATAATTATCATCTATGGAGATTAATATATTGTTTTTATTTTACTCTTGTTTGCCAAGTAGTAAAGGAATATTCTTTAATAATAATACCCTATATTATGTATTTCTGTATCTGTCACTTCTCATTTTAGAGGGCAGCACCTGTAATACATAACGACTATATTCGTTCTGACAATTTGTTTTGAATTATTTATTTTGCCAATGTGTGTGTACACAGTATTTTATTAATTTTCATTTTTAATGTTATTGTAAATTACACTACACTTTGTGTTAATTCCATTTATCCACCATGGTTCATTTGTAAATGCAGTAAACAGCGCCCAAATAAAAAAAAATTTTTAATGGTAATTCTTTGTCAAATTTTAAAACAACCTATTTTTGTTTCTCTACATTTCTTTGGTTGTGTGTGTCCGCCATTACGACAGGTGGCAGCACTGGTACCGTAATAATGTTATTTATTGTATATATTTTCAAATTTTCTTTGCTATAATGTGTTACGTTTGTTTGCCACATTCCTGTAATTTATTTAATTATGTTAAGTTACTTTTGTTTTTTCTATTACATTAATTATGTTTCAAACGCAAATGTAATTTTTCATTGTATTTTTACTCAGCGATATGGCTGTTCGCTACTTATTGACTGGTATGTTGCAACTTTGGAACATTGTCTAGCCACTTTCGTACGTGCAGGAGAATGTGCTGATTTCATTTTCTTCAATTTAACATCCACACAATGTAAGCTTGCTTTGAATTCTGCTACAAGACTTTTCATCTTTAATTTGGCATAAGTGCCATCTTTCACAGTTTGGTGAATAATTCGTACTTACCTTTTGTGCAGTCATTGTGGTGTTTGTTTGTTGAACGGTTCTCATTTACTGTTGTTTTCCTTGTAATTCTGTTTAGTGCAGTTCCCCGGCTACACGAATTAGCCATTTTGATGTGATGTAACCTCGAGCTGTTCTTACTTTCATGCGATGGGACCATGGCCCATGCTATGAATTAAGCAACAAGTAGTGTGTCGCTGCCCGACCACCGCCTTTCGTCTCTTTGGTCAGATGTTTTATTTTTTTAGCATGTCAAATTTCAAACTTTGATTCCTGCATGACACCACGATAGTGGCTACTATTCAAGTTTCACCAAGATGTTTTGAGAAAATTACACCATCTCTGGACTTATTTACCACTATAATTCTGTCTTAAAATCGAGTAGTACAAAAATGAATAAATTTTTTTTAACAAATATGTAATGCCTGTTTGTGTGCACATGATGGTGTTGGTACTGAGGTGTATACAGCCAAAGTTCATTTACATAGGAGTTGCCTATTTGGTAATATCTATTACTATATTGTTTTGGCAAAATAGTAACAATAATAATAATAATGCTGAGTTTAATTACATGCAGGGTGCACCCTTAAATAATTTTACTTTTTTTTTACTGATATGGTAAAAGGTTTAAAGTAACTTAATTAAAAGAAAAAAATTGTAATCTGAGATATTAAGAGTAACAAATTTTAAGCATGCAAGGAATTTGGATTGTTAGTTTCATTGTGTGTAATAGAAAAAAGGGAAATAAAAACCCAAAAGAAATTTAATTTATTATTATTATTATTATTATGAAAACATAATTAATACCTACAACATTTTCCCAGTGATTTCATAACTTTGCATCACATATTTCCACTTTATTGATTTATTAAAATACTTTTGTTCTTGACTGCTTGAATGTGTTTCTTTCTAAAGGGGTAAAACCCCCACACTAGTGTACCTGATGGGGAACAAGGTAAGAAAAGTGAAGTTAGACGTTTAGTAATTTTTTTGGGCTGGGCCTTCTATTAACAAATGTTCTTGTTGCACAGAGAGATCACGTGTGGTGGAGATTTTTCCTTTCACGTCCTCCTCTGGGGCACCTTGGTGCTTATGTTGGGGGCCTGCAGCTGGCGTTTTCCTCTTGTTGAAAATTAATGAGCTGTTTTTCTTGGCCATCTAATGTAGAGCACCGAGGGGTGGCTCACTGCCTATTAAATAAAATCAGTATTTCATTTAAAAAAAGACGTGTTTGTTTTAAGCCATTGACAACACAAACTTAAAGCAGAAAATGCAATTTGAACATTATTTTTTTTACGGGTAAAAATTGACAATTTTTTTTATATTATTTTTAAATTTTATGACAGCAGCAATCTTACGATGGTTTTCTATGGAACTATGGACACTCATACAACTGGGGCTCTATTGTATACATAAATGTCACAACTTGGTAATACGCAAGTGTGGCCTATCAACTATTGTAAATATTTGTAAGTGACTAAATGGGAAAACTAATTGAATAGCTTTTCTGTAGAGGAAAGTGTCTCACCGATCACAGTGGTGGTATCCTCCTCGTCGTCAGACTTGGGTGGCAGCTTGATGCGGTCCTGGGCTCTGTTGGTCGAGCCACGCCGCCAGTCTGGTCTGTTCTGGCGGATGAAGGGGGCTGGACCCATCATGCCAGGGGGACCTGGTGCACCAGGAGGCCCATCCACTGCACCCGGCGCTGCACTTCCCCAGTAACCGCCTGGTATCATCTGTCCACAACAACAGAGTTCAACCTGCATCTTTCCAAGAACCAAAGATTTAAACTGGAAAATAATTCATGTTTAGAAACATGATTATATTATAAACTTCTACAAAACCAAAATAAACACCTAAACTTATATAAAAAAAGTTTATCCGCAAGGATTGATGTTTTTCATCTATAAAATCACATTTCAGACATTCTTATACGATACCTACAAAAATCCACTATATCCTAAAATTTTTTAACATATATGCTATAAAAAACTTGAACCCCTAAAAATGTGATTTTATTACGTGGTAAAGTTCCATAGTATCTTGGTTAAAATAAGATGCTTACTAGTCTTGTTTATAGAGTTGCATAAATTATCTTTTGATTTATTGTTTCACGCATATTTGGATGTACAGATTTATTAACTATGGTAAGCATTTGTAAAAAATAAAATAAATAACTTTATTAATGAATACATAATGAAATTATTATGAAAATACTGAAGGAATCCACAATTTTCTATGACAAAATTTGCATAAAAATACCATTGTACAATATTGGATCTCATAATGCATCATTTTGTAAGTGTTTCAGTTTAGAAGATTTCTACAATAAAATAATATCAGAAAATATTGTCACTATTCATGATACACTACTTAACTCTTTCACTGTGATGTTACACTATTCTCGAATGCAGAAAATATTGCTTACTTGCGGCATTCAATTTTAGTCAAATACAATTTTTTCCTAATTTGCTGGAATGGAATTGTTTTGTAACAAGTGCTCATCTAATAACATGTAAATACAAATCTGCACATGTAATAACCTGTATATACTATGTAAATAGTTTCTGTGTTAGAACTAAGTTAATAATAATATTATTTATCTGTAAAATATTTTTACATTTTTTATACTTTTTGGGTAAATAGTATGAAAATTTTTCACGCAGCAAAAGAGTTCATATTCCTTAGGGGGTAGATAACATGAAAAGGACCACTACAATTAAACTAAAAAACAGAAAACTAGACGCAATGACACCCTGCACCAGGCAGGTATAATATGTGTCCATGCATTGTACAGATTGCCAATTGTTCTTCTGAGTTCATCTCGAGTAGCTCACCCCACCACCTTGTGTGCTGGGGCACCCTGCTGATAAAAACATCTTTGCGACATACCACAAGCTCTCCAAGACCTTCACCAGCAACACCCGAAGAAGACTTCAATCCCTTGAACAGCCACTACATTTCTGGGAACTGCAACCACACTACACTTCTGGTAGTGTTAACACACACTACCCTTCTGGTAGTGGCCCCCAAAATTCCTTCTGAACAACAGAATTGTGTTAGTTAGGGGCAATTAGTATAATAGCTACCCAACTGCATCTGCTCTTGTTCAGTTCAGAACCAGGTTCCTTCACCCGGTTTAAGTAGTTTACTTCTGTTCAGTTCCTGGTTAGTTAGGAGGTAGTATGGGATACAGTTTTTCTCTCTAACCTCTGAGTACTAATTCTAAGGTGATTGTGATTTTATCCTCTGTAGACGTCAGCCCATTAGGGTAAAGCAGGAGACTGCGTCTTTGACAAACCTACTACCAAACCTTGAGTAGGACTGCGGGCTCCCTTAACCAGGCGCACATACATTTTTAACACACTGGTCGACGGCCGCCCGTACTGTGCACCTGGTGCCCAGTAAGGTAGAGCCACAACCACTAACAACTCAATCCACAAGGTGGCTAGTCAACCAACCCAACCTTCACTCCATCCATTGTGCTGAACTGTCGCCAATAGACTGGTTCTGGAGGTCTGCCTACCTTAAGACCCCCACCCAACATTGTTGTCGGATAATCAGAGTAAACCCACCGCTCTAATCACAGCACTGAACTGTCGATTGGAGTAAACGGGTACAGCTCTGGGTTAGCTCTGCCTCGGCTATGCCAAATATACCTAGCTAGAGACTGTCGTCCCCTATTCTTCCCCTACAAGGCATACTATACATCTACCCATATATGCCGTACACCCATAGGAACGGTACAAAGTGGCAAATTAGGAAGGCAGGTGCTGCCTCTGAAGCCAACGGGAGCTGTAATCCAGCCCCAACTACACTTTGCAGTAGAACCCCCCCAGGAATGAGCTCAAGCCGCCTGCCAGCTGGAGAGGCCTTGCCTCCCAGCTCCCTCCCACTCATTTCAGCCCCCGATAAATACCACCAGCCGACTACATCCGATGGTCAATGACAATGCCATAGGACCAGCAGCCCTCCATGGGATCACCTCATTACCGCCAGCCACCCCAGGTCTTAGCACTAGTTTTGGTCAACTCCAGCAGCAGCAGCAGTCGGGTGAGCAGCCACCCCGGGCCACCTCCAGCACGTAGGATAGGTAAAATCTCCATAGACTTTGTACTTTGTATCCTGCCATCAAACCACGCACCTTACCTTATATACCAGCCGGGACCCGGTCAGTAGTCAATAAGGTCAGTCAGTTAAATCACCAATGTTTCTGACTAACACAACCAAAACAATGCCCGACCGTGACATTGTCAGCCACCTGACGCCATGCGTAAACTTCAATTTAACAAAAAATAAGATACTTTTATTTTAATAGAGGTGTAAAATGCTTGTGATACACGACATATTTAGGAAATACCTAAACATGTCATACATGGGGTATTTTTCACATGTTTGATTCAAAAACTGGGAATAAACGGTTAATAAACTATAACATCTTTTAACTGGTCACAAGTAATTCATGGATATGTTTTACGCCAGTCTTGGTTAAAACACCTTTTTGGTTTCTTTACTACAACTCTTTAATTTTTTCTCCACAACAGAAAAATAAATGCATGCTTCTTTTAGGGACGATTAAGCTGTATCTAGATCCACTTCTGTTGGTGTCTCTGATGATGTCCCGCAACTGGTACTGTTTTTGGAATGTGGCCTCTCCTCCACTTCTTTAATCTTACTTATATACTTCTAATCACAAATCTGTCCATTCTATTGGAAAACAAACAATTATAACAAAAACAATCCTGCAACTACACCTGGCATTGTCTGTAAACAATCTTGTTAATAATCTATTACAGCATAGTTAATAAATATATTTACATAGTCTACTTCACATAATCCTCATTACCTCAGCACAAAACTATAAAACTACTGCATCTTGCATCAAACAGAAATACACAACTTTCAGGCCCTTGACTCTATGATATACAACATTCGGGCCTTTGACTCTATGTCAACGACTTTGTTGCTGTGAGGTAAAAAACTGCACCATATCTGCTTTACCATATCTCTTGACTCCAATTATCCAGTACCTAAAAGAAAATGTTTACACTAATTCGAAGCAATCAAGTATTACTTGCTTTGCACCATTTTAAAACATTTTTAGAGGTGGTGTTTATTATATATGTCTATAAGTAGCTACAAATCTGTGCAATATGGGAAAATACTTCAAGGCTACATGTCATGCTGAACAGCTACAGCAAGATTCCAACCATATTACCAAAAGCAGTGATAGAGATGTGAAGTAGCTAAGTTTTCAATGTATATCACTTTTCGTCATTCTGTCGCCCCAGGGTTCAAATTTTTCTACGGATGGAAACAGTGGATTGTACTGCTCCTGCTTGTGAACACACATTAGTAACACTAACATATCTGGATCAATATATTGGCCACTTGTGATTATAAAGAAAAATATTCGCTAAACTGTTTAAAATAAAATTTATTATAAGACAAGGAAATAGTAGTCTTTTGCAACATTCATCTACAAACCATTGTATATGAATAACGTTAATGGGACTTGCAAATTTTGGAGGGGCAAAATGACCCTCAGTCCCTCCTGGGTAAAGTTTGACAGACACTTTGACCAACATACACAGCGCTACACAGTATGTAAACAGTAAATGCCCCGCTCTGCAAAGTACTGTGTCAGTTGATGGTTGTTGCAGGATGTGTGTTATTATGTTGGCGCTCTTTGCGATAGTACTTTGAATTAAAAATGATGTGGAAAATAAAAGATAATTACAACTTTTCTGGTTAAAATTAAGCTCATAGACTAATAAGCAAATTTCTGAGTTATACAGCAAGGGCTTTAAAAATACTATAGTACAGCATGCAAACATCATGGTTATGTGAAAGGTTTCCACCAATCTCCATTGTCTATGGATGCCACCCGCCCAGTGAAAAGCAGTTGCCTTGCCATTGTGCTCACTTCTCTCTTCCATCATAATTTATCTAAATGCAGGAATTCCTTGCTGGTGATGTTGGAATAATTATGCAGTTAATTATTTGCATATTTCATTACGAGTAGTTCATCATAGGTGCCTTTTTTTACAACAGTCTCCTCATTGAAATGAATTACTGACACATGTCTGCCGCTTTGTAAAACAAGTTTGTTGTGTGCTGTGGTCCGCCAGGCAAGGTAGGCAAGCTGTATTACCTTCCGAGGCACTATTGCCTCCTTCAACTTTCTCCGCAGGCCTCCCTTCCAAGAATATGGGGCAAGAGAAAAGGAACGGAACTGCCCACAGAAGATAAGCCAGTGCCTTACTTCTCTACTGTGTACTTCTGGATTCCCAGTCTTGTGACAATGAGACAACATCTCGTTCTCCTTTCATCCAGCTCTTGCAAGCAGTGGACAGAGCATTGGGCAACTCAAGCCACTTCCTGACTAGAGTAACCAGGTGTAGGTTCTACAAAGGGTTGATCAACCCAAGATTATTTCCGCTCCCTTCCGGCTCCAAAGGAAGCGGTGGTGGAATTAGGAACAAACTAGTCTGCTCGAATCCACTTAAGGAGGAGTACCTAGTGCTTTGCGCTCCGTCAAACTCTACCAGTTTGGCGGAGCTCGAGTGGCCTAATGTGTGGGTATTTAATTTTGTGCTGATTGGAATGCCGGTTTTTCCTCATGGGGGTTTTATCTACCAAAGGATAACTCAGTACCTACAAGAAATTAGACTACAAAAATAGATTAAAAAACATGTTGTATTAAATGAGTAATAGAACACAGTGACCCTGCACTAAGCTAATACAACTTGCTTACGGAAGTTAAACCTAACATGAACGGCTAGGTGAAGGCAACCTGGAGAAAAAAACTACGTGAAATGTAAAGGTGAATTATTTCTGGCTAGAAAGTTATTGTTAAGTTAAATAATTTAACAACGTCTAACTAATAGGGGATGTTCTGAAGGAACATTAAGGGAGACAGCTACCAGAAATTTGGGGTTCAACACCAGGAGGGGGTGGTATGCGAGAGCGACGTCTTCAGGAGCCTATGGAGCGGGTTGAGTCTCGCGGGATCTGCGGTGTCTGCAGTGGTTTCAGCGGCTACTGAATTAGTGTTGAACTTCTGGTCAGCGATGTCTTCAGCTGGGTTGAGATCCCGGCCCTTGCGAGCGGTGGGATCTCCATAAGCTCCAGTGGTCATGCAACCCAATGGCAACTTCAGGCCCTTGCGAGCGGTGGAGGTTCAGAGACTGAAGAGCATTGGCCATGCCAACCCTTTTATATAAATCTTTTCAAGGGGCTTGGAGGTGCTCAGGGCTGCAGGGGTTGAGAATTCTAAGATGCTGAGGCAGCGCTATCATCCCTTATTTCAACCACGGGTGCTGGTAAAATACGTGCTGCCCTCCAGTGGCGCACCTTGGCACTAGCATGACCGTCGCCGGAGGGAGCCGGTGGCTCAGCAGGCAGTAAAATCTTAGCAGGTGGTATTGGCGTGATGGCTTCTTGGCGAGTCTGGGCGAACAGTACAAGCTTTAATCACGTGTCTGTAGTAGCGTCTGACATGCTAGACAGTACTTCCCTTGCTCTCTCCACGAGTTCATCTACAGTCCTGGGTTTTGGAATTAAAAGTAAATTCCTTAATGAAGGAAGTACGCAGTATTCCACACACTCATTGCTGTATATACGCCGGTATAGCAGGGTTTTCCAGCATATAAAAATTTCTACTTCTTCCTTGCAATTTTGAACGAGTGTGTGGAATTCGGAAATGAGCCTGGCAATCACTTCCTCATTGGTAAATTGGGCAGTGAGACGAGTGCAAAGATGTTCCCATTCTATCACAAACTCCCCATACTTCGCCCACCATTCCCTGGCTTTCCCTAGGAGTTGTATGTGGGTACGACTAACCCACTGTTTAGTCAGTATGTTGTGGTCATGAAGTTTCCTTTCACACTCTTGTTAGAAAGTTATAGGATCTTCATGTGGTTGCCCACCAAATTCGGTCAGCTGAAATTCGGTGGTGGCATGGGCTGTGAAAGGGGTTTGGCTGGTACTTGGGTTCAGTGCTCAATAGTTGTGTCAACACATATAGACTTCACAGTGATACACGCCGGGATGAGTCACTAGTGATACACTACGCCGGGACGAGTCACTTGCTCATCGGGCCAGCCTATGCACAAGTGGTGGAATTCATACTCATAGGCTAGGCATCCTACAATGTACGTACCCGGTCTGGTACAGTCGAGCCAATTGCAGCAGGCTGCTTGGCGTTGGCGGCAACTGGCACAACTGTATTCTACACCATCTGTGAATCTAGGTTCATCTACCCACCCCAAACACTGGTAATAGTAGAGTTGGGAGCAGTGTGCACAGTGAATCACATGTACCTCCGTGCTAGGGCATGTGTCCATTGAACACCTCTAGAGTATATCGCGGACACTGTTATCAACCATTGCAGTCTCGGGTTCCTCGTGTTGACTCTGTCCAGAGTCAGACATTACTGTTGAGTGTCATGGAGTGTAAAGTGCTTTGATAACCGGACTCCCTGGGGTTCGACTTCTGATTAGTAATTCACTAATGGACTGGGGTCTACTGGTTAGTAAAGTCACTTACGCCACGGATTACCCGTCCAGCTAAGGCACTAGATGAGGATGTGGCTGGCTTATCCTAACTGCCTTGTCTGAACTAAAATAGTTAAATCCCCACACGTTGGGCACCACTAAACCTGTTCACAATTTTCACACATGCCGGGTTGGGATGGGGCTCTACACGTTGGGCTTGTTAGTGTCGGGCTTGAACCAATGACTGGGGAAGTTGCACACAATACCAAACTTGGTAAAATCTGTTTTAATAAATGAGGTTTTAGTCGAGGTCACTCTTGGGGTTTTCTGTTACAATGCTAATATTGCAAGGAAAATGGGCGAGACCTGGACCTTAAGGTCTTGTGGGTGCCCAGCCATGTACAAGACTGACCTTGTGGGCTGTCTGGTCAGCATTAAATCTACAGCCACTGCCACAACCGTTAGCACTGACTGACTTTTTACCTGTGGTTTGCTGGGAAGAGGAATGTACCTCCTCGCTGGCTAGCTCAGCGGCTTGGCATGCAGTTGGTCGTCAGGGTGACCTATTGGCAGTGAAGATCTCTGGATCTGTTGTGGGCTGTTGGTGGTTGTCAGGGGAAAATTGGGGTTACACAACCATAGGTTAGCTAGGCCAATAGGAGGTTCTTCTCCTCTTAAGCATAGTTCAAGAATTGGGTAATGAGGGCCTTCAAGTTTAATTAATGGAGGAAACAGTGGTGGTGAAAAACGAGAATAGTGCGGCCCTTTAGTATCACAGGCACTGTGAACTCTACCCTGCTGATTTGACGTTCTGCTGAAGGCTGTAGAAGAGAAAAAGGTAGGCAAGCTGTATTACTTTCTGAGGCACGTATTGTTTTCTTCAATTTTCTCCACAGGCCTCTCCTCCAAGAGAACAGCTTGAGGAAAGCAACGAAACTGCCCGCAGAAGATAAGCCGGTGCCCTTCTTCCCTACTGTGTACTTCTGGATACCCAGTCTTGTGAAGATAAGACAACATCTCATGTTCCTTTCGTCTGGTCCGTGTGACAGCGCGTTGGGCAATTCAAGCCACTTCCTTGCTAGAGTAACCAAGTGTGGTTTCCACAGGGCGTCGATCAGCCTAAGATAATTTCAGCTCCTTTCCGGCCCCAGAGGAAGCGGTGGCGGAGTGTGGAACAAACTAGTCCGCTCAATTCCACTAATGGAGGAGTACCTAGTGCTTTGGTTTCTGTCGAACTCTACCAGATTGGCATAGCTCGAGTGGCCTCTTAACGTGTGGGTATTTAGCTCTGTACTGATTGGTCTGCTGGCTTTTCCCGAGGGGGGTTGTGTATACGAAAGGATAACTCAATACCTACAAGAAATTAGTCTGCAGAGAACAAATTGAAAAATACATGTTGTATTAAATGAGTAATACAACACTGTGGCCCCCGCAATATCTCCTAAGCTAATACAACTTGCTTACGGACGTAAAACCTAACGTGAACGGCCAGGTGAAAGCGACAGGAGAAAAAAACTAAGTGAAATGTAAAAACAAAATATTTCTAGCTAGAAAGTTACTAATAAGTTCATGTATTTAACAATGTCTAACTAATAGGGATGTCTGGCTAGAAAGTTACTAATAAGTTCAGGTATTTAACAATGTATAACTAATAGGGATGTTCTGAAGAAACATTAGGGAAGACAGTGACCAGAAGGGTAGTTGTCGACTTTGCCGCACCATCTAGTGGGCAATGAAGGTCCTGAAGGGACGACATAACCTGTTACCAAAAATTCTGGGTTTAACACGAGGAGGGGCTGGTAGGCGAGAGCGACGTCTTCAGAAACCTCTGGAGTGGGTAGTCTCTTCTAGAAGCTGCGGGATCTGCGGTGGCTACTGAAGAAGTGTTGAGCTTCTGGTCAGCGATGCCTTCAGCTGAGTTGAGATCCCGGCCCTTGCAAGTGGTGGGATCTTCATAAGCCAGTGGTCACACACCCCAATGGCCTTCGGCCCTTGCGAGCGGTGGAGGTGCAGAGATAAATGAGTTTTTGCCATGCCAACCCTTTTATATAACTCTTTTCAAGTGGCTTGGAGGTGCTCAGAGGTGCAGGGTGCTGGGAAAGATAGCCTTGATGGCAGGGTATGAGAATTCCAAGATGCTGAGGCAGCACTATCATCCCTTATCTCGACCACGAGCGCTGGTAAAATAGGTGCTGCCCTCCAGTGGTGCACCTTGACACACACCTTCGCTGAAGGGTGCCGGTGGCTCAGCAGGCAGTACAATCTTAGACCAGGTGTGCTGGAGGAGGGGGGTGTTGACGTGACCACTTCTTGGCGAGTCTGGGCGGACAGTACAAGCTATGATCACGTGTCTGTAGTGGCTTCTGACGTGCACCAAGTGGTACCCTGGAGGAACATATCCTGCCTCTTCAATACTGTTGTGTTTGATTAACCTGCCCAGTATGAACATTGGGCTCAAAGATGGGGAGAAGTCGTACAGTAGAGTGTGCATCCTAGATGCGCAGGTGCATTATCTTCTACCAACAATGAAACATTTAACACCACCCCTTAAAGGTCAGATATACATGCACCGAGTGCATTACCACGTTCCCGTCCCTCTCAAACACCAGCCCGTTTTCAAGTGTCAGACACACCCCCTCCCTGTGCTGACAATCCACATTTATGCGCACAGTTGAACGGTACTCCTATTACAACTGTATTAGACACAGCCGCTGACCCCAACTTTATTCAGGGAACATTACTCAGGCGGCACCACAGGGCCAGCGTACCCCTACGAATCTAACTGCCAAAATGGCCCACAAGGCTCACCTTAAATTATCTGGGGAAATTACTCTCACCTTACAGGTACAGGGTCATCACGTTGAAGTCCACTTTCCAGTGGTTTCTTATCTGGTAGATCCAATCATACTGGGATGGCCCTGGCTGAGGGATCAACAATGTGTCATTGATTGCGGGCAACTACGTATCACCCTAGGTGGTCATAAGGGCATGGCAGTCAACTGGAACAGTAACCTAATTCCGATTAGCCCTTCCACTGCCACAGTCCGGCTGTATGCATCCGGACAGACGCCGTACCAGTTCCCCAGGCAACGAGGGTTCTAACACCTACTCAGGCCAGACGAGTCAGGCGCCTTCGGGCACTACAACATCGTACTATAAATCCCTCGCCCCCGGCACCCCCTTCCTCAAACTGACCAGGATGTCAGCCCTCCAGGATACACTTGACTATTGTGAAAAGGTAGTAGATTTCCAAACAGGGATGGTGCTCCCTGCTTGACCCCGGTACACATCTAGTTATAGCACAAGTTCAAACCTCGTTGGACGCCACCTCGTGTCCAGCCCGAGACATCCTGGCGTGATCCTGCGGATTGCCTTATCCCCAATAACCATACCATTAGCGTTAGCTTAGCGAAGGGACATCCCCCTCTTCCTCCACCGAGAGAATTGTGTTTAGGCCACAAACCCCAATCGTCACCCTGCTTGCCCCCTTGGCTATAGAACGCCAGCAAACAACCAAGACCACAACCGTACGCAATGTGCGAGTCTCCCCAACCTTCTTCTCTACTGCTGAAAAAGCACCCTCACCAGACATCAACCTGGATGCGGCAGAATACCCACTCCCACCAGGATCTGTTCTGATCACGCCTCCCCCTGAAACGGCAGAGCTCACCCAGGACAGGGACCCTAGGGCGCACGCGATGTTACTGTAATGTTCTTTCCCCATTCCTAACAAGCAAGGAGTAAATGGACGGGTCAAGGCGGAAGTTAAAACATAGTTTGTGCTACCAACTGTGGAACTCTGGGTCAACTTGACGACCGACTCCAACTGCTCTATGGAAAAGGCCAGAGAGGATGAGAGACCTGCCGTGACGACCACAAAATCAGTAATCTCGAATGATCGCAAGATCTCTCCATCACCGGGAGCGGATAGTGAAAGTAGGTACTGCGCGCAGCTGCTGCTAAGCTACGACAGCCCGCTACCCAGAGGACTCTGAGAGAGGCTGACACCAACTATAGTGCAACCAAAATGAATGAGAAGAATGTGCTCAGCAGCCCCGCCGCTCCTACTACAGCAGATATCGTCGACACCCGGAACACTGGCCCCATGCTGTCTGCAACAACCGGGCCCATGTCACGAGTGGCCCCACTGCGTGCCAGGCACACATGCCACGTCCCAGGCCGCTACAGGGAGGTGCCGTCGCGGGCGCCTACTGCATTCCCCTGGCCTGCCTCCCCTGCTGCAGCGCGACTCAAACGAGGGCACCCAATGAAGCGCAAGATCATCAAACGTCAGCGCTCTCCACCAGCTTCGGCATCAACATCTGAGTGAGTACCTGGCAGAAGCCATTAAAAGACTATCGCGCCTCCTTAATATAACTCCAAGTATTTAATCCAGTAAGGAGTGATAGCGGGTAAGAAAGCCAGAACCCTAATGCAGAACAAGCATGCAAGAGGTCATAGCTAATTTAGTAGGGACAGCTAGGTGTTACTAAGCACCTATACAAACTCTTAGCCAGTTAAGATTAGGCAGTGAGACGAAAAGAGTACACGTCATCACCCAAGAGTTTGTTTTATTGTGTATCCTGTAATCTAGTAACATGTAATTTGCTTTCAACGTAGAGAATTCGCAAAGCATAATTGCACTGATAGGAACCGAGGTCCTACACAACAACAAAGTGTCCCAGTTAATGTAGTCAACCTCCTATCAATGGACACAGTAAAGTAACGTAAAGAAAACATTTTTTTTTTAAATTTTGCACTTGATCCCTAGTTGCGGAACAAGAAAGGAAATTAACGTAACTTCAGACCCCGTATGCAGACTGAAAAGTTGATATTTCCATTTTCCCCAAAAACCCCCCCTCAGTGCTCATCTAACGTAAGCATTAAATGAAAAAAAGAGAAAATATTGTTGTTACTATTTTGAATATTAGTACAAGTTTAACGTAATGCCACTGAATTCTGTGAGCACTGTCAGCAAATGTGAAAATGAAATCAAAGCCTATCAGCAGGCCTACAAACAAAACCTCAATGTAAATCTCTCCATTCTTCACAATGCGACTGGGTGACATTTGTTTAAAAAAACCGTATAATTTGTGTAAGAGCATGAGGCAAGGACGCGCTGTGAGTACGCCATAACCTGCCATCCAGGAAATTCGAAATGTAAAAAAATGAAAATCATGTGTACAAAATTGTCAGTAATAATAATAAAAAACAACAACAACCTGCAATTTGTGACATCAGAGATTTCTCAAAGTTTAGTTGTGCAGAGGCCAAGTACCTCGTAAAACCATTGCGTAGTTCCTGTTACATCAATTAACATAAATTCTTTTTCACTATGGTGAAACCCCCTCGCACATAACAGAAAACGCAACTCAGCTTTGAAGGTTAGGTGTTTACAGTTGACATAGAAAATATTTAATCAAGGTAGTCAAGTAGGCCTAGTAACTTTTCAAGAGAAAAACTCCTATATACTCCTTAGTTTTAATGCGAGTTGAAAGGTTCCTTGTAGTGTAACTTTGTATTAGGTTAGATTGTGTGACTTGAGAATTACGTTTTGATCCCAACATGCATTCTCGAACTAGTAATGTGTACCGCCGTCAGCACGGCCGACATAACTTATCTACTCTGCACGAGCCAGACACCCCGTACGCTACAATCACGAGAAAACAAATCTCGTCCCCCAGCCAATCAGGCTGCTACATGTGTAGAATTATGGTGATAATTGCACGTAACCCCCAAATGTGTAGTGAAAAGAGTCAACTCCCGATTATGTACCTGTAAGCCTAGATGTTAGCAAAGTAAGCATGTTGTAAACCCCGATCGTAACCTCAATAGGAGGATAGGGAGAATTGCACGAGGTGAAATGGTTAGCACGTAAGAATATTTTTCTTGTAATCCCGCCTATAATCACAAAAAGAAAAAAGTGATTTTTTGTGTAATCTTGTAGGTTAGGAAAACCTTTATGTAAGAAACATAATGAAAGTGCCTATGTATTAGCCTAGAAAATTTTGCAATTGTGTTTTTTAAGGACAAGAAAACATAGCCCTTTGTGCACAGAGAAACCTTTTTTTTTTTCATGCTAGTGAAACCCCTAATGTGTTGTGATTGTAATTGAGGCAGAGCGCCAAAAGTATTACGCAAACCCCCATGTCGAGCTCATGCAGCTGAGCGCACACTTTATGTACCGTGTTCAGAGACACACGCCTACCAGTTACATAAACCCTCTACCCCACACAGAATATCTAAAACTATGTGCGTATAACCTGTAAAAGTAGAAAACTCAAGCGATCCAAAGTAATCACTTATTTCCAATCCCGCTATACAAAGGAAATTATGTACCCTAGCATGTAAGAGTGTCAAACTTGTGATTACTAATAAACTAAGATAGTGCAATGGGTAACCTAGCATATAAGAAGTGTAAACCTAGTGATCATATTTTGAACAAACAATTAAGTAAACCTAGAATAAGAGTGTTCATGTACCGCTTAACTACAGCCAACGAACTGCAAGAATTCTTTCACGAACAAACATTGCGTACCTAAATAGGCAAATAGTATGAACTACTTGTTCCTTGAGTGTTCTGTCTTGTTTTAAAAGGGTTTCTTCTATCTCCGTGCCTTTGATATGTAGGAAAGCAACTCGGAATTAGCATAGGATGTATAAGAATTTTCTTTTGTCATCGCATGAACTCCGGTTACTGTGCGACCTTACTGGCTGGACAGACCAGACCAGTTAACTTCATCTTGCAGGGGCCACAGTAAACCTCTCCCTGAAAGTAAACTTTGCATCCATTAGCAACCTTATTTTATTTTTCGAGGAGAGAAATGAAAACATATTAACGTAAAATATTTGTGCAAACCGAAAGTGTACAAGCTCGCTGTATATATATTTTTTACTTTCACACTGGTATGTGATCTGCCCTCGAACTAAGAAGGCATACCTCCAATGAAACAACAGCTTGTTCCCTCATACTTTCCTTTCCAAAATTCTTTCCTCCCTTGGTAAGAAAGCGAGCGAAGAAACGTGATGAAAAGGCTGCAACAGCACTGAGAGCCAGAGGGCTACATGCACGCCAGCACCCCAACCGTTACGCCACCAAGAGAGAGGGAAGACGAAGAGGGAGAACGAAGAGGCAGTTAACCCGCACTGACAGTAACCAAATGCCACGCGACCCAGAGACGGGTGCCTGGAGCTCAACTCAAGGCAGCATGCGCACAGAAGAGGCGCTGGCCTAGAAATACAACCGACAGTCTACAATTGAGGCAACTGCCTCCCATATCTGAATAAAGTAGTGAATCAACAGATGAATCTACTTCGCTTAAAGGGGTAGCGATTGACACATGCCAACATGCTGTGCTGTGCAAATGCTCCACAAGCCTGGACAGCTGAATACGTAATTGTAATTAACCCACGTAATTACAATATACATTGTCCACTCGGAATCCTGAATGCAAGCATCACCCCCGTGAATAAAATAAATATTTGTCATATTCCACTACCCTTCGCTTAGCCTCGGAAGTTCTTATCAACCCCAGCGATAGCAGCATCCCTGTGGCCTTGTGACGTCACAACCCACTCGCCTCAGGACGAGGTGTTTTAATTTGTCGTCACCTCAAAGAAAGTCATAAGAACTGAGTGGAGCTACAGCACCCGAGATATACCCCTGCATTGGAAGGCTATGCTACGCCCTGCACCCCGAAGAACTGCTGATCAGAAAATTTTCAGTATAAAGACAAGTCCAGCATCCAGCACCGGCAGATACGTCGGGCTCGCCGGCCGAATAGGATCACGAGCCCTTCCCAGTCTGCAAAGACTCTCCTCAGTCTGAAAAGACTCTCCTCAGTCTGAAAAGGCTCTCTGTCTGAAACTGCTCTCTCTCCTCTCTGCAGCCTGCAATACGGCGCAACACCTGGAAGCCTGCAAGAAGACGGCTTTACTCCACTCCGCAGACTGTAAAGACTGCAGTCTGCTAGCAGCTTGCAAACTGCTCATCCTCAACTGCACCCACTGACCGTTGATGTATGGTCAAAGTTTGAAAAAGGGGTAAACTGGTTTTAGAAGTGCGGTAAAATGAATTGTAAGGAAATTCTGGGGATTTTTGGATAAATCTTACTCGGGCGCCAGGCATCACTAGTATGATGCCATACTCTGGTAGAGCTGTCTCTTGGAATTTCGGAGTTGTTCAGCCAAAGACCAAGGCGGCATCCTTCCAACGTCGTGGCACTCCCCATTACATGAATAAATTACTTATGGTTGTGTATTGTACCGTGACCTATCCAGACCATTCACATGCCCCAATTGCACATTTAACACAGTACGACGAATTGAAAGAAACATTGGAGAATAACACTGAGACACTTTTCAGGTACATATACTTTGCAGGTAGGTGACGGCCCGTGACCTTAATAGTCTGAAGACCAACCTAAAATAATATACGCAAGTCCTTCTGACGTGATATTTAATCAGATTTAATTACATGTCCCTCCTGGAGACAGCTTACGTTAGTTCTGGGCTTACGCCTGCAGTAAGGCTACACTGTGGAAAGGTATGTGGCCATGAAAACTTAAGTGGGTAAACTAAGCTTCCCCAGGCATGCAAGCACAGGGGAAGAAATAAGAGAAACACTACACTGTAATAGAAAATAAATGGGTGGCTTTAATCAACATCTTTCTCAACGTTTGGACTCTGCATCCAATTGCGTGAGCTTTAAACCCTAAATAAAGAAATAAAATGAAAATAGGTCGTGAGGGTTCAATCTTTCCTCCGCGCCATGCGGCTTGTGGCCTCTGTGGCTAGACACTGCACTGGGTGGCACTTACAACCCTGTTCCACGCTGCTCTGCCTGCGTGACGTCTCATGAACCCACATGCACTGGTTTCACGAGTAGATCACAGGTCGATGCTGCACTGCTGGAGTGCTGAGCGATGGGCAAACTGTCTTACTGGGGGAGCAGTGGCACACGTCAAATGCCCTCCCCCTAACAAGACTGATTGCAGTCGCTGGATGTCGGGTACAGTACGCAGCAGGTCTGTGCCCTGCTGCCTCCTGCGTGGCACGTAAGGGATTCTTGCCAGGCCCCCACGTGTCTGGAACTGTTGCTGCTTACGCTGCTGCTGTTGGCAGTAATGCGGTTTGCGGGGCGCTGAGGCACCACAGCCAGTGTTTCTGACTGCCGGCGGCTGTTTCCTCCGTTGTGACCGGCAAGGGCAGTAGAGGCCGGCCGACTCACTACCCTCGCTGTCACCCTCGTCGCTTACGTCTACTCTGTCCTCTTCTTTCCATGCACAATGTAATTGGGAGCGAACCGAACAATTCGCAACCAAGGGGGGTTTACCACGTTGACGTGCCCTCTTAACTGCCTCCGACGCACATGCTTTTCTTCCCAAGCTGATGCTACTTCCACTTCCTTTGGAGGGTGTTTCGCCGGCAGGCATCTTATCATCCTCTTCAGGACGCCACTCAGGAAGTGTTGGCGCCAGTTGCGGTGATGAGTCTGCAACGGTCACGCTTGATGGCATTGTGCTGTCAGTCTCCGGAATGAGAGCCGTCGGACGTGCTCCTGCAGGCGCCAGTACACTGGGCGACGTTGGGCCTTCGCAATCCGCTGGTAACGCTTCTTCCTGAGGTATGGACGCACCTCTCACCTCTACGCGTTACTCCTGGTGCTCGACAGCATGATCCGCCGTCGTACATCACCACATTCTTCGACACTTTCGCTCACTTTTCTACGCTATTTGTTGTCGTGGGTGTCCAACTGGTGCCCTTCTCAGGTTCCTCGTCACACTCGACATGGTTTTCCACATCCGGTCGATCCCTTTTTTCCCCCACATGGAGCCGCAGCTGTACCTTCAACTCTTGGTTGTGGAACTCCATGGGGTTTGCTCGTGCATGATACACTGCCGTCTTAAAATGATGTGTCCTCCACCAAGTGCACTTTTCTCGCCATTTCCTCCCCGTAAACTGGGTACCGTTGTCCGTCAACAACTGCTGTTCTTTCACGCTATGTACGGTTTGTTCCATACCGGGATGGGCTACCACGCAACTTGTATGCACATGCGCAAATATTTTTCTCTCTCGATGCAAGTGGTATAAATTATTTTCACGCAAGTGGGTCCTTCGACTCGCACGTCTCAACTCGCTTGTCTACAACACGCCACTGCTCCACGTATCCTAGTGCGCATTTCACCATCTGTTGTGCAAATGTGCATGTCACTTGCGCATTGACTACTTCATGAAACAGGTCGCAAATTAATGTTTCTTTCTCAGTCACATTGATTTTGTTTATTTTCGCCTCGCATAATGGTTCTTGTATTACGAGGGGTAAGATGTCATCCCATTCTGCGTTGTCAGCATTTGGCGCACGCGACAACATGTCTGCCAAAAGATTTTCTTTACCACGAACATGTTCTATGGTAAAATCGTATGCTTGTATCAACAACGCCCAACGTGTCAACTTGCTTCGCGCCTCAAGCGTGTTATGTAGCCAGACAAGAAATTGGTTGTCGATCCGTAGTGTGAACCGCTGATATTACAATTATGCGCAATATATCTTAATCGCCCACACTACGGCCAAACATTCCTTCTCGTTGATGTCATACCTTCGCTCCGTCTGTCCTAGTTTTGCACTTGCAAAGTCGATCATGCGTCGTTAACTGTCTTCTGTACATTGGTACAAACCACACCCAGCCCCTCCTGACTGACGTCCGTTTATAAGTACAACTGTTGACTAGGGTCGTACCGTGCAAGTGTAAGGTATGATCTGAATTGTAGTTTGACTTCTTGGAAGGTGGCTTCCGCTGAATCACCCCACATGTACCGTTTTTGCGGTGACAATAGGTCTGTGAGCGGTGCGGTCACGACAGCAAAGTCCTGAATAAACTAGCGGAGCCAGTTAATCAGCCCAAAGAATTTCCGTAGCTGTTTACGCATACGTGGTGGCTGGTAGTTGTTAAGATTCAACTGCTATGGATTTGGTTATTCCCGCTCTCATCATCAACGTATCCTAGGAAGTCCAGCCGTGTTTTGCCTAGGTGACACTTGTTTACTGCGCACGTTAGCCCATTTATTGCAAGCCTTTCTAGTACCATGCTCAGATGGTGTAAGTGGTTTTCCCAGGTCTCTGACCAGACTACGACATCATCTAAATAAGCGAGCGTGAAATCGCCTATTAGACCACTCAGTACACGTACCATCATGGATTGAAACCTGGCAGGCGCACATTTCAAGCCGAAAGGCAATGCGCAGAATTGGAAATGTCTGCCGTCAGGTGCTGTGAAAGCGGTTTTCTCCCTGTCCTCCCACTTCACCGACACCTGCCAGTATCCGCTACGCAAATCAAGAGATGTGAAAAATTTTGCCTTGCTGAGCGACGTGAGTGGGGCAATGCGGTACAGGTTGATGATTGATGGGGCAAAAATCCATGCAAAAGCGCAAGCTCCGTCCGTTTTCGGCACCAGTGTAATCGCGGAATTATATCCGCTGCGTGTGGGCTCAATTACTACATCTCCCAGCATATTTTTAATTTCGTCCAGTATGATCTTAGCTTGACGAGGCATATAGCTATGCAGGGCAGTGCAGATAGGACCTTCCTGCATTAGTGGGATTGCATGCTCAGCTACTGTCGTCCTACGCAACGCATCGTATTTTGCAAACACTTCTCTATGTTCGTCCAGTAGATGCTGGAACGTAGCCTGTTATTCTGGCGGGATATTACGGTCAAACTTACTATGTAAGACATTAGGTACACTGTTACCTGGCCGCTTATCAATATTATATACGGTACGCCTCTCTCCAGCTCCGAAATGGGACGCCTTAATGCAGGTTCTACAATACTGTTCTCCTCTGTTAACCATGACACGCCGAGCACTGCATTCACCTGTATTTCTGCAGAGATTATAGCAGACGTAATTGTATCCAAGTCATGCACTCGTATTGTAACAGTGGCCTTTCTTAATGTCCCACCACTGAGCTGGCCAGTGGCGAGGCGGATGACGTGATTGGTAGGAGTTACATCATGTTTATACACAAAGTGCAGTTGGAGAAAATTATGTGATGCGGCAGTATCGATTAAAGCATGACACGGACGCCCAGTTACACTTACCAGAATACATATGAACTGTGCCACGTTACCACCCACCTGGTAAAACCGTGCCTGTTGCGGTATTAACTCTGGTTGCTGTGGCGAAACTGGGGCATCGGAAGCATCTGGCCTCCTTACCCCCGCTCCACGTTTACCTGCTGGTTGTTCGCAGATCCCTTGTAGGTCGCAAGGTGGGGGTTGTTGGGGCACTTCCTATGCCAATGGTAAACCTCGGCAGGTTTACAGTACCGGCATGGTGTTTCCAGCACTTTCCCATCGTCCCACGTGCCTCCTTGTTTCCCGACATTACACAACATACTGTTTACTTTCACGTTGTTTACGTCCCGTATCGCACTGTCATTTTCAGTTCTCACTGTTGTTTTACCCCGGTTTGGTCCGTGATATGTTTTGAACAAAGTATGTTCCCGCGATTTGAACCTCTCGTCCGAGCGCGGCTCGTGGCGCCATCGTACAGAATTACTTTCCTGACTTGACAGACACGTATTTCGCTCGTTACTGTTGAGTAGCGGCACTAGTGCTGCCTGATACTCCGGATACGCAGTTTCTGCCACGACCTCCAATACTTCACACTCACTCAGCTGTGGGTGAAACCTTCTCATTAGGTGTGTTTTTCGATTGATGAAGGTGGACAGCTGTTCGTCCGGTTGTTGCTCCTGCCACGTGAGCCTACTCTGTGCCTGCAGAGATGTGTAGGCATCGCCGTAGCGGCATTGGAAAGAGTGTAGAAATTCTGCCCACTCGAAGCCGTAATGATTGATGGATTGCCACCATTTCCTCACATCACCTTGAAACTGGTTTCCAACACACCCTGCCCATTCTTCTTCACACACGCTGTACCTTTGCAGACGTGTAGTGCAATCCGCTATGAAGGCCGCCGGATCTTTGTTAGGAGTGCCGGCAAAATTGGGTAGTGTCTGAAACTTTGTAGACGTCTTTTGCCAGTGATTTTCAAGGTCATGTTCTGTTAAGGTAGGTTTCTCCTCTTTCAATTTGTTCTGTGGCCAACTGTGGGTCAAGTTCGGCCTGCAGTTGTTGATCTGGTATGGAGTCACGGGAGTAGTAGTGAGGAAAGGAGTCGGCATTACATTTGGAATGGCAGACGGAAAATTCTGTGTGGAATAATATCCGGGAAAATTTTGTAGGTAAAGTGCAGGCGGCAAAAATGGTATTGCCACGGTAGGTGGAATTTGCATTGGCGGTGTTGACTGGGCGCACTGCACGGACGGATTCATAGCTGTCACTTGCCCGTGGTTAACGGGAGACAGATATGTTTACGTTTGCAGTAGTGGTTTCGTCACGACATCCGACATGCTTTTCTTCCCTGACAACTGTTGCTTGACGCTACGCTGCTTCTGCTTGCTCACCATTGCCTTACCAACAGTTTCTGGTTTGTTTATGTTGGTGACGGTTATGGATGTTTCCATTGATCTATTGTCCGTGACATAACGTTTTAACTCAGTGAACATTTTATCCCAGTTGTAGGGCGTAGTTTTATGTGTGTTCAAATTTCTATCGCACTCTTTGCACACAAAGTTCATGTTTGTAACGGTAACGGTTTCGGGTTCGGTTAGGCACTCATTGTGTTTCTTGATTTGCCATTGGGTACACGTAAGAATGAGTGTCACTCTACATGTGCATAGCAAATCACTACACCAGTGTGGCAGTTCGTAATTTGGAAACGTATTTTGAGGATCAGTTGCCAAAATGTTTTTATGAATGTTCTCATCACTTTCCCGTTTTCGCAGTTGTTCGTGATGCGGTGGCTGTTTACGCAGACTTACGAGAACATCACCAGAACTTTGTTCCTACCTCGCACTGGTCTACTACATCACGTGGTGTAGGATGCATGCACTGTAGACACAATAGTACCGGGGCACTAGATCGTGTCTGGCCCGCCATGCTTGTTAAACCTACGGTACGCGGCGCTGTTGTCCCGAATCGCGTAACGTGGCGTGACTGTTCTGATGCAGTTGAGGTCAACGTGCGGCCTGGCTCTCAGCTGACCGCAGCACACGGCGTGGATGATGCATCACAGCTGTTCCCGCTCAATGTGGCACAGTGCGAAAGTCAACGCATGGCACACGCTCAGCAGGCATACATCACAGTGCGGCATGGGTGGCATGAGGTGTTGTTGCGCAGTGACTCACCACTTTCCTTTGTCACGCTTGATGATGGAGTAGCTCATCGTGATGCACGGCGCTGCCCCAAGATGACTGACTTGCCGCCCTTGCTTCCTTGTGCTGAAGCAAAGGAGGACGTTAAAGGTTTTGGCACACTTTTCCAATCGACCATGTATTGCCGTTTTCTGGCATCCTGGAGTATCTGGAAAGCATCGTGGAGGTCTTGTTGATCGCTAGGACCGTCCACGTCATTCCCTCGTTGCAGGTACCGTAGATATTTGGACGGGAAAATTCTGACGGGAATTTTGCAAAAAAATTCTGGAAAATTTTTGACAAAGATTTTTTTTGGAACTTTCTGGTTAATGTTTTCAGGATACTAGAAGGATTCGCCACTGAGTTGGGCGACATTTGAAATATGGTCAAGGGTTCAATCTTTCCTCCGCGCCATGCAGCTTGTGGTCTCTGTGGCCAGACACTACACTAGGTGGCACTTACAACCCTGTTCCACACTGCACTGTCTGCATGATATCTCGCACACCCACACGCACTGGTTGTGCGAGTAGAGTGCAGGTCGATGCTGTGTTGCTGGAGTGCTGAGCGGTGGGCAAACTGTCTTACTGGGGGAGACGTGGCACAAGTTACCGTGAGGACACCAATTCCACGTCTAAGGTGATCCTACTTTACGCCCCCGGTAACCCTTTACCCAAGTCAACTTCTGTGACTTCGTGGTAACAAGCCGGCGCATCCTAGATTACCTCTTGATTAACTTTCGGTAACTTTGGTTTACGCTATGGATAGCACACAGGTCTCACCAACGTGTTTGTTTATATATTGGCAATCTAATTAATTAATTAACCTTACCAGGCTTGCCTTTGCCTGTTTCGTAATTTGAAATTTGTCTTACCTGCTCAGTCAGTTAGAAAGTTTTCACTGTAATTGATTTAGCCAGGACTTTCCCTTTTCTTATTTCAGTAAATAAAACTTACGTTATCTTATTTTCTATTTACCTCATTTGTATCTAGTTCCCATTCATTGGACTTCTAGTTGTCTGTATAATTGTGCCAGGTAATTTCACTCCCACTGGACAGGAACTGTGTGTTATACCGAGCTTTACCAGGGACCAGATGTATAGCAGAACAGGAGGACTGCAGAGTAGCAAATAGCGAAAGAAACATCGTGCCCTAGTGCAAGCTGAAAGAGCAGACACCCTTGAAAGGGACACACCAGAGGTAGACCCCAGTTGCAGGCTATCGAAAGCATCCCTCGGTCTATCTCTCCATTCATTCCCCTCGAGCATAAATCCCTGTTGGATAAGCAATTGAGTGCCTGTTAACCCGGGTACAATCCTGACGGAGAACGCCTTGTCCAAGCAGAGCGGTCATCGCCTACAGCCAGTGCTACTGCTGTTGACAACTAATCTAGCCAGGCACCTACTACGCCCAGCATCATGAAACACACATCCGGAAAGTTCATTCAGGTTGAACACCCGGCAGAGGTAGAGCTACCTAATTTGTGTCATTGAACTGGCATCAGGCAAATGGTACGGGTTCGACTCCTGCCAAAGGCAGTACCCCGACCACGTGCGGCACCTCCCTTATTGGAGTATATCCCAATGTGACGACCCACTTATCCCGCCCACATAACCCCGATTCGTCCAGCCAGGTCACCCATCACCACACCCACAATTGCTTAACCGCACCATCACTTCATATTCCCGGGACAGCTGGCATCCAATTATTGGCAACCCTTATAGTGAGGAAGATAGAGCTCCCTGGTTGGGAAATTACCACCTTCCGCCTCACTCTGGGGTTTGACTCCCCTTGTTTCCTATGGTATCCTACGACTAAGTGGCCACCCATGAAATCTATACCTTCCACGACCCATTGGGCCCATAATGTTAGCCACTTACACCGTGGTAGGTCTACTTAAGATTCCAAGAGGGCAGTCAGCGGCTCAACAGCTTTCCTTACGAGGTAGGGCATACGTCAATATAGTGCAATATTTTAGCTCAATTTTGTACTTCAGGGCAAACAGCACTTACCTTGTATGGCATACACAGAATAAGTGGTGTTAATTATCAATTTCAAATACATATTTTTAAATGGCAAGATTTTATTTTGGAAATTGTCACTGTGTCAAAGGAAATAATTTACTATGTTTTTTTCAATTTCTTGAACGAAAAGGTGAATGGTAGTTTGTGAAATAAAAAAACTTGCTGGAATACCCTTTGTTATATTTGTGAAGCCATCACAATGTTCGTGATGCCAGATATCACAGGGATGAAATTAAAATGTAAAACCATTAAACAGAGTCGGAAGGTTCCAGCCGGCAGCGTCATCTATAGAGAACCGGTCTTGTGGGGATGCGAGATGGTACTTATACAGCAGAGGGAGCCACTATAGGGCATAGGCTTGTGGTTGATTGGGGGATGCGAATATTATTACCTTACCTGCTGCCGTGCATACCTAGCACGTAGGAGTCACAGGTCCTGGGTTAGGTGTGGGCAGAAGGGGTTGTAACAAAATTCAGCAATAAGTGGGTTTGGTTTGTAACACTCCAAATATTCTACCGAGTGACTGGGCCACGCCAGTCCTAAATATTTACAAGGTCACATACACAGGTCTCTACATGTCCCTACTTCAAATATGGGTGCGGGGGCAATGCCAGGATTGTTTTTATTAAGTGAGTCCTCCCTGGTCAAAGTATAATATTTTCTCTGGGCTTCTAATTCTCTTTGTCTTGCTCGGCATGCTAATCTTTAGAGTGTGCGTCTACGTCCTTTGATCTCATAGGGCATCTTGACAAAGTAATTAAATTACCAGAATATAATTGGGTTCCACTAGGTAGTATCCTCTTGCCCAGCCTTGTGCAGGCTGCGACGAGAAAAGGATAAGAAACAAGCCTGTGGTCCTGGAGTTATACCCCGCTGAAGGGTGGGCGTCTCGGGGTCTTCCTGGATTAGTCTGGCCTTATTCAGGCTGGGGCTATCCAGAAATCTCTGGTCCATTCCTCCCACTCAGTTCAGATGAAATGAGATGCATTCACATCACACTATGGTCCTTTTAACAAGCTACAGAAAAACCCCCAGATTCAGGCCCTTTTAACAAGCTACAGAAAAACCCCCAGATTCAGGCAATAGCTGATACCTCCTGGATCTGACATTCAGATTGAGGTCGAGGTTGTAGCTAGGGTGAGAGGTCTTATGAAAATCTGGAGTTCAAATCCCTGGTAGGTCAGGTGGACCAAATAATCCCAGGATACCATGGCCTTATGCAGGCTGAAGATAATCCAAGGAAATTAGATTCAGTTACACCTACTCAGTGAGTGAAACAATTACTGCCCTAGGATCATTAAAATTAATTTTAACCAATAATGACACTAGGAAATAATTCAATGCAAGAGACACAATTCAGAATAATACACGTATTTATTTAATACGTTCAGAAGGACATTGATATGCAATGCTCTGCATAATTAAAAAAATTTTATATAAAAATTATGCAAGTGGCAGGCAAAGGCTACCTGCATAAATATGAATATCAAGGTGAGCTAAATGTGCTAGTTGGAGAGATCAGTCCTAGCCGCCCAGGAGAGACGTCATCACGACCTACTAACTCAGATATTATTGGGAATGATTTCTGGGAAGGGATTCAGGTGAGGATGTAGAGATACCTCTGGCTGATGGTGTGGAGACATCTACTCGCAGCAACTGACATGTGGTTCTTCAAAGGCATAGGAGACAGTTTCTTCGACGCGTAAGCCTAGTAGCATCTACTCTCCTAAATGGCTCTGTACTTGCGGACTGAGGTATCTGAGCAGCACACTTACTGCTGGAGACTAACTCTGGTAATGCCAACACGAGTGGCCTAGTGGTCAAGAGTCCTGAGGTACTGGCTTCGAGTCTTATGCAGACTGAAGGTGCAGGACCTGTACCACTTACCCTAAAAAGCCTTACACAGGCTGGAGGACCGACAAACACCCCTGTGTGTGGATCTCACACCTCTTTATATACCTGTAATCTCAGCTTGTGGGCTGTCTGAGGGGTGCAGGTGTTGCTAGCCTCTCTCCACAGGGTTGGTTTATTCAGAGTTCAGCGCTGCAGCACCCTTTCCTTATCTCCCCTGTTGGAGGCTGTTGACATTTTCGTCACCTCTGCTCAAGGCTCTGGTGGCTGCCATGTCCTTGTAGTGGGGATACTGCAGTCTTGCATCATCCCTTGGAACTTGCATCTCTGACTTACTGGTGTCGATGGTTCCGTCGGAAAATAAAATATTGAGAGGGAAATATGGGCGACTACATGGCGGCTTCGGCGGACAGTACTATTTCTTAAATTATTTCCTGTGTCTGTAATCACCCACTAGAGTGGGAGTGATCCGGTAGGCCTGAAAATTTTTCTGCAGCTGTATGTCTTCCCCAAAATCATTCCAACCCTTGAGATGGGGTAAAGAGGGAAAGTAGAGTGCACATTCTAGATGCATAGGGTTGCGTCATGTAACATATTTCATTTTTTACAGTTAAAAATATCAGCTCAAATTACAGTACTTAGACCCTAGTGACATGGCGTTTTTTCCCCATCTGAGTTAAAAAACTTGAATAGGCAGAGCGGAGCCTGTCAATCTCCCTCTCGCTCTCACTCTCTCTCAGAAAGTTTCGCACAGTTAAAAGCAGCAGAAATATTATACATGTTTTCATTTTTAGCATATTTCATACTTATTTATGGCTTAAATAATGATTTCTGAATTTGTAATTTACAACTGTAATGAGAATTTAATGTTTGAATACTTACTATAATATATTTAGGTGCGATGGCAGGATGGTAACTAATCCGAAGTTGGCAGAAGTGTGGCAACATGACAATGTCATGGCATGTTGCTCTTGGCAGACCAAAGAGTTAATTTTTCATCCATCAAAATATACTTAAAATTACAGCATCAAGTCTGTACACATGTTTTTTTAAACCTAACTAGGAATGTTACAATGTTGTGATAAATTTTTTTTTTTTTGGAGCAGGAAAAAATATACTGTAACGTGTGTCATAACCACTGCACATGAAAAGGTTACCTACTGTTGATATCCTTTACGCTGGTACAGTGTGTGTGAGATTGTAAATACTATTAGGCGTGCAATGTTTATATGTTTTAACTCTGTACTGTTTCTATAACAAAATTAATTATTTGAAAGTTATGTCTGTTTATTTCAACTTTGCAACATTCCCCTAGCTATTTTGAAACAAAATTGTGTAACATGCTTATGTTTCTATGATTTGAATGTGTGCCACGATCCCAACAAATTTATCATAAATTAATAAACCCAGTATAAACTAAGTACCTGTGAAAAGAAGTATGATCGGAGTAAAAGTTACTGTAGGCATGTTTGTATGCATGTTTACCACTACTTGTTAAGTTTATTTACCACCACTATTTAAGTTTGACGCATGACACATCCTTGATATAATGCAACCGACTTCGTTTCATCTGTGCGTATTTCGTTCACGCACCAGGCAGAGTCTGAAATAGTATAACAACTATCAAAGTGCTTACACGTTGCGTCCCTTGTTGCGGGAACTAATACAGATACTTCAGTTTTGTACTATTCACCACAGTCAGAAAGCCACGCCAACCTCCCTCAGAAGATGAGTCAGCCAGCGGCCAATGTACCAAAACCACCTTCTACGGTCAAGTAGTTTAAGAGCGTGTCAGGGGATGACGCCACCTGTGACACTCCAGCCACCAGCAGATGCCGCAGCAGAAAACCCTTGGCTCCTTCCATGAGCAGATGACTTGACCAGCCCCACCCCCTCAGCACGGATAAAGTCGGCGGCCCGGCAGATATTATACCTGTGTGCAACCCAGAAATATTAGTTGTTTGTCTGCTCATCTAAGAGCAGCACAGCCATGGCAGCTCGCTCCACCACCGCATGTGCTGGAACTTTCTGCCGACCTCAACGTCTTCAAGACAACCAGAAGCTCTTCAGTTACAACCCCAACGCCTTCCAGATGTTCCAGAGGATCTCTCCAAGTAGTATCTTAAGAAGTCGTCATTCTCCCCCTCCCTTTTTTCGGCTTACCACTGGTAACAGCATTCCAAACTGCCATTCAGGAAATGGCCCCCTTAAGTCCCTGCATGACACGGAACAGAATATATATAGTCAGTTATCTAGTCTAGCTACCTAGTCGAATCTGCCTTCCAGCCTAGAACCAAGTCCCCTTCACCTGGCATTTGCGTAGTTGGTACTTCCGGTCAGCTTGAGGTAGATAGGAGGTAGTATGTACCACAGTGTCTATTCCTCTTGGGAATAAAACAAGAACTCCCTCTTACTTCTGATTTTCCTTCCTTACGTAACTGCAACTACCACGTAAATACAATGCCCCACAGAGTGAAATAGGAGACCGGGTAGTATCAACTGATTTACCAACCTAGTGTAGGACTGCAGAATCCCCCTCAGGGACTCGTACATCAAACAACACATACGCTCAACGGCCACTCATTCTGTGCATTCCGGTGTACAGAAAGGTAGAGCCACAACCACTAAAAGACAACCCATAAGGAGGCTAGACAACCAGCCCAGTTTGTACACCATCCACCGGGCCAGTGTGTCACCAGAGAGGGAGTATTTGACTGGTCCTGGAGGTCTGACCACCTTTGGGCCCACACCCACAGTTGTCTTGAGGACTCTGAGAAAACCTGCCTCTCTCCAACCACTACGCTGTTTGTGTCACCGGTGGGGGATAGGATATAGCTCTGCATCGTATCGGCTTTGGCTGTGGCCGAACATTGTAGCTAGGGACTATTGTCACCTCGTTCCCTCTTGTAAGGCCAATCATAGTACCCATCCATACCTTACACTAAAAGGAGCAGGAAACAGTTGCATGAGAGAAAGGCCACAGGCACGTACAAATCCACCTGGAGCTGCACCCCAGTCTCTCTGGCATTCTGCTACGATAACTCCTGAGACGAGTTCACACAGTCCGTCAGCTGGAGAGGCCTCACCTCCCAGCACCCTCCCCTTCTCTGTTTGCAGCCCCAAAGAAGACATCACAGACACCTCATCCCATTGTCTCAGCCATCCGCTGAGGAGAAGAAGTGCAGCTGGGAATCGTGAACCTTTGGTTACGGGGGGACCACGGAATACCAGCCCTGTCAAGAGCTACTCCAACTTCAGTAGCCACAGCCACCACTAGGGTACCCGGCTCCTCCGGCACCACCAGCAGCTGTCAACAATAGCCATGACCGGATCAGCAGTACAGCAGAACCACCACCGTTACAGGTAACTACATGACAGCGAGTCACACCGCCCACCGGACGGCCCAGCAGGTCATAGACTGTTCGTATGCCCCAAGCTACACGTCCCACTTTATATACTGGTTGGACCCCATCCTGCCCTAAGTAAGAGCGGCTGTTAACCCTGTGTGACTGAACTGCACACCCAAAACTGGTCCAGACTGTGACATCGCCGAGAGCTATTCCCGAGCCTGTCACACGAGTTGCATGCTTGAATTTACTGTCCATTTTGTTGAACTCGTTGCTCCCAGATTTTAGTAACTAAGATCGTCCTTCAATCAAAATAATCCAAACCATATCAATGACAAGAGGTTAAATATGATGCATGACGTCTTTTCAACAATGGTGATTTATTTAAACTACTTCCGCCCCATCCCTAGGTCAGTTGTTGCAGAGTTGGAAGTTAACTTTGTCCCGTTAATACTGGAGATTGTTCTGTCTGCCTCACAGATTGCTTTATTCACAGGCCCACCATAACAATGCTTAAAGACAGCGAAATATTTTACTACCCGGTAGATAATTCTAGTAGTAACTATTGCTTGTATTTTGATTAGCATCCCCTTCCAGCAGGCCGGTGACATCAGAGGCAATCTATGCATTCGCACCCCCTCGCTTGCTCTGTGACTACCCCTCGCCCTAGTGGCACAAGCCAATCAGCAGTGGGCAGCAGCCCAAAATTAGTACAAAAGCAGACAGCCCACATCTCCAGGCCAGTCTTCACTTCTAGCACTAGCAGCTCAGAATATCTGGCCAAATTGATCCCAATCTTCCTAGCACTCGCCGCTCAATAATCACCCATTTTAGGTTTGATCCAGCACCCGTTGCTCAGGACAATGGCCTGTTCACATTGCTTAAGCTATGCTTGCGATAGGGTTAGGTTACGTAAGTCAGGAGCTCTCCCGCTATGTAGCCCACAAACCCTGTAATCTCCTGCAGTTATGGACGTATCTTTTTCAAGGCTAGATCCTGTCACGTCCTTGCTTAGTTCACCCTGCTTTGTGTCAGCGATTACATTACGTCATTCTATACGCCTGTTTCGTACAACAATATACAAGAATTTTTTTGCATAGGCTACAGCATCACACACCGCATTCCCCCTTGTGTACGCCAGTCGCTTCTACCGGCCATCATAATTTGCACTTGTAGCTTTCCGGCTGATATTCGCGCAGTTGACCAGGAGCTAGAGTGCATTCACCACATGTTTATTTCCTTAAATGGAATAAAACATATGTCAGCTTTTAATTTGACTACTTTTCCTGTAGACTTAGCACCCTTCTGTAGTTATCCTCGCATAACAGGTGTGTAGGTGATGCCAGGGATGTCACTAACGAAATAAACACTATCTTTCCATACATGCTGTAGCATTGCGTATGTTATAATTTATACATTCGGAAACTATTTTAACTTTCTATATATTCTTCTGTTAAAGTCAGTAGTTGATTTAATGTTTAAGACATTGTGGCAACGATAATTTGTTTGAATTTTGTATACGTTCGTTTTTCCCAATTTATTATTTTATTCAAGTCACTGCAGCAGTAGTAATTGTCATAGGAAGACAGTGCAACTTTTCGCTGGGTTAGGAAGCTGGACACGTAGCCACCGGGTTGCACCATACGAGGTCACAGTTGGCCGACGTGACCCGTGACAGGCATGTAATACTTTGATTTGAGAACCACGTCAGAGTTCACAGACTATTTTTAGACATTACCGCACTTTGCGAAGCCACGATTGGACCACATTTACTTGATGCAATATTCAGGCAGTATAAATAGGGCATGTGCAATTTTCTCGTGGTCATTGTTTAATAATTTACATCAAATTGTCACAGTTTATTATCCAGAGAGTTCAGCGATGTAATGTCCGTGCAGGGCGGCGAGAGACCATGATGCCATTTCATCTCTTGCTTTGATTTTTTTTTTAAGTTTGTCAATTGTTTTGAAGAGACGGTAATAAACTCCAGTGAACAATTATTTAATCTTTAACTTATATTCTTTTGGAACTCCTGTCATCAACAAACTTTCAAGTGTTTATTTAATTCTGAGTCTCAAAATTTTCACTGAGCTAGTACGAACTAGTGTTTGCTACAGACTTCAACGAGCACGTACAGTAAAACATTACAATGCATTAGCTTTGGCATCCTTTCCCTCCACCCTGCGGGATTAACGGAAAGGAGGAGTCTCACAAATACACTGTCCTGGAAACAGCTTGTAGGCCGGTGTTCACTAGCCTCTATTGAGCGGTCTCCACTGGAAGAGACTTGCGTCCCTTAAGTAGGGAAGACTGGGACAGGGCCCCATACCCATGTGCGTCTCTGGACAACATGAGGCCTGACTTCCGTCGTGAACCGCAGTCTCTTCCAGACTTGGGAATAGGGTGTCCACCCGTCCGCTCGCACGAGGTGCCACATGTAAAATTGCACAAGGAACCTGCAGACATGATACAGTAGTAGAAGAAGTAGTAGTAGTAGGGTAAAGTCCAATTCCCAATGCCCTACGCCCAGAGGAAAGGACTAAAAGAAAAAGTGAGACAGACACTCTCAGCATCAGGCAGAATATACAAATATAAGCCATCCCTGGTTAAACAGATAGCTAACTTTACTCCTTGCTCGGGCACAAATGTTATGCCATCTGCAAGACCCAGTGGAAGTTCCAGTGCCCAGAGACCTCTTCACATCACCCAAGAAAATTGGGCCAATGGAGTACCATTGGTGGGTCGCCGAGCATCTGAGTCAACCCAACCAGCCTCCAACACCAGTAGTAGCCTACCTAGTGCCAGCTATCTTGCATCCCACACCTCTGACAATGGCTCAGGTCTCTCTATCTACCACAACTCTGTGCCAGAATCAGTCACACCTTCCTCAACTGCTGTATGCCCACAACATCACTCAAGTATATCAAAGGCAGCAGTGGCACCTAGATGCTGAATTGTGTTGCCCAAACCTGATTTTGTGCCCTGCCGCATAGCCCCACGAACAGTTTTGTACAACAGGAAGGCGCCCACACCTAAACAGAACTGAACCCCAGCACATACAGAAGCCCCTAGTTTAGCATACAGCCAAAAGACCTGGACTCCTCTGCAAAGACTATCAGCACAAAGGAACAAGCCACGACCGCCAACTCCACGTCTATGGAGCCCATGATAATCAAGACTTTGGGGAGTCACAAAAAACACCCCATGGTGCCCGCATACACAGCCAGAATGTTGAGTGAAGCTCGTAGCGAGCACGAGACTGAAGAGGCCAACTCGGCCACAACCGGACAAAATCGCTCTTTACATCCAGGATGTTCTGGAACGGGAATCTATCGCAAACAATGCAGCCACTGTCACCTCTGGCACCACTACACCTGCCTCAGCTGAGAAGACCCGCCCATGGTATACTGACGGATTAGAATACAGCTATGAAGATTGTCGTACCCTGTAGACCACATACTGTTAACTGGGTAACTTGCCCTGGCTGCGAGATACATACGGTACACTGCACCCTCTGCGGGGAAAACTTCCACCATGCATGCATTGGATGGCCCAACGAGCCAATGAATAGGCCAGACTTGGTCTACCAGTGAGAGGTGTGCAAACGAGCTGCAGAGTATAGACCCGCAAACCCTGGGCATACCTCAACACACAGTCACGTAACGTGCATGGGAGAAACACAATTTCCAGAGTTTGCTGCACGGCCACATGAAGACCCATGTACTTTCATCAATGAACGTGAACGTCAATTCCACCTTCAAGTAATCCCCGAGAAACACTGGGTTTCCCAAGCCCACCTCAAGCTAAAGGTGAAGGCACTAGACGAAGAGTCGTCGCTCATTTAATGACTGAATTCTATAGCTTACTCCAAAAGCCTGGGGACAAGATAGAGATCTTTGTAAGCAGAAAAGTACAGATGCATCACAAAATTTCCTAATGGCGACGAAGAAGACTGCATCCGGAAAGTCACTAGCCTACAATTGCAGTGAGTAAGGAACTTCCTGATCTCTCCAAAGCCCCCCCCCCCCCCCCCCAGTATGGAAGAAATCATTAGCCAGGCATGTGAAACTGAACAAAATTTCATGGAGCAAGCCGAGATCAATTGACAACTGGGAAGGGGGAAGGGAGAACAGAGTGACAGGCAGCGTGCCCTCACCCATTGACAACCACCCGCCACGCCTTTCCGCTACGCATGACAACAAGCAAATGGAAAAAGATGCGCAACTCGTGGGCTGCGACTCACCAGTTGGGTGGAAGCAAAAAGAAGTAACTCCACAGGGAGAAACACGAGTCGACTCCGACGTCAAACTAATGACCATTCGTTATCAATCCGCACCATGGAAGTCTACGACACCACTGCAGCTCCTACAGCTCAAAATCGAGACTGGCGAACTAGCCCCGAGCCTGCCTGTCAAGAAGACCAGGAGTCAAGCCCAATGTACCCGACGCCATACAAGGCTACTTCTAGCATCTGAAACAACAATGCTGCAACCTGAAGCAAATTGCCAAGTTGCGGAGTTAGGCTTTGAACAAGTCCGAGAAAAGCAGGACGAATATGTAAGCCATAATTATCTGCAACCCTTCACCAGAGTCCATTCTTTCACAATGGGGGAAACTGTAATACTTCGCAGCCATCCTCTGAGCAAAGGGGGCAATCAGTTCAGTGCACAATTAGCAGACAAGTGGGAAGAATCCTACAAGATAATTGGACGACAAGAAAACATTTACTGGGTGGAAGATAGTCGTGGAAGGCTAAGGAAAGCTACACGGGGCCAGATACGCCCATATCCTGAATCCGCCTCGGCGCCTGTTCAGTATTCACTACCCCCGTTACTCTCAGACACATTGGACGATGCAAAGGAATTAGTATCTATGTCCGCTGGCCAGGAAGAATGGACATCTCTCTCTGCCAGGGCGGACGTAGAAGAACAACGGGAAACGAACAGCTACCACTCTGAGCCAGTTAGGAATAAGGCACCTAACGCCAACAGAGTAGATGTCTCCGTTAGGACTACACCATCCCCACCCTCAGAGTTTTGAAGGAAGTTCAACCACCACTCTGAGAAATGGACTCCAAAAGCTACGGACGGAGATTTCCTGGAGAAGTCCAACAGATGGGAAGACCAGCCACCAGCGCCTGCACCGGACTGCCAGCACCAGCCGAACCGCTTCAGACAGTACCGCCAGATTGCCAGCCAAGACTGCATCACGATGGAATGCACCACCAGCTCGAAAGAGCATCATCACTTGCCAGGAGCCACCAACGACGGACGTCTTCACGGAAACGCCTCAGAGCAGCCGCCATCCCCTACAAGGACAGCATCCAGAGCAGCCAACGTCCGTGAGGTCCAGCCACCTACGTCGGGTCTGCTACCACTTTGGCCACAGTCACGTCTGATCGTGCGCCGACTCAGCACTGCAGTCAATGCTCAACGCGGAGTCTGCCGCCTTCGAGTATCTGGTGCATCAGGTGGTAGAGAGTATCTCGCAGCAAGGCAGTGTCTACATTCACAGGTGGCTTCCACCCGATCAGACTCCAATATCCTGCATCCCTCTGTAGCAGAGATTGCTGAATAAAAAGCAGAGTTTTCCTAGTCAGATCGCCTTCCATCTATCCTAAGAGATGAGCTCTAATTTCATTTTGTTCAGATGAAGGCCACAGAGGAAGTGCTATATTGTCCACGAGAGATCATGCCTTTCCACGACCTCAAGGATTAGCTTCCATCGCAGCGGAGAGGGGGCAAATTAACGCATGATGTCTTTTAAACAATGGTGACTTTAACGACTTCCGCTACACCTTACGTCAGTTGTTGTGGAGTTGGAATTTAACACTGTTCCGTTAATGCGTGTGATTGTACTGTCTGCCTCACAGATTGTTTTATTCACAGGCCCACCGTAACAATGCTTAAAAAGAGTGAGTTCTTTTACTTCCCACTAGATAAATCTAGTAGTAATTATAATTATTGATATTATTTATAAATGGTAATGATCCTAAACAAAAGACAAGCAATAATTATAGCTTGTCTTTTGTTGTTTAGCATCCCCTTCCAGCCGGCCGGTGACGTCACAGAGGTAAGATATGCATTTGCACCCCCCGCTCTGCGACCTACCCCTTGCCCTAGAGGCACAAGCCATTAGCAGCACACAGCGGCCCGCAATTAGTATAAAAGAGGAGAGAGCCCACGTATCCAGGCCAGTCTTCACTTCTAGCGCTCGCAGCTCACAATCTGATCCGATTGATCCCAACGCTATCTACCGCGCGTCGTTCAGGAATCACCAGTTCTAGGTTTGTTCCAGCACCCGTTCCTTAGGACAATGCCCCGTTCACATTGCTTAAGCTACACTTGCAATAGGACTAGGTTACATTAGTCAGGAGCTGTGCCGTTACGTACCCCACAAACCCTGTAACCTCCTACAGTTACGAACGCATCTGCAGACGACCCTTCTTTAAAGTCTTTTACAAGGCTAGATCCTGTCATGTCCTTGCTTAGTTCACACTGTCAGCGATTACATTAAGTTGTTCTCTATGCCTGTTTTGTACAACAATGCAAGAGTTTGTAGCATAAGCTACAGCATCTCACACTGTATTCCTCCTTGTGTTCGCCGGTCGCCTCTACTAGCCATCATAAATAGCACTTGTAGCTTTCTGGCAGATAATTGCGCCACTGACCAAGAGCTAGAGGGCATTCACCACGTGTTTGTTTCCTTAAATGGAATAAAAGTGGTTCAGTTTAAATTGAGTACTTTTCCTGTAGACTTAGCACACCCTTCCGTAGTTACCCTTGCGAAACAGGTGTGCAGGTTATCCCGGTGAATTTTGCTCAAACGAGCCAAACACTATTTTTCTATACACGCACTAGCTTTGGCCACCCTTTTCCTCCTCCCTGCGGAATTAATGGAAATGAGGAGCCACACAGGTACACTGTCCTGAAAACGGCTTGTCGGCCTAGTGTTCACTTACTTCTCTTGAGCAGTCTCTACTGGGAGAGTCTTGCATTCCCTATGTTGAGAAATCTGGAACAGGGCATGCATCTCCGGACAAGGTGAGGCCTGACTTCCCTCGTGTACCGCAGTCTCTTCCAGACTTGGGGCGAATAGGGTGTCCGTCTGTCCTCCACCCGCACGAGGTGCCACACGTAAAATTGCACAAGGAACCTGCAGACGTGGTACAGTAGCAGTAGGGTAAAGTCCAATTCCGAATGTCTTACGCACAGAGGAAAGGACTGAAAGAAAAAAAAAATTAGACAGATACCCTCAGTATTTGGTAGAACACACGAATATCAGCCATCCCTGTTTAAACAGATAACTAACTTAACTCCTCAAGCTCAGGCGCAAGCGCTATGCCATCTGCAAGACCCAGTGGAAGTTCCAGTGCCCAGAGACCTCTTCACATCACCCAAGAAGATCGGCCCAATGGAGTACCCTTGGTGGGTCGCCGAGCATCTGAGTCAACCCAACCAGCTTCCAACACCAGTAGTAGCCTACCTAGTGCCAGCTATCTTGCATCCCACACCTCTAACAACGGCTCAGGTATCTCTATCTACCACAACTCTGTGCCAGAATCAGTCACCCCTTCCTCAAGTGCTGTATGCCCACAATGTCCCCCAGGTATATCTAAGGCAGTAGTGGCACCTAGATGCTGAATTGTGTTGCCCACACCTGATTTTGTGCCCTGCCACATAACCACACGGCCAGTTTTGTACAATGGGAAGGCGCCTGCACCTAAATAAAACTGAACCCCAGCAAACACAGAAGCGCCTGGCTCAGCATTTAGCCAAAATACCTGGATGTCCTTCGTGAAGACAGTATAGTCTGTATTTATTCCTGGTACATAATGTGTTAATACTACAGTTATTTACAGTTGTAACAGGGTTAAACACAGTTATGGAAAAATATTATGTTTATTATGTATAATGTACTATATCGTGTATAACACAAATATGTTAACAATGTAAAATATTAACCATAATAACTATTGTCAATACATACAATGTTAAAAAGAGAGAACACATATGTTTGGTTATTGGCCTAAATTGTGAGCATTTATACTAAATGGTTTTTTTTAAAGTATGGCAGAATTCTTTGAACAGCTGAAAACAGTAAATAAACAATTTGACAGTTAAACTTAATGGGTCACATGGGAGTGTTTATGTCAACATGTAGTGGAAGGATACGTAATCTGTAACCAAAACTATAACTTTAGCACGACATCAGGAAAGTGTGAAGTAACCATTAATGCATGATGCATTCCGATGCATTTATGAAGTGCACTCTACAAACGACTTTGCCCTATCTTGGAATGCAAAACTCCTATTGGGGCAGGTCAACCATAACAAACCGTACTTGAAGTGAGACAGTGCCCACAGGACATTGGTACCGTCAAAGCTATTACTGACACGTGCGCCAAGATTGTACTGTTTGCCCAGATTTGCCAAGAAGCCATCATGTCAACATCACTCTTTGAAGATTGTACTGTCTACCGAGCCACTGGCACCCTCCAGCGAAGGTCGCACCAGTTCTACAGAACACCACTGGAGGGTAACACGCATTCTATTAGAGCAGCTCCAGCCTCCAGAGCCTCCCACTGAGGAGTAAAGAAATGTCAATGCCTCCATCACAGGAGATAAGAAATGAATGTCACTCCTTCAGCAGCAAGAATTTTCAACCCCTGAGAAGTGAGGCTAGCTTCCCCCTCACCCTTCTGAGCCCGACAATCTCCAGAAATTAGTATAAAAGGACCAGTATAAACATGGCTCAAACTGTCTCTACACCTACACTGCTGTAAGGGGCGGACGTAGCAGTAGGGGTAGGTGCTTGCAAACCCTCCTCCACCGCTTGTCAAGGCCTGAGACTTTCTTAAAGGTGCAGGTGCACAAGCCATTAGGCCATCAGAAAAAACACAGATGTAATGGCCAGTATCTTTTCATGCCAGAAAACATCTTCACCAAGAGCTCAACACTCCTTTGGCTACCACCAGCCCCGTCTGCAGCCCCACATATCCAACAGCTCCTGGGAGACACCACCATCCAGAAGGACCTGCCAACGTTATTCTCAGCCCCCTTCTCTCCCAGGTTAACCACAGAAATCCTAGAGGTAACGGTCACTACAACGTCCCTTATGGACCACCTCCACTGCCCACCTTCTAGTTGAGCAACACATACAATTACCCTTCTGGTAATTAATCCCACAGTCTAGGTCCCTCCAGAACAAACCCCCTCCCCCAATAATTAGGTAGGTTTAATTTTTTTTATTTAAATTGATTTTTCTTACCATATTAATTTGCCCACGTAATTTTTAGCTTTGTAAACAGGTCGCCTTCACCTGGCTATTCAGCATAGGGTTAACTTCTGTAAAATCAATTTTTATATTAGTACGAGTGTGCGGAACCACCATGTTCAAATATGGATTGACGCACTCTCGTGCCTCTCACTCCTGCCTATTTAGGGAGTATGCTACGTACGACACACTCTGGGTGCAAATTGCTGTACTCCTGTCTCTCCGGTTCTGAACAGGTAGGGGAGCTAATCAAGGCATATGAGTGTGCTGATTCGCAAGAGACTGGCTAGATAGGAGCATTTCTCAGGCAGGTTTGGGTGCACTGGCCACACAGTACGAGTACCTGGACTTGTTCAGACTAAAGCCTCCTTCTTCATGCTACAGGAGTCCCAAGAGGTTCGGCCCACTCGTGTATGATCTAAAGAGGTTGTTTGATTCTAGTGACCCACAAATTACACTTAGCAAATTGCACTTTCTCACATTAGAATAATGACTGGGGAACAAAATAACTACTTCACAAGAATTTAAGTTTGCCAAAACGTATTTATTACGCCTATATGAAAATACGGGGATGCTTGGCTCTGTATATAAAATTATTATTTCGAATGTAAAATATTTACGTTACGTTATTGCAGGTAAAGGCAAACCTGCGGAATAAAATAAAACCTAATTAACTCAAAAATTTCTAATCGCAATTAGCAGTGAGTAGTGAGGGGAGGTTGTCCAGAAGGGACGACATATATGGCTTGCTACCGTGGAGTGCACAGGATTGACTCTGGTAGTGAGAATGCAAGGGTATGGATATTGTGATACCTTGGAGCTTCACCGTGGGTTTTCTCCATGGGCTGCGAGGTTGGAGTTGAAGTTTTTGGTCAGCGGTAGGAGAGCTTTCTTCAGGCTGTTGGAGAGCCTTCTTCAGACTACTGGAGAGGAAGTCGTTTGCCGACTGGAGAGCCTTTGTACGCTGTTGAGTCTTCCGCAGACAGTGGAGAGCACTTCAACCTTATTTCGGTCGACGGGCAGACGTGACTGGCGAAAGCGATGTCGCTTATCCTTATATAGTGCAAACTATAGTTTGGTGGTTTCCCCAGGGGTGCGGGGGTTGATAGCCTCATATCACATAGGTCATTAAAAACAGGGCAGTGGGCTGTGCCACACATTTGTTATCTCCCCGTCTGGAGGGTGTGACATATTTACCGTCTCTCCACGAGGCTCAGACAGTAGTGACAACATCGGCCGCAGGGGTGCTGCTCTCTTATGGCATCCCTGTTAACTATCTTCTTCCTCTCTGCTGTCAGTGGCACGGTGGGTAAAACAAGCTTTGACATTGGGGGTGGCGACCGCATGTCCGCATATGGGTGGGCAGTACAATCTTCAGTAAATATCCGCATGTCTCTAGTTGTCCGTAATGCACACATCACTCCTGTAGCCACGAGATTAATTGCCTGCTGGCGTGTGACTTGCACTGTATTGCTTTCATCGCTTGATAATGGGGTGAAATCGTAAAGCGGACATGCTCGCTACGCAGTAGGGTAGCATGCGTCAATCGCCCACCCCCTGAAGCGACGTGGACCCATCTTCAAGCGTGGTCACTTCTGCTTTAGGTATGGAGGTCTACCCCTCAATCATTCTTCTGTCTTTATTCTTCGGTTGCAGCTCTGGACTCACACCTCTTCTGTGTGCGAGTGGAACGTTAAGTTGCGGAAGCCTGTTATCTGGTCAGTGGGTTAATGTCCTCCTCCCTCCCCCTCTTAGGCACTCTCTCTACCCCTTCGCTGCATGCCTGGGGTGGCGGTGCGACGTCTCGTCTTGTCGGGCCAGCTCTTTCTTTGCTTCACAGCGGGGAGGAGAGAACGAGGTAGGGAATTTACAGGAGCAGGTCATGTCTGTTACGAACTCTAGTTTTCCTGGTTCGAGGGCCAGCTCACATAAACATGAAATCTGCATATTGTGAATAACAACTGCTTGATAAAAGAATCATTTCTAGTGATATGAATGAATTGAACTCTTACCTTTGGTCTTGAGAAAAAAAAATGTCTAATACAGTCCTACTCGCAAGGACAAGCAAAGGAATGTTTACTGTGGCCCCTGTGGGAACGATTAAAACTGGCATTTTCTTATGCCAATGCGGTTGCACTGTAAAACGAGTTACGTGTGGAAAAGCAAAGCGAGTTATTTACATTTTAATTACTTTAAGCCCTAAACGTGACACTATCATCCCCTACAGTTTAAGATAAAGAACAAAGGAGGACACACATTGACACTTGCAATAGTAAACACACGACAATATTCACTGGTTTTCATTACAAATAATCAATATTTGGTTTTGTTAGTTACAGTAGGCAACTGCATTACTCACTTTACATGTAGCCAATGTATGGCGCACTACCGTTATCTACTAAGTTCACACATTTTATTCTGTCATTTCCTTTTAGCATGTTAACATATTAGGCCATTGCCTGGTACAATCACTTTACCAATAAAGTTTACACATATCACTTGCACTTTCTACTTTGTAAACTTACATTTAGGAGGCTATTGCCTGTTTCTAATTTCGCATTACTTGAAATTACGTAATTGACTACAACTATTTGCTACACTATGTTTGGACAAATTTCTTACTCTGTCTTTGTGTATTATTTTACATAGCTTAGACCAATTGTCTTTCATATACCTACCCTCTGCTTTACTGAACACATTTCCCCTTTCTTTCTACTTTAACTTCTGGCACTTGTGACTTAACTTACATTACATTTAGCTTGATGTCTACAATGGTTTTCTCCCTTTACTGCATTCACTTTTTGGCTCAGGTGCCATGACTTACCCTTCAGTTAACCTCTAGTAATTTATATTGGGGTTCTTCCTCAATATCCTAATTCAACCTCACCTAACTCCGTATGATCCTAGGTCACCATTATTTACAATTCAAATACTTCCTTTCACAATTCCTAACTAGACAACTTAATTCTTTCAATTAATTTCACAGGTACTAAACCTTACCTTAATTCTCGCAATCATATTGACGCCTGCCACTTATACCTATATACCATAAACGACTATAGCTCATCCAACGTACTTCAATTCTGCAGGAAACAACTACCAGATGTCTAACAGGATGTGTTCCGGGAAAGGACATGGAAGATACTTGGTTTTCCAGACTGTTCCTGACCTGCCCTTCTCTCTCTACTAAGAGTATTTAAACCCAAGAAAGGAGCAAATCAAGCACGACGTTTTACGAATGCACAGAGAGTTGTTTTAACTAAAACGCACCTTGTATACACTTAAACCAAAAGGTATTTAAAGCTGCCACGCAAAACGTCAGCCTCCCAGACGCACCTGGCAAACAGTCTCTCGCCACACCGCTGAAGATGACAAGAGCGCCGCCGAACGCCTGAGGCCATATCCTGAGTGCACGAGGGTAGTTCTCCCACTCTGCTTACTCCAGGAAGATGTCACAGGGGCATGTCAGGTCTCCCACCCTGGCCCGCCGCGCACTCCAGAGTGAGCCGCATATAAAGCAGTGCGCGGTCGAGGTCGGGAGTTATCATCTCCAGTAGCTAGCCTCAACACTTCTTGTGCTGCGGCTTTCTACTGTCTTAGGCCTAACGGTCCTCTCCAAGAACTTTCAGTTCTTCAGTGGCTGCTGCCACCACCTACCAGAGGCTTCAACACCTCCTAGTAATCACCGTCACCAGACATTGGCCATCGATCTAACACTTACGTTGTCAATCCTCCTGGGTCTTCAGTGTCCATTACTTGCTGGTAGTGGCTCCCCTGTTAAAGTTAGGACCTCTTCTAGGCAACCCCGATAGTATTAGTTATGTCAGTTACTAACATTTTTACCCTCGCATCTTAAGTAGACTTAGGAGTGGGTCACCTTCACCCGTAATCTGTGTAGCTTAATTACTTCAGCAGCACAGATCTATTGGTAGCACGTACGAGTCCCGTATGTATTTATTACTATAATTAAGTCTTAATGTATCCGAGAGTTCTTTGTTCTAGAGGTATAACCTATCTGTCACCAGTATTCAACCTAAAAGGGCAAGCAAGAGCTCGAGAGTTATTTTTAACATACAGTAAGACGTCAGACCCCCTTCAGAGCCTGTCTGTCGACACACACACCTCATCTTTCGACTGCCACAAATTCTGAACACTTTGGTGCACAGAACGGTACAGCCTCCACCATTAGAACACACCCCACAGAAGCGGAACAGCCACACTAAGTTGTAGCGCTGGCCGAAGTGCCTAGCTAAGGTGCTGGCAGGGATAGCTGCTTGGAAGTGGAGGCCCTATGTTTGTGGACTATACTCGGCATTGGCAGGAACGCGGTCTACAACCCACACCTCCAGGTACTTGCACTGTTTGGAGTCGGGGAGCGCACCACCAGCCATTGTCGGCCTTACACGTCTAAATTAGGGATACGTCTATTGCTTGCTGTTTCCATGAAATCAAGTGTATTATATACCTATGCCATTCAACAGCTGGTATGGAGCTCAGAGAGCAGAAAAGAAGGCAGAGTGCAGTGCTGCCAAATATGTCTGTGCGGCAAACCTCGTTGTGCCAGGAGTTGACACTCCTCGAGGGCAGGCACAGGCCGCTCGCCCCAGTTAAGACCGGCTACGAAGTCCACCTGGCAGTAGGAGCCCTGGTCACCAGGAGCGACACCAGGCTAGGGTGGGCCAACGCACACATCAGCAGCTGGGCCAGTACCAAGTGGGACAATCGCTATCAGGCAGAGAATCATAGCAGTTACACCTCCAACAAGACCAAAGGAATCCAGGATGCCACACGCCCCACTTTCAGCACTGCAGTACCTACTTCTGCATCTTCCCAGAACATCCCGTCAATCTCTGGTAAGTACACTCTGCCCCAGAGGGCCAGTGTCATTGTGAGACATATTGCTCATCTGATTACACCCTCAAGTGGGACAATCGCTATCAGGCGGAGAATCATAGCAGTTACACCTCCAACAAGACCAAAGGACTCCAGGATGCCACACGCCCCACTTTCAGCACTGCAGTACCTACTTCTGCATCTTCCCAGAACAGTCAATCTCTGGTAAGTACACTCTGCCCCAGACGGCCAGTGTCATTGTGAGACATATTGCTCATCTGATTACACCCTTACGTACCCAGCAGACAGCCTACAAGGCCGACAATGGTGTCCAGAAAGAAGGGGAACTGAGTCCCTAGGCGCAAGCGAGACTGACCTAGTGCAGAAACAAAAGTCTCTTGTACAAAAGTAATTTGAAGCGACACACGTCGATACATATCACAAAAATAGAACTATATTTTCGAGCGCAAGCTTTCGCTTAAAAAAAAAAAAATTTTTACATGGGAACGCTTTACTATTTCTTACTACTACAAACACATATTCATATGGAACCTATTCCTTTTTCTGACCTATCCTATTCTGGATAGTATTATTAAGCGAGCGTTATATACTTATTGCTCCTAAAATCAAAGCTAGTTCTCTCTAACTTATGGCAGAACCTTTCGCTTGCAATCTTTACCTAACATTTATATACATTTTTGTTCAATTCTTTTCCTCACTTTGATTTGACAAGTTTAACATTGGGCGTTAGCATAAATGCTTAGTAAGGCCGGGAGTTTCCTGGACGGCAGTTATGGCACAGTGCATTTCACCTTTTGGAGTAACTCAAAGTTGCCCAGTGACGCATTGTTAGGAGACGTGAGGATTATGCCTTTTGTGGATATGAGCCTGCTGATAGGCCTCGTTATCGCGCATCTCACTTCCTAACCATGCTCACTTTTCTCGTGGCTCTATGTCAAATGTGTCATACTTATACATCACAAAACAGAAAAATCCTTATGATTAATATCATTTACACTTTATGTGAGCATGTTTGGGGTAGGGGTCAATTAAGCATGAATTTTCAAGCTTGTTCGGAATTGACACTACGTTATTTCCCCCGTGCTTTGTTGCAAGCTAATGACAAAAGATATTTACACAATGCAAAACAAATTAGAAGTATTTACATTTACATCAGATAGTGTCCATTGTCAGGAAGAAAGTCTACAGATTTAATAGGGCACTCGTTTATGTAGGACCTCGGTTCCTGGCAATATGTTTCTGAATTCCTAACCTTTAAAAGACCTATTCTAACAACACATAATTTGGGTAACTTTGTTGGTAATGCAATTGTACTCTTTTCCAGCGGACAAACATGAATACACTTCTACTCTTTCCCTCTAACCTAAGGTTAGGGCTTGCTTAAGGACGTCTTTGTCGCCTAACCTTCCCTACGAAGCGAAATTACTACGAGCTCTTGCACTCTCATATGCAGAGTATTTCCAACACTATCACTCCCTACTACAGTTTATCACTTTCTCAGTCTCCTAGTAGGGGCAACGATGAAAAATGGCATAGCCAAATACGCACTCCGGTGACACTGGGGCTGTTCGGTGACTGGTGCTATGGCGCTTCGGCGATCGCCCTCACTTTCTCTGTGGTGCAGTTGTGGTCAAAGGCTAGCGGAATGATGCAGGTGGTCACCAAGGTTTTTCCCTGTAGCGCCCTGGGATGTGGATTGTGCATCTGGCATGCAGTGGCGTTACTCGTCGTGGCTGGACAGCGGAAGGGGGCAGTCCTGGGATGGCAGCCTGGGTGGTGATGTCTGCCAGGTAAACGTCTCTGGCAACAGCCAGGGTTGTTCTTGGTGCAGATTAGCTCATTCTCAGGTGTTGATCTTTGAGTCTTCAACGCAACATTCGTGGTTACCTTCCGCTCCAGACAATGGAGCTGTTTTGACAGCTCCAACGCTTTCGAGCACCCGGGAATTCGAGTTTACTTTCTCCACGGATCGCATTAACCGTTTAACGGGCTTTACGTCTGCAAACTCTCCAATGGCATCTGTCACTTGGTTGACCAATGCTCTTGTGGCTCCCTTGGTAGGCGGTAGGCTCTCTCCTGTTGCATAACTCCCATTGTGGATAAGCGGTAAGGATGGGAGGGGTAGCCGGTTGCATATCCACGCATCCCTATCCTTGGAAATTTCAACGCCCTCTGGGGTTAGCATGGATGGAACTGAGCCTGGAGGCAATGGGTACATGGCCTCGTCCAGTTCAGGTTCCTCAGATAGCGCTTCCTCCTGTATGGGAGTGAAGGCTGTGGAGACTGTTACGCCCTCCGGCGAGGTTATCTTGGAAGTTTCCTGGTGTTCTACAGCCAGAGGTACTGCAAGGGGTAAAGTAAGGAGGTGGCAACTTTTTACCAGTAACCTATTAACCCTATCGGTGGGGCTGCACCACGAGCTTTCGGATAGGATACAGTTTTTTCCTGTCTGGCGTCAGGGGTGAATAGGGGATATATGAGCTGAAGGTCGAGGGTAGTAACCTCTATGATACTCCTCCTCGTAATGACTGCCGAGCATAGGATCTGTAGTACTTGGGAGGGGGTGAGTTTTCCCGTCTCTTGTCTTATGTTTTGGACATACTGATCAGAGGTTGGGGCGTTTGTCTCGCTCACCTCTTGGGTGGTCAGGGTTTGGTTCCTTCTTTGGGTTCCGTCTCTAGGGGGTTCACTTCTGTGTAAGCAGTTTGGACTTCGAGTCAGGAGTCCGGGGTTCATGTCCTCACACAGCCTCGGTCCTATCTGTATCTATTATAGATTTAAAGATATCTCTCTTTAGTTTCGGACCATGGCCCGGTTGGTATCCCTGCAGAGTGACCGTTCCGCCCGAGGAGCGATTCTTGCTTCTCATCTAGGGGGCTGTGTCCCTTGCTGTCAGGTAGGAGAGGTTCTCCTTTCTGGGGCTTGCCTGGTCGGGCAGTCTGGTTGAAGTGCCGGCCCAGGCAATGCCAGCAGTGTGGCAAAGGGGCAGCAGGTAGCGGAGTGGTCGCGTTGCGCCCTCCAGGCAGTCTAGGGAAGATGACTGGGCCAGCGTCCTTGGCAGCGCATGCTAGCGTGTTTATCCTAGACGGCAGGCGGTTGTTATCTTCAATTTCCCTCACTATCCCAGCCAGTTTCTCTACAAACTGCGGCAGTGGGGTGCAGGAGTTTCCTGAATGAAGGAAGGAGGGTGCGGGCAATGTTCCTTATCCTTTGATTCTCTGTCTGTTCCGTATAGATACATTTCTGTATCCACTCCTTTTGGCAGATAAAGAGTTTGAAATCTTCGTAGGGGGCCTGAAATCATGAGTGACAGTCCGTAATCAGTCCTGATAGGACCTAATCTCCTGTAAAGTGTGCTGAGAGCAGAGTTCTAAATTGAGTCCATCCATCAATGAACTCGCCGTACTTCTCCCACCATTTATGGGTCTTCCCACCCAGTTGGTGGCGTGCCCTACCTACCCACTGTTTGGACGGTATGAGATATCCTCGCATCTCCCTTTCGCACTCATTTACGAAAACTTCCAGATCCTCATGCGGCATGCTGTTAAATTCTGGTAGCTGCATTCCTCAGTATAGTCCAGTTGGTGCGTGTGTTCCCTTCTACACACTATGCATTGGTATACTTGCCCTGGGTGGTTAATCATTTCATCCGGCCAACCTATGCACCTGTGGTGGTACTCTGTTGCATAATAAGCCTATGCAAATACCTTGGATTGCCCTTGATCATCTAACTCTGGCCAATGACATGTGAATATTTGTGTCTGTCTGCATGACTGACACCTAGACTCTAGACCGTCTGTGTGTCTAGGCATGTCTTCCCATCCTAGGCACACGTAGTATTGCTAGGGACCCTGAAAAATGGTAAATAAAAACTATAAATATCGGCGCAAAAAGCTGGTTGAAACTGTGTAAAAAATCGGTGCAAAAACTTTAAGCGGTGTAAAAATTTCAAAATTATTAATAAAGCTGTAAAAAAATTTGTAACACTTTACACATAGTAAATTTGTGAAACTAAGCAGTGGAGTTCATAAAAAATCCCGATTTTCAACTTTAATGAAATTTTTTACTGAGTGATTCCACCACCGATGCGAATAAAAGAGTCATATTTATTGCATTTTGTTCTTTCGGTGACGTGACAACTTTAAATTATAGTAATTTGAATGTTATTTCCTTACGAGCAAAAATTTCCACTGCATCATCAAAACAATGAGCAGTTCTAATTGCTACTTTCTCGTAAGAAGAGGCGCAAAACAACCTCGTCTCACGAAAGATGATAAATGTGACAAGCTAAAGTTCTACGCCTCACCAATTAAATAAACAGAATTTCAATTAATATATTACAAGGTCAAAAAAATAATAAAACTGCGCCATCTACAATTCTTCCTCACATAACCTGAATAATTTAAAAACATGTTTACATGAAAAAAAAAATATATATATATATATTACCAAAGATATACGAATCTGTGGAGCGTACTGTGTGCCTTTGCCGCATAAACATGCGGCCAGCAATTAATGGTGACAGAAAATTTTATTACCATTTTTTAAAATGTTACATTAGTTATGCAATGAAAAGTGAAAAAGGACGAAATGCAAACAATATAAGTTTACTTTAAAAAGTCGTTGAGATCAGTTTATTTCAGAAACATTGCGACGTACAGTTGCAATAGATGCTCGTTGGCAATATCACTTCGGCGGTGTAACTTCAATGAATCGATTGTGTTGACTTCCCGATCCCGACTACATATTGAAACTGTTTATCGAATTTGCGCCACAAAAATTAGGTATTCACAACACAAAAATGAGAGTGAAGTGTTTATTATGATAAAGACCCCGTTTTCATAAACCACAGGCATTAAAACCAAACAGGGAAGTGAAAATATTCTCGTTCTAAGTCTCGTGTAAAACTGTCTGGTTTTCTGTGGAGTTTTGCCTTGAACTTGAAAGAGAAATCTCGTGCAACTCTTAAAAATAATGATTGAAAATGTGATATTTCGTGAAAAAGCAGAATATTGGGCAATTTCATGTAAAATAAGAAAAATGACTAATTTTGTGAAGCAAAAACGGTAAGTGACACCTCCAAAATAACCCCAATTGTTGAGAAACAGGCCCTAATTACTTATATAAAAATTTCATGAAAACACCATTCGCAAAATTAAGGGGTCCCTAGGTATTGCCTATGGCAATACGTGCATGGGATCATATTGACACCTGCACCAGAACATCCTTTTACCAGGCATTGTGCGTCCCTGTCTACTACATAGCCAGCCTGGCAAATGCTATTGGGAGATCATATAAGCTCTCTTCTGAGGAAGACATGACTGCAAAGTTCAATTTGAGTGCCATGGGGTGTTTAATCTGACTCCCCAAAATCAGTTATACTTCTCTGCACGGAGGTCTGTGTGTGTGCGAGTGTGTGTGTTGGGGGTGGGGGGGAAAGGGGGGGGGGGGGGCTGGTGTGCTCCAAGCCACCAAGTCTGAACTATTTGTGGCTTCCACCTCATGTAGGGCACCAACTGACACAAATCAATTGCGGCCAACGTGTGCAGAAATGAGGAAAAAAAAAGGGGGGGGGGGGAGTGTGATCCATGTTCCCATGGCTGAGTTACTTGGAGCTTATGCCCCACATTGAGTGCCAATTTATGCACTCTCACGCCTCTCACTCTCATCTATTTAGGGAATATTTAGAGAGTTCCGAACAGGTAGGGCTGGTAATCAAGGCGCATGAGAGTTCTGATTCCCTGCGTAATGTGACTTTGTTGCCTTTATGCGATGTAATAAAGTCTCGGTGGTGTTTTATCTGGCGGGTTGATGATTTTCCCACGTTGGGGGATCTAGCAATACACCGGCTGGATGACGGGCTGAGAGAAGATGGAGGGGAATCAAACCCCAGGGTGAGTTTGAGCAAAAATGTCCAAGGGAGCTCAACCTTACTCAACGTAAAATCTGTCAAGAAACGCGACAAAATAAAATTAATGGGGATGGTTACATAACGAGATGGAGTGAACCAATTACTGCCCCATGTAGCATCTTGTCAGTTTCCCTTACACTACATAAATGAAACAAGAAAATATTTTAATTGGCTCGTGATTATTAATAATAATTATGATAGTGCGCTTGTAACCTAGCAGCAGCGCTCAAGCCCTCCTGGGTGTAGTTTTGTTTAGATGCACCAAGGTAATGAGCATGACAGACTGGCTAGAAGGAGCATTTCTCGGGCAGGTTCGGGTGCACCGGACACACCTCAGGAGTTCCTGAACTTGTTCACACTAAAGCCTTCTTCAGGCTACAGGAGTCCCAAGAGGTTCGGCACACTCGTGTCTGATCTGGAGAGGTCGCTTGATTCTAATGACCCACAAATTACACTGAGCAAATTGCACTTTCTCACATTAGAATAATGACTGGGGAACAAAATAACTACCACACAAGAATTTAAGTTTGCACAACATATTTATTACATCTACATGAAAACACGGGGATGCCTGGCTATGTATATAAAATTAATATTAAGAATGCAAATTATTAATATTACATTATTGCAGGTAAAGGCAAACCTGCTTAATAAAATAAAACCAAATTAACTCCCAAATTTCTAATCACAATTAACAGTGAGTAGTGAGGGGTGGTTGCCCAGATGGGATGAAATATACGGGCTGCTACCGCGAAGTGCAGAGGATTGACTCGGGTAGTGCGTTTTCTCCATGAGCTGCGTGGGTTGGAGTTGAAGCTTCTGGTCGGAGGTGGGAGAGCTTTCTTCAAGCTCTTGAGAGCCTTCTTCAGACAATGGGAGGGACTCTTTTGCAGACTGGAAAGCCTTTGTATGCTGTTGAGTCTTCTGCAGACAGTGGAGAGCCCTCCGACTTTATTCAGGTCGGCAGGCCGATGTAACTGGCGAAAGCTATGTCGCTTATCCTTATATAGTGCAAACTGTAGTTTGGAGGTTGTCCCAGTGGTGATAAGGGGGGGGGGGGGGGATGTTAGCCTCATATCGCAGTGGTCATTAAAAACAGGGCAGTGGGCTGCCCCACGCATTTGTTATCTCCCTGTCTGGAGGCTGTGACATATTTACCGTCCCTCCACGAGGCTCAGGCAGTAGTGATGACATTGGCTGCAGGAGTGCTGCTCGTTATGGTATCCCTATTAAATATCTTCTTCCTTTCTGCAGTGTCTGTGGCTCGGTGGGTAAAAAAACTTTGACTTTGGGGGTGGCGACCGCATGTCCGCGTATGGGTGGGCAGTACAATTTTCTTTAAATATCCACATTTTTGTAGTTGTCTGTAATGCATAGAGCAACTCTGTGGCCACGAGATTAATTGCCTGCTGGCATATGACTTGCCCCCTACTGCTTTCCTCGCTTGATGATGGGGAACAGTCATAGAGTAGAGCACGCATGCTCGCTGCGCAGTAGTTTGGCATGCGCCAGTATCAATAAAAATAAGTATTATTTTTATAACTTGACTTTGTTCAGAGTTTTGACTTTTTGTTTGAACCTAATGGTTTAAACCTTTAAAAAACGTAATATTCAGGTTCTGAGGTACAGCCAGCTGATCAGGCAATAAAACCACTAAGAAACTTTCACACACGCTACGCAAACCGAGTTCTGCCAAACTTTTTAGATCTGGAGCGTCCAAAACACTAGGTACTCCTCCACATGAAATCGAGCGACATAAGTAGTTGATGCATGCCACTTATACTACTAATAAACTACGACTATGACTCATTGCTTTTTACGTGAAGTATACCCTTACTTCAACCCATGTAAGAGTTGTTACCGCAAACCAATACACGGTTTTTGCACGCTGTTTAAATCTACCAGGCTCCCAAATACGTGGCTCAAGGTTACGCAACCAGAGAGCACGCAGCTTCCCCCCTCCCCCCGCGCTGAGTGCCTACAAGTTGTCAGCCACTTCGGGCGCGGCCGAGCACCGCTGAAGATCCCCATACCAAGAACACTGACAAGACGGTTCTCACCTCCCACACCAGCCTCACGGCAGAAGGACGTCACAAGCCTTCCCCGCACCCTGCCGCAGCAGCCTAGACTTCTGACTATATAAGTCCATGCATGTCGGGGCTTTACACATTCATAATTCTTCTCTAGAGTTAACCCAGAGCAATCCTTAGTGCTTAGTGCTGAGGCCTCCAGTGAACGTTGAGTCTTCAGTAGCCACCGTGGCTACCCTCTGCGACGACAAGTCTTCAACACTCATCGAACAAGAATATACCTTGCTACTTTAACTTCTTTTGTCTCTTCCAGGCACCCACATTAGACAGTTTTAGTGAAGTTGTTATATCAGTTTTCCAGTTCACTTTGCCTCCAGTCTAGAACCAGGTCCCCTACACCTGGCTAACGTAGTTTACCTCAGTACTCAGTCTGTTTGGTAGGAGATAGCATGAGTCACTGTGTTTATAGAGTCCTCAATAAATACAGCTTTGTTCTCTGTCCTAATGCTTTTACTTCTAGAGTAAGTCTACTTCGCACTGTGGACTACCAAAAGAAACCGGTTACTTTTGTATAACCAAACTAGCTTGACTGAGGCCTTCTGGGGACCTCCAATCTGGTACACACCCATTAGATAGCCGCCTGTTGCTTCCTACTACCCTGAGCACCCAGGTGCTGGAGGGAAGGAACAGAGGAGCTACAACCACTAGGAATACCTTCCACCCAGGAGAGACAGCAAGCCTAGGTTATATCACCTACCAGAGCACCTAGGCGCTTGGGGCTGTATTGGTCTGGGTATTGGGCCTGGCCTTGGCTGGATATCACATCCAGTAGTAGCATTGGTGGCCCACACGGCTCAACATCTCTGATCTGCCCGCAGACATGGGGGATTAGTGGAGACTCTTACCGAGCTTGTGCCATCAATCAGCTACTGAACCTACACTGTTAAAGGGGAATAGTTTCTCGTCCGGAGTGCACGACGTATCTTGTTCAGTGGCGAACCAAACTCTACGAATTTGACGCCGGCTAACAGCCAGCGACACTAGAGCTCATGACAGCGCTCACCAAGCACGTGTCATGTGTCCCGCACGTGCGCAAAGGGGCCAAATAATTTCAAACTTTCTCATAAATGTTGTTTTCAGTGTAAAATGTCTTTTATATTTGTATTTGCAGGGTTTAATATGTCTTAAAAAGTTTTTAAGTGTTTGATGCTATTTTAAAATTGTTTGGTTATGAAATTCAAAGTGCCCGCGGCACCGAGATTAAGGACACTAATATTCTGGCATGAGCGCTGTCATAAAGAGACAATAAATTAATATGAAAATTACAAAAATGTAAAAAAGTATTAAATTTAATTTGTGCCATTTTATTTTCACAAATAAAATATTTTACTCGGTGTGCATAGCACTTCCGCTTATGTGAACCCCGTAGGCGGCCATGGTAGGTCAGTGCAACGCTTGTCTCTGACAGTCTGTTGAGGAGAGCTGGCAAGGTAAGACACTGTCATGTACGCACTACAACCTTTTGTTCACTGATGTAGATTTCAGTAGTCAATTTAGTGGCCTGTCTCGACTGCCCACGTGGTACGATATATTCATTTTCCACCACTCATCATCCGAACCAGTCCCGACTACCACCCGGTGTTGAGGGGTCTAGCATACCGGACTGAAACTACATACCAACTAGCCAATCCTAACTTTTGGAGTCAAGAGTCAGTGGCCTGGAACTTAGGAGTATTGTGTGAGACAATTCAGTACCACGTAATATAACCAAGGACTGTAGCACCAGCTTTGTTCAGTCAGTCGACTCATGTTACCAACCAACCGAAGCCAGGTTTCTAACACCTCCTGTCAGCTACCTATAACCGCGCATTTGGTCTAGCACAATAAATCTCGACGATTGTGCCATACAGTCAATAGCCAGGCACCTGAATACCTCCAAAAAAAGCGATGTGAGATATCCAAAGCTCTGTCAACTGCTTGCAAAGACCGGAAGTACCACCCACCGCTGGATTCAGAACACAGAGTGCGATATCACATCACAAGTCAGTGTATTCAGCAGTACACCATAGATAGAGCAAATGGAAAATGTTAAATAAAACTGTCCAATTTTGGTAAATACAACCAGAGATTTCTGTGTTATATTCCGGCAAAAATTTTTTTTTTTGTGAAACGTGTGCTTTGTACTTACAAATTACATTTACAAAGTAATTTTCATCATGAAAATCATTGCATAATAAGATAAAATACTAATAAAATCATTACATACAAACACCAAATTTTACTTGTTACACATATACTAAACATTTTTCATACATACACTGAATCCTACATGATGCACCAAACCTGAGCATACCAGATTATTTGCACTGTTGTTGCCATATTGTTTTTAAACTAACTGGATTTTATTCTAATTAAATTACAGTGTCATGATACACTACGAAAACTATACAAAAGTTGCTGTGTTTGATTGTACACTTTTTGAATTACACAGCACCAAAACACATTCCTAGCATGATTTAAATATTGTCTGCTTTAATGCTGTGCGTTTGTCATTATATTATTGTACTGAGAGAATGCTCTTTCACTGTCTGCATTAGCTACCGGTATCCACAGATACTTCACTGCACAACATGAGTATTCCTGAAAATCATTTTTTAATGAGAGTAAAATCGCAAGAACATCTGCATCACCCCTACTTGCATTGATAACAGCTTGTCTTGTTGTGGCATACCCTTCAACCCTTCAAGCATTTGGTGCAGTGATAAAGAAGACAGAAAAGGCAGTGTTTTGACTCGAGTTTAACAGCAAGTTTAGCAGCAGTTGAAGCTTTCAGACAAGAAGGATTAGCCAGTAAACATGACGTTTCTGGTCCAAAAACCCGATCACTGACAAGTTTGAAGCAAGTCTTCAAATCTGACAACTTGGAGTGCAACTTATGAACAAAAGGATATGAAGATCCTTCTAAAATCTTCAACAAGTCAACAGTTTGCTTGCAGTGTTCTACCACGAATTTAGATTGACATTTCAAAACTGTTATTTCGTCTTCTAATTGTTTGAAATATTCAACAGCAGCGCTAGTCACCATCTTCTATTTTGAAGAATGTAACCAAATGAGTCAAATACTCATCTAGGTACTCGACCGCATGGAACCACGAATTCCATCGGGTTACTACTGGAGAAGGAAAAAGTTTAGGGTTGGCATTAGACTCTTGTAGATGCTGGAGGTAATGATGTTTCCTCTTTCGTGTGTTGATGAACACCATCTTGGTCTTCACCACACATTCATTTAAGGCAACAAGTTCACTGGACCAGATGTTTCCAGCTAGGTTCAACTTATGCGCCCAGCATTGAATATGTAAAAGATTTTCGAGGATAAGTACATTCACAGGAAATATGACAGCATTCTTTGAATAGCTGTAAACAGCAACCAACGCATTTGACAGTTATAAAAGTAGAAGTCAAGTGGCAGTGTTTATGTTTACGTGTAGCAGAAGGATACGTAATAAGTAACCAAAAGTAGAAATTTGGCAGGGCTTCAGAAAAGGTCAAAGTTATTGTGAATCAACTATACATGCCAAAATATTTAAATCCAAGTGTTTCAAATGACGTCCCCCATGAGGAGATTAACATTCTCTTATCTCCAGGGCTTGTGCTCAACCCCTGATTGTAGATAGTTCACAATTAAGTGAGAAGTCCGGCTTCATTATGAATGGCATATAAAAATATATCCAATGTGATCATATTATATTTTCAATAGAGTTTACACAGTGAAAACATTTCTATACAAACTGCTAATTAAAAAAAAAAGCAAAATGGCTTACAGAATCTATCCAATAGACTGACCTGGTTGTAGTGGTTGGAGCCTGGGGTGTGGTTGTAGTCGTAAACCCCAGAGGCAGGGGCATACTGCTGCCCACCAGGAGGGTACTGGTACGGCTGTACAGTGGCCCCCTTGCCGGGCAGTATAGCCGGTGGTGGGGGAGGGGGTGCCGAGGCTCCTGGGGGCACGCCCCCGCCCCAGTTCCATCCCCACTGCTGCCAGTTTGACCAGCTGTTCCACGATGTTGCATCTACGCACAATCACACTCACCATTGCAGTGCATCTCACACATACATACAGCCTGTTTGGATGTATGTAAACAACTACCTGTGGTCCACTTTCTATAGGTGCTGTTTATGGTTAAATTGTAGACTAAAGATGAAGTAGACCCTTATTCGTCTTCTGTGCACGTACCAAACATTGACCCGCCAAAGACCCCCAACCGTCAAAAGTCACATGGTCAACAGTGATGAAAGCACTTGTAAAAAAAAAAAAAAAAAAAAAAACCACACACACACACCCGTCAATGCATACATGTATTCCAATGGGCATGCTAACTGGTATATCCCCAGTGAAATTGGTAACAAAGGGGGGGAACTAGTTCCCAATTTTAACTTTGAATTCCAAATGTCGGTAAACGTTTGTGAATACTGAAGTTTTCTTTAGCTTCCTGTTTTTTTCTTTTAATACATCTGAGTATAAGAAATAGTATAAATATTTGTAAAATATTTGCTTTTGTAACTGATTTGACTCACTTCACTGGCTGTAATGTTCACAGGTTGTCACACACCCGATTAGGGTTGCCATATCTCCCTTATTTCCAGGGTTCTCCTGTATTTTGGCCTTGTTTTTGCCAAATCTCCCGTCTCTCGTATTTGAACGATAATCTTTTGCAATTATTTAAATTTTTTTTGAATTTTAATTTCTGTTGGAAAATTTTAATCCAATGTGTTGTAGGAATAATAATAATTACTCTGTCATCTATGTACAGTGTCCATTGGACGTTAATCGATAATGAGAAGTGTGTTTCCGGCTGAAATAGAATTTTATTTTGTTATTTGCTTCAATAACGTGCTGCTGTGATTAGGAAATTTTGCTTTTAGTTTTGTATGTGAGATTGTAGGTGCAAGTGATTTTATAGTTTCTGTTAATTGTTCATAATGGAAGATAGTGAAATAAAGATGAAGGCACAATACATTTGCGTGTATTTAACTAAATGGGAAGAATTGTGCATCTGGTTGCCACCAGTAAAAACAAAACAAGTAAACACAAGGAGTATTGCTCTCTTTGTAAGAGAGTGTTTTCCACTGCACATGGAGGAAGCAACAACTGCACGCAACATGCTTCAACTGCAGGTAAAAAAACTATATTGATTCATGGAAGCTCTGTTACCCTTGGATTTAGTCTTTTGTCGACTTCAGTAACAAACGAGGTTAGATTGTTACTCAAACTGAGAATGCATAATTTGCCATAAATTATTTTTGTTGGCTTGGAGCTAACTGCAAAGCAAAAAGAAAAGGCATGTGGAATCTCTGTACCTAACTTAGAAAAGTCGTTGTTTGGTTATGAACATTCCAGGTTCGAATGCACATACTGAGAGAGTGTTTTCTTTAATACACTGTAAATCGTCAGAGTTAAGAAACAAGACTTCTGTTGAGCTCATGAAAGCTGAGTTGCAAGTTGTGATTAGTTTAAAGTATTCTTGCAAATAAATTTTTTATTTCGTACAGAGCCATCCCGAGTTTGTAAATTAAAACAGATTAAGCTTAAAGTATGAATAATTATTGATGTAACTACTGTCATTAAACAGTTTCTGAAGTCTCCTTTATTTTCACAATTGAAATTTGCCAATCACCCGTATTTTCAGTTTCAAAATCTGGCAACCCTACACCCCATGCATGTAGAAAATATGTCTTATTACAAACACGTTAATTTGTTTCCATAGCACATTTGCACAAAACAGCTGGCAGTTATGTCAAAGGTAGTCCAACTCAGTCGATGTAGCCTTTACAATATATTGAACTCCCTAGTTTGCCAACCTTGACGATCGGACGCAACCGTTCCCTACCGGAGTAAGCAAGGTTCTACTATGGTGGACACAATCACACTGCAACTTACATCATCAACATAGCCGCCACAAAATGTGGATAAAAACTGACGTGTCTCAATATTCCGCTCACCAAATTCTGTACAAATATCAGAATTGTCTACATTTATTTACACTATGTACAACACTGAAAAAGAAGTTACTGTATGGGAAGGGGACACACAACTCCCTCTTGATAACTTTGTGGCGAGTCTTGATGCATACCATACAACTAACCCCATCTTTGCCTAGATGTGTGTCAATGTGACCAAGCTACCACTGAAGAGGAGGAAGGACTCCTACATTTACTCTAGACCCCTGCTGAGACCATTTACTTCATTGTTGGAGGGTGTGTACATATTCCTCTCAACATTGTTGCCAGAAATGCTGTGTATATTGTCGTAGCAGCTGCCACCTGTCGAGACATTTTGTAGATAATTCCGTTTTAAGTCAGCAGCTGGTGGAGCTACCAACGCGAAACTGTCCTGAGTCAGGGCACAAAGGTCATTGGAATCTGCAGGAAGAGCACAAATTTGTCTTGAATTCAACACTGCATCTACTTGAGTGACTTTTCACTGATTTGATACCAGCCTCTCAAAGCCCACCAAAATGAGGGACCAACGGTGGATTGAAACGCCACTGGATACCATTTTCTGTCAGACTACTTGCAACTTGAGTTGCACTGGATTTGTCTCTCAAGTATGTTGCCAGTTCAGTAAAATGCTTGTGAGAACCAACAAAGTTAGTGCCACAATCATTATAAACATCAGTACATAGTCCTCTACAAGCAGTGAAACGATAAAAGGCATTCAGGAAGGTGGTCATAGTCAGTGCAGATACAATCTCCAAATGTACAGCCTTTGTAACAAAACATACAAACACAGGTATGCCTTCACTACAAGTGCATCCCGAAGATGAGATTGACATGAAATGGACCTCCATAATCCACTTCCACATGTTTTACTTTTGTAGCTAGGGCTCTATTTTATTTCAGGAGAAATATGCTGGGTAGAACAGGGGGAGGGGGGACTTTAGTTTAAAGTCTTTCCTGAGACGGCCTTCAGTTCAACGTCTTTCCCGAGATGGTATTGGTTTGTGGTTCTTACGAGTTTCAATTACATTTTGTTTTCATGTAGTAGTGGAAAATTATGCTTGTATGTCAATAACATTTGAATTATTATAACTTCAAACGTTGAGTGGAATCAATACCAAAATGTAAGTTTTGTGATGGGATACTTACACTTCGAAGGTTTAAGTTAGTTGGTTTCAGAAAATGGGCAAAGTGTTGATTTTCCCTAAATGATTATGCAAATAAATTATTTTATATCAGTGGTGGCCCGCAAGAGGTAAGAATGAAGATTGCCAGTAAGTGCGCCGATATTACAGACAGTGCAGTAGCCGTAAACCACTACCTAGTACACACGACAAAGGACTTGTTATAGACCTGTCATATGTACATCATTTAATTTCGCTCCAAGTCAAAGACAGTGAAGTAAGCAGAACAATCACAATTAGGTTAAATTTAATTCAAAGTATCCCGTAAAAGTGCCTCACTCCGCTGTCAAACTGAGCGAAAGGGGGGGGGGGGGGGGGGAGGAAAGAAGTGTAAGGAACCAAAGAGGTAAATGCAACCCGCAAATTAGCACACAACTATGTGCTAACAAACTTTTCAATACAGCCATTAACAGCTGTACATCAAACGGTAACTTTTCACCACAGTGCAATATTAACATTTTAGACCTCACCTCAAGGTTCCTTAGTTTTCAGTGGCCAACAGCCCACTTAAGTAGGTAGCATTACAAATAGATGCTCACCATAGTGACAGTAATGGCCACCATAAGTGCATCACGTAAAGATGCTCACCACAGTGCCAGTGATTAAGTTGAAGACAGAGACTTCGGCATAACAATGAAATTTTTTTAACTTTTTCTATTTAATTTTTAACACTTAAATCTGACTTGATTAGTAGGTAAACCTTTAAATGTAACCATACATTTTTACTGTGTACTTGTGAAGATCGCCTACATGAAGAATGCCGTCTTGTAGGAGTGCATTTTCAACACCTGTTGATGTTTACATTCCTTGAGAACTTACATGAACAATTTCAACGAAAATACACAGTGTACAAATTAGCTGTTAGACCTTCAATATGAGATGGACTCCTGCAAGGGATAGTTAGGTTAGGTTTTATATTTTCTATGCTTTTTAGCATTTTAATGTGTAGGTACACAAATATGCCAATGAGTTTTTACAGTGTATATGTGAAGATCACCTACAAGAAGAATGCTGTTTTGTAGGAGGGAATTTTTATGTTATGCATTTGTATGCTCATGATTTCCCAGTGTATGTTTTGTTTGCAATATCTGCACCAACTCTGTACCAAACCAGACTCTGAGCCTCAGAGCTACCAAAAACAGGTGCAAGATATTTTTTTAACTTCAATTTTATTCAGTGTCTATGTAGGCTGTATTAAGTGACCAACATGCGCACAATTTGCAGTGATATTTATGCATGTAGTGTACTCGCTTTGTTATTCATTTAGCTGGTCAACGCAGATATTGGGGCCTGTGGTTGTACGCCTAGAACCCTAATACACGTAACTATTTAGCTTGCTGACAGACACACAGGTTTCCTTGGAAAAATTTTCCTTTCCTTTCCTAAATCACTGCAGCAAGCTTCAGGATAATAGTGATGTTTTGTCGCCGTCCGCAAGTAAAGCTTGTACATATTTTAATTATTATTACTTTTATTCCCCTTGTTTTAGATAATTATTCTTTCAGGTTTTTATGTAAGATTCCCTTGTAGTATCCATCAATGATATGCTGGGTTTTGTCAATGGCACGTGTAAAAATGTAGATCGGTGGGACACCCGACACACGCTGCTTCATAACCCAGTAATCACCAGGGCGAGGGGCAGAGGAGGACGCTTGCCAGAAAGAGAGAGAGAACCAAGGTAGCCGGCCAGCCGCCACCACTTCATGTCTCACACGTTTTGCTTCGCCATAAGAGCGACCAGAGCACACAGAAAACGAGCCGCTAGAGCAGTCAAGCCACTCGAGCTTAAGGGTCCCACCTACCTGACTGAAATTTTTTTTTGTGCTATCTGCCTCACCACGTCTACCTACATCTACAGAGACCTTCTTGACCCTCCAGAGAGGGGGTCTACGCCTCACTCCACCACATATTCAACACGAGTCTTCATTGCAACGGAGGTAAAGGGGGGGGGGGGGGCAATTGACGTGTGCTACTCCTACTAAGTTGGGAATGAGTAGGATGGAATTTCTAGGGCATTATGTCACAGGGAACGGACACAAACCGGAAACACAACATGTAAAACAGATTCAGGAAAACCTACACCCAGGTCACAAAAACAATTAAGACAATTTTTTGGACTAATCAATTGGTTGCTGGAATTTATTCCCAATTTCTCTGTAATCACAACCCCGTTAACCGCACTTCTGTCAGAGAAATGTGAATTTGTATGGACACCTCACGGGGAGAAATCGTTCCATGAAATCAAAGATGCTTTTCTTAACTGTCAGCCACTAGCTCGATTCAACTCGAAACTGCCCGAAGTAGTACAAACGGACGCGAGCAAGGAAGGCACTGGAGCAGTTTTGTATCAAGTAGGTGAACAAGGGGAAAAACACATCATCAAATATCACAGTGCAAAGTTTGGTAATGCTGAGAGGAAATACCACGTTAATGAAAAGGAAGGTTTGGCGATCGTACGTGTACTGAGGAGGTACAGGCTGTATCCGTTAGGCAGGAAATTCACCTTAAGGATGGACAACAGATGTTTAGTTTGGCTGGAAGGGATGTACAAAAAGAAGAGCAAACTTTCCCGGTGGGAATTGCTATTACAACAATTTGACTTCCAGGTAGAGCACATGGCGGGGGAAACCAACGAACGCGCAGATGCGCTGTCCAGGAATCTGTGTCCAAACATAACTGTGACTGACGATGCCGAGTGGGAAGAGGCGTTACCACATTGCTGTGTCACCCCGGTAACAGGCAACATACCCCCTGTGTTACAAAACATCGCTGCCAACCCACCCGGAGAACTTGTTTCCTTGAATGTCCACAAGGTTTTGAGGAAAGGGCATCTGGCACAAGAAAATTCCCCGGATGCCGCGCAATGCTGGCAACGCTGTGTGGATAGGTATTCCAAACACTGGAGGGTAGTCGCCAGGGAAATTCAGGTAAAAACCATCCGGAAACTGTGCGAAATGGCGGACCTATGTGCCCAAAGAAACACTGGAACTTGTTCTAACGTACGAACATGACAGTTTAGAACATGGTCACCCAGATACGGAACAGACACGTCGGCATATCCAAAAATTCTTTCATTGACCAGGAGTACAGGGAGATGTATGTAAACATGTCCAGAGCTGTGGTACGTGCAATGCCAGGAAGACGCGGAGAACAGACGGCGATTCACCCCAGCGGGTTGCTGGGGTGAATCGCCGTCTACCCATCAAGATGGTCGCACTTGATATCATAGGCCCGTACCCACGTACTAAAAGCGGCAAGCGCTTCCTTGTTGTGGCTACCAATTTGTTCATCAGGTGGACAGAGGCAATTCCTGGAAAGGAACGTCTGTGTGCACACTGTAGTTCACATCATGCAGAGCGAATTCTTTCTCCGGTGGGGTTACCCAGAATTTTAATTAACGGACAACGGGACTCAATTTGTAGGGAAAAAATGGTGAGAGACTACTGTACTGCACAGGGAACTTAACACCGTACCACTACGGCCTACCATCACAGGGCAAACCTGACTGAGCGCAGAAACCAGGACATTACGATACAGCTGCAAGTCCGGTTAGGAGCCGGCCATACCCGGTGGGCGGAATTGATTCCGGAAGCGATGTTTTGTTTATGAAATAGAGTAAATGTGGCGACAGGTAAAACACTTGCCGAGATGGTACAGAGCTACGGATTGCACGTGCCTGGAGCACCCCGCGAAAACACCCCGGTACCGCCTGAGGAGATAAGTGCGCACCAAATACAAATACATGAACAGGCGTGGGAAAACCAAGAAAAATACTGTAACACGCGGGTACCAGAGTGTAGAAAGCAACTACCGGAATTAAAACCAGGGACGCACGTGTATGTCTACTAGAACCCGCTATCTGCCAGGACTAGTATTGCACATGGTTGGCACCCAGATGAACTGGACCAGTGAACGTAATGGAAAAGATGGGAAATTCCACATTTGTAGTGAAGTTGGGACCGAGACGTGACCAAGCGGCACAGTGATGACCTGCGTATAGCCCGCACACCCACAAGGAAGAGCGGCAAGGAGACAATGATACGTCCAGTACCTCGGCGATCGCGGTGTAGCAGACCAGAAAGTACACACAGTAACGTCAACAACACAGGTACAAATGTACACAACACGCCCTGGGAATCCATGCAAGGAAAACATAAACACCAACCTGGTAAACACTACATCATTCAGGGGCTTTGCACCATCAACACACACAACACCAAATAGGGAAGAAGTGTAAACAGAAGTGTTAACATCAGTTCAGGGAGTGATAGCAATTCACAGTTTCTGGGTTTTCAAGTAGCCCCAAAAAAAAAAGCTTAGTAGAGCTAAGTGATTTTGGGGGTTTTCAAAACAGCGATAGGGAAGACGAGTGCAACCAAAGTCTGAACATTAACAATAGCATAGCCAGTGTAAGCTGTAAACCGTTTTAGGAGTTTTTCAGCACTCGTAGGGGCGAGTATAGCAAATCAAAATAGTTTAAAAGGGTTTGGGGGAAGCAGTAAGGGGGCGTGCGTAAGTGAAAGGATTGTCAAGAGCAACGTAAACAAGCCACAGTACAGCGCCCTCAAGAGGAGCAGCGAGTCACCACTCAACCCCAACCACGTTGTTCCTGCCAACACCCCCCCCCCCTAAACACTGCAGAATACGACAACCTCCGAGATCATGCTTCACCTGCCCTCTCGACCGGTGGACGCAGACACAGCTGCAGAGTATAGTTAAGCTGCTCGCATTGCCTAGGCCTTCGAGGGAGGGGTCGTTTGACGCCAGTTAAGAGCCAGCAACAGATGGGCCACGACGGCACTCGCCGCCCCTCACTGACATGTGGGTAGCACATGTGCTCAGCCCGTCAGATACAGGACTTTTCTAACGGGATGCTATTTTAGTGCTATGCATTTTCTTATTTGCAGGGTTAAATTTGTGTCAGTGTAACATGTATTTCTTTCAGGGTAAAACGTGTGTAAAAATTTTCTTTTCATAATATTGCACCATGTTGGCTTTTGAAATTTAATGTGCGTGCTGCACAGAAGAGCTGGACACTGATTTTCAGGCGTGAATGCCTTCAGAAGACAATTTCTTGATAATGATATTTCTGATTTAAAATTGCTTTAACAATTTTGTCTTAAAAATAATTTAAGTGCCACTTCTTTTCACATAATAACATTTTCACTCGGTGTGCATAGCACTTCCGCTTGTGTGAACCCCGTAGGCAGCCATGGCAGGTCTGCGCAACCCTTGCCTCTAGGCAGTCGTCCTAGAGAGCTGGCCAGATCAGATGCTGTCACGCACGCACTTCACATTTTTGCACCGACTTAGATTTCCATAGTTCACTTTAGTTTACCGGTTAACCTTTGCTTTGCGTATGTTTTGCCAGACATCCCCAGCATAACATTTCAACTTAAATAATTATTTTTCTGCTTGTGGCTTTCTGAAACTTAAATCGAGGGAAGGAGGAAGGATATGGGAGAGGCCATGCGGCTAGCGCAACTTTCCATCAAGTGCCATTCGCCTACGTTGAAGGCTTTGTCATTGTAATTTCTTCTTCATTGCCATGGGCAATATTAAGGGTAAATTTGTATGTATGTATTTTAGGGTTTTTGGCATGATAAATTGTTTTACGGCCACATCATTTGCGACCACACGGTTAACCACCACAAAGTCCGTAGCAGCGCTATCCTTGCACTTAAAGTGTTCTTGTTTGTAATTTCATGTGCGCCATAATTTTCTCAGGGTAATATGTATTGTTTCAATTAATGGTTCTTGTAATTTTTGCCAGGATTGATGCTTTTATATCCGACCACGCGGTCGTCGCACATATTTTATTTGTCGCCATCAGGCACCTCAGATTTGTTTGCACGCTTGAAATGCAACCAGAATAATTTTCCGAATAGCGTCATAATTTTGTCTGATAGGATTAAAATTAATTTGACTGAAAATGTTGTAATTTCACCTGCACCATGTGGTCCGCTAAGAACTCCATCCAGCGGCATCCACGTCCTATAAGGATGCTTTCACGCACCTGCATGTTTATTGTGCCTATTCATGCAGTGCCCCATGCTTTCTTGCTCACATTTTTGTGTAATTTGTACGGGGACATTATTTTCATCCTAGCCTGCTATGTGTATGGACAGTACCCACACATCACGTGGTGTGGGGACAAGTACCGATGAGTATGCGTTAGTGATGTAGGTAACCCCATATGTTTAGTGTTCACGTTCACACTTCGTGTCCCATCTCTGGGTGAAATCTGCAGTCTATCACAGTGGCTGTAGACCCCTTACCTTGTGGAGATTGTGATCTCATGCACCACGGAGGAATCACCCATCACAGAACTAACTAGTCAAGCCCGGGATTAAGCGTAACTCATTATTGGCACAATGTTTATAAGTGGAACAATAAAAGTAATTCTCAGTGGATAAAATATGTTTTCTTGTAGTATCAGAGCCATCAAACTCCTACTTTTGACCGTGTTTTTCATAAAATGTTTATTAATACAAAGTGCTTTGTAAAGATGCTTGGGTGAGATGAACACATAGAACCCTCAGCATCCCTGAGAGAGTCTTGAAGTGCGGTGTCTGGGAAGCACCGTTGGCACCCACCCACCAGTAAGTAGAAGTGTATTCACTCATCTCGTGTCTCATCCGACAGCATCAACCCCATTCTTGTTAAGTGAAGATAATTGGACAGATCTTAACATCGAGGTCTTGGGAGCTAATACGGGTGATTGAGGTAAGTATGAAGTAGCACTGGAATGAAAGGGTGGGGGGAAAAAGGAACTCCCTGAGAAAACCCACCAACCAACGGCATCGTCCTGCACAATTCCCACATGCGAAAATCCGGAGTGACCTGGCCGGGTATTGAATCCGGATCACCTTGGTGGGAGGCGAACAGGCTAACTGCCCAGCCCCCATGGCCCCTTTCATTGTTAAAAGCTGGCCAAATCTCTGCATTCAACTTCCTGATACTAACCACCATGCGTTTTCCACATTACTCTCCTGGTTCTCAGTACCTTGGGAGTTGGAGGCATTCGAGCTGTCCTGGTCCTCCTTTGGCTCCATATCCATAGGAGCCTCCCCAGACTCGGAGCCAGCACTCTTCTTCATTAGGGACGTGTCCCCAATGACTGGCGGGGGAGGGGCAGGCGGCACCTGATCCAGCGGGCATGTCTCTTTCATCTGGATCCACTGCTGCGCCAAAGCTGCCCAGTCCACTGCCAACACAACACACACAACTCACTTCACTTGCATGTCACCATGGTTGCCACCTTATTTCTATTTGAAAATTTCCTGGTATTTTTTCGTGGTTTCCAGGCAAAAATAGTTTCTTCCCTGACCTTTTGTTGCATAACCCTTTTAGACCAAAATAACTCAAATCTTGCAACACAAAGCAACTGAAGCAAAGCAAAACTAAACATTCTGTCCTCTATAATTAAATTTGTATTTGATACAGTTCTAGTAAATAAAAGTGATGTTTGATAACAAATTTTGTCTAACAACCTCTCTCCACTGTAATTATATTTATTAATAAAGTTATTATTTAATTGGAAAAAGTTTTCTCATTCAGAAAAAGTAACTAGAAAACCCCATAATTGCGCCATGAACTAGTTGTAATATGCCACAAGTCAAATGTGCCAATACAGCAGCTACACATGTTCTTGAAATAGCCATGTGAAGTTCAAACCATTGGCCACCAGAAAACAACACATACAATTAAAAAAAATTATTCTTGTATGGGATGCAAAGTCTGTTTTCATAGGTGCATAATCTATGATAGCAAAGCCAACAGATACAGCCTGCATAATTCCCCGGCACTTCACTGTTGTGTTCAAAATTATGTGATGTTTCCCTGACAGCTTTCAAATTCCCTGATATTTGCCAGTTTTCCAGATGAGTGGAAACCCCACACTACGTAAAAGGTTGTTGAGATAATAATTTTTGATAGCGTGAAATCAAAAATAGATAAACTTTGAGTAAAAATTTTAAAGTGTAAATAAATAGTGTTGTTGTAACAGTAGACATGAACATTAACACTTAGGCTATAACTCACAAATATACATAACACTTCACAAGAATAAAGCACTGATAGAATTTCTACTGGCTACATTAACTGCCACGGCAGCAGAAATAAAAGAAGTGATAATTTTACACTGATTAATTTACTTCCATTTTCTGTTAGAAATTAAATATAACTAATGAAATTTAAGGTGCTGACACTCTTTTAAGAAAATTAAATGCAAAAATTCAAATTCAAATTTCAGTAAGGACTGGAGTGTTATGACTTCACATAACCACCCTCCAATAGGTGTTAAGTTACTGAAATTATAAAATTAATAGTGCTGCTGCCTATCTATCCAAGAGAAAATAAATTTAAAGTGTTACTGCTGATTTTGAAACATGGTCCATATCCCACGTAACTGAAAAATTAAAGTTAAGTTTTACTGCTCCCAAAAATGTTATTAACTTCAAAATCACCAAAAATGAAAAATAATTAAATCTTCCTTCTCTGATTCAATATATTTCAAACTACTTTAATTACTTTCAAATGTTTTTCAGGATTAATCAAAAATTCCATTTGCTCCAGCATTAACTCCTGTCTGTAAAACATACGGACCACGTCTGTTGAAAAGTTACAAAACTATAAAAATGTTCAAGCAGATTGTAGCATTGCAATAAGTAATAACTTATATGTTCGGGAATTATTTTATTGATTTCTATATTTTGTGTAAAGGATAGTAGCCCATTTAATATTTAGAAGATAGTGGCAACAATAATTTGTTTGTATTTTGTACATATTGGTTTTTCCAAATTTATTATTTTATTTGAGACATTGTATCAGTAGTAACATCGTCACACGATGACAGCACAACTTTCCAAGGGGTTAGCAAGCGAGACACGTAACCGCCGGGTTGCACCATATGATTATAAACGAGTGTATTGAGGTCACACTTGGCAGACATGACCACTCGCGTGCATGTAATCCTATTGTTTCTACAGCCACATCAGAGTTCATGGGTTATTTTTAGACATTACTGCATTTTGCGAAGCCAAAATTGGACCACATTTACCTGATGAAACATTCAGTCAATATACATAGGGTGAACGCGACTTTCTTGTCACAGTTTCTTAGTTGTCAGGCAAACAGTTTGCGGCGAGTGACCATTTTAATCGCACCGACAAGTGAGGAGTTTTGTTCTGTGAAGGCAACCATTCAATTTTTTTACGAGTGTCAATTGTTTTTGAAGAGACTGCAATACATTCCAGTGAACATTTACTTCACCTTTAACTTATTTTCTGTTGGCCCTTCTGTAATTAACAAACTCTCTAATTTAATTTATTTGGAGTCTCAAAATTTCACTGATCTAGTTTAGAGCTTGTGTTTGCTCCCAATGAGTATCGTACAGTAAACATCACAACCGTCTGCATGGTGTGTAGTGAATTTTAGTATGCTCATTTCAACTAAGAGTGGTCATATGGGGAATGTCTTATGGGCCTCTTGGGTGCTATTTCCCTGGATATTTAAATATTACTGCTCTGGATGTTTTATGTTTCTGTGTCAGTGACAATATGTTTTAACGTGTGCGAAATTACAGATTATTGTCCTTTTTATGGTGAGTGGCAAAAGCCCTTGTATGGTTTAGTAATTGGTAATTTCATCTAGACTCTACGAACGTCACAGTATGTCTGGATGGATGGATGGATGGATGGATGGATAAAATGGACCTTGTATGGAGTTGAAAGAATCGCTAACCCTGAGTCAAAGTTTTGGTCACATTTGTTACTGCAGCGTAAATATTAAAGGTGGTCGAAAAGGTGCGAAGTCAGCTGGTAATGGTAGCTTCTTTATGTAGGAAAACATTGGTGCAAAATGTATGTGCCACATAAATTGCAGTGGTCTATATTAAACATTGGTAATGTTTGATTATATTCACTCTTGCTTGGTTTTGCAACATAAAAAATTAATGGAATTAAAAAGAATGGAAACCCATCAAATCTGGGTGTAGACACCTATGTTTAACTCCTGTATTAAATTGTTTGCATTTAGTTAATTACTCTGCTTACTAGTTGAATTGGTAACCGTCATTCAGGATTGGCAACTAGTTGACAATTTTGGGGTTAGAAATTTTTTTTTTTTGTAATTCATATATGAATAAATTTTTTTGTTAAGATCGGAGCCAGTAGTGGTATGTTCAATAGCTTTTTCTCCTTTTTTGTGCAGAAGCCCTAAATTTTGTTTTCAGGGAAGTTTTCTATCCTTTTTTTTATGATGCGCTAAGGTATTCTTTTTTTCTCTTAATTTGGTGTTTCCTTTGTTAGACTTTAGGTAAGGGAATTAGGCTGTTTTGGATTGGGTTACACTTTTTTTTTCCGCGGCAATAGAAAGAGTTTCGTCACAACTGGCATAAGCAGACTTCCACTGAAGCAACTGCAGCTGTCCGTATTTTTCTCGGCCCAGGTGCTCGTTTAGTTTCCCCTTTAACAGTTTGGAGGAACTGTTATGTTCCTTCGTTCGAAATACAGGGCCACAGCTGTGAGCTTAGCAGACTTTTCCCTTAAGGAATGGGACTGTTTTGATGATCACGGCACTTTGCTGCTAGACTAGTCCGGGGAAGGAGGTATTTGCCATCGGGCTGACGAGTATCAATGGCTGGCTCTGATTGGCCAGCAATGACGTTGGCGAAGGTCATGACTTCAGGCGTGGCCAGGTGTTGTTTGGGAGTAAATGACGAGCTTAGTGGAGTCGTGAGCTGTCGGCTGGAGTGAACAGACGGTGATTGGCACAGGTTTTCTGGCCTGGAGGAGGCCGTGACAACAGGACAATGATACGTATTAGTTGAAATCTTTGTGTTTGATAGTGGCCGGGATGTTCTTCCCTGCTTTGCAGGAAGAATGGCCCTGGCCATGCCTTATATAGGTTAACATTTAGTACGTACGAGTAAGTTAGTGAGTAAAGAGAGTAGATTGAATAGTTGATGTAGGGAGGTGTTGAGAGAACATGGCCACTGCTGAACTGAGGTAATGATGTCCTGCTCATCCGCTCTGGACGAGGAGCTAATGAAGTTGTTTTGAGGACAGATCAGAGCTTTTGGGAAACTTACAAGTAAGTTTAATAATAGTACCATGTGTTTTAAATGGCGCCGCAATTTTTCTTGTGTTCGTACTGGGCGGAGTTGAGTTGGTACCACTGCACTGATGTAAACAGAGGTCTAGGTTATGAATTCAGATAATTTTTGACAGGTTCTTCCCTAAAGATAAATTTGAGTTATTTTAGTTATTTATTTTGAAGTTGTTTTGAACCTTTACTTATGTTTTTTTTTAAATTCTTTTTAAAGTTCTCCAAAGCTTATTCCAGTAACCAGACCAATCAATCATTTAAGTAAACATAATCAGTTATAAGACTAGTTGAGAGAGCTACCAACGATAGATAAGTTTGTTTTATCATTTTTATGACACCCTGGGTGGCTAATATTTGTGTGCCTTGCTGTAGCTACTTCAAGCTGGTATGAGAAACGAATATTCTGATGTACTGATCCATGTGAATAATTCTGTTTAGTAACCTCATAGTGGTGCAAAAAATAATTTTTGCTGTTATGAAATATTTAATATTTTATTTTGTGAATAACTGGTTACGTGAGTGGATATTCTTGTTTTATAATTTAATTATTTTTTTTTAAATTCAACCCACCTTGCTAGGCAAGATAGTAAAGCATTTCAGAAATTTTAACTAAAAAGTGTGCTGAGGATTAATTGAAATCAGATTAGTTTCATTTTATGTGTAACCTCAATAATTGTAATTGTTGTGATGTCTATATATATAAAACTACAACACACACACACACAGCATTTAACGTTTTTCGATTGGAGAACGTTTCAATTTCAAAAGTTACTTACATTGATTAATGAATCGTAACTTGAAATTTAATTCTTAAATTGTATCCGATATTATTTTGATACTATCTATACACATTTTCTTTATACTTATATATATTTGTTGGAGTGAATAAAACTTTTCTATTTTTCTTCATATTTCTTTTACTTATTGGTAGGGATGTGTGAGTACTAGAAATTTACAGTACGATCTCGAGTTTTGTAATTACTCGACTCAAAATCATATCATTTTTCCAAGCTCGAAAAATTAGAGTTTTTTTGGGGGAAAAGTGCATATTGCAATTTTGTCCAGAAGAATACAAGAAAGAAAGCCTCATTTTACACGCATCATCAAATAAATGACTACTGGCCAGATGGCGGGCAAAGTTTGGGAATTTTCTATTGGTGCATATACCAAATTATTATCGATCCGTGTGCACTCAGTAACATTCACCACACAGCTTCATGCCACCTTTTACGCATACGTGAAAGAAAATGTGAGCATTACCTATTTGCAGAGTCCCAAAAATTCGCAAATGCGAAATAACCATTATAAAATCTGAAAAGTTGCACTATTCACTATGAAAAGCTAAATTGTGAAAACATCAAATTCTTCACAAATGTCTTTCACTGCATTAGTTTTCAACATAAATAAAAGATTGATCTTTTTTGAACTAAAAATACTTTCAGACAGTCTTTGTATTGACGGAAAACGAAATGTAAACAATTGCTTTTTTCGGGTGTCAAAGATACGAGACATGCAAGCAGCACTCAACTCAAAATGGCTCGCCATATCAAACCTAGCACTAGCAGTATCGGTTTTGATGAAAAATGTGTACGTAGTGAACGTGAGCATAGCAAAACGGTTCGCAGATCCCTAATGATTGGTCTTCCCTATGAACTAAGTGTGTTTTTAATTTGTTTATTTTAGTTTTACTAAATGAAAAATATTTCGACCCTCTGGTATAGTAGGATTGATCGCATGGAATACCAGTACTTGGTGTCGGATACTTTGTAAAGAGTTTTAACGACTAAATGAAACACATTGATGCATTGTTTCATCATCAGCATCAGAACCATGAAGCGGGTACTGATAACTCTGGCCGAAAAGCAAGTAATAACCCCTCCCCCTTCTCCCTTTCACCCTCCTCTTAATTTCCTTTCTTGTATTTTTTAATGGTAAATGAGCCTTTTATTTGATTTAAAGTAAGTATTTGAGGTACAGGACAGGGTGTCATGCTGGCCCTGCTGATTTTAAAGTTGCAGCACGTGGTGGAGGCTTCGCACGTTAGATAGGTGAGATTTTGAGTTGACTCATTATTTCTTTCTCTTTGCTTGTAAATTTTATTTCCCTTTCTTCCTACCCCGTAACAATATTATGTATATGTGTGAAGTTCAGAGTATTCAAACAAAATGTACTTTTATGTAAATTTCTGGTTAGGTAAAAATAATCCATTCAGGCCAGTAAGCTGGCAGCCTTGATGATAATAGTTATTGTGGTTACTAAGAGGAGTCAATATGGAATGAATTTTATGGTCTTGTCAAATGGTATTTTAATTAGGCGCACTGTGAATAGCATAAGAGTAATTGTGCTTCCATATAACCTGATATTGAGTGATTATTTTTTGTCACAATTGGGTAGTGGTCAAGGGTCCATAAAAATAAAGAAACATTTTTAGACCTGCTCAACTCCTACTATAATTGTATGTGAAAAGGTCCATGTGTAGAGCTATATCTGCTATTGATGTTTTTATAATTGGTGGTGTTGTCAGTAAAATATTTTGTACCGGAGTCCTGTTTGATATGTAGCATATTTTAAAAATGTTAAATTGTTATGCCTTTAGAGGTAATTAGCACACATACGAATACCCAACTTATTTGCTACTATGCCAAGTTACACTTATGGTGTTCATTTTTTTTACATTTTGGTGTATGAAAAGGATTTATGAGACCAACTTGAGAAATTGCAACCTGTGTGAGCTATTCTTTACATGGAAATTTTGCAGAAATAAAAGTGTAATAACATTTGTTGTGGGCTTGTATCCTGGGTAGCATACAATGTTGTAATAAGTTGAAGATTTGCAATATTTTGTATTTTTGTGTGGGTTGCAAGCTGAAGTTTCTACGTATGACTATTATTGGATCTACCGTGGAGGTTCCCAGTATGGCAGTAATATTACCAGACAGGTTTATTAATGGATTTTAACTATATTCATTTGTTGTAACAATCGTATACCAGAATTCTAAATGATTTTGGAGGTTAATTAACAGACTGATGGTGTGTTTGCAAAATGTTTAATATCTAGATTGTCTTTATTTCCTTGAGTTGGCAGTAAACATAAAAGGTATTGAAGAAACTTTAAACAGTTGTGGAATTTTTTTGGGAAAAGAATATTTATCCAAAGAAGTTGGGAGGTGAAACAAAATGCATTTAATGAATTAAATCTGCAATTAAGAACAGCTATTGTATTATACCAAACAAGGTTTGTACATAGCACAATGCAAGTAATACAAGGTTATTGTAAGAGTGGAGAGTACCCTAGAATGATTGTTCATCATGTGTTGTTTATGAAGAAGAATTGAGGATATGACATTTTTTCCAGCAATACAAATATTGAGGAGTTGTGTGTAGGGTTTTAATAATATAGATATGCAAGAATAAGATATTGATCCAGTTTTTATAGTGTCCTTGGATCATTAGCACAAAGAGCTGAGATTTTGGTTGGGACAGGTCTGAGGCTTTTTTTTTGTTAGCATTGGCATAACGAATAAGAAAATGGCTTTTTATAGTGTTGGGCAGACCTGGGTCCCATTTATAAGGGTTGTGTGCTGATTCCAATCAGGAACCAGACCAGTAATGAGCAGTCTACCAAGAATCATCATTGGCGTATGTTGTGTGTACACCCTCAACCTTAACTGAGAAATAACATTGGAACGTAACTGTAATATGGATAAGTGATATATATATATATATATATATATATATATATATATATTTTCTTGCAGCATTACAGTAGATATCTTGAATCGTTCTTCTTTAATATGTGGAGTTAATATTTTTATTATGTAAATGAGTTTGGTTATTAAATTGTAAACTTAAATTATTTGTAAGGAACACAGTCGCAGTAGTCTAGAGTAGCCCCATACAAGGTAGTTTCAATTTGGGACAGGTTTCTCCAAAATTTTTCCCAAACCAAAGGGGGTAAAGTAATAAACTAATGATACAAGTTATTAATAATAATTAAAACAGAAATGTTGTTAATTTCCTTTTGTTTTGCAAGGAGTTGTAACATCTTATTTGGCCATGTTAGAATGTTTATCTGTAATGTGCTTGCTTTTTCTGAAGTCGTAGCTAAGGTTTCATCAGCAATTGGAGATAAAAGTTTTTACCTCCTTTGCATATGCTGTTCACGGTAAAATGAGCACTTTTGGAAGTCCTGCTTAAGATCTATTTGTATACACGTTGTGTGTTCTTCCGCCTTATGTAAAATTATCATTGCCATGGGCCTTATCACTTTATTCATGTGTTGGTTAAATGAAACTGTGAAATTATTTGAAAAGTAAATATTGTACAAATATGCTCATTTTTACACTTACTTAAATAAATAAATAAATAATAATAATAAAGTTATCACAAATGGTTACCTAACATTTTTTATTCAACATTAAGATACGGAACTACTTTCCATCTGTCGCTACCAACTTTACTGGGTGCATATTACTCAGTGCACCCATTAATAAGCAGATAGGGATAGTGACTATTTCTAAAGTTCATTTCAAAAGTGCTCACTTTATTGTGAACAGCCTTCAGACATATTTTCTTTCACGAATGTTCTAGAAATTTGATTCATTTTAGTTATGACGCAGTTCGTTATGACATGGAGAAGGGATTTTGGGCCATGCCATGCCCTTTTTGGTCACATTTGTGGCACCCTGGTGCGAGGAGTATGGGTAGGCACGTGGTGATTTGAGCCCTGAGTGCCTACTGCCCGCTAACAGTTTACTACAAGCCCGTGAAGGAGACATGTTGGGCGTGAACAATTTAGCCCACATCGGCAACATACGTAACCACAACTTCTATATTCTTGTTTTAACTTCAAGTACTTTCGGCCTACAAACTCATTTCTACCAAATTATTTCCGGTGATGTGGGAGGTCAGTAGGGTGCCAGAGGGAACTAATTTCCCTTCTCCCTTTTTAAACTTCTCTTGCGATACAAACTTTTGAGTGACATCAATAATAAATGAACTACTGCGACACTGATAAAAGTCGACAGTGACTCTGCATTACTGGAAGATTATGAACCTGTTATTTGGAATTTAAAATAAAAATGAAGACCTAATCAGACACTTGAATTCTTTTTTTTATATTATTTTAATATGGAGCCTTTTAAGTTTCATGTCTCTACTGATTGAGAAAAACTGAGCTGTGATTTCCAGTCGCCAATTCTGATGTCTGCGACTTTACAAGCTCCCTATTCTTGACATTCTAGTAGCCGCATATTACTAGCGAACTGGGTCCTGTTGTTTGTCAGTATGCTCTGCTCATATCCCCAGCTTGGGAAAATGCCTTTGTTGAACTTCCCTATAATATGGTGGGTCTCTTGCCTCAGCAGAGGAAAGGCTTCTACCCACCTGGAGAACACATCTGTCACAACCAATAAGTATATAATTCCCTTGGTGCTTTTAACTTGGCGGCTATTTGTATCCACGGGGTGTGCAGCTTTCGACGCTTGGCTGCCGGCTGCCTTGCAGGGTAGGCCTTGCGTTTGCAACATGTGGTGCAGTTGTGGATGTACTGGCAGACGTCTCGGCTTATGCCGTTCCAGACATATCTTGTGCTGATGTCAGCGAGGGTTTCCCGGGTTCCAGGGTATCCTGCGTTGGGATAATCGTGGAAATGCCGGCAGATGTCGGCGCACAAGTCCTTTCATATCCAGATCCTCCACTTGGCTTCCAGCTGATTATTGTGTGACCAGAAATTGTCGTCTCGTAGCGTAAACCGTTGCGGGTGCTTCCATACAAATTCCTGCACATCGGGTCTTGCTGTTGGTGTCACTATCTGGTTTTGGCTTATCCTGAGATTCGGGTGGTACGATGCGGCACACATCTTCATCTGGCTTGGCCTAGTCATCCAGGTTTGGCTGTTGAGAAAAGGTGTCGGGAAGGTGGTTGTCCTTGCCTGGGCAGTGTTGGACATCAAAATCAAACTCAAAGAGATGGAGATTTCATCTTCCAAGCTTGGTCTTGTTGTTCCGCAACTCTCTCAGCCCCTTAAGTGCTTTACTATCGGTCCTCAAAATAAAACGAGTTCTCTTCAGGTAGTAGCGGTACTTGTGGATAGCCCAAACAACAGCATGGCATTTTTGTTCATTGATATGGTATTTTTGATCTGTGGCATTGGCCGGGTGCAGGTGTATGCTATCACAAGAGGCTTGCTGTTCGGATTCTCCTGATATAATATGGCGCCTAGACCGTTTTGACACATGTCAATCTGTAGGATCAGAGGTCCTTCTCTTTGTGGCCGATACAAGTGTTGGATGTTCAGGTGTCCACCGCCACCGTGCTTCCTTTTCCAACAATCGGTGTAGGGGTGCCACGATGTCGGCGATGTTGGGCACATATTCTCAGAGGCAGTAACACAATCCAAGAAAGCGCCAAGAGATGCTTCTTGGTAGGTGGTTACTTAGCTTCCTGTATAGCCCACAAGGATTTCTCTTGAAGGAAATTACCTTAGGTTGAAACAACGTGGCCAAAGTACTCGATGGACATCTTTCCAAAGTGGCTCTTCGAAAGTTTGGCCGTAATACCATGGAGTTACAGCCGCTCCAATACGCATTGCAAATGCATGAGGTGTTCATCCGAAGACTTGGAATAGACGATCACATAGTCTAAAAAGGCGAAGCAAAACTGTCCAATGTAGCCAGTTAAAACTTCAGCTAACGTTAGCCGTTGAAAGGTTGCGGGTGCATTCTTGAGTCTGAAGGGCATGAGACTGAACTGGAGTGCCTCTCCTTTTAGAGACATGAATGCGGTATATTTGTGGCTGTCGGGATGCACTGCTATTTGCCAATAAGCAGACTGCATGTCCAAGGCGCTGAAGATTTTTGCTTAGCTTATATCTAGTAAGGTATGCGCTAGTTCGAGGGCTGATGAAGGAATAAGTAGCGTCGCGTTGTTCAGGGCCTTATAATTCACATAGAACATCAACTGTTAGTCCTTCTTGGGTACCAGCACAATGTGAGATTGGTAGGGTGAATCCGACGGCTCGATGATTCCTTGGCGTTTTATATCTTCCAGCTGCTCCATTATAAGGTGGTGGCACCTGGCTGAAACCTTGAACTGTCTGTTATATATGTGTGCAGGTGTATTCAGCAGTATCTCGTGCTGTATTGGTCGGGTTTGACGCAGCATTTCCCCAAATCCGAAAGTTCCGGTGTGTTTGTCGAGGACTTCCTTCAATTGTTGGAACTGCGTCTCAATAAGCTCGTGGTGGATCTCCTCTTCGCAGAGGGCTAGAGGCTTCACATGGTCGGGTCAGTGTTCCCAATTCAGTTACGTGGTTGTTTTCACCCAGGTATACTACCCGTTGCCCATGGTCCATTATGCATTGTTGCTGATAAAGCCAGGGGTAGCCAGAGAAATTTTGAAAAATGTTATTATATTGTTGGTTTTAGGTTGGTATTGCTGCAATTTGCAGAAAAACAATTTGCTATAGTGCTAACAATTACAGATAACAAATAAAGCCAATAACATAAACTTAATTTTAAAATAGCTACAATTTAATCTTGTTAGTAGCAAGAGCAATGATACATTAATTATGATTACAGGTGTACACTTATCATCACTGTTTGTGGGACACACACCTGTTCTGTATTCTAATTTCGTAGAAAATTCTCACAAACATTAATTTCCATTTTATACACTCCATACGAAATAAGTGAACAAGAATTTAATAAAGGGTTTATGATATAAATCCAAAAACATGGCCTGCACCGACAATTCAATTTTCTAAATCAAATAATAATTTAAAAATAATGTTTACTTGGTTTTGCTAAGTTGTAACGATGCAATATACAGAATTCAAGCCAATAATTAAAATTAATAATAATTAAATGGAACATTTGGTTAATTTCCTTTTTCTTATGCAAATGAGTGTAATATTTTTTTTTTTTGCTGCCACATAAAATAGGAATGTTTTATCAGTGTTTGAAGATTGTGGTCATATTCGGGTGTTTAACTGTATAGGCTGTTCATGGTAAAGTGAACACTTTTTAAGGCCCTTATAAATTTTTTCTTTCATCCAATTTTCATCTTCTTGCTGCTTTTTAATATAAACATTGCAATGTGACCAATAAACACAGTGAATATATTTCACCACCCTCAAATTTTAATGCCTGAGGCTGTAATAAGATATATTTATTAGTGGTTAATACCTGTTGGGAGGACCTTAAAAAATGCTCACTTTACAGTGAACAGCCTAAAGCTTGTTTGCATTTCCGTGAGTCGCAGTTCATGTTGCATCAGCTTGCAGAGATAAAAACCTTTTTCTACTGTTGTCCCCAGTTTTATTTCGAGTTTCTGAAGCTGTAGTGAGGTTGTGCGTAATATTTAGAGATAAAAGCTTTTCACTATATTTGTACACAGTTTTTGTTCTAAAAATTTGACGAGATCCAAAGTGACACTGTTTGATTTGGCCAATAGAAGGAGTTTGTGCCTGGCATGTCCATATTTGGTGTGGGGAGCAAGGAGGCACGTGCCGAGTTGAGCATAGAGTGCCTTTGTCCGCTAGCAAATAATGACAAGACTTTGAAGAGGAAACAGGAGGCAGACAAATTTCACCCACAACAGCAAGTGTCTGCGACCGCAACTTCTATTTTATTTTCAACTGTAACATCAAGTACTTTTGGCATACGAACTCTCTTCCTACAAAATTCTTTCCACTAGTGTGAGGTCGTTAGGGCATCCCTACTACCTTCGTAAATTTTTTTCGCGATGCAAGTTTTTGTAGTGACATTATTTATTTATTTATTTATTTATTGCTGCAGCGCTGATCGTTTCATGTGTCATGGATTCTGTCTGTGACTCTGAAATATTTTAAGAAGGTGAAACTTTTAAGTGGAATTTAAAAATAAATAGGAAATATTCACAGACACTTCAACATTTTTTTTCTAATTGCAATTTGGTGCCTTTGAGGTTTTCATGAACAAACTGACTGAGCTAATCCGAGCTGTGATGTTCCAGCTTACACTCGTGGTAACTTCAACTTTACAAAGTTTTCCTGGACAGTTTAAAACTGTGAACGCCACTTTTTATGGAATTTTCACATGTTCACCCCTGTTCAAACATCAAAGTCAATACTATAATCACTAGAATAATCATGGATTTCTTGGCCGTGACTTTATTTCAATATGTTTGAATCTTGATATCCTTTGCATGCACATCCTAATTTAGACAGCAGTTTGTTTTCAAGGCAGGTACAAGTGATAAGATTACATTTTCTTCCGCCTTATGTATGACTAACATTGTCATGGGCATCATCACTTTATTCATGCGTCCGCCAAATGAAACTGTGAAATTATTAGAAATGTAAATATTTTACATATCTGCTATTTTTACACTTTGATGCATAAAAAAAAAACAAAGTGTAAGAAATAATTTAAGTTGACAGAAATGGTTACCTAACACTTTTTATTTGACGTGAAGATATGGAACTTCTTTCCCATCCATCATTACCAACTTAACTGGGTGCATGTTACTGCCCGTTAAAATATATGCAGGTAAGAGCAGTGACATTTTTCTAAGGTTGATTTCAAAAGTGCTCATTTATCATGAACAGCTTTTAGAAATAATTCTTAGCAAAGTTCGTTGACATTTTCGATTTCTGTTTTCTTCATACATTTTACACGTACATTTCTTAATGGTAATGAACAATTCTTCAGAATTATTTCAAATCCTTGGACATATTCGCTGCATTGATAAGTTATTTTGAAACCCAGGATCTTTCCTTTACCAGAAAACGCACTTACACTGTCACAGCTTGACCAGCCATGAAACTCTATCACAGCAGATGGCTACTTCTGAGCCTATTGCTGCAACTAATTTGCCAATATCAACAACTCTCAATTGATTTTTCGCACCTTTCAATACGTATAACTTAGCCTTCATATCCCAGTGTTGTCCAATTGAAAGGACCAAAACATCTGACACATTTGTTAGATAATCCATGACAGTATGTTTAGCATGTAGCATCATGCAGGTATCTGCCTCTTCATGAGTGCATAATAGATTTTTCACATTTTAAGAACCATTTGCAGTTATTTTAATGCAGATGTCATCCACAGTAACAAAAATTTATTTTTTGTAAATGAGTTTCTTCCATTGCTCGCCTTGCAGGAGTCCACCAGAAATCTTGTTAATTTAATCTTGCTTACACCATTCCTCAGAAGTCTATTCAAACAAATTATTCTGTGACCACTCTTAATACAGCTGAAGTTGATCCCATCTTCGGAATCCCTCTTCTCTCATTCTGATGTTTTAATATAGTTTTCTCTATAAACATTGAAAACTACATTTATTCTCAGGCTTGAGCTTCTATGTTTAACACTGAAGAAGAATCACCTGAGATAATTCTTAGAAAGTTTGGTGTTGTTCATGCAATGTGTGCAGCTAACACATTGCATCTATTATGCAAACTGATTTTGTTTTTGGTAGTTCACATGGTGCTGAAAATCTGTCCAAATGATGAGCAAACGCAGCTTAATTTGTTTTCTTTAATGAGTCATCTACATTTGCAAGAGTCCAAGGAAGTGGCCCAAGTGGGTGACTGAATACTTCTCGCATGTCTAGGTTACGACTTTCAGCAATAAATGTAATTTTGCTGAAAGGGTGACGGAATACTTCTCGCATGTCTAGGTTACGACTTTCAGCAATAAATGTAATTTTGCTGAAAGGGTGACTGAATACTTCTCACATGTATAGGTTACGACTTTCAGCAATAAATGTAATTTTGCTGAAAAGGTTACGGTAACACTGAAGGATATCATCTTTATTTGAGAGGGTGCATTTTACCACATATTTTGAGACACTGGTTTTTAAATGTATTTTCTTTATGGGCGTATGAAAACTTTCACCTCTAGCCAAACGATTCTGAAACTCATTGTGTCTCTTTTGGCCTTTTTTTTCTTGCATTTAGCTAATTGTCTGCTACATCCACCTTTATAGATACTCCGGTTCATAAATGTACAATGTGCGAGGGATTTAGTTCAAAAATATTTGTCCACTCACTTTGCAGCATATCAAACAACCTTCTCATTTTTCTTTAGTTGCTTGAAGATCAGGATGGCTCAATTTTTTGTGCTAAACTCCAAAAATTTTTTTTGATAAACTTCCTAAACTGAATTGGAAGGATTCAACCCATAATTTTATGGAAATAATACCACACATCTGGCTTACAAATATGGCATGTTTTGCATAGCTACTATATAAAGTTGGGAAGTTTCCTACACATTTGACTGTTTCCTGAGCAAATGAAGGCATGCAAGCATGAATGTATGGGACATAACATTACCATTTGCGATTTCTCACTCTACATACACACTCATATAGTAAATTTGCTAATAATTTTTACAGTGTAATGACAAAATACCACAAAGACTTTGAAAGGCAGATGCTTTGTATTCTGCATTAATGTAATATAGTGACACTGCTCCTAGTGCTACTTTCTTAAGGCTGAATCTCCATGTACACCAGGTGTCTGTGTGTTTTTATTTACAGTCTCTTGATAGCTTGATCAATAGGAATCATACAGAATGGGTACTTAGGCTTACACTGAAATCAAAAAACCACCATTGAGGAAATGCTGATAGACAGCTAGGCTTCTTTCTTGCAGTTTAGTTAGTTCTGCATAATGTATTGAAAAAATATCTTGCATAATTGACTCGGTCCAATGCAAAACACCGGGGAATCATTATGTGAATACATTGCACATACAAGAACCAATCACCTTCATGATTGGATCTGAGAAATCCCAACATTTCAAACATATCCAAATAATGCATCCAAAAGGACGACAATTCTCCATTCTCTTCATGAAAAATACATAAATATCTACAGAAAAATTAAAAAACTTTTTTGGCACTTGAAGCAAAACATGTGGATTGATGAGTTTCTTGGCAAGTATTCAGATGCAAGGTGTTAACAGCATCATTGAGGTCATTCATATTAATATCTAGGCCAATTTTGCTGATCAAGGACTGAAATCCAGACCAAATCACACACATACATGATTCGTACATCAACCTATGGATATGAATAGCATGATTGTAATGCTTCCCTTCCAGCACCTTGTTTATGGAACCCACAGCTATTGCTCCAGATTCAAAAGCTAAATCTCTCAATCTGATGTTGCCAAAGAGTTTTCCAAATTTGTATTGATAGAAAATTGGTGAACATGTGAAAGATTCTCATTATAACAATAATGCCCCAATTCTCCTCCTGATTGGACCACAATGTTTCCATTACCTAAGAAAAAATAACTTGATATAGCACTACTACAATGTGATCAAGATGGAAATAGGGCAGTAAATTTATATACTTGTTCTCAAAATTTCATTAACTGTCGACAGTTGGGTAGCAGGCACCTTTAGTCTCGTTAACAACCAAACTAAATTTGCCAATTTTCCATTAGAAAATGTTTCTGAATACTTATCAGGGAGACTTTAAGTTGTGAATGGAGGAGGACATCTTCTTCCTGTGCATGTATAAAATGATATCTTCAGTTTGCTTCCTACCAGGCCTACAAGAATAAGTAGTAGACTGAATAATAATACCATTTGTTATCTGTAAATGTAGGCACTGTAGCACAATGTTTTTCACCAAAATGCAGTAATACCAACCAAATATTAACATTTTAAAAAAATTTCTTGGAAATTATCAGAAATACGAAACTTGGTGGTCCACAGGTGCAGAAGATGAGAGGTGTCGTGTTGTGTGAGGTAACACTAACCTATCAAAAGAAAAAAATATCTCAGTCTGTCCACAAGGCTTCAGTGCACAAGATGCCACACCACGAGCAATCTTAAGTGGTGCCTTAGAGAACCCCTGAAGTGGTTTACCTATATTGTTACGAGAGATACCTAGTGAGACAAGTAGTTTTCAGAGATGAAATTGGCTTGACTACCAGAATCCACCTGTTCACCTGTTGCAGGTAAAATCATAGGCAGAAAACAAAAGTCACCTGTCTGCCTGCCCGACAGGTTTATAATGTGCACTCAAGGGCAGTTTTTTAGAGCTGAGCTGGAGATTGTCACTCCATGTAGCAAAAAGGGGAGAAGGGAGATGCTACCCTGTTGTGAGATAATCATCTACAAGAAGCAGTAAGTGTGTGTGTGAGAGAGAGAGACAGTGAGGGGGGAGAGGGGGGAGATAGGGGGAGGGAGAGAGTAATGTCGCTCCCCCCCCCACTGGGGTCTGCTGTGACAGGCACTTTAAATAAAGCAATGATTCTGACATTCATAACCCTGGAACTGGCAGTGCTTAAATTTTACTCTCAGTAAAATAAAGGAGTGCTGAATTTAAAAACAACATGTATTAATAATTTTTAATTTTCTGAATATGAACAAAGTTGAATTATGCTAAGAAATGTGATACACAACCTTATAGATTTAATATTTTTTTATTTGATAAGTTTAAAACATCAATTGCTTAAATTGCCATGACCAAAATTAAAAAATAAATTATTGAAGTATAATTTGAGTGCTGCTTTTATTCTCTGATTTTGAAGAGTTAATGTGAAATTAATTGTCCTAATGTTTTGTATGTTTACTTAAAACATCGAACAGTACATTGCGTGAGACTGACTAACACAGATTTTCATCAGCTTCCCAAAATACTTTTAGTGCTAGCAGAAGTCTTTCAGTCCATTATACTTGTATCTCCATTGTATCGGTATTGGATGTTGGTTGTATCTGCAAGGAAGTATCGGTTTATACTAGTATCTGTAAAAATCTTTATCAGCTCAGAACTACAGTTTTTGGCACCATGAAGGTAAGCAGCTGAAAGGGGTTCCTTTGCAGATTTCTAAGAAATCAACTGCTGTAAATAACAGTACCGAAAATTTAGAATCTCGCCTTGGAGACAAGGAAAGTGAAATTAGTGAATTATCAGATTCATCAAATTTGTGTAGTTTTAAAATGTGGCTTGCAAATAATAAAATTAGTTTGGTGATAGTTCTATCATTAGCGTGAAACATGTTCCCCTCCTTGTATGGAAACACTGAGGTGAAGTGTGAGATGATTGAGCTAGTATGGACAGATCTAAAAACAGTGTATCAGCAGTATAGTCCTGTGTGTAAAGTCAACTGAGGTGACAACCTAAAATATAACAGTGACTATCCAAACGTATTTTCACTCATAGATGTTCCGCTGTCCCTGTCTGCTCACACTGCAGATTGTGGAGGATTTTTGCTAATTAAGTCTATCATGACAGACTGATGAAACCTCCTACATGATACACTGTCTTCACTTATGCGTGATCAGTTGCAGACATGTTGTGAAACTGAGTTTGATCCTGGGCCAGCTATCAGTATCTGGTGTTATAATGCTCAGAGAAAGCATCTTTCAGCCACCATACAGAAGATGTGAGGAGGGACAGAATAAGTGCAGTGCATCTGACAGCGAGTCATGAAAAAGTGATTATTAAATGTTTATGACTGAAATAAAGAACATTGTGAAATAATTTGTAAAAAAATTCTAATATATAATACTTCTTTTTTTTTGAGAGAGACTAAAATTTCTATTTTGGATACAGTGGGCAGGCAGGTTGGATGACAGACAGGTAAATTTCTAATGCCACCTGTCTGACAGGTTTGCTGAGTCCTTATAAACTAATCCTGATCACAGCACTGCTGGGTGTCCTTGAAAATGAGGAGCACATAGTCACAATAGAACTTGTACCTCTATGGATTGTTCCAATCCGTCCAAGACATCATCTTGAATGGATGGTTCCGGGAAGTGCAGCAGTGCGTGATGCAGTGACTTGCACACAAGACTGCTGAGGGACAGTTTTTACAATGGTGCGAAGACTGCAAACAGTTCAAACACAGTTGAGTCCCTTGAAAAGTGTAAATTATTCCATGTGGCTTCTGTTGAAACTGGGAGACACTAGTACAGTAAATGGCAGTGTTGTACAAACTGCATGAAGGGGTAAGTTTCACCATAAAGACATTAAATGAATGGCCACCTTTAGCAAGTTTACAATCTGCATAAATCTGCATGGGTTTGGTTCTTAAGGGTGCCAACATAGGTATTGATGCAACTGTTTCAACAGCACAAGAATGTTTTTTTAAGAACTGTACAAAGGACTTGTGAGTCGGGAGCTCAGTTTCTGTTGAGGTCATCACCCACTGTGTTTAGAGTTGGGCATTCAGTTCCCTGCAAAGGATGGGCAGCAAGATAAAGTGACAGTGCTGCACAGGAACCTTTAGGGCTTCCAGTGCTACCACATTCTCTGTTACAACTGTCAGCATCTGTTTCAGTGAGGTGGGCGATTCAGGTACTGTGGTTGCATCTAACAGTGTTTCCACATGCAAAGAAACAATCTTTTGTTTGAATATCACTCCGAAAACACCTTTCACGCATCAAGAAAATTTTCATCAGACAAGAGACAGACTATGCCTGAATCATACTAAATGGTTCTCCTTTAAGAGACAAGTTTATGTATGACAACATTTTGACTGGAGTTAGGTCAAGATGATCAGCTACAAGTGTGCTGAACAAATTAGAGAAGTTACCCAGTCTTTCGCAACTGCACTCAATGGTGGCGAGGAGATCTTACAATGTGATACATTGCCTTACCATGTTCTGGTAGCTACTACCTGTGCAGCCTCAGACTTATTCTCAAGAGAATTACCTTTGCCATAATCCTAGTCCTAGGGATGGGTCAGTTCAATCCAAGAATCGTTGAATTCCTAGGATCTATGAGATTCGAAGATTCAAGACAGGATTCGAGGTTAGCCTTCCCTTACCAAAATATTTAGATTATACTCTCACTTTGTCACAATGAGTAAAATCAATAAATATTTGTGAAAAAATTTATTTCTCTGAAATACTTTACTTAAAACTTCATTTCTGCGATACGTGGAAAAAATTTATGTTTGTCGCATTGACACCAGTTGGTCAACGTGGATGATGGTGAACTGGCTCAGTATCCCTCTAGACACTACGGAAACGGACTCTCCTAAACAGGGATTTTAAGGCTGTATGGTTGAACCCTCAGGACGTCTGGCCCTGGCTCACCAGAGCACATAGCTTGGGCACTGAGGGTTATATTATCACTTTTCTGGACCGCCCAGAAAAAAAGGAATTTACGAATAGCTATGGGTACACAGCTATGCAGTCAGTATGTTACATTAATTATGTAAGGGATCAAATAAAAGAATAGCAAAACAATTAAGATCTTTAGTGGATTTAGTGGGTGTCTTGTAGGCACAGACACGACTAGATATAAACAAAGTTACACAGTAGCATGGGGAAGGACATGTTTTAGCGTGGTCTGTCCAGGAAGGAACCTACTTTTCCTGGGGCGGTGCCTTCGGGTTAACCCCTGCCAGAGTCCTATCAATCAATCAGTGCCACCGCGTGCACTTCACAATTGATGGTACTCAGGCCTATAGCGACTTGGGGAGAGGACACCTTGATTCTCCTTGGGAGAAGTTGAGTGAGCAACGTGACCAGCTACAGACCTCAACTGCCCCTCTGGGTTCACAGCATTCCCCACACAAGGTCCCAATGGCTCTCAGTAAGCAGCGCGACCAACTTGTAGCCTTACAGTCATAGTGACCTAATGTGTTTATTCTCAAGTCTCGGGAGCCACAGAAAGAGGTTCTCTCTCCCCTTGCCAAAGTAGCGCTAGAGGGCAGCGTGACCAGCAGCACTACATTAACAAGAGGTGGGAGCACCCTTCAGTGAGGACTTTGTTCAATTCTCTACCTCAGAGATTGTGTGTGCACCTGGAAGTAGTCAGGCGAATATACACACACAAGGCAAAGTGGTGCAATGGCGCCACCGTCGACCGTCTTCTGGCTGTGCGATCAGTTCCGTGGCCAGTTTGGTCTCCCTCCCCCTTCTACCAGTCAAGCTCAAGTAGGGCTGTTAGAGCTGGCTAACATGCTGCCTCTGCCGAGGATATAATTCTTGTATTTCTTTAGGCTCTTAACCGGTGTATATTTTATTTATGTATAGGCTATGTATGGGGCTCGCACGCCGCCTTCCATCATGTTCAGACATTAATCAATTCATGTAGTAACTAGGTGTGAAAGTAATGTATAGGTATCCATGCCTTTTATTAAGGAGTGAAGTTAAAATTGTATTTTTAATCATGGATTGTTTGGTTCATGAATAAGGTTATGATTTTACTGGGACGGACTGACAGCAGCAGTTTTAAATATTCTCGTTGTTGAAGTAGATTCAAGTCACGATGTTTGTGAATGTTTCTGTTTCAATCGAACACATACATTCTAGTCGTTAGGGTATATTTGTACAGTTTTTGTGTAACAGATCCAAATATTTGTTTGAAAATAAAATGAATTATTGAATGTTTTGTAGGCAAAAAATGTATCAAGTTGGCATTGAAGGCTCAATGTAAGATTGTCAAGCCATACATGAGTTTTTTAAAAAGGTGAAATTGTAAATCATGTCAAGAGTAATTTTATGGAGGCTCGTGTTTATGTACCCGAAATGGATAACGAAGATAGGGAGGGGCATTTTACGTTAATAAACTGATGCAAGATTGATTGGTCATTCATGAGAGATAACATGGTAGCTTGTGTTATATTGCTCATAAATTAATGTTCATAACCAAAATAGGATAGTCACTTTTTCAAGAATGAATGATATGTGCACATGCTATAACTAGAGGTTCTTTTAGGCTTGTCATATAACTGGTTTTATGTGTGTTCTAAACCTTTAAATTGCTATATAGTTGTAAAAACAATTCATGTACATCTCATATCTATACTTCTGCTGACCGAGAAAAAATTACGAGCTGTTGATTGAAGGATTGTCTTACATTATTTGTGCCTTGTCCTGCACAGTGGTAAGGCCGGCGTAAAGCCAAAGAGAATGACCGGACCACAAAAAGGTAATTAGTAAATATACGTTTTATTCCTTTTGAAGAATTGTACGAAACACACACATCCGATCTGTGCCGTAAACATCTTATGGACGAGAGGCCATGTTTGCCAAGTCACTTACGCAGGGCAATAAGGTTTGAACCAAAGTTTGGAGTGAGAGTGACCCCAATACACACTACACCTGGTGCGGACGAGGCACATAGGTCAGCACTCGTAGCTTTGTAGAAGGTTCTGCGGCAAGAGTTTCTTACTAATGCATTGAGAAACACAAGTTGGTGGTTATGGCAGCAAAATGACTAGGTTTAAGTAGTTCTGCTGAAGGCATCCATATAAGGCTAGAGTGGTGAGATAGCGAGAGACACAGTTGTTACTCAGAAGTGGACAACCCACAAACTGCCCTGTTTAGAGAAGCAAAGGAATAAATACCCTTGAGAGATGAGGAGAGCAAGGGGTGGCTGGAGCAGGCTGCATGCAGGGAAAAACCTCCCTGATGCTCTGCATGTGTGTGCGGTCGGTGCCTGCCAGCCAGGCAAGGCAAGCGAGGGAGTGGGTCCCCCCATTTGACTGGAGCACGACGTGTGGATTGCCGGCCACTCAGGCAGCAAGGGACTTCACGCTGCTTGTAGAATGGAATGGTACAGAGGCAGAATGAGCGACGGTGCTCGACGATATGGTATTCTAGGGGAGTACCACAAGCTGAAGCTAGTGAAAGCAACAGACAGCACTCGTGGCACGTCAGAGTTGTTATTGGAACAAGAGAAACTGGACTTGTAAAAATTAGGACAGCAATAATACCTGCAAACAACATGGCATCCTTTTTGTTGTCGCCAACCTTCAAAGTAATATTTCAGTTTGACCGCATTGTTACAATTACTTTATGCACAATTCATTAAAAATAATAGAATTCAATTTATTTTTTTTAATTTATTTGAATAACGTTTTAATAGTTTTATCAGCAAAGTTATTGTTTTACAAAACCCAGCCACATGTAAATAAAGCCACTAAAATTTGTTACCAAATGTTTGTTTTTATTCTTTGGCTATGTGTTCGTTCATCATTGTGATTTGACCAACATTTTCGTTTCCATTTATTTTCTCTAAGCACATGGGAATGTATATGTGAATCGTTAAGTATTGTGTTTCATTATTTGTAGTGCAGTGATTTGTAATAGTTATTTAAAATGTCTGAAGTGTGGAGCTATTTTAGTTTGGATTCAGACTTGCCAACAAAAGCAATCTGCATATTTTGAAAGCAAAAAATATCTCATGGTCACTGTATATATGATGTAGCAGCATGACTGGGTTAGATGTTCCATGGCTAAGTAATTTTAATTTAATCAATTTTCTGAATGTGCGCACAAATTTTTCTAATTCTAAATATGTGCACAATTTTTTCTGGCTTAGTTTTTAGTTTTCATTTTATGTATTCCCCGTTTATTATGTTGTTTCTGAGACCTCGTGCCCATTTAAAGGTACTGTCTCATGTAACTGGCATTTGCATTTCTTAAGTATGCCTATATGAAGTGCTAATACTAAGTGTATTTCAAGGTCATATTTTCAGTCTTTTGCTCTTAATGTCATTCTTTCATGCCTTTGGTAAGTCTGTGCATCCATTATAAGAACTATCTTGTTGCTGTGTTCCCAGTTTATACCGATTGTAAAAAAATTTTTTTAAAGAGAGCAATTTTTTTGGTAACATGGATTCAGATTTGAGTTTGAGATTCGAGAATATTTTTAAGAATTTGACTATGGATTCAGATTCTACCAAACATTGGATTTGACCCAATCCTACTTAATACTGATCATAGTTCAGCATGTGGGCTGTGTGTACGTGTTTATCAAACCCTGTTAATTCATCAGCTGCCATTTCTATAGCAATGTAATCTGTTTCAAAGTTATGTTTTATTTCCAGAAAATCTTGTTGCATGGAATAAATTCTTCTTGGAGGGATCTGTACTAACACACTTGACGAGACCAGATGCGTGCTCGAGATGTCTTTCGGCTTACGACAAACACAAAGTTGTGCTGATTCAACTTTCTGAGAAACACAATAAGGTGTCCACAAATGGAGAATCACAACACAAGAGTTACACGTTTCATGTACGCAGCGCAACAAGAATAAAGATAGAAGAAAGCCGGCATGAACTCACAAATAACCTAACGAAATCATGTGATTTTCACACTAATCATCTTAACTGTAAAGGGTCTATGAAATCAGATGGCTATAAATTACGTCATAAAATATTACTACATGAATTTCTGATTTGAGAAAAGTATTAAATAAATGTGTAGAAAATAATTACACCAAGGTTAGCATGCATAGAAAATCTACGAGTTCCCAGACCACTGGTACGTTCTTGATAGATGCAATAAAGTAAAACTTCCAAATTGATTAATAACAAACTCCAAAATAATATTTGACTCTAGAATTTAACCAGAAAGTTCATTGGTAGTTACTGCTAAAACATTTACATAAGCCCTTGTAAATACTCATTTGAACAAAGTGGAGTTGGGAGTGTGTGTTTAAAATAAAACACTCAAGTCCAAAACAGGCTTTTCAAGACTCTTCTTTGACCATGCATTTTACTTAAACTTTGAGACACCTCCCCACGGCTTACGATGTGCAGTCATGGCAAAATTTTTTTAACGCAAAAATCGCTGGACCAAAATTAGGATGGACTGCTGTTCAAATTGTTTGGTTGAGAGTCCCGAGGTTCACACAAAATGCTATTAAGTTGGAAAAGAATCTAAGATAAAGTTCCTGCTATCACACACTTAAATTTAAGTAGCAAAAGTTAATTCCTCTGAGGTGCAAATAAACTTACATATGTATTTAACAGGCTGTAGTGCAAAGAGAAATGGAAATAAAATACAGACCTACTTCTGCCATTGAATGCATTCTAGCGATATTTAAATATATATAATATAAACAAATTTAAGAGACTCCTAAAGTTACAAAACTAACAAAAATTGATAAACAAATGTGATAAAAATTAAAATACTGACCCAGTTCAGATGTAAACAAATAAACTTATGGGAGGATACTGTCTACTGTCTAGCTACAGTTCAAAGTTTTCATTGTTTGTAAACATGGCACATTGCTAAACAACAGCCATGGGCCAACATACAGTTAATTTAAAAGGAAATATAACCTTGTTTAGGGTACAAAATAACAAACAACAAAGCTTATCAGACAATGTCACTTTTAATGTATGGTAAAAACGTTGGTTTACCTTCTTCGTGAGACACATTCTGGTAGGCAGATGGGTTGAGAGCCCACTGCGAATACTGGGTATCCCCAGACCACATGATTGACGAGTTAGCTCTGCTACCAGGTTCGACTACCACCTGCAAATAAACAAATATTGCATATACACACAACCGAAAATATTTTATTTTGATGATAAACTGTAACTCTTCTCTTATTCTAAAAGAAAGTTATAAAATACCAACATTTTAAGACGTGCAACAACAGCAGCGATTTTGAGAATTTAGTTATTGCATATTGCATTTAGCAATTATTTCAAATACCACAATGATTAAATATTTCAAAATGATAAAAACTTGTTTTACTGCAGGAAAAGATACTGCTCTATACAAACTAACATGAAATATTTGGAACTTACATCTGAAACAAGGCATTGTACTCTTAGTCTGTTGATGTTCTGTACAAATATTGTTGTATATTACATGCAGACAGTTTGTTTGCACCCAGAGGTGGACTACACACAGTTTGGCCATCCTCTGCAAATGTGATCAAGGTTACCTAATTGACACTGCCTATTGGCCTGTAACCCCCCTCCCCCGCCAACCCCTTCAATGGTTCATTTCTCGTTCTTCCCACAATGCCGATGCAATCCAATCCATCTAGTAAAGTACTTTCTTAATTTTAGTTTTCTTTTTAATTCTCAGTAACTGTTGGACGTAAAGCAATATAGTACTTTAATTTGAGTAAAATTCTTCTAAAAACCCAAAATGAAAAAATATCAAACTGGAACTTATGAAAGAAATTACAAACATGACGAGAAAACTGTTGTTTCAGTTACAAATAAAAACACACATAAATTACAGGAATCTTACACTTAGGTCATTAATTAAAATATTTTCTGTTGATCAGCCATTACAAAATGTGTGAACTGGAGGTATTATACATGCCACTGTGCGAGTCACAATGATCTAAAGTGCTAATTTTCAGCAGCTCTGATTAATCCTCTTAAGTGTAATAATTACAAGATCAAAGTTTCTTGTGGAGTTTCGGACAAGTCACATCATGAATTTCCTTATGGGACATTTAAATCCCCAAACTACAATGCCTTCAAGATGGCCACTGGGAAATGTTTTGATTTAACTGCACTGTCAGACAGAATACCAGCAATGGTCCTGATCTACTTGGAGTGTTCTGCATTTTACATGATGGCAGTGGCGGATGTAAGAATCTCAGTTTCCAGTCAGCGAGAACCCAAGATGGACGTTTAAAGAGTACACGTTAGTCGTGATTACAACTCACACTGGCAGCACCATCAATCTTTCTTTTTTTATCATATTTTAAACTAACCTTAAAGTACTAAATTATTTCCGGCAGTGTGAGGGGTCATTCAGGGCACAGAGAGAATGCATATTTTCTCATGTGTTTACTTTCTCTCCCGTCTTCGTAAATATCCTCGTGATTGAAGTTTTTTCGACTGCAGAATAATTGATACTGTGATGCTCATCTCGTTCCTGCTTGCTTGCTGTGAAGTATTTTATTCATGCCGCTGCTGTAATTGCACTACAATATTTTCTGTTCCACTATTGTAACTGATGCACAAAGTATAATTAAATCCAGTGAACTATATTTCTGGCTCGTATAATAATTTTTTTTGGCATCTTTTTAATAAACCTTGAGTCTCAGTGCTCATACCAGACTGAGTTAGACAAGCTAATGTTTGACTGTCAACAAATGGCACATCTAGTAACATTACATCTGGCACCTGCACACAGGGCTCGAATTTCGACAAGCCCTGTGCCATTGTGAAGGCTGCCGGTATGCAGCTCATCAATTATTCAAATTCCTGAAGGTCAACCCAGAGGACTTCCCACTCCAGAATTCATCACTCAAGTCTACTATTAGCATAAAATATTCACTATCCTCGGCCAATTCAACTACCGTTGTGCACGAGTTGCACCTTACCTCACTCGACAACACACCATAACATACTAAAAAATTAAACAATAGTGGTCAAAACAATGTTAATTCAATAAACTGGCTAACAGCCAGGTAATACCCGCCCACAGATCCAACTGTCAAGCACTGAAGCAATAGTACTCGCACCCTCCATTCTTAAATCACATGGTCGGATTTGGATGTCACAACACGTGTGTGCAGTAACACTCTACTCGCCGCAAACCACGCTGTACAGCATTTGCCAGCTAACTAACCTACGGTAAGGTTTATTCTACTCAGTTTGGGAAACTCAGTGCTTTTAATTTGGCAAATAAAATTTTTCGCCTAGGAAAGCACTAGTGTTGCATTATGTACAAGCTCTTTCCCATTTTCTACGTTAAAAAACAAAATAATTGCAATAATCGCAATTAAAATACAAAATAACTTCTTAACTACATTAAATTTTTCTCCTTTATTATTCACGTGCCTTAAAATTTTAATTTTTAAAGTGACCTCTTTGGAACACTAGCGCTTACCTAATGGCGGAAATTTTCCCTATGCCGAACTCTCCCATAAGGAAACTCATTTTGTTCCTAACCTGAGTAGAATTTACCTATGGTAAAGTGGTTTTAACATTTGAGCAATGCAATGAGCTTCAGCCAATCAGAGCTTTGATGCTGGTGACGCGTGGAGAGCACTGAAAGAGAGACGAACATTGGTTTTGACACTCATCACCAGTGACTGGGAATAATAACATTTCTGTACTTCATAATAAATAAACTGGTGAGGAGCAGAGATAAAGAACAAATAAAAATATACATAATAAACAGTTTGCAGATATACTCATTGGGGTTCAAATTTAAAAAGATTTCTCCTACATCTCAAAAAACCAAATATTGTAATGTATTCCGGTGCCTGAAGAGTTGTTCCTGCCCTAAAACATCATTTTGAATTTTAATATAATATTATTAAAGAAATGCGTATCAATTAAAATAACCATTTTATTAACTAAATGGCGAAAAATTCACTGCCTTTCAATCGCTTTTAAGATTTCTTTAAGCGGGTTTCACAAAATGCAAGATGAGTGCCAAACTTGCACAAGTTTGTGTGCAAGGCACATCTTGCACAAAATGAGGAGATAGAGCAGGTCATATTTTTCTCGTGCAAGGCGATGCAATTTGCGATCCTATTGGTCCCTGTATGCTGGTCAAGTGACCTGTTGTAAACTCAACCATAGAGTAAAAGAAAATCATAACCTGAGGTGTGCGAAGAGGAATACAGGGAAATAACTTTAAAGCAAGGATTGAAGTTTACACAGTTCGTTGAGAATAAAATAAAAACAATTATATTTTGGAGGGATAGCTTTGAAACAAATACCTTGTTGAAGTAAGCAACTTCAACTTTGTATTATAATATCTTGGTTGTTTGGTACTCACCAGGGCTATCAACTAATTTTGATGTGAAACAGTATTCATCTTATTTATCTGCATGTGAATTTGTTTCGAACACAATTTAGTTGTCATTCTCGTACAAAATATTTTGTACGAAATCTTGCACGAAATGCATCTTGCATCGTGTGAAACCTGCTTAACAAGTGTCCTTGCAGGATAACAGATGGCAGCACGGTCTTAGTTGCCAGTAGCAAAACATAGCTCTATAGTGAAGATGCAAATAATCCTACAATCACAATAGCGCGAGACGTGACTGGCACAATGCGACAAGAAAAATTCACGTTATTATGAACACTAGTTTTATCGCCTCACGACAAAATATACACAAATATTATACATAAATCATTTCTTGCCACTAGCTGGTAGTCTCTAGTACGACAGCCAGTAATGTTTACATTTGTTTAAAAGGTGTTGTTGGACAACACTATTTTCCTGCTTACATTTTGCATAAAATATAAATATATGATTGTATTAACGTGAATTACACATCACAAATACTTATGCCCGAAAAAGAAACGTTTTAATTAAATAAATACAACAGTGGTGTTACCAATTCACCAGTACCACCAACATTCGAGCACCAAATTCTTACATGGTTTTCCAGTTTATCATGCCCACGATACAACAAAATTATAAATGTTTTCTATTCTGAAAACCTGTTGCGCAGGTCATTTTTGTTGCGTTGATGCCGCAGATGTCTCAATGCTGATTGGCTTTTATTTGTGTTGTACCTGTCATGTGACTGTCTCACTATTGTGATTCCAACATTATGCTCGTCACTGGCTGCAAGCGTCGGACACGCCACTCTGCTCTATTATGAAAACTGCTTTCATCATCATCTTATCAACCTTTAAGTTGGTGGGTAACATGCATGTTTTCCAAGAGTTTCCTTGGTTTGGCTAACAACTTCAAGTGGAAATAGGTGTGCTTGCATTTAATGCTGTCAATAAAATTTACTCTTGGTCTTTCTTCTCTCCTTCTACCTTCCAGCTTCCCTTCAAACAAGGTGGTGCACCAGTCAGAATAACAAAGCAAGTGGCAAACGAAGCTATTTCTTCTCTTGTTTAAGATTTCATCCAAGATGCGTGTTTCATTTGCTCTTCTGAGGATGTTCTCGCTTGTGCCTTCATCAGTCCAAGGTATTCTTAGAAGTCGATGCCAGCACCACATTTCAAATACCCTGAGTCATCAGTACTTCCGCTTTTCACAGGGTCCATGTTTCTGACCCATTGCTTATAACACTCCATACAAAGATTTTCACAAAATGCTTTTGTACCTCTATGTTGATGATCTTAGACGTTAGTAGACATTTCTTTTTTGAGAATGCTTCCTTCGCCTGTGCAGTTTGGGTATTTACTTCTCTTGTACATTTTCCGTCAGCTGTGATTAAACTTCCCAGATATTTGAATTCCTTTACTTGCTCTAGTTTTTCTCCATCCATCAACACATTGGCAATTTGGTCACCAGCCCTAGTGCATGTCATTATCTTGGTCTCCTTTGGGTTTACTCTCATACCGCACCTCTCTTTTAGTAATTTGTTCATGTGATTTAGTGCCTTTTCCATATCTCTTTCATTCTCGGTTATCAGTGCTATTTCATCTGCATATCGTATGGTACTATATAACTTTCCATTCATTTTTATGCCATGATTTTTGGTATCTAAGAATTCCTTTAAAGCTTCTTCTATATAGATGTTAAATAATAGTTTGTGATAGTCTGCATCCTTGTCTTACACCCTTTACAACTTTTGCTTCCACTCATTCTTTGACTTATTAATGCTGTCTGGTTCTTCTAAAGGTGGTAGAGTATTCTTCTGTCCCTGTAGTCTCTCTTCAACTATCTTAGGATTGCAAACAACACATTCCAACTTACGTTTTCGAAAGCTTTCTCTATATCAATGAACGTAATTACCATTGGCCTGTCTATTTCTAGGGATTTTTCGATAATGACTTAAGACTTAGGATGGCTTCTCGTGTGCCTTTTACTTTCCCAAATCCAAACTGTTCTTCTGAAATATTATCTTCTATTTTCCTCTCCATCCGGTGGTAGGTAATTTGAGTTATGATTTTAGAGGCATGGGAGAGGAGGCTTAGCATTCTATGATCTTAACACATCTGTGCTCTATGCTTTTTTGGGATTGTAATAAGGATAGTTTGATCAAAATATTTTGGGATTTCTCCTATTACATAAATTTAATTTATTAGTTTGTATTGATTGTCTTTGGCCTTGTCTCCTAAGACCTGTAAGATCTTTGCAGGGATTTCATCTGGTCTTGAAAATTTTCTTTGTTTCAAAACTTTCAGGGACTTATCAAATTCTTCTCTGATTATTGGTGGTCCTACCTCATCAACTTCCACTTGATCCTCACTTTAACACAGCAGACAAGTGTGTCGAATAGCATTTCTTTACATTACTACAGCATTACAGGACTATACAACTTGTGGGTCAACAAAGGGATCGAACTCCTTGTATTTTATTTATTTCATTTTTGCATTTATACTTATTGTAATATTAAGCTCTACTAAATATCGAGCAGTGGGTAGGCCATGCAAAATTTTTTTAATTCATTTTGTAGTTCAACTTCCTCTCCTAAAAAGTCAATATTCTTTATAATTGCCCAAATTTTGCAAACAGATACCTTCAAAACAGAAGTTATAGCTACATTACCTACAGTACGCAATACACAACTCTCTGTAATTCGTTTATATCGGCTACTTACATTTGTGTTCAGTACAGCTTAGAACCTTAAATCTAAAGACAAATGAATATTGCAAAACAAATACACACCAGATGATATTATGTCCACAGGTCTTCGCAAAAATACAGCTAATTCTTAGCTGCGAAAACAATACACATCCATTAGTAGCCTCCCAGTTTTCGAGTAACGAACGTAATGTGAATAACAAACATCATCTCCGGCAGCCATTAAACATACAAGCTCACCAATCACAACATGAACAATTACTCGCTCTAATTTGTGTCAAAGTTTTAGAACTTTATTAATTTTCTTACACTTTTTCGTCAACTATCAGTCCGATCATAACACCCAAAAATAGTTGATAAAAATTACTTGCTATCAATTTTTACAAAATTTGAAAATTTTGAACTTAAGAGTCTTTATAGTTCCTGTATTAAAAATACATTCCGTCAATATTAAAATTACTAGTTTTGCAAGCCATTCGCCAGGTAGCAGCACTGATGAGTTTACAGTTTACAGATAATAACGAAATTTTCCCGCCATTTTAATTCAGTTCTGAAGATGCAATAGCTTGGCAATTTAAGGAGTAATGTTCTTCAAGGTCAGGAAACCTTCCATATTCCAGTAAGAATCAATTTTAAAAAGTGGATCTTGACTTGTTTGCAGATATGTAGCAACATCATACATGATGTTATGCCATTGGTAGGTTTTATATGTGGTTACAGTTTTGCAGGTTATGTCATTGTTTAAAAAGTCAACTGTTCAGAGATGATGTGATACATTGTATCACTTCACCCCAGTGCATCACTACACCCCAAATTGTCACAATTTTCGTAGTTAGTGTCAATCCTGTGATTTTTTTTCAGGTTTAAAATGCTAAGAAAATATAAGAGGCTACCAGGGACTCGTCCCTATGTTCCTCTCAATAGCGAAAGTCTTAGAAAAAGCTGTCTAGTTGTGCCAGAGCAGTGAACTTTTATATCAAGTTGCAGAACAATTTGGTGTTGACAAGAAGAAAACATACAAAACATTATTTTGATAATCCTGTAGATTAGTCTTTCCGGTGTTCAAGCTTGCAGTATAATTATGATGATACTAATCTCACAGATGATCGTCGCAAAAAAAAAAAAAAAAAAAAAAAAAAAAGGTGATCTGCAGATGTTGCAAACATCTTCCTGAAAATATAATAGACTTTGCAAAGTCCTCGACAACATTAATGTTTTCATGCAGCAGCAATGCAATATTGCTTACTGTAAATGCCATGTACAATGCAGAGCATCTTTACGAATCGCGAACTGTTGGAGACCCTAAGTCAACAAGGTATGGTAATTATAAATCAGGATGGTTCGATCAAATTAATTTTGAAGAATTATTCAATAAGTTACCCTACCTTACCTCAAAAGTCAACCAGCACCCAGAGTTCTCATTGGAGACAATCTTGGTAATCACTTTTCATGCAGTGTTATATAATTCTGTAAAGAAATTTATATAAAAGATTTTTGACTTTATAAAAAAAAACTATCCAATTTGACACAACCCCTGGATGTTTCATTCTTTCATACTCTCAAAGTTCAATGGCATAAGCTGCTTACTGAATGGAGAAATACGGGTAATAAAGGTCGATAACGATGGCCACCACAGCCGGACTACAGGTTGTGTTGTTCCCTATTTAAGGTTGTTTTGGCTTGTGATTAGTTCTAGCAATAGGTTTAAATATAGGTGGAGTAGTAGTCTGAGGTATAATTAGAGTTAAGATTAGTGTTTTATGTGGTAATTAGTTATAAGGAGGGAATAGTGTCCTATTGTGTGTACGAGGGTAAAGGGTGTATGGTGTAAGTGAGGCTAGTTAAGGAAGGGTGTGTATATGTATGTATTTGGTGTATTTTATAAGGGAGAGTAGTTTTAGTTTTAATTTAGTTAAATTATTATTATATATATTATAAAGAGAGGGTAAAAAAAATATATGATAGGGAGGTGTAAGTGTAGGGGCTGTGGGAAGGTGTGGAAGTTAGATAGTGGTTTGCAGTGCGACCAGTGTGGCGGCTGGTACCATGTTGGCTGTATAGGGATCAGGGAGGAGGAACTGGGATCACTACAGGAACATGAGTGGAAGTGTGAGGAATGTGCTGAGGGAAAGGGTTTAGTGGCAGTGGTAGGGAACAAATTAAGGGTAGCGAAGGAAACACAAATAAGTGGAGAAGGTGGAAACTGCATTTGGGATATGCTGAGGGGAAGCTTTGTAGAGGGTGTACCAGTGCCAATGGAAGTGGCTAAGGAGGAGAGGTGGAAAGGGGAGATGGTAGATTTGATGAGCAGGGAAGAGAGGGAAATGATGCATAGGATTGAGAGGATGGAGGAAAAGGTCGGGAATGAGGTGGGTAAGAGTAGAGTAGAAATGAGGGTGGCTAAGTTAGAGGAGGAGTTGGAAGATGTTAAGGGGGTGCTAAGGAAAATTAAAGCCAGTCCACAGGAGGAAAAGCTTAGTAGAGAGGAAGAGTTAGACAGAAGGCAAGTAGGGCTGCAGAAGGAACTGCAGAAGGAAAGGCAGAGGAGGAGGGAGGCAGAGATAGAGGTGGTAAGATTAAGGAGGAGGATAGATGAGTAGGAGGCAGTAGGAAGTGATAAGGCAGTAGGAGACATAGGACAGCAAATAAGGTTAGAGGCGCAAGAAATAGTAGCAACTGATAAGGTGATAGTAGTAGGCAGGAAGCAATCAGGAATTGAGGAACGGGAATCAGAAATCAGGGTACAGGCAGGGGTAGAAGGTAGGAAGCAATATGATGAGGCTTGCAAGTATGCGATTAGCAAGGACCAGCAAGGAGGAGAAAGTGGACAGTTCAGGGTCAGAGGTGAGAGAGGAGGCTGGATACAAGGATAGGCAGGTGGGTGGAAGAGCCACAAAGCAGGAACAGGTTGTAGGAAGGGAGCCAGAGGTAGTTTTTCTAGGCAGCTCTATTGTAAATGGGGTGGAGCTGAGGAATATCAGGAAGGAAATTACATATAAAGCAGCGTTTGGGGGGGGGGGCAAATACCAGGGATTTGGAGGAATGGGTTAGTGGTATGAGAAGTAGCAGGGTGGCAAAGGTTGTTCTCATTCATGTAGGGGGAAATGACCTGGCTCATAGGGAGGTGGGGCAGGAGGTAGAGCGGGACCTCAGGGGATTGCTGAGGAAAGTGCGGGAGAAGTTCCCTGGAGATAGGGCAGTAGTCAGTGGTGTGCTGGTTAGGAAAGGAGTATCCTATAGGAAGGCAGTGGCTGCGAGTGAGGTATATGAGAGGGTGTGTAGGGATTTGGGGGATACATTTATAGATAGTAGGAAATGGGTAGACTGGGAAAGTGTAGGGAGGGACCAGGTTCACCTGACCGAACAGGGAAAGAGGATTCTAGGTGACCTGCTAGGTAGAGAAGTAGCTGGCTGCATGGAGAGGGTCAGGGCAGAGCAGCAGTTGTTGAAATAGCTATCAGTTAGAAGCAAGGAAACAGAAGGGGAGAGAAATGGAGAGGATAGCATTGATGAGGCCGCAGGGGTGGAGATAGGAGGTAAGCAATGTAGGATGGTAAAGAAGGGTACTAGTATAAAGATAATGGTGGTGAACTGTAGGAGTGTGTATAACAAGCTGGAGGGCTTCTGGGGAAAGGTTGAAGGATACGGGGCGGGTATAGTGGTAGCTGTGGAGACTGAGGAATTACTGGACATTGAGTGTAGGCAGGATAAGTTCACTATCTTCAGAAGAGACAGGGATGGGAGAGGAGGAGGAGGAATAATGGTGTGAGTAAGGAAAGGGCTAAAAGGGGCGGTAGAATGGGTTAGTGAGGATGTCGATGTAATGGAAATTAAATTGAATGGTGGTAGTAATAGGAAAATCACTTTGCTGGCAGCGTATAGACCACCAGGACAGGGATGACAGGCAATTGAGTTGATCAAGGAGAAGGTCGATAGACTAAAGGGCAGACAGTGGGTTGTTGTAGCAGGGGATTTGAATATACCAGGGGTGAAATGGGTAGAGGGTGCAGAAGGAATGGGTAGCATGATGCAGAGAATGGCAGCACAATTAGTCAACAGCAGATTAGTCGAGGTAGTAGAAACACCTACGAGATGGAATGAGGAGGGTGTTGTGTCAGTGCTGGATATAGTGTTGGTCAGACCTAGGAATGCTTTAGTTGGTGCAATAGTATTGGGTGGTATAAGTGACCATCATATCCCGGTGGTGGAAATTGGGATTGGCAAGCTGAGGGAAGTGCAAATGGCAGAAAGGTTGGTGTGGCAGTATGGGAGAGGAGACAAGAAGGGGGCAGAAATCTTGCTGAGAGACAGGTTTGAAAAATGGTCTATGGAGGAGGGTGTAGAAGGGTTGTGTTGTGGAGGGAGTTTAGAGGATTAATGGAGGTTATGTTAGAGAAATTTGTGCCAATGAGAAAGTTACGGGACTGGGGGAGATCCGCCATATTATGGACAGGAGATTTTGAAAATGAAGAAGTGCAGAAAATTACATGCCAAGTGGAGAAATGAAGGGATGATAAGATCTAAGGAAATGATTAAACAAATGGGTAGGGAGCTTGAAAGGAAGATCAAACAGGCAAAGAATGTATTTCAGGGAACATGGTGGAAGAAGGAAAAGGCAAGGAATGGGGGACATTGTTTAGGTATTTTAGGTGGTTAAGGGGGAGGGGAGTGGAAGGGATCCCTCTGCTAACAGGAAGGGATGGTAGGCATGCGACAAATGACCAAGAAAAATCGGAGATGCTGCAAGGACAGTACTTGTCAGTGTTTGAGGCAAAGGAGGGTTGGAATAGGGGGACAAACAGTGTTCGGGGTGTGTTTAGTCAGTTTAAGATGAGGGAGTGGGAGATATAAAAGGTAATTAGGGGTTTGGAGATCAGTAAGGCAGGGGGACCAGATGGGATAGGAAATGCAGCACTAAAGTTTGGTGGCAAGGAGGTGGCAAAATATTTATAAGTGCTGTTTAAAAAGTCCTTAGGAGAGGGTAAGTTACCATAAGATTGGAAGGTTGCTATGGTGGTACCTATACACAAGCAGGGAGAGGATGGGGAGGCCTGACATCTACAGACCGGTGAGTCTCACATCAAGTACAGGAAAAGTAATGGAGAGGCTGGTGGTGCTGTATGTGGTGAGGGCTATGAACAATAGGAATTGGTTGAAGGAGTCCCAGCATGGTTTCAGGAGGGCTTACTCATGTGAGACTCAGCTTGCTGGATTATTAGAGGATCTGGTGCAGGTAGTTGATGAGGGGAAGCAGGTGGATGCCTGCTTCATAGATTTCGAGAAGGCATTTGATAAGGTGCCCCTTGGGACATTGATGAGGAAAGTGGAGGAGCTGATACCAGACAGGAGGGTAGTGGAATGGATAGGGGACTTTCTCAGGGGGCGAAGGCAGAGGGTGAAAGTGGGGGAGGCAATATCGGAGGAAGAGGAGGTTACGTCAGGGGTACTACAGGGAAGCATGCTGGGTCCTTGGATATTTACCATAATGGCAAATGACATGGGCTTGGAGATTAGGGGAAAAATCAGATTGTTTGCAGACAATTGTGTTGTATATGCTGTGGTGGGAGAGGGGGGCAGAAATTTGCAGGGGGACATTGATAAGATATGGTTGTGGACCAGAAAAAATAAAATGAAGATAAATGTAAGAAAAACTAAGGTAGTGAGGTTCACAAGAAAGAAGATAATAAGCAGGGACATGTACAGATCGGAGGGACAAGAGATATAATAAGCAGCAGAATATAAGTATCTAGGGATTGTACTGCAGGGAGACCTCAGGTGAAAAAAACAGGTAGAGAGGGTGGTTGCAAAGGGAAGAAGGGCTCTGGGTATGCTGGGAAGGGTGCTGAATGGAGTCAGCTATGATGTGAAGGAGAAGGCGAATGGCACAATGGTACGGCCAATGTTAGAATATGCTGCAGCAGTATGGGATCCGTATGTGGAGGTGGATGTGCGAGAACTGGAAAAGGTGCAGAGAAAGGCAGCAAGGTGGGTGAAGGGTAGGTGGAGATGACAGCGACAATACGGTGAGGAAGAAGGGAACTATAGGCCATCAGTGATGATGAAAGAAATGGAGTGGAGCTCATTGAGGGACAGGAGAAAAGTTGAATGGTTAGTTTGGATGTACGGGATGGCGAATGAAGAGGGAGGATGTGGAGGGCTACACTGCAAGCTAAGTAAGGACGTGTTTAGAGGAAGAAGAAACAACAGTGAGAAGCTTCAGAGGGTGTGGAGGAGAATGGAGCTGGATAGGCAGTCCATGCTTGTGAGGTCTGTGAGGGAGTGGAATGTGTTGAGGGAGGAATTGGTATCTGTGAGAGGGGTTGGTAAATTCAGTAAGGGAGTGGAGGGGGAGTTGGTTGAGTGAGGGAGAGTTGAAAGAGCTCGTCACTGGGCGGTAGTCTAATTGTGAGTGTATGTATATATAAATTAATTATCCAAAGTTCAGTTTCCTCCTTTTCTCAAGAGCCTCCTGCAAAATATGGAGAATAATTGTTCACAAAATATAAAAAATGGTTTCCAAACGACAGTAATTGTACTACTTCAGCAGCACTACAACTATGGTATAGGTGCGAATCCTCTCACAGCGGGAACCAGTGCTGTTACTATGCTACTATCAGTTCCTCGATGGATGAAAGTTTCATAGGATTGCTGCATGACATGTATGGAAAGAATGTGGAGAGAAAAAATCGTCACAAAGAAGAAGGGTATATGTAGAACTGGGAAAGAGTGTAGGTAATTTGGGCTCAAGTGAAAATGAGTCAGAACCAGAATCTTCAATACCATGTAACCCATCAGGATCCTCCTTCACTAATGATAAACAGCAGGACACTGAAGGCATTTCCGATGAAAGTAAAGAAAGTGAAAGGGAAATGGAAACTGAAGATAGTGCTACAAGTAAAATGAAGATAAGAACTGCAAAGTATGAAGAAATAGAATATGGACAACACTTGTTGTAGGAATGTGCAAATAATGCAAAAAGTTGCTGACTTTAAGAAGAATTACCCGTTTCCTGCTAAAGTGATCAGTGTTGAATCATCAAGCAGTAACAGTACCGGTGGTCCGAAAGGAAAAGTTAAAGTTAATTTTGTGAAACAATATTGTGCTCACCAGGGCACTTTTTGTGGCTTAATGTGGATGATAAAAGTCTCGTCTATCTGTATGTAGTTGCTTTAAAATTGCCAGAACCCAAAGTGATTCGTTATGGACGAATGCTTTTTCCCTTCAATATTTTGAGGCCGGGGGTCCCCAGAGGTGATGTGTAGTGTTCTTGTCAAACAGGCACAAGGGATACATGACCATCTGGAACATGGCATTTTGTAAATGTTTTCAAACAACAGTGGGCTCATAAAAATGTTACCATATCAAGGTAAAATTTGAAATAGCAAGATTCTCTAAGCATACAGACTCGGTCCTCTTAATAATCAACAATAAGAATATATATATGTGTGTGTGTATGGTGTGTGTGTTTTTCTGTGTCAATTTTAGTAATGAGAGTTTGTGTGGCTTGACTGTGCGATATCGGTTGATTGGTATTTACAAAGGTGGTGAACGAACTTTGGAAAAAAGGTGTTAGGAATTGTATACCCGGTAGGCACCAGACATAGCTGTGACGGCATCACTAATGTTGTTGCTGTAGAGCTAATTCCTCGTAACCTCAGGGTGCTGCAGGCTGATCACATGAACGACATTCCAACGCAGTTCTTTGAGTAGTTCACCTGATGTGGAGGCCTCGACGAGGGGATCATCGTGTGACCCAATCACCACTTGGTATTGCAAATTAATATGATGTTGACATAATCAAAACATAACTCCCTAGGTGTGGATTGTCAGGGCCAAATCACACGGCCATAAATGCTACTTGCGGTAATTTGATTAAGTTCAGCACACATACAAATTAAAATTTACCCTTAAAATTCACATAGACACTTACATCAGGAAATAGTGGGTTTTAAGAGGCCCATACCCTGAAATGCCTTTCGGCAATCGAATAAACGCATACATCAGTTCATGCGGTTTATTATAAACTTAAACATTCCCTCTAGGAGAATAACTTATACACTTGCTAGCTTGAACCTGCGATGAAGGCTATACAGTACAAGAATAAACCCTAGGCTTACATTAAGGTTACATGTGCTGGTTAAATTTATCCTGGACAGCTAAAATGTAAAAGGTTTCTGATACTTAACTATTGCTGAGAAAAATGACTGTTGATGAAGGTTGATACCGTCCGGGCGGTGAAAGCACGAGCATGGTTTCACACATGCCTCCCCCTCTGGATGAGACTTGATTACTGACTTCCCACTGTGGCATGAGGGCTGGTGGTGGTGTGCCCGCGCTGAGGAGGGATCTACTTGCACACACGGCGATACAAATATACAGTTACATGTTATCATACTTTAAAATACTGCAAAAAAACACAATTCAATAATTATTCTACAGCTTACCTTGTGGTTGAAATGACATGGGGTGAACATAACATCGGTGGTTGTGAAAATAAACATTTGTGATGGAAAACAATAACACTTTAAACACAATGATATTGGGTGTAAAGGCGTATAAACATATTGTACTTCATTTACATGTTATGTGTCTTGATTATGTGGCTAGAAATGTAATTGTGGAAATGCTACGGCCCTTTTTATATAACACACGTGGCAGTGTATTTTACTGCCTGCTTTCCCGAGCTGGTAGGTGCACGTTGTGCTACACTCTCTGCAGTGCACTGCAGTGCCCGATCTTGCCCACACCTGCACCCACACTACACTACACTGCTCGCCCATGATCAGTCGTCGAGGGCACATGTGTGCTGCGATTGGGAGCAGCCGGCGTGACAAACGGCCTAAGAGGTGAGGGCGACACATGGCAAATTATGAGCCAGATCTGTAGAAATGATACGAATACAAACATCGATCAAATTTATAAACTCTGTGTCGGTGATGCCAACACCATTTTCACGATCGAGCAACAACATACATGTGTTGCCCCTAACAACAAATTCGCAGCATCAACCATTGAAATTATTATACTTCGATCTCAGTTTATACGTGAAGATGTTGGTGGTGTTGGCGCTACTGCCCACATCACTGTACACCTTCAATTTCTGCAAAAGTGGGCATATTTTTTTGCTTCATTTTCTCTGATAACTGTCGATTTGGTGCTGTATGAAATACCAACCGGTAACTATTTATATAACGGTCGTATTATTTTATTTTGTTTTCGACTTTAAACACAGTCATTCATATGGTAGATCTGAACATGTATCTTGCCTCCTGTTTGCTATCGAAACAGTACACACTGATACAATTGAGTTTACATTGAGCTTTAGTACATGGTAAAATCAACAGAACCACAGTTTCGACCAATATTCTTTTGTTAGCATGAAAATGTATGCAATTTTGTGTTCTTGTTCCTGAGCATGTTGACATTCCTGCTCTGCTTTGTTTTCATGTTCGAGTCCGAGTAATTGTTCCGGTCCTGCTTTCCAATGTTCCTGTTGGGCTTTTGTTTCATGTTCGAGTGCCAGTTGTCTTTCTTGTTCAAATGTACACACCAGCCTGTCCACTTGGTGAGATATAGTTTTATTTTGTCCTAATAAAATTTGATTAGTCCTTTGACACAATTCATTTTGATGTCTATCGAAATATGCTCCGTAATCTCTACATTTCATTAACACATTATTGGTCTTATTGGTCTTCATCAGCATTAACAATTTTTCGAAATCTATAGCACTCATAATAGCACTCATAAAATAGTACCATTTTTTTTGGAAAATGTTGATTGCAAATTTTTTCATATAGGAGGTTTTTGTGCTTTTTAAGCAATTTTGAAATATTTTGTTTTTGTATTCTATAATCTCCAGAATAACCCATCCATTCCAACAAGTCATTATTAATTAAAACCTTTTGATTTTTTTCAATGTTCCAGAAAAATTTGTTTCTCTTGTCATTTTCAATATCCAAACATAAAAGTTTACATTCTTCATTCTCTTATACACCAGGGTCTTCACATCGAGATCAACTAGTGACAATGCCATCTCGCACAATGCGAATGTTCGTGTTTTCTTCCCTATTATATAGATACCGGTATGTGTTTAAAAATATTTAGAAAAATTTAATAAAATTTTTTTAAAAGCATATATTTTTATTATCATCTTTGGGTTGTCTGACATCATAATGAATGAGTGTGATGTCATAACCAAAATCGACAAATGAGTGTGATCGAGCAGTTGGAGGGCTGCATTATGTGTGATGTCATAACCTAAGTCAACAAATAAATGTGATGTTATAACCTAAGTCGACGAATGAGGGTGATATCTGAGGTGGCCCAAAGGCCACCTTAATTGATGTGATAACCTAAGTCGATGAATGAGTATGTCATAACCTATGTCGATGAACGAGTGTGATGTCATAATCAAAAGTGGCACAATTGCCCCTTTTGGGTGATGTAATAACCTAAGTTGATGAACAAGTATGATATACCAAAAAGTAGCATAATTGCCCTTTTTGGGTGATGTCATAACTTAAGTCGATGAACACGTGTGACATCATAAAACAAGTCTTTGAACCAAGATACAATTAATCCGAGATTAATCCTATAAATTAGTGTAAGTTATATGTGGGGTCTAAGGTCGCACAAAGGGGTCAAGGTTGCATAAGAATGATCTGTGTTTGACTTTATAACCCAAATCGAAGGCATTCATACCCAGCCATCGACACATTCACACCCAGCCATAGATTCATTCACACCCAGCAATCGATGTATTCACATAAATCAGATTGCACCATTTCAGTTTTCCTTCCCTTTCACAGTTTTCAGTTTGCCTATATGGGAGCAAAATCTTAAGAAAAGAAGACAATGTATAACCAAACACACACGGACAAGTTTATTTTTTAGAACCAAACAGATTTTTCTGTAATTGAAATGGGATATTAAATGGTGTAATTTAATTGGTTGTTGATTAAAGTTGTGGGGGGAATCAACAATCATTAACATTGTGGTATTTCATTCCCCTCCCTTACCCTCTTCAGAGTTTGCCTACATTGTAGAGAAATGGGAATAAAATACCTGTCGACAGTGAGATCTGGATAGAGAAACATCAACCTTCTTCCAGTCCAGAGCAAAAGGAATATGGCAAGTATAATAATAGTAAATACACATAATAATATATTAATATTTTACTATATAAAAGGCATATTTATTAATTAAGTTACCATTTTGTTCTTACATTATTTCACTTCTGTTCTGCAGTGGAGGAAGGGTGTGGTTTCTGTATCCAGCTCTCACCATTGACTGATGTGTTTTTCCAGATTTCCCCACCATATTGGCAAACTGAAAGGAGGGGAAGGGAGGGGAAATGAAATGCTGCAACTTGATTGGTTGTTGAAATTAGGAGTGGAGGCATTAAAATTTGTTTATCTTGAAAGGAGTGGAGGACAGTGTAAAGTCTATACAAGTCTGTTTAATATGGAGAAAATGTGCAAATGTGTGTCTGGTCCCTATACAAATAATAATTAATCAAAATTTGTCTTTGTAAAAGTGAAGTGAATAATAATGGAACTTTGGATAAGTTGTGCTATCCTTGTTTAGTTTTGCAAGACTTTGCCAGAGTGTGTTGTGATCGACATTCATCATCCCCTACTCACACAATTTAAAAACCAATCCCAAAGCAATATTTCATTTCCTCTCCCTTCCACTCTTCAAAGTCTGCATATATGGTGGATAAATCTGGAAAGAAGACCCCAGTTGTTGGCAAGAACTGGCAGAGAAACATCAACCTTCCTCCCACTAGAGCAAGAGGAATAAAGCAAGTATAATTATAGTGAATATACCTTATAAAATATTAATATTATATATATATATATATTGTAAGGCATGTTTATTAATTAACTTACCTTTTCGTTCTTATCTTATTTCTCTTCTGTTCTGGAAAGGAGGAAGGTTGATGTTTCTCTGTCCAGCTCTTGCTGTCGACTGACGTCTTTTTCCATATTTCTCTGCCATATAGACAAACTAAAAGGAGGGGAAGGGAAGGGAAATGAAATGCTGCAGTGTGATTGGTTGTTGAAATTAGGAGGGGGAATGTCAATGATGACACACTTTGACAAAATTTTGTGGAACTAAGCAATAAAATATGCCTTTTTTTCAATATATTTTTATTTCAAAGTACATATACACTAGTTTATGTTTAACACAAAATAATTTTGTAAAAAATGTCAAATTCTAATCATCATTATTATCTCCATCAAGGCCATCATTATAATTGTTAACAGCACCAACATTCCCATCATAACCATCATTAATGTTGCTACCATCATCATGTTGTTGGTGTCATTGCCATAACAACAAATAACATCACTGTTACTATCGATGCAATAGTTATCATTGTTACCAGTGTTGTTGCTATTGCTAATATTGCTACAATCATGCTCAATACCACTGTTTTATCTACTTATAAAAAACCAAAGCATTTTCAAAATAAATTATTTTTTGTAACTGCAAAACTAAAAAAAAATTATATATAAATATCCAAAGTGTGATTATTATTATTATGCCCAGTTCGAGTTTTCTGCTGATGATTTGCATTGCAGAATATTGCATGAGTATTATATCATCACATAAGTAATCAATTTCACATCTGTTGGTATTTAGTATTTTTAACAGAGTCGAGGGTTTAAGGTTTATAGTTTTTTCTCAAACTAGTGTCCCTCACATTTATAATCTATTTCCACTACTCGAGTCATGTTGGATTTATTGGATTTTTCTTTTGGGAGTAGAATCACTATATTCCTATTATAATTCACCATCATTGTGTTGTAGGGTAAAATGAGAAAATATCGAACATCTCCCACCTTGGTCCATTTGACACAACATCACACAAAATAAAAATTGTGTATAAATTCCATCAAGTCTCAAAATATTATAATTTTTTGTTCCTCTTATCATGCATTCAATCAATATTATTTAAAATGATCGCCGTGGTCTTTTGCATTCGTCGATGGAAGTTTTAGTGTTGCAGTTGTTAAAAAATCGATAAACGTCATTGGATGATTGCCAACTTGAATTTTCACACAACTTTATTTACCTGTGGCAACACAATAATCATAAAATATATTTTATCTGATTATTGTGCATTAGAAAAAAATTCATGGCAAAATTTCCTACTTCGTCAACTTTTCGGAACAATTTCTTAAACTGGAGATATGCCTTTATGGAAACATAACTCAATTAATAAACATTCAGCTGATTTTCGATGCAGAGTTGTCAAGGTCGCCTATAAAAGGACTGGCTATCGCCTTGGATGTTACATTCATGGTCGATGTTCTGGGATACAAAGATGGTAACAATGCAGATACATATGCTTTTCTTCAACACCATCCATTCACATCATGGGTTGTTTCACAAAACTATGTGAGTGAATGAGTCTAATCAGAAAGAATGAGAAGGGAAATATGAAGCAACCTCAACTTTGCCTCATGCAGTTCTTGAGGAAATCTTGAGAATGCCTCAACTTTGCCTCAAGATTATGCCATAATACAATGAAAAATTAAGGGATAATATTGAGGCAAAGTTGAGAAAATTTTCAAGTTTGCCTCGAGATTATACCAACACTTTTGCTGCATTGTCCTTAACTTTGCTTCAGGAAATTTTCTTACTTGCTGCACTTTTTTTGTTAAAAATTTTTTTTAGTCTCAGGAGTGTCTGTCTTGATGGATGAAAAATAAAGGGGAAAAAATTGAAAAACCAATAAAATAAAGTATATAGGCCTTTTTTCCCCAGGTGAAATGCAAATACAATAAAAAAAAGAATAAAAAATAAAAAAGCACTGAAATAGATTATATAAGGCTTTGTTTCTCAGGTAAAATCTACACATACTAAAATGAAGTACCACGTGTCGGACATTACCATGGAACAAACAAAAAACAAAACCGGCCAATCATCAGCACAAAATAAGTGAGGTGTATCCTCAACAGTTGAATAGAACACGGATTTTGGTGTCCCGAATGTAAACATTTCCTTTTGGCAAAAGGAGAAGGTTTCCAGGTGTGGAAAAATATGATGGTTAAGCAAAAAGAGAACGAGGTAACAGCGAATAATGCAAACAACGATTTGGAGAAATGCGTGAGCAGCAGCAGCGATAATTCCACAAAATACGATTTGGAGAAATTTGTGGGTGGAGGCAGCAGTCGCGTTAATGAAGATAAACAGAAAAATCAAATTTTATGCAAGATTTGTTACCAAAGAGAATTGAAAGTTGTTTTTCTGCCTTGTGGGCATTCGATTTCATGTATCGAATGTCTATTTACACATTCCAAATGTGCAATATGTCGTAAACAATCATTGCTGTAAGTAAAATATTCATATTGTAAATAAATTAATACGTATTGAAAAAACAATTTTTTTATTTATACTTTTATTTTTTTCAATTCATTTGATACATATTTTTTCACAAACACAACTTCCTCATCAAACAGGGAAGCAAACCAAGAAAACAAGAAATTATAATTAGTAATGTAGTTCTCCAAGTTGACCCCATTGCTGACTTCAAACGTGTTTCTTCTCTTGATAAATTCCTTCATAAATGGAATGTTCATGGTGAGACACCATTTCATTTCGACTATGCAACCCAAAATGGAAAATTTATGCAGGAAACTTTTGTGTATTTGAAGTAAACATTCGGCACAGAGTTGTAATATAGGCAACTCATTTTGTTTAAATGTATGCAGGTTGGCGTGTTGGCCATTGTAATAGAATAACAACCCATAAACAAACTGCGAGTATGGAGAGTGGTCTAGAAACACTTTACTTCTCTTCATTATTTGAACGTAGCACATTAATACGTTTTCTAAGTCGGTGGTATACATCGATTGGAGTAGGCTATTCTTGTTCTTGTTCTTGTATGGGGGATATTCCACCAGAAACCGGAGAAAATAAAATGATCGAGTAGACACTGTTGTCTTCCCCACACCCGAACTGCCTTCGAGAAAAACAACTTGTTTTTGTCGGGCAAATACTCGCAAAATGATAAACATCAGGCTACTGCAAATCAAACTAAAGACCGTCGTGATGATTGTAGACATTTCATTTCCAAATATGAAATGTTCACGGAGTTGTAAAATTAGTAATTCCAAATAGCCAACACATAATCCAATCAAGTAGATTGGAGACAGTAACTGTCTTCGCCAAACAATCAATGTTAGGCCTTGAATAATCGAACCCCGATTGATTTTTAGTCTTGTTATGATGATGAAAATGTGATTGAGGTATTCTTCAGGTAAAAATTAATTGCTGATTACCATCAATCTGACATGGTAAACGATGATGATCTGATGAATTTGGGGGATATTTATCCATATGTATATATATATATATATATATATATATATATATATATATATATATATATATATATATATATATATATATATATATATATATACACATGCATGTTTTAAAAAAGCAAAAAAGCAACCTCTACAAAAAAACAATATTATATAGTACGGGATTTCATTTTTTTCTCAGTCTCAAATCAGTAATCTGTGAGTGAAGAGCATGCGATGTAGGCAAATGAATTTCGCAGGAAAATACATATTAATTTTCAGTGTTTATCATGGTCACTGCCTGAAAAGATGATAAAATTTAAAGATATACTGTCTGCTGAACGAGAGTGAGTTGGAACCATGCATTTTATTTAAGTTAATTGGTGATCAAGTTCCGATCTGTGATATTCTGATTTATTCCACCAAGCTTTTCTTTGTCCACAATTTTCGAAAAGGATATGAGTGTAATGTAAATTTCTAAATTGCATATTAACTGGCAAAGGAAAGGTTCGTACATTACCCGATAAGTGAATTTCAAATTTAATTTTACAACTTTTATGAATCACCATCTCCCTAAAGTGTTAATGTCCAAGGGCTTGAATTCGATCTTGATGGAATAATTTATCATGCTGTTGATGACCGTGTACGAAAATCAATGCGATGGTGAAAACTTGAAAGAGAAAATACGGCAGAGTTTGCAGGCGAAACAGGTCGACAAGGGGACGATCCGATCATGCAAAGCTACAATTGATGGATGCATTAGATTCTTGATGCATCTGTTGCAAACTCCGTGAGATTTGGATGAAATTGCCAACAAGTTTGCAAAGATGGATGAAAACTGGGTTCGGATGATCAACCAGTAATATTTACTGTCCGACATTGACCTGAGTTCGTCTCTAAACATCGTCGTCTCAAATTACTTGGAGCCAAGGCAACAGGGAGCGCTCAACATTAAACATTCAATCACGATAATTTCTTAAAATACTAATGGAGTTGAACTATTTGACTGAATGACCAACGATTTGGTTTTCACACACAATGCAATGTACCTAAATGCAACTTCTTCGTTCACATGTTTCAAGTACTGAGTGTGTATACGCAACAACGTGTTTGACAAATATCTCCATTGGCAATATATCATGGCCTACAAGTTGGATTCGAAACGTCCTTCGAGTTCGGTGTCGATGGTGATTTATGTACATCACAAGTGCAATTATGCATTACTCGAAAAGATATCCGAGATGCAAAAAAAAAGATGAGGCAAATGACATATCCGTCGATGAATTGGAAAAGACGGCATCTGTAAAGAGGTTGAGATCGCGCCGCATTACATATAATTATAAAAACGGCAGTGTTAAGGATGTGTATGCTGTCATTTCGGAAAATGCATTATTGGACATTTTTCGAAATATTCAACTTCAGTTCTCTGTTGTCACAACAACTATCTTCAGCACCCAATATTTTTTCAACGTTCATTTTCACATATGGAATTTTCTCGAGTCGAGATTGTATAAGATCCTATACAAATGGTTGGAAATCCATGTGGCCCAATACGAAATTGGTCTGGGCAAAACGACCACAAGCTCAGTTGATATACACGATTAACACCAAACTCTTGTACTCGCATGAAGATTTGTACTTGTACAATCACTTAGCATTACTCTTTGTGAAAAATTATAACAAAATTATTCCCCTTCGAGAAGATTTACATGAAGATAAAAAACAGTGCCTTTCATCACCTCTACTATCCAAGTCATACAATACTGAACTTTATGATTTTTCTAGTTTGAATCAGAAAAACTCAACAACTATTAATACACTGACAGAGGGAAATGAGGAAAGTGACGATAATGATGCTATAGTTCAAAGTGCGTGTTTGGTTATTTGGGCCACAATTCTGGGTTTGTGTATGGCACTTATAGAATGTACGTTTAAAAAACGTGCTCTAAGGAGAAAAACATTTGCAGATTGTCATTTGGTTAACAATAATTTTCGTGGATAGTGTATTTAAAAAAAATAAACACAGATAGGTCTATATATTATTTTAAAAAAATTATTCGCATATAAATTACAAAAAAATATACACACACATAAATTAATTACAAAAATAATTTTTTTTTTTTTCACATTTGCTGTTCCATCTTTCTTTCAGATTTATACACAATGCAGAGAGTTCAAACTTTAAATATTGCACATTACTGCTGAATAGATAACGAAAAATGGAAAATGCTGTTGGGATTTCATCCTGTCATTTACATAGAATTTCTAAACCAGCAGGATCCATGATTTTATGATTCAAAAACTTGTCATTTTTGTTCTGGAGTAGCGGGAAGGAAGATGTTTGATTTAGTTCGATCATCTGGTCGACACATTCCACGTTTTCTTCTTCCACAGTCGAAAGAGTGTATTGAATCACCATGTCAGTGATCTAGTACCACAAAATGAAACTTCCCCCACTATGATTTTTGCGAACAATATTTTTCAGTAAATTGCAATATATCGCGAAAAAAGACTTATTTTCACAATGGTTCGTTTCCAACAAATGGAATTTGAGAGTTTATCTTGATCTCGTCGACATCGTTCAAATTGACGAGGTTAATGTTTGGACCAAGTAGGTTAAACAACTAAAGTTATTTCGCCAACAGTCGGATAAAGTTGGTAATTTCGTCATCTTTGGAAAAAATTATTATCCACATTCATCTTTATTTGATTGTTGTAATAAAATTTGAAGTAGTTGTCATCAATTTCACCCAAAATTGAAATAAACTTTACTTCGGAATGATCCACAAAAATGCATGGTACACACGTTTTGTTCTTGAAGCATTGATATTTCGCAGCTGTTTCCCATTCTGGTTATTGGTTGATTAATGCTTGGATAAATGATTCAATGTCTTGAGCTTATTCGTCATTATCACAACATTAGTAATTTTTTTGCTTGACTGATTTGCGATCTTCCACCATGAGATTAGTAAAAACATTAGCGCTATTGTCGAGTTGACTGTTGTGGTTCGGGCTGCTGTTGCTGTTCAGTAGTTTTACTGGGCGCATCCATCATGCCGAGTTTCTTCTCAGCGACTGGTAAAATAACAATGATTAACCTCCTCTTTTATAGCTGCTATCTCGAGCAAAATTTTATTTTCACGTATTCATTTCAGTATTTTTTTTTAAATTCGTTTCAATATTTTTTTAAATTTTTTTAATTTTTGTTTCAACATGTTTTCTAAAGCCAATGGACTATAGTTATTAGTCACGAGTAAAATTCCAAGTTCGCATGGATTTTTTGCAGGGTCCTTGATCGTGTTGAAAGAGCAAGGTATTTTTAACTGCTTGTACAAATAATTATTGGTATTTTAGGTTTATGCATGGGTGTGCTATAGTGAATCCATATTGGGCTCCCTGTATGGTCGGGTCACTTCCAGCCCATTTCGAAAAGCATTTCATGCATAAATGTTTGGGGTCGGAATTCAAGTTTAAAATTTGCGAGCCACTGTCACAATTACCAGTGGAGTAATCGGGCATTATGTTTTCCAGTGTATTGAATATCGTCGAAGCAAATTTACTTGCAATGTACTCGAACTGCGATCCATTATTTAATGGAATCAATCGATTTTGCAGTGTCTGATTGCTTGGAGCACACAATCCGGTAATCGCCATCATCCAACTTTTTGTCCACATCCTCGATCCTAAACATGCTAGGTACCATATCGGTGTATTTGTTGTTCTATTCACTATCAATCCATTACAACCGACAATCAGGTTGGAACCGATCCCTCTAAAAAAAAGTGTGGATAGCATGGAACGCAAATGTATTTGTCATCCAAAAAAAATTAATTACCCAGATGGGGATTACAAGCGGCTTCTTCCGAAGGCATACAGTAGGCACATCGATACGACATGTAATTGATGATTGTTTCGGTCGGAAAAAAACTTGTGTTCGAATTCGCCATAGTTGTCGTTACAAATTGAGGTGGAAGATACTGGCTCATTTTTTCGCCTAGGTAATGGCCAAATCAGCATTTATCTTGTAGAAACAACTCGTTGCAATTTTCGCCGTCATCTGCACTCACATTCTCCTTCAACAAGAGGTCGGTAGTTTTTCGAAACCTGTCAACCCATGTATGTAATTCATACCAGATTCTAGGTATTTTTGCGAGAAATGGATCGCCTGTACACCAACAACATGCAAATGGAAACTTGAACAATGAATAGTACGAAAGCAAACAAAAATATTATAAATACTGATTTATCTTTTCTTTGCATAATTTTTCAAAAGGCTTATGATTATACTATCATGTTTTTTCTCCAATTGCAAACATTTTTCCTTTTCAAACTGAAGTTCTTTTGTCAATTGTCTGATTTCACCCTACAATAGTTCGCGATCTTTTTCGATTCCTCTGCCGACATGATGTTGCCAGTTTTGTCGAAGGTCGGTAGAATTTTCGCGCACTACCCAATCTTTAAAATCTCTTCCAGTCGACAATCGCGATTCCATAATCAACTTATATAGGTCTATTTCCATGATGAAAGTGGTTCTCGAATTTAAATGATAGCTCGATGATGGTAAACTATTTTATTCGACGAATTGCCTCTACTTTGCCCTTTCATCTACGGTAACATGTCTCCGAACAGCATCACAAGTATTCTTGTTTTCCAAAATTTTTGCAGCATCCTTTCCTCGAAACCACTGTTTATTTTCCTTGTCTAAAAGAAATGAAATGTTCTTATCATTATATATTAAATATTCCATATTTTCTTATGTGTGCAGGGTAAATTTATAATTATATATATACATATATATATATATATATATATATATATATATATATATATATATATATATATATATAATGGGTCGATTGAAAAAGAAAGTAACTATAGTTTTTTTTAATATTTATTTTATTTTGTAAAATACATACACTTTTATTTACGTTTATTTTGAACTTGATTTTGATCTCAACAAATACTTTTGCACTTCTGCTGGTGACAAGTTATGCTGCCCGGGAAAGGAAAATTGTATCAGAATAGGTTCTTCTCGATGTGCTGCAGGATTCACTTTGATGGTTTGTTTCGGTGTAGGTGATGGTGATAATGGTGGTAGTGGTGATAAAGGAGATCTAAATTCCGAGGTGCCTTGCTTTGTATTGGAAAATTCATCATCATATTCATCTGTCGGTACAAACGATAGTATCATGTGTGGCATTATGAGTAGTTGAACTATACGAGATCTTTTCTTGACTATAAATGTCGAATTTACTCGATTTTCCAGCTGCACAAAGATATTTCCCCTGTAGTCTGAATCTATAACTCCATTGCAGGTGTATAGTTGATGGTTGAATACCAGCCCTGAACAACTTGTAGCAAAACAAAAATAGCCTTTGGGGACCAATTGATGTTTCTAACTGTGCAGGAACAATGAGCGCCATGGTATGAGACATTGTTTCTACACCGACAGTTTATATATACTTGCCAAAGCAGAAAAAAAATATTTACATTTCTTTTTTGTCTAAGATTAAAAAGGGAGGGTGGTATGTAAATCCCCCTTTATGTTCTATTTATAAAAATTTTCTAGTTTTACTCTTGATCAAGTCAATGTTTGGGATAGATTTTTAAATCGCTTGTTAGATGATAGAGTTGTTTAAAATTTCCATAAATTTTGTTTTGGCCTCATTCAACGTGACAAAAGATTTCAAACCGGATTTGTCACAAAACTCGTACAGAGTTACGTCGTCGATATTGCCCCGAGACTGATGTATGGAAATTAGTTTCCAAAAATGTGCTAATTGATTGTCCATACTGGGTGATTTCTCTCTTTCTTTTTACAAAAGCTTTTTTATATACTCTATTCGAGTAGAGACTGACCAGCATCCTCATTACCATTCATCTCCATCTTTCTATTTTGTAATTGGTGCAAGCATAACTTTAACATCATTGCGAAAAGTGTTTTGATTGCTCCCTGAACATCAGGATTGTTGAAAATCTCAAGGAATTTCGTTAAAGGATCGTGTGGTAAATCTGACATCTGCGAAATAAATTCATTACATGATTCATGTAAGCAAGTGAGTATGGGCTCATTATTAAATATATCGATCAAATCTTCTATTCTATCTTCTTTGATATTTGAAAGCATATCTTTCATGAACTGAAAAATTTCGAGCTCCCAGAGCTTTTCAGAAAACTCCTCTTGCACTCGATTCCAGACAGAATCATGATTCTTGTACCAGTATGTAAATATAAAAGTAAATACACGAGATACAAAATTCATAACCCCCGTCATCTTTGGTATTTGTTTTACTTCTTGTATATCAAGATATTTACAAACACAACTAACCCTTTGTTCCGGAAATAAAATGTTACTAAAATATATGTGGTAAAAGAATTAAAAAAATCTTTTTTTATGTACATTTTTAAATTCAGTATTTATAGATTTTTTCTTTTAACATATTTTTTTTGTGAGAATCTTAATTGGATATTCATATACAAAGTATTTATCGTGCAAGTTAACAAACATTTTTTGTCAAATTAAAATACTCAGTTTTCAACAAATTTCAAAGAAATCAAAGTAATTGGTATTTTCAGTGTATCTGTGCAATTGAAAGTCCAGTATCCACTTTACAGACTCTTTCACAGATAGTCTCAACACTTCGTTATGCTCGAAATCATTTCGTAAAAACATTTGCGGTATGGTGTAGACGTTCAATTTGTTGGCTCGCACACTGGTAATTCCAAGTTGGTTTTTTTTTTCACCATTGTTTTTTTCACCATTGTTAATGACATATATGAGATTGCCACCATCTTTACTTATTTGTTATCGCCTTTGTTTGGAGATTTTTATTGCTATTTTTTTGGATGTTTATTATAGGATTTTGGAACTGATTTTTCCACCCAACAGCAGACATTTTCCTTTAAACAAAAAATGTTTTTCACGGGTCTCACCTTGTTGGTAAACATGACGAAATGTGATAATTCCAACAAATACCATTATTGTATCATTACTGATCGAATCCATTGAAGTCGACCGAGCATTCGCCATACGGACACTGTGTTTTCTCGACGAATTCACAACACGTGGCAAAATACAAACTTTCCTTTTTTCAACACATCCTCGTGGAATCTATAGGAATTCAATCACCCTAGATTCTGTATTTTATACAAATATTTACAAGAAATTAAATATGTGTGTTTTAGTGATTCGATAATGGATAGACTGCTTTGTTCGAGTGTCTTCCCTTTTATCATTTCGGGGCTTGTTTTTTATTTTTGGTAATTGCGTAATTTACATATGAATGTGTTGGTTTCAATCCCATTTCCCCTCTTAATTTGAGCGGTGACATTTACATACTGATGATTACATTTGATGTGTAAATATATAGGAATTTTTGGAGTCAGCAAATGTTTGACCAAATCCAAATCGACTGCTTTGCTTTTACTCAAGCACTCTGATGCATTCAACACAATTGATCCATCTGTGAGAATGGTCGAATGATCAGCATGGTTTTCTAGCTTTTCTGTTTTACTCTATTGTTTGTTTTTTTTCTCGATGGAACCAAATCTTTCAAAAATTTCTTTGTTTTTTTGTTTGGAGGAACCATTTTCCTCACTTCTATAATCGGCTAGGATGAAATCATTCGGTGATGGTTGGGCTGTCGATGGCGACGACCCCTCATCCTTTTTTATGGTGTGTTTGAGTTTGTAATTAGATTTTGATTTTTTTGTTTGCCAATGATGGTGGTTGGGACTTGAACCTTTTTAGCCATTTTCTCTGCAGCAACCTCCGTAGTCGATGTTGTCTCGGTCGCCTATGACGTGGATGCTGTCATCTCTCTCGACAAGGCAATCTTTACAATTTCCACAAAGAGGTTTCGTAGTTCACACAAACATCGGTCCACTTTAATGACTTTCTGCTCTAGGTTGTCGAGATCCATTTTCAAGAGATAATAATCTCTGGAGTTTGTCGTTCCATGTTTTATTATATATAAGTACATATTAAAAAAACATATATTCATGTTTCCCTACTTTTTTGTTTTCACTTTATTTCCCCTTCATACAAAGGAAGAAATTTTATCATTGTGTTTTAGGTACAACTTGTTGTAGGTTCCAGCAGTGAGAATCCCATCGTGATTGATCGTAAACTGGCCCAATTCTCGATGGGGCATGGAATCGGCCAGCATTCTTTAGACACTATGGATATTTGGGTAAAGTATTAGGTTTTTGTCATAAAGATAATTAAATAAGTTGCATTTTGGCTTTGTTGATTTTCAAATAGGATGTTGACCAAGTCCTCTTCTGACAAAGTAGATTTAGGTAGTACTCAAATTCCCTGTTTGAGCACAAGTATGAAATGTGGGGCAGAACTGAGTTATCATCCCTCAACTCAAAATTGACCATTTTATTGCTGCACTGGTAAAAAAAAGTTTCGACATTTCAGGGTTAATTCGTTCTGCATCATGCATGGCATCATCAAAGGGAACAAACATGTTTATGGAATTTTGTATCTTAGAAATTTACTCTATCGAATCGAAATGGCAGTGAGTGACAAAGGGTGTGAAATGCCTGTATAAGACACCCGAATTGTAAAACGAACTCTTCTTTAGTATCATGGTTCGAGATGCATGTGGAGAGAGTAATATTTCCAAGTTTGACTCATAAATGTAATTTCACAAGTAATAACACACTCTGTGCGAATGTGGTTTGAGTTCCACATAATTGCAGTTGACAAACACAATGTCCGAGTAATCATCGAAAATGGTATCAGGGGAAGCATATTGACGTATTTTGAAAATGCAATTTCACCACAAAAAAGAGGGATTCTTTTCGTACAATTTCCGACAAGTGAGCCAACAACAAATGTGCTTTTGTCTTCATTGTTTTTATCGATGCATACATTTGTATATATACAAAGCATGGACTTATTTTAAGATGTATGTGTAAGGTATAATGAAAAAACACATCTATGTAAAAATATTAGCGATATGGGAATGTAGAACATAAACAAATTATTGTTTAATTGCATCACCATAAAACTTGCTGAGAATAAATTTCACAACTTGGTTGTATGTTAATGGCCTTGGTACTACATCAGAGTGGACAATTTCGAAGCATATTTAAAAATTTTGGGTACAAAACACATTTTAAACTACTGTATTATGGTAATCAAGTGATGTAATTTCAGATAGAATCGGAGCACTTTATCACAGCAGTAAAATGACTCGATGTTATCTACAAAACAAAAGGCATAAACATCAGATACAAAACTAAATTGATCAATTTCTTTGAACTACACAGCTTGTTTTGTCCATGGAAAAACACAAGCCCACCACTACAAATCTTGTACTTGCAGCTGCAACTAAACTTTTATTATCACTGCTACCTTTCAAAAAATGTTTTACCAAGAAATGTCTAAGAGCCAATTGTACAAAAAATCGAAACCTACCTCACGAGCAGTTGGGATTCAGGACTAAAAGAGAAAAATGTAACAATGTTTTTGTGTCCAATCATGAGAGATGTGTTCCTAATGTGTCATAGAATATCATCACAATGGCTGTAGAAAGTGAACGAAATTACTGTCCTTTAGATTGCCATTGTAGAAATTGTTTATGCTGGGATGATGCCAATAGGTAACCGAGGTAATTATTAAAAAAAAAACATTTTTATAAAAATGGATTGATTTCGAGATATTCCACTTGTTTGTGTTGTAATCGACATTACCCCTCTCCCCTACTTCTACTTTCAACAACCAATCATGTTGCAGTATTTCACCTCCCCTCCTTTCTCCCTTTCTGTTTGACTCATATGGCCTCGAAATCTGAAAAAAATGGCATCAGTCGAAGGTGAGAGCTGTATACAGAAACATCACTCCTCCTTCCAGAGTTGAAGAGGAATAATAATTATAAATGTTAACATTTTATAAGGTATATTTATTATGTCATATTACAATATATTATATTATTATAATTACTCCTTACACCTCTTCTGGTCTGGGAGGAGTGATGTTTCCACATTCAGCTCTCACCCTCGACTGAGTTATTTTTCCCAGATTTTGCTGCCATATAGGCCAAACTGAAATGAGTGGAAAGGAGGGTAAGTGAAATGCTGCAATGTGATTGGATGTCAGAAGTAGGAGTGGGGTAGGATAGAATGTCAATTATAGAGTACCATGGCGAAATATTGTGGACTTGTTGCAAAACATTTCACCTAATTATGAATAAGTCTTTTTAGTTATGCGATGTTTCGCCCAATTCTGGAAAGGTTTTATTAGTTCCACAACATTTCACCTAATTATGGAAAGTTTTTATTAGTTCCACATCATTTTGGCTAATTATGGATAGGTTTTATTTGTCCCACAACATTTCGCCTAATTATGGATAGGTTTTATTAGTTCCACAAAAACAATGAAATTAAATGTAATATTTCTTGTGATTGTATTTATTCTAGAGTAAATATGAATTTTATTTAATACTAAATATTAAAAATTTAATTTATAAAGAGAGCATTTGCAGGGTTCCAACCCACAATGTCCATTTAATGTAACCAAATTATGTTACTTTGTAGTGAAGATGTTAGTTGGTGGTTTGGGAAAGGGGGGGGGTCCAAGAGAGTTGGACGAACTTTTTACTATAAATATTGAAAAAGTGAATTTTTTTAAAAGGTGCATTTGCAGGACCTAAACCCATGATGTCCATTTAAGAAATGATGAAATATCTTTCTCTTTGAATCAAAATTGTTCGATTCCTTTATGGTCGACCAGTATGAAAATCCATAGTTAGAAAGTTTCAAAGTTTGACAACTTAAAATGACCATCTATATTAATTTTATTTAATAATATTAATGATAATTTGAATATTAATTGGTCAGTCCATTTTGTAAAAAGATCCAAACATATCATATTTGTAACCTCACTATGATGTTTTATAATGAAGGTGTTAGTTGGCTGTGGGGGTCAAGGGGAATTGGACAAACTTTTTATTATAAATAAAAAATGTTTTTTTTGGCATTATATCAATTTTGGGGACCTAAAATTTAATTTTGGAAAGGGAACAATTATGGCACTCCCTTCAAAATTTAACTACATTTTTTTTCACTTTTGGATATAACAAGTCTGGAATTACATGAGCTGGTTGTTTATACAAAAAACATACAATAATTGTACGTACATATATATACACACATTTACAAACACTTATTACATTTTTTAAATAATGTAACAAACCAAACTAATTTTTTAAATTATTATTGTTTGTTCAATCATTCTATAGATATTGTTGTTGTTTGAAATAATTTACAATTATGCTGATTAAATCTTGTTCCTTTGTTCTCGAAATGAGGTTTTGTTTCAAATCGAATTCCTTGATCAGTTTCTATAGCAAGTATTTCTATGTGGGTTTTCTCGAATTTTGTATCAATATTTTCAACCCCTTTTTATTGATGAACATCATATGTTGTTGCCAATTGGAGGGGGTTACAATGGTGGTTGCCATTCTCTTCAAATTTACCCATTTTGTCGTCCATTTATAAATGGCATTAATGGAAATTTCATCATTTGTTCGTTCATACCCAAGAAATGATGCTATATAATTTCCTCTGAACCAAAATTGTTCTCCTCTATTATGATCGACTAGTATAAAAATCCAATGATTGAATTTTTTGAAACTTGATAGATGAAATATCTTCTTCTCTGATGACATTGTAGGTGCAATGATGTTCAGTTGCTTATATATAGACAACAAGTACTATACAAAGTGTAAATTATTTTAACACATATAACATGATATTCAGTAAAAATGGAATTTTGGAAAGAGCCCCTTTTTGGAGTGAAGATGTTAGTTGGAGCTGATAACAAAAATACCTTTCAAATTCATTCATGTTCTCATCCATTTACTTTTTACATGGTCTAAAATTACTTTACATGTGATTTTATATCAAATAAATGATAATATAACTTTTCCCTTTGGAAAAAAATTGTTCGATTCCATTATGGTCCATCAGCACGAAAATCCGACATCATTAGAAACTTTGGAGGTTTGACAATGCAAAAGACGGTTTGGCCAATGACATTGTGAGTGAAATTATGTTCAGTATGTGTGTGTATATATATAAAATTTAATAATAGATATAAGAAATAGATATTTAAAAGCGTGTCCATTTTGTATAAGGACCCTCACCTACAATCTTCCTTAAATGTAACCTGTGATGTTGGTTCATAGTGAAGGTGTTGATAGGGGATGTCAAGGAGAGTAGATATAGTTTAATTGTTTGATTCCATTACCATCCACTAGTGTAAATATTCATTAGTTGAAGTTTTCGACATTCGAAAACAATGTCTTTTTTTACCAATTGTTGTTTGACAACGATTTTAGAATATCAATATTTTTAAAATTATTTGTATCAAAGTAAAATTCTTGAATTATCTTCAATCTCTCCTTTCACTTTTAGCATTGGTCGTATGAAATTATTATTTTATGATGCTTTTAATTTTATTCATGTATGCGTAACCTTTAATTTTGAATTATTTAGCTATTTGTTTAAATTCTGAAACTTTCAAGTCTTCTAAATTATTTGGAATAGTTTTTTTCTGAAATACATTAATAATTAACTATTTTTTCCATCAAAGCATCTCTGTTTATATTTTAGTATTGATCGGTTTTTTGTACTTTTCCAATAGCTTTTAATTTTATAAATCTAAAGATTCAACTTCGTTTTTTTTTAATGAATTATAATTTTTGCATCTGAATGGCTAGTTTAAACTTTGTCAATCCTACCATAGTTCTTGTTTTCTTTTATAGGGATATCCTTTGATTTTTATTTGTTTTGCCATTTCCCTGAGTTCAATACATTTATTATTCTAAAGTTTTGCGCTCCATATGTTATATTTTGTGAGATCATATTCATTAGAATGTTAAATCCAGCTCTTTTCCAAACTGCTTGTATTACTTCCTATGGTTAATATTTTTTAAAGTTGAATTTTTTCTGCCATTTTTACAGTACCTCTTAAATGCAACAATCAAATTTTTTTGGTAATTCGACAACCAAAGAGATTTTCTATCCAAAGGTGTTGCAGTTGTAATAGTCCTATGTAAAGCTCAACTGCTTTTATATAAAAAAAAAACAGGGGTTTTTAAATTTGTTTTTTTGTATTAAAATATTTGACTTTTAGCTAGTGCCCAGAAATTGATAACTTTCCAAGATTCAACTTTCTATTTTTTTAAATTAAATACTGCAGTTGAATTTTTACTAATCTACCATTGTCAAAAAACGACAATTATGTCACAAAGGTATAAGAGAATGCAAACAAAAAAACTTAATTGATAGGCCCATGTGTTATTTTTACAGTTTTGGAATTGATGTTGGCCTTCTGATAATTTGACAAACATAAGAATAATATCTGGTTTTGTTTTTATATGTGTAGGGAATTTATGTAACCAATTACTACATCTCGAGTAAATGAAAAAAAAAAAAAGATTTTATTTGCAAAAAATACATTTGTGAAATATACAGCACAGTTAGACAATGTGAGTACAGTTAGACAATGTGTTTTTTTTGTCAATCATTTTCAATTTTGCTGCAGGGAATATCTCCATCTTGCCACTACAATCCATGGAATCTTTTCTTCAGCTGGCCCACTGAGGCAGAGATTTGACCTGCAGCAGTTCAGTCGAACCATCTCTTCTATTGTGAACCTGCACCAAACATTGAATGTAAAGTCTTTAATACACTTTGTATTCAATTTTGTTGTCATTGTAAATCATCCCATTTTGCCACTACATTATTGCGGAACCACAAACACAATAACTTAGAATTTCTCTCTGCACATGTAAATTCACAACCGTGTCTCCAACAATTATAATGGCCTGCATTTCCATATATAGCGACCAGAGTCTTGAGCGAGGGGCACTTGTATGTTTTTTTGCAAATCCACAATTTAAAGATAATGGTCATATTTACACATATTCTTTAACCACTCCATCTTGTGTGAATCAGCCACAAACACTATATATTTATTATAATGGTGCCTTATCAGTTGAAACACTTGTCTTTAAATTTGATAATGGGGTATTTCCCAATCTCACCCTCCCAATTGGTGACAATTTTCCTTAAGCCAATTGTTAGTTTTTTCTACTCACATTAGCCAACACCTTCCATGAATACAGAGATTTTAAGAACCGTCTATCAGAGAAACCATCGATGTTAGTGATGGCCAGTTCCTTCAGTACATACTCGCTGTTGTTATCACAGAATCCTTGCAGATAGCAGAAAATGTTGTATGCTGACACTTGAGAGCGTATTAACTGTTGGTTCAAAAGCAAGTAATTTGTCTTGGACGATGCCATCGTATATATACACACTGTAGTCGTGATTTGTTTTTCTTTACAAGGCCTTGGTGAATCATTGCAGTGCGTGCTTTGGTGGTGATGGAGTCTAGGTGAGGGATAAAGTTGAAATGGGAATCGAAAATGATGCAGAGGTATTGGGCTTGGGGTGACCAGGGGATGGCAGAGGCAGAAAGGCGAGGGGGATGTTCCTTGGTGGGGTGCAGGCGGGAGAAAAGGATGGCTTCAGATTTGGTGTGGTTTAGCCCGATGCTGTGGGCTTGAAGTTGGGGTTGGATGGAGGTGAGGCCATGGCTGAGGTGGTCGCTGAGCATATGCTTGTGGACAGAGGAAGATAGGAGGCAGGTGTCGTCGGCGTATTGGATCATATGGGTGGCAGGAGGGCTTTGAGGTTGGCGATGTGGAGGGTGAAGAAGAGGGGGCTCGGGATGCCAGCAGGAATATGGCGAGGGGCAGAGAGGGTGCCCTCCACCTGCACCCGGTAGGAACGACCCTCCAGGTACGAGCAGAGGAGGCGAGTGAGGTGAGGCGGGATGTCCATGGAGGAAAGGCATTTGATGAGTTGTTGGTGGGGGATGGAGTCGAAGGCCTTGACCAGGTCGAGGAAAACCATGCCTGTGTGTTGGCGTCGGGCGAAACCAGTCACCACGACGCGTCCCACCAGGGCGATAGTGTGGGAGGTGGAATGGTGGGCGCAGAAGCCAAACTGGTGTAAGGGGAGGATATCGGCGGTGGAAACGACGAGGAGAAGGCGGTTGTAAATGACTTTCTCGGCCACTTTGGACAGGATGGAGAGAAGAGAAATGTGCCAATAGGAGGAAGGAAGGTCAGGGGGTTTACCTGGTTTGGGGATCGGGACGACGATGGCGGACTTCCAGGAGGAAGAAAAGTGGCACTGGAGGAGAATGGCATTGATGAGGCGGGTGAGAAAGACGGCGGCTTTGCGGGTGTGGGCGCGGAGAAGGGAGGCTGGAATGGAGTCGGCACCAGGAGCGACTGAGAGGCAGAGAGGCGAAGGTGGGAGAGAATGATGAAGATTTATTGGGGGAGGTGGCTAGATGGAAAGAAGGGCGATCAGGTAGAAGGGGGAGGGTAACATGGTCGGCGAGGGTGGGAGGGACATCCTCATCCTCGGAAGAGTCAGAGAGGGAAGGAAGAGGAACAGAGGAGAAAGTGGTGTGGAGATATGCCGAGATGGCCTCGGATTTCTTCTCGGCCGACTCAGCAGTGGAAGGAGGAGTGGTGAAGGAGAGCTGGTGGTGGGGGTGGACGTTTGGCGATGGATGTGGGTTCAGAGGGAGCCGTTGGAATGAGTGAGCGATTGGAAGCACAAAGTCTCCTGGTCGGCTTTCCACCTCCTGACAAACCGGTGGCACCAGGGATACCTGCCAGCGGCCACCGAATTGGTTCTGCAGGGACAGTGGGTTTTGGATGCAAGAAGGGAGGTGAGGAGGGCCAGAGGCAGGGCGGCAAAGAGGAATGTGGGCATTGGCGGCAGAAGTGATGGCGTCGGAGAGGAGGATGGTGGTGCTGTCGATGTTCTTGGGGGAAGATGAAGGGGGCAGTGTGGTAAAGGGATTAGTTGAGGGAGGCTTGATAGGTGAACCAGTTGGCAGAGCGTAAATTGAAGCAAAGGAAAATAGGGTGTGAGTGAGGGCGGTAATGAATGAGGCCAAGAACAGTGGAGTGGTCGGAAGAGCCGGCGGCAATGGAGTGGACATTAGTGATGATGGGACGATGGTTAGAGATGGTGAAGTCGAGGGTGGAAGGGTGGCAGTTGCGATGGGTTGGAGTGGAAAGTGGGAGTGGGGGGGGGGGGCTGATTTGGAGTGTGGAGCGGCGAAGGAGTTTTCGGAGGGAGGTGCCCCAGCGATTGGTGGAGGGGCAACACCAGGATAGGTGGGATGTGTTGAAATCCCCAGCAAGAAAGACGTGTACATCGATCCTGCCTAGGGCCTCAATGGTGTCGGTCGGAAGGGGAAATTGGAAGGGAGGTAAAGGGAGACGAGAGTGATGGGGTAGGGGGGAACCTGCAGATGCACAACGACCGCCTCAGCTGCGGGTGAATTCTCGAATGGAAGTGATGTCAGGGGTAGGGTGGGCGGTAGAAGTGGTGGTGGTGTCCGTGATGGAGCAGCGAGGGTGGTGTTGAAGGCAGCGGATGTGGTTTGGGCAGCTGGGAGTGGTGGCTTTGTGGGAACCTTCACAGAGGCAGCACTTGGGCATTTCGTCTCGAGAAATGCAGTCTCGGGACCAGTGTTCTCCAGCACATCGGAAGCATTGAAGGCAGTGGGTGCAGTGAAGGGACGAATGGCCGAGGCCTTGGCAACGATAGCACTGTGGGATTCGATTGGAGCCATGGTATGGTTCGATGGTTATGACCCAGCAGCCAAGTGAGCGAAGTGGGTAGAAGAGGGAAGCCTCCCCTACTCGAATGGTTGTGATCAGAAAAGAGGCGGTGGTGGCAGGGTCGGATGATCGGAGACGAGTAACGGAAAAAACGGGCAGTCTGAGGGCAGTCAGTTCGGATTGTACTTCTTCAGGTGAGGTAGTTAGGGGGAAACACTTGATCACCACGCGGTCCTGTTTTTCATCAGGATGGCATGATGTGTAGGGTGAGAAGCCAAGGGAATGAAGATGATTAAAAAGGATTTCATGATCATGAGAATTGGCGGTGTAGAAGGACAGATGTCATGGAGAGGGGTCCAGTGAGTTGAGATTGCAGGTTTTTCGCATTGAGGTATGGCTTGTTCAATGGAAACGAGGCAGGCGATGGGTGGCATACAAGGGTGAAGTGGGTTTTGATGTGGGAGTGATGGTGGCTGAAGTGGCAATGTTGTTGGCAGTGGAAGTGACTCTGAGTGTGGCAGATTTACGGCGGCGGTCGTCAGATGGGGCAGGTGAGGTTGATCGGTGTGAGAGAGCATCTTCATTGTCGGCATTTAGAGAGTCAAGGGATGAAAATCGATTATGATGAGTGATTTGGTCAGAGGGGTGGGTGGTCTTGGATCGCTTTGACGTCCTCTTCAGCATGGCGAAGCCATCCTGGTCCATTGGTGTCGAGGTCTCTTGCAGTTGGGCAGAAGTAAGGGAGAGTTGCTGGGAAACAGGTGAACCGAGGTTGATGACAGAGATTTGTGGGTAGAGCGACCAGGGGGGAGGGGAGTCAAGGGGAGACATGTGGGGTAATGAGGTGGAAAGGTGTGCGGTGGTGGCGAGAGATCTGGCGGCATCTGCTTCTTTCCCAGGGTCCTGGAGGTCGGGCAAGTCGGAGTCGGTGTGATGTGTCTGCAGATATTAAATTTCCTGTAGCGGCGTCACGGGAGTCGGCTGACATGGGCGGCATGTGGCTGTGGGTATGGTGACCCGCGGCAGTCGTGGAGACAGTCAAATGGGGCGATGAAATGGTGTGGAATGTTGATGATGATGCGACTGTGGTTGTTACAGTGGTGCTGGTGGTGGCAGTGATGTGGGATTGTAGAGTGTTGACAATGAAGGCAGTAGGGGAGAATGTAGTCTGGGTGGAGAGAGCAGGAGTCAGGCGAAGTCAGGCAGGTTAAGGGGCTAGCGTTGAGATGCCCCTTTCTCCAGAGGACGCAGTGCCAAGGGAATGGTCCCCCCTCCCTCCACACTGCCCCCTAAGGAGGAGGAATTTGGTGCCTGGAACTTGCTGCGCCATTGCATGGAGTAGTGCCTTACTATCCCCCAGCCTGCTGTAAACAAGCTGGTTAGTAGTGCTGCGGCTAGGGGGCAGGGGTTGGCTGCCTGTGCCAGAGGACATCAGCCCAGTTGCGCCCTTGCTCGAGGTCACAGGAAGGGAGTCCATTCCAAACTCCCCCTCATCCGAAACCAGTAAGCCTTATTGGGGGCCTTACAGCTAGCAAACAGGGTTGATGTTTTCCAGGATACACACCAGGAGTTCCGAGGCAGCCAGCGAGGAGAGAGGACATGCAGCGAACATCAGTTTACTGCTGCGAGTAGTTTCTACTTAGAACTACTCGATTTCAGTGAAAGCTTGTCGGAGAAGGAAGTCTTGATGAAGAGCTCCTAGGAAAATAGGTGTTCTCAGTACTTTTCAGTGCTGAAACCCTAGCGAATGCTGCAGATGAGTGCCTTTTTTAAGGTTACTTTGAAAGGAATTGCTGTAACATTAATTGTTCCCTCTTTATAAACAGAAATAAAATTTTCTATTTGAGGTAAACAAAGCACTAGTCACCCACCCGTCCCTAGCCTTGTCTCAGGTAGAGGGGAGAGGTCAGGAGGTACGGACTTGGGCGAAAGTGCACACCAGACAACACATAGGAGTAGGTACACTTCAGGTACACATGTACAATGGAGGGTACACTTCTAGGAAACCCACAGCTCGTGACCTCGCAAAATATCCTCGTGGCTAGCGAAAACATCGTAAATATATAATATAATATATAATCGTAAATAATAAATAACACACGGCAGCTGCAAAATGCCACACAGCAGCAACAAGCTGCTCTTCAAAAACAAGCTGCTGTTAATACACAACAACCCGCCCTTCAAGCTCCAGTTGCTTCTCAAGCAAACAGCGAGTGTAATAGACAAAAATGCGGACATATAAATGAGAACACGCCTTCGCATGGCAACGAACAGCTGCCAGCCAGTCAAACAAACACCCCTGGTGCTTCTCAAAATACGGCACAGCCACAGGCTGCACCGAAAATCCACATAAAACAGTTCACAGGTTATCTTACAAAATAAAATGTGTACCCACAACCGAAAAGACAGCTGGATGCACTCATGACGATGTCATGGAGTGCTGTCTGCACTGGATCAGATAGTATTCGAGTGCACACCAGCACGATCCAGGATTACACAAATGCTGTCCGAATGACCAAACACTAGGCTATCAGTACAGCCAACTGCGCCCGCAATGCTAAATTCCAGTAAAACTGGTTTTCTGCTGCATCCAGGCAGATACTCCAATGGAATTCCTTCTAGAGAAATTCGTGCGAATGGGAATGCCAGTCCAGAGGGCCTGGTTTATCACAGATCGCAACAGGCGAGAGATTAACAAACTGGCCAATGAGTTACTGCATGATACAAACACCGAGCCATACATGAAACTGCAACACTTAGGAGGCTTCCTCATTAAAGTTGAGGATTTTCATAACGCAACAGGGCCCGCACAATGTTCCCACTGCCAGCGCTTCAATCATATGGCAGCAGGCTGCAATGCAGCGCCGAGATGTCGGTACTGCAGTGGACCTCACTTAACAGACGACTGCACAATTGTGGACGAGTGCACACAAGTTAAATGTGTAGGCAGCGGGCGAAATCACTGTGCGAATTACCGTGGCTGTGGGACTTACAAAAATGCAAAGTGGAGTCGACTTGCACCAGAAACTCGCCAAGCCCACCAACAGCAGTCAAGGCAGACTATTAAACAAAACCAGCGAATGGCAGCCTAGCAAACAATGCCTGCCCCAGTTCCAGCCCCAGTCGGATCACAACAAGCATGCCTGCAGCAGCCCCAATGCAAAATCACAATGGTGATGTTTATACCCTTGTGGGCACAAAAACAGCAGCCAGCACCTGTACCTGTGTACAACAGGTATGCATGGCTACAGGACGAAATGGCTTTTCTGGCCCTAGCAAATCAGCCCATTCCCCGCAACCATAATGTGAGGGGGGACAGAAAACTAAGTCACAGTCAAAGAAAAGTTCCAAAAAGAGCGCAAAAATGCAGAAAAGTTAGCTGCAGCAGCGGTCGAGATTGCACAGCCCTGCTCGACCTTCACTGCTCCCCTACCATGGCCCAGCCGGCCAATCAAGTGCCGGCCAATCAGAGTGCACCAGCATGTCAACAAAACTCGTGCTGCCAGCTGACTACGAGACAAAGCTACTACACAAAATTGACGAAATCAGCAGGACAACAGTGTACTTTGAAGATTACTAGCATCTAACTGACGACATCCCCGCAGTGTGCCAATTGTCAGAGGTGGGGACACACAAAAAACAACTGTGCCTGGCCAGCCAGATGCATCAAATGCCAACAGGAAAAACCAGACGAACACCACCACACCAGCTCACTGTGTCAACTGCAAAGGCCCATGCACTGCAAACTACTGACAGTGCCCAGCTTTCCTTTCGGCAAAGAACTCGAGGCCAAAACAAAATCACAACACAACAGAAAACAAACCTCAACCAATGACACACAACATACAAGACAAACATGAATTTCCACAACTACCACGAGTCAACTACTGGTAACAATGACAAGCTACACTTAATGTTGAACAAGCACATTAAACTCAAATTCCATCACATAACACAACTCACCAAACCACACCTGTACACCCACCTCTGCTCACTCACCAACAAACACCAAACAAAAATACAACTACACCAGACCAACAAAGCACACAAGAACACAACACAAACAAACAACAACACATTCAACCAGACAAACAATCAGTCACATCTACCATAAATGACATCAAAGAACTTCTTGACTTCCTCAGAGACCCCACTTATCATGGACATGCTCACACACTGCCGACCATACATGGAACAAACAAAGCTGGAGATGGACAAGGGACATAGGAGATGTATAGTACTGGAGGCAATACCAACCTACTTGGCACAAGACTATGACTTAACGACGACAGCCTCCCCCCGCCTCTTTCAACCTCTGTAGTGGAATGCAAACGGAATACGGACACAAATGTACGAACTTGAAAAACTCATAAAGAAATATGGCCCAGACATACTACTAATCAACAAAACAGGACTAAAACCACAACATAGACTTCACATTTTCAACTACGAAACTTACAGAAATGACAGAATAGGAGTACTGAAAAGAGGAACAGCTATAATAGTAAAAAGAACATTACAACACCACAGAATAACTCTACCCTCGCCTGACCACATTAAAGCTACAGCTATTTCTGTACATACTGGAGGAACTGACATTGTCTTCATAGCAGCATACAAACCCCCACCAAACCTAATAACTAATGACGACCTAGACAAACTAACGGAACACCAATCATACTTCTTCTTAGCAGGTGATCTAAACAGCAAACATACAGACTGGAACTGCAGACAAACAAATAGAGTCAGACGAAACTTAAAAACTCACATGGCAAATAATAATTACATGCTAATAGCTCCAACAGAACCTACGATTTATTCCAATAGGCACAATGTAGATCCTGACATAACAGACATTATCCTTCATGATATATCCATAGACATAACACCAACAGTACTTACCGAACTGGACTCGGACCATCTCCCAGTAATATGCAAACTGAAACTCCACAGAAATAACTACATGACAAACCCAAAGAGAGGCATTCCAGTGCATGACTGGGGGGCATACAAGACTGACATACTGCCAGACCCAAAACCGATTTCAACTACAGCCGACATCGATGCAACAATAAAAATATTAACAGACACAATTAGTGAGACAATATGAAAGACAACCACTCTTCACAATCACCCACTTTTTCAAGATTTCAAACATCTACCTGAAATAGACATCTTAATCATACACAAAAGAGAAGTGTGCCACACATACCAACAGACCCACACTCAGGCCAACAGGGCAGAATACCCATGGCCAAAGCCAAAATGAGACGAAGACTAAAAAACTCCGACAACAATCATGAGGCACTTACATATCAGACACATCAGATGACAGAAGCAAAATGTGGAAAATCATGCGACAATTAAGAGAAACGACCAAATGAGCACCGACCCCAACCATCATAACACCCGATGGACCAATTTATGATCCAAAAGGGAAATCAAATGCTATAGCTGACTCTGTACAAAAACAATTTTTCCCCAATGAAACACCGCAAGACAGACACTTCGCAACCTATGCTACCCACCACCTGCAACAATTCCTAAACCAACCAAACCAAACAGAACCAAACTTGATACAGAAGCCGAAATAATAACAACTATCAAATCTCTCCCCAAAAGCAAAGCCCCAGGACCAGACAGGATAAGAAATGAAGCACTCCAACACCTCCTGGACAAAGCCATACCCTTTTTAGCCATTACTTTCAATGCTATACTAACACTTAACTACTTCCCACCATCATGGAAAACCACACTAGTTGTAACAATACCCAAACCAGACAAAGACCCACTAGTCCCTGCAATTCGTCGACCAATAAACCTTCTCAATACTATCAGCAAACTGTTCGAAAAGATCCTACTTCAAAGACTGGACTGAAACAGACTCAAACAACATACTACCAGGCACACAATATGGTTTCCGAGCCAACTACTCAACTATCCACCCAATTATGAATTTAGCAGAAGACTTCACTTTGACATTCCAAACAGGACAGGAAGCCATGAACAGCAACAAAGACTTGCATACTCACTCACAACATTCTTAGACGTCGAAAAAGCATTTGACAGATTATAGCACATAGGTCTTCTCCACAAAATGACCACACAAGGCTACAGTGACTTTTACATCAAACTCCTACAAAGCTACCTGACTGACAAATCACTAGTTGTAACACTCGATAGAGTGGAATTGGAGACAAAACCAGTGACAGCTGGAGTTCCACAAGACTCTACACTTTCCCCACTACTCTACTGCATATACACGGCTGACATACCAACAACAGACTATGTGAAAACACTTATGTTTGCAGACGACACCCTACTATACAACACAGACAAAAACTTAAGCTATGCCTCAGTAGGACTCCAAAGACAACTTGACCACCTGCAAACATGGCTTACAAAATAGTGCATCAAAGTAAACGCGACAAAATCGGCTTCCTTAGCGATTACAAGACGACGGACAGTATGACCACGCGAAAACTTGACACTATTTGGAGAAGACATACCATGTGCAGCAACAACACACTACCTGGGAGTGACCATAGACAGGAAATTAACATGGCAACCACACACCACCAAAGCAAGACAGAAAGCAAACTCAACATACAGACTCCTATATCCCATACTGAAATCAACAAGCCTCGCACACAGAACAAAAGTTACCTTATACAAAGCCATCATACAATCTGTCATGTTGTACATATGCGATGTCTGGGGACACACGGCACGTACACACATCAAATCCATACAAACCACCCAAAATAAAATACTACGAACTGCCATGGGAGCAACATGACTTACACCAACTGACGAACTGTATGACAGAGCAAAGCCAAAGAAAATCACTACCATCATAACAGACAGAAATGCAGACTTCTACCACAAAACCAGTAACCATGAGAACCCCAACATATGGAGACTAGGTACCTATGACATAGACAACACCCAGAAAACCAAAAGACCTACACTAAACTGACAACAGGCCAAGCAAATCCACAACTAACTCACAACTATTAAAACATCAACCAGCCAGCAACAGATGAGAAATGGAGAGGAAGTACAAGGCAAATAACCAGAGCACAATAAATATATTAAATTAAATCAGGAATTAAGCAGGCAGATCCAGGACAATTATTAGCAGAGTGTGGTACCCACGTGTACGCATGGCCGGTAAAAATCACACCCATTGCATTCAAAATGCACCACCACTGAGAACTAATCAACTGAATTTTACTTCCAGGATCTCATAATCTCGTTTCACCATCCACTTCCAAGATGAACAAAATCACCGCATTCCGCATCAACATCCACCACCAGAAACTAATTAGCCAACCTTTCCATCCAGGTTCTCGCCATTCCGTTTCACAACTCACCCCCAAGATGTACAACAGCACAAGATTTAAAATTAAATTCAACAGAGCATATTAATGAGCAAAAAGTCACTACCATTTCCATCACAATATATCACCATAATAAAGTCAAGCTCAACTTAACTAAAAATTGCTACTAAATACTGCTCTTCATACACATTTCATTATCAACCACACCCTTACTTTCTTTTCCAGGACCACACCATTTCAATCACAATCCACCCCCAAGATGTCACAACAATCAGAAGAAACCAGGATTTTGGACAACTAAACTAAAAAGCTGCAAAATTAAAATTAGAAGTCAGGCGCACATGTGAGCAGTTGAGAACCCTGGTGAGGGAAAGTCTGGAGTAGGGTACAGCAGCGACCTTCCAGGCAGCCCTAACCCCGGGAGCTTGAGCACGTTTTGCGGGTGCAAGTGTAAGGTTAGGTCAACTGGACAACCCCACACGTGGGTGTGTACAAACAACATAGGGGTGTAAAAACTTTAATGGTGTCGCAGGAGCACCAATCACGTGTGGGCATCTTCAGGTACTTGACATCACAGGACCTCACGTCGACTTTGTGAGAGCAGGATGCTCGTGCATGCTGCCTCCTGGGTCCGCTGTTGGTTAGGGCCAACCTCAACATGCCAAAGCTGCCAAAAAAGTGCCATTACCGAACCGGGAAGGGTCTGGATGGAAGATACCAGAAAGGCTATGCTGAGTACAGATCGACTAAAAATTCCCCCCCCCCCGGGCAAGGCTACCTGACAAGAGGGAGTAAAGGGAGGCTCGAAAGGCATCCTGGAATCCCAATGACAGAATAGGGCTTAGATGACCCTGGAAAGTCACCCCCCACACTGAGGGAGTAGATCTGCAGCTAGGTCTGTCCCCGGTGATGAGAAGCAGCTGCGAGCTCGCCACAACCACATCGCAGGCCATGGAGGTCGCATCGGTGCCAGTCGCTCCGACATGCCAACCTGGGGCAGTCCTCCCACCCCCACCCCATTGACACAAAACGAACTCATGGCTGCCATAACCAAGCCTTCACCAATGACGCACATTTCAGTAAATATCCTGACCTGGCACAAGTGCTGCAGCCCTTCTGTGCCATCATTGTCGTCTGGACGACTAATATGTCGATCCAAGACAAAATAACCGCGACCATCGGCTCGTCCATTAAGCTGGGCAAGAATTTTGACCATGCAAGTAAACCCAATTAATGCAGCTAATTTAAATCCACCCGAAACACACCTATACTCCATTCTCTTCTGGGATGCATGCAGCCTTAGCTCAAAAAAGAACGTATTTAGAGACTATTTGTCTCGACATAAAATTAAAATCGCAGCAATAAACGAGACACATTTTACACATAAATATCGCTTTTCTGTTTCAGGACATGCCGTATATTGAAAGGACAGGCCTTTGATAAGAAGGAAAAGAGGAGGTGTGGGAATTTTTGTACACAGCTCTATCGCACCCCACGAAATTAACTTGTCAGACTTCCCAGTTTTAGAAGTAGTAGGCATTTAATTAAAATTAGGCCAGCAATGCACTAAACTCTTAGCACTTTATGCCCCCCCCCCCGGTCCAGGGCGCTCGATAACACAATCAGACCTGGATGTTATATAATAATAATAATACAGCCCATACGTTCCTCGCCCTTGGTGACATAAATGCCAAACATACCAACTGGAATTCTCGAAATAGAACAGCAAATGGGATGCTCTTACAAAGGCACCAAGCAAATAGAAATTATCAAGTTATGGCCACCCAATTGAGCCCATGTATAAACCACCAAATATTAACCAACATCCTGATATTTTAGATATTGTCCTAACTAAAGCTTGTTACTCAATAGAAAACTTTAACATTTGACTCTATGTTTCCTTTCCTCTGAGGGAACCACCAATACAATTGTAAATTCAGAGGGTCAACAATTGAACATCGGTTCTGCGAGCTTCGTAAAAATGTGTATTTTATTATGTAAATAATTATGACATTATCGAGGAATGCATTTTAAGTACTATTTTTTTTTTTTTTTTTTTTTTTTTTTAGAAATAGGCTTAAAATTTACATTAAAAGTTTATTTCAAAACACTAAAAACTCATTTGTTTACTTTATTTAAAATATGTAAATTCATATATTTCTTCTTCACATTATATTTGTTTGCAATTTATTTAGTTTAAGATGCTTTGTTTAATATACCGAGATCAAAATAGCCCTATAATAAAATAAGGCACTTTCCACATAACCTCTGTTAGATCCTCGGCAGAACAGCTGCTTGACTTTGCCGTTCAATTTCATCTTTTCGAAATCGTAAAGTAAAAAGTGCTTGACTTTACTTTGACAGACCCATTGTGTCAAGCTCCATAGGAAACAACATGTCGGAAAACAAACGTAAAGTCAAACATTAAAGTCAAATGTTAAGTTATCAATTGTGTAAGGGCCTTACGCAGTTTCAAACTGGGTTTGATCTAAGAGTCGAACATGACCTCTCTTCCTATCGTTACCCAGTTCACATTGATTTTAATAATATTTCTACAGAAGCAAATGCCCCGAGAGAAATAAAAGATTATACTAAGGCCGATTGGCCGGGTTCTCGGATCTTAAAAGAGAAAATCTGCCGCAAATAAAAAATGATTCCTTAGCAACTACACAGAATGTTGAGGAAGTTATAACCGGCCTTACAAGCAATACAGCAAGGCGTGGCTGAGTGTGTTCCAGAGAAGACACGCACAAATAAATGTGACACTTTTCCGCAGTATATACGGGATTTAATCACGCAGACAAACCGCCTAAGACGCCATTATTCCAGACACCGAGATCGGCAAACAAAGACGCGAATTAGGCAGTCATTTCAGAGGAAGTAACAATATGGCGAGCCAGTGTATGGGATGCTAATGTAGCTAAGCTAACACCACGCGATACTATTTAATGGGGCTTAACTAAACGCCTCTTAAATAAAACCGATAAAATTCCGCCCTTGCAAACTAACACAGGATTTATTTTCACCCCTTAAGAAAAGGCAGAAGCCTTTGCAAATAAACTGGAAAATATTTTCCAGCCATAATCAGGATCCCTGTGATAGGAACTTTTCAACCCACTTTTATCGAGAAATTAAAATAAAGCAAAGAAAACCGACTGCAGACGAAAATGAATTTGCACAGTCACACGGAATAAAGCTGGCAATTCGCCGTATGCATCCCAGAAAAGCTTCAAGAGTAGACGGCATTCATGCTATTGTTTTAAATAAAATGCCCGAACTGGCCCTAGAATACTTAGCTATATGTATAAATGCTATGCTAAAATTGGAATACTTTCCCAGCGAATGGAAAGCTGCGAATGTAATTGTATTTCATAAGCCAGGGCAAAATAAGAAGCTTCCACAACATTACAGGCCAATTAGACTATTAAATTCACTCTCTAAAGTGGCGGAATATATAATCATAAGACGGATTTATTCTCATATCAGTAATAATAATTTACTTCCCGAAGATCAATTTGGCTTTAGACAAACGCACACCACAACACACCAATTGGTACGAATCACTTAACATATTAACCATGCTTTTAACTGGAAACACTATGTAGTCGTAGTTTTCTTAGATATTGAAAAGGCTTTTGACCGGAGTTTTTCATTCTGGATTAATTAATAAATTATATGAATTAAATAAAACCGATAAAATCCCGCCCTTGCAAACTAACATAGTTACCTCAAACCACAGAATTTTTCTGTCCAATGCGAAGGGGCGAAATCAGAAACTAAAACCATATATGCTGGAGTGCCTCAAGGCAGTATACTTGTCCCATGTATATTTAATCTCATATATATATATATATATATATATATATATATATATATATATATATATATATATATATATATATATATATATATATTAGATTTGCTGAAACCAGACCACCGGCTGGTGCAATTCGGTTGCTATGCCGACGACACTGTCATATTTAGTCGCTCACACGACCTCGGCCTAGCAACACGACGATTACAAACTGCCCTAACAGCCTTTCAAGAATATTACACGAAATGACGCATTAAAATCAATGTCGGGAAATGCGAGGTGATCGTTTTCATGCGCATGGCACTGCCCCACGCTGCGAATCGTCCACAAATCACTTTATTTGGCGAACCCATACCCCATAAAGATGTTAAATATCTAGGCGTACATATGGACACAAGGTGATCTGGAAAGCACATATAGACGCCAAATGTGAAGGTGCATACGCCAGACTCTCCGCCCTATACCCTATACTTATAGGCGAAGTGCCATAACACGAAACACAGCAGTATTGCTATATACCATACTCATACGGCCTGTTGTAACATATTCTGGGCCCACATGGGCATATGCAGCTAAAAAACATATCAAGAGACTGCAGATTGTGCAAAATAAACGCCTGCGAGTTGCCGCAGACGCACTAGATACTGCCCCATTACAGATCTATAACGAACTCGAAATCGATAAACTAGACGAACACTTCGTCAAAATGGCGGATAGAATTTACAATGATTGTGCTACACATGCCAACCCGAAAATATATAGTCTCGGCGATTATGACCCCGGCGAGACTCAGAAATGTAAGCGGCTTAAACGTATTTTAGCTCACAGGTCGAAACTCGCAATGCAGGCCCTCAGCCATACACCCGACTAAGTAATTAATCCCGGAAACCCGTAATACTGTAATACATTTAGCTACAAAATACACTTTTTGACAACATAATTATCACAAATTAGCGAAGCACTATGTTATCACAGAACAGGGCGAAGCAGGCTCTGTACAGCCTCTGGCTCGGATATGGTCCAGTGATTTGCATTGAACACACTGCACTACTAACACACTCATGTGCTGCAAAGCTTCTCTCATCCGACAGCTATCTGTATGTATGGCCCGTCACTCGCAGCAATACTTCCGTATAAAGGCTCTGGAAGTTAATCAACAATAACTCCAGAGATTAGCTAGTAGTGCGATGGCTTCTGGCATAGGGTGCTATCTGCAGCAGCTGGTGAGGGTTGTGGAGTGGCACACCTACACTCTCACGCACTCATCACCTACCAATACTCATAAACCCATACCCTACTACACGTACCACACACAACTGCAAGCGAGGTCACGAGCAAGGTGATGAGCACATTACCCCAACTCTTTACTGTAACATTCTGACACTATTCTCTGAGTTACAGGGCGATAGCAGACATATATCGAGTGGGTGGCTTGGTTCTGGCCTCCCACCACCAGGGCTGCGCAGCATGACTCTGGTTATCAAAACTGCACCGAAATCATTTCATTTCACCCTTCATCAAACTCACAAAGTCTATCTTAACGAACTAACACTGCCCTACTTTCTCCAGCACTAATAAAAGGAATTCTTTTTTCCTCCGCGACTGTCGCATAGTTCTCTCCGGGCCCTCTCCAATTTGCCTGGTTTTCTATACCTCTTATTAGACCCTTCTTCTTTCGAGGTGTGTCAATGGCTACAATTGCGGCCATGGCACCAGACAACCCTGCTATAGCCGCGATGCATGCACCCATTTTATTAATTAAACCCGACCTAAGGCGCAAAGGGTAGGATTAACGAGGCATTGAGGTCAAACAGAAACATGGCGAACATAAAATACGACAGTTTCGTTATTATTATATGCCAGTGAAAGCTAGACAAGTTTACGAAACATAAAAATTTCGTTTATAGCCGATTCTGTAAATCTGTAAGCAAAAATATGCCGACCTAATAAATGAAATTTTCACTGTGAATAATAATTCAAAGGAAATGCACCTCATAAGCTCAATGAAACATGAGTTTGTAGCTGCAGCAATGCCTTATCTGAAAATAGATCCTTAGGAGACGTAATATTAATACACTCAAAGAGAATTTTAATACAAATCAATTTTTGTAAATGTGGCCCCAGCTGGTACCGGTGTTGGGCGGCGCCACACCTCACGGCTTTCTGTTGTGGCTGTGATACTGCCACACTACTCCTGCAGAATCAGTAGCGCTGTGGTAGGTGCCGGCGAAGCAGGACGCCCGAGGCATCTGTTGTAGCCGTCGCTGTCCCATGGTATTTTCTGTTGTGTGCATGGGCCGATCGCCCTTCTCCCCACTTTCTGCCACCGGTCCCGTACTGGGCATGAAGACGCCGGGCATCGGTGCAGAAAGGGTTTGTTGTGGTGAAGCTGCAATGTTGCTGCTATGCAGCAAAGGTACCATGCTGACTTGAGTCGTCCCCCACCCCCTTCGATAATTGACGCCGCTTCCTTCTCGGACGCCTGGACACAAGGCGAGAGTGAAACCATGAGGGGATTAGGAGACGGTAGATGTACCGGCTGAAACTCCGTGCTGACCATCGGCAAAGGTGCTGCAGGCGAGCTCCTCCAATCGTCTTCAGACACTACCACCAAACCCTTGCTGGATGTCTGGGCGCTGGGTGTCGGTGTGGCCGACTGTCGCTGGTTGGGGCTCTGGGCACACTGGCCCTGGGGTGTTCTACTGCTCACAGGGGCAGTGGTGGGGCCGGAAGCAGGCAACCTTATACATCCTCTAACACTTTCGCTGCTCCCATATTAGTCATCAAGATGTCAGGCGTCGGCAGTAGACGAGGCAGAATTTGCAGTAGTGCTGCTGGCGGTGTTCCCTACCTGTACAGGTTGGTATTGCTCTTGGCCACTTCTACACTGGTGTCTGCTCGACCCCTATTGGGCTTCGGGATGCCAGGCATCGAGGCAGCGCCCTCCACTGTCGGGGCATAAAGTTCAATTTGTTTGGTAGAAGTGGGAGGTTTCTTGTCTACTTTGTCACCTGTCGCTCTAATGTCTTCGCGATGGAGTTTGATGGATCTCTTTGCACTGAATTTTACTGTATATGTGGTATTCCCCATCAGGCTAGCAATGGGATACAACCCACTCCATTTTGCTGCTAGACCTACGCAATAGTTTATGTTGCTCACAGACTGTGTGTACTCGCGATTATAAACAAGTTCCCCCACTTCGAGTTCTCTTGGCGGTCACTGGATGATGGGTAACCAGGTCTGGATGTAATGTTATGTTGTTCACGTACCTGTTGCATCACTTCCCTGTCTCTGTCTGTATTTACAGGCAGGCTAGTTCTCCAGGGCAAGCAAGGTTATGTCCTTGCAAAATCTCAAATGGAATTTATCCCGTGGCTGCATTCACACATGTTCGCTGGTGCCTGGCAGGTGATGTGGCCATGTGGTATGGTCATTACCTACATGCATTCTTGACAGAGTTTTTAAGTCCTGATTTCACCGCTCCGCGAGGTTGGCACTAGAGTGGTATTGGGCCATAGTATGGTGTACCGATTTCCATCTCATGCAACAGTTGCGCTAGCAGTGACTTGTAAATTGTGTGCCGTTATCAGTCAGGAGAATGCGGGGGACACCCCACCAGGGGAAAAGCTCGATTTCCAAGACTTTGGCAAAATTTGTTGTTTTTGAACTACTGACGGCGTAGGCCTCCATACAGCGAGAGAACAGATCTGTCACAACTACAATAAAAAAAGTTTTTCCTGTTCGCTGAATGGGTAGAGTTCCACAAGGTCTAGCACTACAGTGTTGAATGGTTTGGGTGATACCCAATGTTGCTGTTGTGTGCCATCTGAGCACAGGCCTTTTAAGGTGCTGCAAAATTAACACTTCTTCACGTAACTACATGTTTTCCATGTAATAGGCCAATTATCTTTGCTAGAGATTTTTCGCTGTGTCTGCTCCGCTGGCAGGTGGTCATGTGCATATTTGAGCACAGGATGGCGAGCATCCATTCTTGTCACCTGGTGGAAGTATTTCTAGGCAGTTTTTTACGATGCGCCAGTTTTTCTGGAAACTTTGAGAGCACTTGTGGCACCATTGTACTGCCTCTGGAGCTACTTGCCGCACCTGGGGTACATGTGCCTCTAACTGTAATGCTGTCTGCTGTTCCTCCATATTTGTTTGTAGCTGAATCTGATTGAGACATGGCATATATTTTTCAGCATTGAAATATGACTGTTTTGACAGGTGGCAACATTGCTATCCATTTGTCCAGGTCATTTTCACGTACTTCAGGACACAGGAAGCTCAAGAGTGTATAAGCTAGCTCACCATCACATAAATTGCTTCCTTCATAAGTTTCCACTAACATTTTTCCCTGCTAGCAATAGTTGCATCATTTTGAAAACTACGAATATCTATTTCCACTTTGTGATGCAAATTCTACTCAACCAGGCCCTACTTCTTGCATTGTTGAGTTATATATCATTCTGATCCCCTTATGCCACTAAGTATCCAGCTAATGGTACACCACATCAAAGCAGTGTGGTTGAGAGACTGCCTGCTTTACAAAATAAAAAATAAGCTTGGCTTAATACATGCAACAAAATCAAAAACTTACAGTAGTACCCTTGGTGGCCATATAGTATTACACCACCCTAAAACAATTCCCTTTAAGCAGATATAAAAGTTCCTGCAATGGGAACAAATGCTGCCAACATATTTTGAAATTTATGTTTTATGTAAATTTTGGAAGCAGAAAGAAAAAGTTAATACCTAGGCAACATTTTTCATCGTTACTCAACTACAGAAACGTTTGAATAATCGCTGAATACTAAAATTGTTGCAATACTTTCTACAAATGGTTTTCATATCAGAACGAAAAACAAAAGTTCTTATTGATCATAATTTCGGTGTACCGATTATCCGCCCAATGTTTCTTACTAATGGTTACTAGCAAACTTGGTTTTTAAGCAGACTTTCTATACAAATGGACAAAAGTTCTGCCAGATCACCAAAAAACACTACATTCCCAAGTAAATATAATATTAATACAGAAATATTTACATATTAACTCTCTTCAAATGTCAACACAAAAAAAAAGTCAGTAACTACTCATATCCTGTACCCTTGGGTTGTAACCTCTGCTTGATGCCACAAGGATGTGTATGGAATGTTTAATGTGAGCACACATGCACACACATGATAAATCATCTCCTAGTACACATAGCCTCAAACAGCTGCTCCATGAATATGTTTCTCATTTTCTACCAGCCATGTGCTTTGCAGTTCAGTGTTCCACTGAGAGTGCAGACCCGCCAACTTAAGTTTGAAATCAATAAGATTGAAGAATGCTTACAATAGTGCGTAATCAGGTTGCAGCATTTTATATAACATTTTTTTTGTTCATCGGCTGTTACCGGTATTGTTATGAAAATTGAATTTATTGATGTACATTTTGATGATAAATAAACACAATCATTATTTCTAAATGCAACAATACATACTTCTGAGCTTCATGAATCAAATGAGAACACACTATTACATGTGGCTTAACACATATATTACTTTTTTTAAAGAAAAATTCAGCTACTTACCAAATATTACAACTCTGTCCACGTATTACATCAGTTACAAAATCAAGCACATGAACACAAAAATGTTGGTAATAGTTTAAAAAAAAATTTCCAAGCAAAAATATGCAATTTTAACATAATTTGAAATGTCACTGTTTTTCACCATGACAAATACTAATGTCAGACATACACTCCACTAAATGCATACTTTTCTCCTATCTCAGATTTCAGAATGAATGGGAACTGCTCAGAATCAGCAGACCTGATTACTTGGACGTATTGTTTTTGTTTTCCACATATCTTACAGCTATTATGTACAGTATGTGCACCAGGCTATGAAAACTCACACATTTCAGACAAATTATTACAAAAAAAAGTTTCACCACTATTTTTAATTTACTGTATTACCATTGCTAACAGATGCCTAAGACGCCTAAAATACAGGAAGCGGTAATTTCACACGAAAATTACTTTATTATTTTTGCTAGACAAGTAGGCCGGTGAAACACCAAGGCAACAGTTTACAAATACACACTGGAGAAACATGCTACCTCGGCCATACCAAACCTAGAAATATACTAAGTAAAATGTGACAAATTTACTTACCAAAATAATTTCTACTTTGTTTTGTATCGCCTGAATGAAAACTCACTCCCATACTTTACTGCAGCAAAATTTTAAAATCACGATATCAACACCCATCAACTTTATAATACGTTGTCTTTGCGCCAATCCAACGTCGCCAACGTCATAGCATGAAATGCTTGACTACCAGACCACAAAATCAGGACGTTTCTGAATTCTCAAAAATTGCATAAATGTGCGTACTTGTCGCCGGAAGTGACATCACCAAGTGTATACTAGCACTGTTCAAATTCACAGTATAGTACACACAGGAAGTATACTTGGTAAGTATTTGAAATTAGTATACTTGCTGGGCATACTTGCGTACTTCAACAGTAACCATATTGTATTTCAAGAGTGAAAATTAACTTTTAGGTTTTTGTGGTCATTAAGCTCGCAAGTTTTAAAAGTTAATAAGTATTTATAAAATGTTGTTCTGTTGCACGCGTAAATAATTGTCGGTTCGATAAATGTGCTTCCAATTAAGAATAAAATTCTGAGCGTTTGTAGACATCTGTAGCATATTTCCCAGGTGTATGCTTACAAATACTATTACATCTGCAGAATCTGCATTTTCAAGTTATTACAAACCCCGTTGAATTTTATTTCTCTTTCTTTTGTTATCAATGTATACATTTCAAACACATGATAAGATACATAGGGGCGAGGAAAGAATGCCAGTTTCTGTGTAATGCCCTTTACATATGATAAATAAATGCAACAAATCCGATAACAACTATCCTAATAACCTTGTACAAAATGTACTCAAAGTGTACAATGACCAAACACAGACATTATATTGGCATATTTGTTTGAACTAGTTTTCATCCAAAACAACACACATCAGTTGTCTTGCTGCTCTATCAAGCAACCAGTGTACGGCAATATTACTGTGTTGCCTCTCATTTCCATCCTGCAAATAATACATGCTCACTAATGCTCTTATTAATGCCTCATTTCCAGCTAAAGCCATGTTTCAGCACTTAGATGTTCACGTACAAAATCATGACAAAAATAAATGTTTATAAGGTTATGTGCATCTACTTAATGCATAACCATAGCAGTTGTAACATATGTATAACATATCCCACAGAATTTTTCTGTTGTCGCACAGATTCAGATATTTCCACCAGAATGTGCGAACAGTCTAACATGAATAGCTGATGACACATCCGAATAATTTCAACAAGTACACATCACTGCTAGTACGCAAATGTATATGCTTAACAAGTATACACCGAGAATTCAGAAACGTCCGAAATATGTGCTGTTGATGCACAAACACACCAGTAAAGTTTACATAACCTTGCAACTACCTATGTAAATTATGGTATACGTTAAAAAAAATGTTTTCCGCATATAACTCTTCGACCACAAATAGAATACGCTTCACATCTATGGATTTATGCCATGTAATTACAAAAAAAAAAATCATGAATACTGCAATATGAACTTCAAATATCTTTCACTATTTAACACAAATTACTCGCATAAAGAGACAATATTAATGACTTTCAAACACCGACATAAATGGAGTCTATAAATAAAAACATTGGCATTTGTCTAGACGCAACGGATTGTAGAGTTGGCAGTTTCGCATTCAGTGGTCATATGGCTGGATGCATGCTAGTTAAATTATTGATCATCTGTGTCCAGACCAACATGAGATTACCATTTTTCATTTTTTTTTGTGGAATCAACATATACATTTGACAGTTATTGGCACCAGTGTCAATATAATAATGCACTGTAGGAACATAAAAACCACCTTAAAATTTCATTTAGTTAAAGAACAAAACAAGACCATGTAGGCGTGAATCTTAACAGATGCTGCGTACAGGCGCATGAAAAACCTCTCGCACGTGCACGTTCCCAACCCAAAGAAAAATTCCTGACATTTTCATCTTTTTCCAGCACTTGAGAAAATGCATGGCTTTTCTCCACATTTCCCGGTCAAGTTGCTACCTTGAATTATCGTAAATTCATTAGAATTGTTACCTTCTGTTCATTCAAAGCAAACGAGCGCAGCTGCAAGCAGTGTCAACTATTTCCCTGGTAGTACCTGGGATCTTGTGCTGAGGAATTCACTTTGCCACTAGGCAATCAGTACTGTTCGAGGAAAGAGGGAGTTGGCTGCGAGGTATCGATCGTAGCGGTAGCGGGCTCCGATTGGCACGCCATGACATCAGCCTCACTCGTGACATCACGGGCGGCAGCTGTTATTATTGGCTGTGTGACAAGGTCACGGACGTCGGCTGGGCTGACAAGGAGAGGCGGGAGTAGGACAGCGGCAGTCAAGGTCAAGCAACTGATGCTAACAGTCGCAGGTAGTGCAGCTGGTGGGCGACCTGGCCGACGGCCGTGGCTACAATTGAGTATGGGGTAAACCTGTGGTGTGGCGAGTGGTCAGGAAGAATGGCCCTGGCCATGATTTTCAATAGGTTTAGGGTTATGGTAACTTTTTGAATAGATAGTAGTCAGTTACTTGAAGATGATGGAGGATGTCGGCAGCTAAGTGCAAGAGTGTCAAGAGACCTGGGCTGCAATTCTATAAGTAATTATGCTTTATTCATCAGCACTGGCCGAGGGGCCATCGGGTTTAGGTTTCTTATGTTTCTTAAGATTTACATAAATTAAGTACTTGGGAAGGAACCTACATTCTTGTAGTAGTATTGTTTTTCAGAACTCTTGTGAAAGTATTTAATGTAAGGTTATGAGTATCAGTAATGCCTGGTTTGTAGATGGCTCCGCAGGTTGTTGGGTTCGTCGGTGGTGAAGTTGTGTTGGTACTACTGCACTGACCAAAACCAAGGTTTAGGTCATGTTCCCAGACCGGTTCCTCCCTAAAACAATTTTTTTTTCCCCGAGTAAATTAAAGTTGTTTGACCCTTTTCTCTGGTTTCTTAATTAAATCTTGTTCAAGTTCCTTTAAAGCGTAGTTAATTATACTATACTGGCCAATCTATCTATAAAATATAAGCACTCATAAATAAATTAGTTTTTTTTTTTTTTTTTTGTTTTGTTGTGCGATTTTCATTTAAGCCCTAGAGGGCAAATGGTCAAGTAAATTTTTTCTCTCTCGATACACTGATCCTACATAATTTTGGTTAAGGCATCTTCATTTTGAAAATGGCTTCCTGTTAGCCCTACAGTAAATTTGTTTATCCCTTGTAAGGGGACTGTCTACCCCTATTATCTTCAAAGTTAACTGTCTGTTTTAACTCATCTCTGGGTGAGCTACACCAGTGAGAAGGGCATACTATTAACCCTACAGTAAATTCTCTGTCTTGTTCCCTGTATATATTTTTTAAAACTGTTTTGTTTGTTCTTTTTAATAACTAGGATTTTGTGTGTTTCGCTGACAATAATTATAATTACTTCTTTTGAATAAAAACCTCTATTTTGTTTAAATATTATTTCTGTTTGCAAGTTGTTAAGGAAACCCCCATACCCTCTATTTTTGCAGATCTCGCACAGCAATAAAATTAAGAGCATAGTATTTAGACAGTGGATGCCTATTCACAGGTAGCTTAATCTACTTTATTAGTATTTACCTTGATGCATTGTTTAGGTGTCAGACCCATGAAGCTGTTGTGGAATCCTGTCGCTTCCTGAGTAAACACCCCCCCCCCCCCTTTTCCCTAAACCACCACCTTCCTTTCCCTACTACTTTTTTTCTTTTGGTTGAAATGAGCCTTTTTATGATTTTTCTGATAAGTGGTTAGGGTACAGGGTATCATGTTGGCCCTGCTGAGTAAAAGTTACAGCACGTGATGTAAGCTTCACAGGTTAGATAGTAGTGTTGGCTCATTTTGCTATTTTTGTAAGTCTAAATTTTATCCTTCCCTCCCCCTACCTCACCCCTTCCCACTCCTCATAACATTTGGTGTAGTCTCCGGGTAGTTTCCTTGGTTGGTTACTCCTGAGGGCACACCTCCCATCCACCACGTAACAATATGGCGCAGCAAATACTAGTCTTTGCCACACATAGCAGTGCAAATCTGTGAGACTTGCTGATTACACAAGATGACTGAATATTCTCCTCCACGACTGCCTCTTAGATGCAGTGGTGGCCTACATTTCTGGCTTCCTTAGGCAAGTCTACTAATTTAACATTAAAGGGGAATTAATCATTTCCTCTTTGACTTACGATTTTACTAAAATTAATTTGGGTTGCATGCCAAATCCGACTAGAAATGTCAAATAATGTTACAGACAGAGTAACAACACACTTGCCAAAGATTACACTCAAGAACACTTCATGACAGTGCTATGAACGATCTGGATGCACAATAAAATGAGACTAGGGCAGAAATTGTGCTAGCCTTATGGTAATAACTTGCACAAGTCAAATTTTACTAGTAACCATACACCAATATCCATAAAATTGCAACTTCATTTAAATACAGCCTTGTCTGTGCTGTTGTAACTGTAACTGACAACTTTTTGTAATTGTCTTACGGATATAAAAAGAGAGTGAGAGAGAGAGAGAAGAGCAAGAGTGAAGAGACAGAGAGAGACAGAGGGATGGGAATGAGAAAGGAGTGAAAGAGAGGGAGTGAGGGGGAATGAGAAAGGAGTGAAAGAGAGGGAGTGAGGGGGAATGAGAAAGGAGTGAAAGAGAGGGAGTGAGGGGGAATGAGAAAGGAGTGAAAGAGAGGGAGTGAGGGGGAATGAGAAAGGAGTGAAAGGAGTGAAAGAGAGGGAGTGAGGGGGAATGAGAAAGGAGTGAAAGAGAGGGAGTGAGGGGGAATGAGAAAGGAGTGTGAGGGAGTGAGAGGGGGAGCAAGACAGGAGTGAGAAAGAGAGGGGTAGCAAAAAAGGAGTGAGAGGGAGTGAGAGGGGGAGCAAGATAGGAGGGAGAGAGAGGGGGAGCAAGATGGGAGTGAGGAAGAGAGAGGGAGCAAGAAAGGAGGGAGAGATATATACATACACAAAATTATTAAAATGTTATTGTGTTTGCAAGCAGCCTGAGGGATGGCACAAGCTCAACCCAACTAAAACACTAAAGTCCATTTACGGTTACTTCCAACTTTCCTGAAGCCTGCTTAAGTTCTACTTTCAGGTTATTCCTCTTCCTGATGCAAACAAAGCTTAACCAAATCTAGAAAATTACACCAGAGGGACAACGCACAACATTCGTGTCCACTTAATGCAATAATGTTGTGCATAATAACTACAGTGAAACCCTGTTAAGAAGTTCCCACTTAAGAAGTTTTCCTGCTTATTAAGTTGAATAATTGTGCACCTTGTTTATCTGTGCATGAGTAAATTAGCCCTTTTAAGAAGATTTCCTGGTTAATAAGCATTATTTTTTTAGGCCTTTCAGAAACTTCTTAACAGAGTTTTACTGTATTTCTTACTACACATTAACAACACACCTATTTACACTCTGTTTTATTAACTTTAATTATAAACTAAATCTTATAATTTATACGTGAAATATGATTAAAAGTTTAATTTAACGTGTCCTACAACTAGCCGCCTGACGAAGCGGGCTTAGCCAGCAAAACGTCTCAATTGCACAACCACATGGAAAATGTGTTGCGCGCGTGTGTGCATGCATGCCTGTTGACAAGTACCTACTACACTGCGAGTACTTTAATTCCCATCCTTTTATGAACATATTTTTGGTAACCTAGCAGCCTACTTGCAACTTTAAACAAACGTAAGGTACTTTTATGTTTAAACCAGTATAAAACACTTGTAACACATGCCATATTTATGAAACAACCAAACGTGTCATACATGGGATAGTTCTTCAAATATTTGATTCAAAAATTTTAAAGAAACCACGAATTTACTATAGCCAGGTGATACAGCTTGCATTGGAAACAAAAATGGAATCTGTAGTAGACTGAAAATAACTTTACAACGTCCTAGTAGAAAACTTCTGTAATACGCAAACACAAATAACCTAAGAGTTCAAAAACAAAATTGTAAAACCTGCATCTTTCATTTCCGGTTACTCAACACTTCACAGTTGAAATGCTTATCACTATACTCGTGGCCTGCGTGCTGTTAGTACAAAAATAATAGCATTAATTATTTATTGTGATGTTATAGAACAATCATATAATTGAATCTTGTTTATTGATTATTTCATCCCAAAATTAAATTCAAATGCATTTTTGCAAGTAAGTGGACATATGTAAAGTTTTAATACATTGGATATTAAAGAATAATGCTGGCCAACAAGATGGCACCAGAGTTCACCTGAACTCAGCTCATTTCGTCTCTGGATACTTAGTTTCTCTGTGGCAAAAATTATGTGAATGCAACAAATGTATTAAAAAATAACATAAAATATTGCTTGACAAAATTATGCTTGAAAAATTCTGTTCAAAGGTTTACTAAACACAATTTTAACAAACTCCACTATTGTGACTTACACCACACCATTGACAATGATTACAAAACTATGTAAATACTACAATAAATGCTTGAAGGCACAAAGAAAATTTTACAGTTTGTTGATGGAAAACCAACAATCACAAAAAAAATTAAACATGTAAAATGAATTATTATATGAAAATTAAAGCGGTAACTACAAAAGAACTGGAAACATAAGTACAGGTAACCCACAAAGCTGGGAAACATTTTATGGAAATACTCGACAAATTTGTCTGTTACATGGTGTGACTTCTTAGAAGTCATTTTTTCTGCCTTACAGGAGCTACAGAGAAAATATTCTGGCTGAAATTGAAAACAAAAATGAAAACTAAACTGCAAATATGTATAAACAAACTAAGATTATTTCTGGAGTGAGCGAATGGAGGAGGTGCAAGATGGGGTGTTGGACAGCCAGCAGTCACTCAGATGGTACACTTGCTAAGCAGGTTCTCCCAGTCAGGCGTGCATACCAGACGGTCAACGATGGGACCAAGGTTGATCATGTCCCCCCCACGCGAGTTGTCCTGCAGGTCCACGGACATGGCCACTTGCTTGTAGCTGACCTCTGTGCCAGGAAACACGTTCAACACAGTCTTGCCAAGAACCAGGCGCACATTCCCAGACTTCATCACCTGCAGTTTACCCACCTGGCCCTCTGGCAGCTGCCTCAGCACGCACTTCTGTTCTCCGCTCTCAGGAGCTGGGTCCTGTGCCGCCGTTGACGGCTTGGCCGTTTCCTCCGCTCTCAGCCCTGGCAGTGTGTCTGGCAGCTGCAGCAACACAAATTTGGCCTTTGTGTCTTCGAGCCAGTGTGCCGGTTTGATGTCTGGGCACTTCAACGGCTTTTCGCCAGGGTCAACCTTTTCCTTCTTTATTTTGATGCCACCTGGTAACACTTCTTCAGGATCTTCTAGCTCCTCCTTCTTGACCTCAGCCTTCACCTTGGCAAGACAGAGGTTGGGCAAGGTCACCGGGGCATTGGAAGAGTCAGGCTCTAGGGTTGGGTCATCCAGGAAGTCATCCTTGAGGAGCTGTCTTAGCTTCTGTTCCTCCTCCTGCTTATCCACCTTGTGGTTCAGGTTCAGCTTCGGTTTGGGAATGTAGTCTGCTGGGGTGCTGTCACTCTTCCCATAGCTTGACCTCTCTCTGCGGGCTGCGATGCTCTCTGCTGTTACTCCCTCGGAGAACACTCCCCCTGAGGACTGTATAAGGACAGACCGGCCCCGGCCTCGAGCCCTCCCCCTGCCACCATCGTGCCCCCCGCGGTTCTGCTGTTGTTGTGGCCGTTTCCCCTGCAGCTGCAACCCGCCAGCAACTCCATCCACCTTATGCTTGTTGCGCTGCACATTCAAGTTAGGTGTAAACACTTTACGCGACTTCGCGTCCAATGATGGTTTGGGTGCGAGTGCAATTGCAGAGTTGAGATTGAGGTCTCGCACCCCTTTGAAGGAAGGGAGGCGGTTATGTCGTGGGGGGGTTACTCCTGGCTCCTGCTTTATGTTCGCAGTGAGCAACAGCTTCTTGAAATCTATCTTGGCATTTTCTGACATGATGATGGGTCTGTGATGTATCCGTGGACTGATCACATCACTTCAAGCACACCAGTTGTAGTTATGTGAACACATTGAGATTTAAAAAACTGCTTGTAGTAGGCTAGTAAAACTGTTTGATACACTAGACATGTTCAATCACTTCCCAAATCTCTGCTGGCACTGCCCATACTGTCTCAGGAGTGACACAAACTGAACTACAGACACGTTGTGATGAGTTTCCAAATGCCTGCAAGAATACAATAAGATATTAGTACTAGCATAAACACATTTAATATCTTTACAAACACTATTTCCTTTCCCCCAAGTTACAATACAATTGTAATATTTTTCACACAATCATGAAATACATTAAACACTTTTGAAATAAATTATACAGTCATACTATTAAAAAAAAAACATAATTAGTAACATCAGAGTGCGCATTTATTTATACAGGTTTTACTACCTAATGTTTTCTCATAATGGCTAATGATGAAAGGCACATCACAAAAGGACCACCTTGACTAACCATGCTGATGCCGAATACGACTCGCTCATTCTTTTGAACCCAACTGTATCAAAACATTGGACTGAGTATCTCGGTCTCATAATAGTCCACAGCATATTTCAATGGATTGGACATGAGGCTCAAAATGTTTGAACACTCATTTCCTGAACAGCTCATTATACGGTTTGCTGGAACAATGTTGCAGCACCACTCACACTCATTCCGAATGCACATCATGATTGGTGAAACAATTCCCACACATCATATGTATAATTTAGTTAGAGGTTCTGGATATTCTCTACAGAACAATTTGGAAATGCATCGCTGTACATACATGTGGTAAAGGGAACCCTAACACAGTGGTAGTAGTGGTAACTATAACTCTGTTTTTATTATCAAGTTATTACAACAGAAATCTTCTACATAAGATTATTACACAATACTGAAATCACAACAGCAAAAATATGAGGTTACTAAGAACATCTATACTGTGAATTCAGTATGAAAAGTCTGTTGCAGTTGGGAGGGATGCATATCATGCTATCGTGGGAGGAGCCATTTCGCTCTCAAGTCAAGGACACCCTCGCAACAGTACCTGACCTTAAACGAGTATAAACTGCGTAAGGGGCCAAACAACAGGGACTCACTTCAACTTAAGCACATTCAACTGGCCAGACACAAGCTCCAAGTTAATACTGTGATGCACCTTTAGTGCACTTCCATATCGTCACCGAAGCCCTCACACTCATCCTCCCATGATCCAGCCGAGGTGCTACCCTCACATCTACTGGCTATCTAGGACAGTACCAGAGCTGTGATGCCACCCACTGCACCAATCTCAGTAGGTGCGGAACGCTCCATGTCTTCTCCAGAATGCAAAGTTTCAACCACTACCAGCTCGAGTCCAATCTCAATGGATTTGGTCGCCAGAAAGAACCTCAGGTGGTGCCTACCCATCATCCAATGCTCCTACATAAGTTTCTAAGGTACATGCTTATTTAATACTGAAGTGTCGATTACCATGGACTAAAATAATTTATTTGTATTGAAATGCTGTCTTTCAACCCCAATGGACCAAGTGCTCTGAAGACAAAAGAAATGAGGGAAATGAAAAAGAGGGAAACTGGACTGTCTGCTCATTTGCTTCCTTGCAACATATGGGCCATTCTTAAGATTTCAAGACTTCAAATGTCCAACAGCAATCTGAATGACCAAATTGCTTTGCGAACAAAGAGCTTTCTATGAGCAAGTTAAAATGCACCATTTCTGAGAACTAGCATGACCTGATAGTGGGAGACAGGTAAACACTAGTGATACGTGAAGTGATGCACTGAGAAAATGAGTAAATCACTTTAGCCAGAGTTAAGCACAAGTTCTGGAATATTTAACACTGCAGAATTCTGAACATTGGAAAGGGCTCAAACTCACCAGTTACCCAGCCAAGTATGAGTCCTCGATTATAAGGATTCGTGGGCTGAACGACCAAGTGGTTATATCCCATAACACAGAGCACTGAATGAAGTACAAGCATGACTGAAACACAGGTATTCAGGCTCCCCTGGTAAGCCTGTGTGGTCTAGTCACAATTACACTCACCTCCAAGAGGTGGGGAGAATTCCCTGGCACAGCCAGGTTCTGAAGAGGATCATGTTATGAAGCTAAACACTATGGAATAAAAGAATAACATACATCCAGAAATTAACTATATTGAGGTACAAGTATGTATACATTTATCACACGTGAGCCCAAGGCAAATGGATCTGGCTCACAAAGCCTGCCTGAAGTCATTACTAAAAAAGCCAGAATAGTGCAAAACAATTAATTTCATACGTAAACCTCTGGGGCCGGTGAGTCTGACAGGGGGATGCTGCGGTCATGGAGGACTAAAACCTAAAGTTTCTAGTCACTTATGTTAAGTCTATTGTTATAAAAATTAATAGAAAGTATGATGGTCCTCTCTGATGCGACACACATGCAGCACCTATGGCTTGCTGAATCAGACAGATGAGTTGGTGCAGGTGAATGGTGAAGATGGCAGAGAGCTCACACCAATCTGCAAGGCAAATTAATTAGGTGACCACCCTATGCAAAATATAAATATATAATGCCCTTGATTTGTCACTGTGGATGATTAGAATAATTAAGAAGTTCTTAGTTTTCATAATTAGATATACAGAAAGACTAAATAATTTTATAAATTTATAAAATTTCAGAAACTGGGAAATAATCCACATTAAATAACAGAAAACACTGTGTTAAGCACATATGCAACTGATTACATACTTTGATCACAAAAGCAACAATTATACGAGGGTTGATTCAGAAATCATGACAACTATCGTTTATCTCCTGAAAATGACCCAACACAGGAAATGTATTATGTACAGTTGAGAGTGTATGACGTACATTTTACAGGTGACACCACATGAGGTATGGATGCAGAAATGTCCGGCAAATAACAGACAAACGTGGCTGCTTGAAATTACCACTTAATATATTATCATACAAACTGTATACACATGTTAACGGGTACGTATCATACGTGTACGAGCTATTTAACATCCTGCAAAGTAGTCTCCAAGGTTGACCACAGTTCGTTGCCAGCAATGAGGCACACATTGTCACAGCATTTTGACGAGAGGTGGCGTACATTGATGGATCTCATGGAGCCTATGGTATTTCCGGTCTGTCTTGTTCCTGGCAACGAACCGTGGACGTCGAAAACTACTTTGAAGAATGTTAGCATCAATGCCCCATGTGGTGTAACCTTTAAAACTTACACATAGTATACTTTCAACTATACATAGTACATTTCCTGTATTAAGTCATTTTCGGGAGATAAACAATAGTTGCCATGTGTAATTACCACAACTAAAACAAGAGTCCCGAAGAACCCGAGTAAATGAAAGTTCTTTCTCACGATAAAATGCCAAGATACTTGCTGGCTGCCATCTTGGAAACAACTTACTATTGCAACATTGCAACTTGAAGCAACCCCAAACGCTTGTCTTTAAGGCGGGACATCAGTTCATTCAAATACAAGTCTGTTTTAAGTTCACAATAAAATACTATTTACAAACTTACATCAACACCATGTCTTCTGAATCAGCCCTTGTATATTATGCAAGACGTTCTGGACACTCACTGGCCGGAACCATCAAGTCATAAACACCAGACAATATTCTCACGTAGTGAACTGGCTCTTTACACACATATTAACGCTCGTTAATTAATGGCGAATACTTTACACTAGTGGGCCTATGAATAAAATCACTAACTGAATAGGTGCATGGCTCTATATCACTAGATTCACGTAGCACCTTAAGGACTTGTTCTACTAATAATATCCTGTAGCATGTTACATGAAGGATTTAATAAAACATTGCAAACAATTTCCTAGCCTAATCACAAAATTTATTTTACATGATGCGAAAGACATAACTAGGGCATGTTGTTAGTGAACAGGTCACGACCCGTTCACACATGAACATATTATTATGCATGCATGAATGTAGAGCAACGGGATTCCACGCACCCCATGGTGCGAATTGACGTGGTCAATATGGGGCAGGACAGCACAGCAATGGTATGACAGTGGTTTGGGCATACCACGTGGAGGTGGTTCACAGATCTAGTTGCAACAGACGTCCTGGAGGCCACAAAGGCATCTGGTACCTGGTGGGTTTGGTAGCTGGTTCTGAAGTATCTTGATGCCCTGGGGTGTCATGGTGTTTAGCATCTGTGATATATTTAGAGTTTCTCTTGCAACTCTCAGGTCATTGTTGTGAAACTTTGCTCACTGACGAGTACTCAACTGCATAAGTACTCTGTACCCTTCTCATTACATCACTATGCTTAGTCCGCTCCAGCATGGGACGAAGCCGGTACAAGTTGGCATGAGCAGTGGATTGCTGATGCTTGAGCATGTATATCTACTGTCCATTTAATAGTCCTGGCAGGCACTTTGCTTCAGGAAGCCACTGCTGGATGTTAACTTTCCCGTGTTTCATACGCTGTGCTAACTTTTGCTGGCAGTTACACTGGTGGACTTCTGTATCAAAAGGCTTGGGGTTTCGAAGCTGGTTGTGGGTATACGTACTTTCTGGGTTTAGCAATGCTGTGTCCATACAGCAGCTTGGCAGGTGTGGCCTGTAGCCTTGTCCTGTGGCTAAACAATAGGCTGTTTGGTATGTGTGATGTCCAGAAAGTGTGATGTTCCAACATGCAAAGCTAGAATTGCACCTTAAATATCTGTTTCCAACGTTCAGTCAGATTCACAGAGGGGTGGTACACTGCTATAGTGTGGTGAGATACTTCTGCCATCTCTTGTCTGTGAATTGTGGCTTGTTGTCAAATAATTATACTAGTGTAACCCCAAGAGAGCAAAGAAATAGTTTTACAAGGCACTTGCAATGTTTCTAATATGCGAGCTCAGGCAAGCGTAGACTTCACATTATTTTGTGAACAAATTCATGATGACCAGGAGAAAATACTTCCCAATGAGTACACAGGATTAGGACCCGATCAAATCTAATGCAATAGTTTGAAACATTTTTTTCTGTAATGCTTGGCTGTTCTGTCATGCCATCAGTACAACAGATTTTCAGGAAATTATAGGTTTCAGACTGACGTGCAAATTCTCACACTTGTTTGATAAATTTTGGCCAAACACATATCCTTAGTACATTCCTATTAGCCTGGCAGAAACTGGATGTCCTGACAGATGGCTAGAGTAAGCGTGGCTTAGGATTAGCGCACATGCTTCGGTTCAGACATTAACATGCCAGTCCCCCTTTTCCCCCATAGGGTGGCTTTCTAAGCGGTCATCTACCATGTGCCAGTTTACCAGCTGTTCCTGCACGCTCTGACAGTGATGGTCTACAATGTCAGGGGACACCTGCTGTGCTGCAAGTACTCACTTGTACACACAGCTTGTTAGTGCCTGGATATTCTGTACCACTACTGTCATTTGTTGTAGCGTACCTACAGGTGGACTGTCGGCAGGAAACATTGCCTCCCACTCTTCCTTGTCCCTTGCTATCTCTGCTTCATAAGGTACATGGGAATGCACAGCAGTCAACTGATTTTCTTCGCATGTGACATGTCCAAAAATAAATTGCACTCGCGTAGTAACACGGATTAGCACAAGAGTTTTGCTGCACATAGTATGCATTTTGTATAGCCACAAGAAGCAATGGTTATCCGTTCTCGAAGTAAAACATTGGTACACTAGATTTTGGAGATAATGTTTTACAGTCCACACTCTAGTAGAACATTTTCTATAGTTTTTGTTATATTTCTGTTATCAAAGTGGAAACTTTGCACAACTATGACCAATAACCCTGCGCTCGCTGTCATTCTGAAACAGAATGACACAGATGACCTGGCTGCGTTTATCTGTAGATAAAAGGTGTGTGCGGATTGAGTCGCGACAATTTATTGCACTGCTGGAAATGGTACTTGATTTATTCAAAAGCTTTTCGGCGCATTAACTCTCCACTGGAAAAGTCACTGTGGTGACAATACAACTGTTAGGTGTGCAGTTATGGTGGCCAGTCCTGCATGCAGCTCCCTTAACTAGTTGATTAGGTCAAAAAACTTCCTCAGATGTTTTGTGTGTGCTAGACATGGGGTAATCCTGAATCAGTTGTAATTGTTTATGGTTTGGTTGTATGCTGTCTGCATCAACTATGTGGCCCATGTATTGCAAGACATTTTTTGTTTCAGCAGGCATCTTTTTAGTTTAACCTCTCTAATATGACTTATTGGTGTTTTTACATGCTCCTCCCAACTATTCGACCAGATTACGACATTGCCCAGACATGCTATTGTGAAATTTCCTATGAGGCCATCAAGAACTCTGACAATCATATTCGGAAATGTTATCACACAACTGGAATCTGCACCCATCAGGGGTTGTAAAATCTGTTTTATGCAGATCTGCTGGACATACAAGAACATGCAATAATAACTTCTTAAGTCCAGGGAGGACAGAACTTTCGCAACGCCCAACATGTTCAAGGAAGAATTTATACTTATAAGTGGTGGTGGCACATTCTTTGGTATGTAGTTGACACAGAGCCTCCAGATCCCATTTTTGTTAGGAGCCAAGGTAAAGGCAGAGCTGTTATTACTTTCTAAGAGCTCATTATTCCATCCTTAAACACTAGCTCAATTTGGTGATTTATTATTTTTAGGTGATATGGATCAATCATGTGATGCTGTTCAAATCTGTTTATTTTTCGTGAGAGAGAATGGATGCTCTGCTACACGGGTTCTTTTCAAAGGGTTCATAGTGGCTAACACATTGTGGCACTCATCAAACACGTATAATGTGAGTATTTGGGCGGTACTGCATGCTTGAATGCATCTATCTAACTGAACAGAATGTTCATTGTTCACCCGAAAGCAGCAAAGATCGTGCACAGTTTGTCACCATTAGCCCAAAATGAAATGTGGTCGATAGCAATCTTAAACATGGTATTCTGTTATATGAGTCGAGGCATGCCCAGCAGTATGTCTGTGCATAAGAGGACACAAAGGAAACCACAGTCGTGCTACAGCTGCGTACTTTAACTTAATTTACAATCAACTATCAGATGAGGGTTCACTATTTCAACAAGGAAGAAGTTATGGGATGCAGCTATGTATCAAGGTAATAGTATTGCACTTGTCTACGCACACAAGAATACGAATAAGGCGGTCACAATTGGTACTCTCTTGACCCAAGTAACTGTAATTTGAATCAAGTATGGCATTTGTTGGTGTTTTGGTTGCTGGTATGGCAGAGGGCAGCCCCAGTTTGCCCTATTCTGTGTTGGTGTTTCCCTGCTGCTTGTCAAGGACATACCTTGTGTCAATGGTACTCGTCTCTGCATATGTAGCAACTTGATATGCCGGGATTGTTTTTTAATGCCTGCGTTTGTGTTGCACGGTAGAGCAGCATCACTCATCCCACTCTTTCCTGCAATGGCCGCCTTGATTGGCCATGGCCCGTCAGCTCTTGGGAGACGTGGCATTTGGTGGTGGTTGCACAGTCGGTTTGTTTAAATACTTTCTTGTTCGTTACACTAAAATCAGGTTGCATGCCCCATTTGTGTGGTGCGTAGGAATTAATGTGTGACATTAAGTTGGCCATTCTGCATTTTTCTGTGCCCCAGGCAACACTCATGTAATTTCTTAAAAGTCTCAGAGCTGTTTGAGATCGGGTGTAAGGCCGGTCTGTATTTAAGTCTGGCGGTTTCACTACAATCTTCCTCCGGGACATGTTGACAATAGCGGCTAGCTAGTCTAAGCTTGAGACTCACAAAAAAAGTCCAAGTCATCCATGATAGTTTTCTCCTTAGTGAAAAAAGTGATTTAGGGTTGCATGTGTGTTAGCATACAGAAATGCTAGTTTCAGTATAGAACTATAATTAAAACCAATGTTCTAATGTTTTGCTTTGGATTTTCATGCAATGTTTACATTTATGCACAATGGGTTCTAGTTCAGAGTGTTAAATTGCAATGTCCCAAAGTGGCTACTTTGTAAGTGCTCCACTGAGTGCACTTACTAGGATGACCTGTGTCTCAATGTCAGACAGAAACACAACCTGAATATAGAGTGGGGCCGTGTCTGCTGTAGACTTGGCACAAACTCAGTTGCGTGTTTGACTATTGGTCTTTTGACTGGTTTAGGAGCCACTGGCTTACTCAGTCCTGGGCTAGGGCAGTTGGGTGGTGCTGTTGGCCTGCTGACTAGGGTGCAGTTGCTGGACGACCCTGACTGTCCCCACTGGTTTCTGCGGCTGGAACTCCAACTGCTGCGGTTGAAGGTCCTTGGTAGGCTGGGGTAGCGTTGGGTCTTGAACCTGGGGGAGGCTGCTCTAACTGGCACCTTCTCTCCTCTGTTGAAGGCGGCGACAGAATGGATGGCACCTGGAAACTTCCAGAGAGGTTGAAAAAAAGACTGGGAGGGAGACAAGAAGATAGTCCCCACAGACTGGCAGGTAGCTTGAGCTCATTCCCGTTGGGTTAATTGGCAGTGCCTTATTTTATTGGGTATACCCTCGGTATACTGGTATGCAGTAGTTATTTGTTGTTCCCTAACATCCTTCCCACCTCACTTGGTGAAGGGCATTAAGTTCAAGAACCTGGGTACAAGAGATAGGAGCAGGCAATGTGCATTCCGTATCTAAATGTGTTCTGCCGTCAAGGTGTACCAGAACAATGCAGAGTACGACCTTATTCCTCAACCGGCAACACAATCGGTGTGGTGATTGAAGAGCGGGTTCCCTCGGAGGCTCTCCAATAGCTTCAACGGGCAAGTCCCTTGAGCAGATAGGTCAGATCCAGAGGCAACCAAGCACTCCCTCCGGTAGCACAAATGGTGTGGGTGGACGGGTGACGTTGGTATAGCGATTTATCCTCTCAAGCTCGGGTATGCCTAGTGGTTATGGCTTCACTGTTCTACATAGCGTGTGTACCGAATGGGTGGCTGTTGAATGGTGTGTGTTCTGACGTATAATTCCCCTGTCTGGAAGAACTCTTAGTCCCACAATAAGCGGCAACTGGTTTTCGCAAACCTGGTCTCCTGCTCCACTCTGCGGGACATAGGTGTTTACTATGGTTATCTGGACAAACACAAGGGAAAATGAGAGAGTATTTAGGTTCAGATTGTGTTTATTCCTTGAGGAATAAGACACACTAGCCCTTACTATCTCCTGACTACCCAGTATTGACCAGAAGTAGTAAACTACATTGTCTAGGTGAAGGGGACCTGGTTCTAATCTGACTGGGGACATTTCGACTAGGTAGCTAATGACAACTTTCCCTGTCTGTTTACACGTGCCCTGATGGGACTTAGGGTACCCAAGTCCTGAAGGGTGCATGGGGGTAGCTGTTGCTAGGGGCAAGCGGCTAAGGGTGGTAGATGACTTCCAGAAGACTTCGCAGGGAGGAGATCTTCTGAAGGTCTGCTGTATGCAGTGATGAGCTAAAGATACCAAGGCGGTATAATGGTAGCTGATCAGGACTCTGCCAAACGAGCACGGTGGAGCTATAGAGCTATCTGTCCAGCTGGTGCAGCTCATAGACGAGTCTATGATCAACTGATGTTTCCAGTCTCTGCACGGAGATATATTCTGCTTCGACTGAGGGCATGCTGGCCCAGTGTGGAGGGGGGGGGGGGGGGGGGGGGGGGGGGGGGGTTGCTATGCGCATGCATCTTGGGTGGAGCTAAGACTGCCATTGTTGCCATGCGACATCTCTCGGTCCACCCTTGTACTTCTTCGGGGTTTCGGCGGTTATCAATTACTGATAATCAATTATCTTCTCGAGGAGAGGCAGCGTAATGTATGGCTTACTGGCTGGCGGTATTGTTGAAACGTAGAACTCTTGACATGTCTGTAATAATCCCCAGTTCAGGGAAAATCCTGTACGTGCTCCGGTAGTAATTCTATGCTTCCAAACCCCGTTCATTGTTACTTTTAGAGAAACGTGTAGATGAAGCAAAGTTGTTAATTCTAATAGCCAGTAAGCATCACGCATCAACATTACCATAATTTTATTGGCATTTGTTTACCACTCATCCATTTTTAATAGCAATACAATTTTCAGCAATTTTTAACCTAAATATTGAATTTTGAAGACCAGGATGACAAAGTCCATCATCCTGTTATTAACTCTACCTAATCGCTATGACAATGTGATTACTGTAATTGAAACCATGGACGCAGACCTAACCTTAGAGTTTGTAAAGTCAAGACTTCTTGATGCAGAGTTGAAATTGAATCATATACAAAAAGATGTTGGGTACAAGGAGACTTCGTTCATTGCCTCCTACAGGCCAGTGAGAAAATGCTTTGGATGTGGTGATCCCGGTCATCTGATTGCTGATTGCCCCAAAGCACAATATAAACACTCGGACAGCGAGGGATCGCATGATCGAGGTAGTAGAAGTTGCAGAGGTAGAAGCCACAGAAGCAATCGTGGTGGTGGATTCAAATCAAATTACTGTCGTTTGGAAGAAAGTGTGCAGGGCATTCAGTTTGTTCTAGATTCAGGAAGTACTGACCACCTTGTTATGCCAGAACTGAAATCAAGTATGACAGATATTGAGGATCTAGAAGAACCTATCAGGATAAAGGTTGCTAATGGTGAGGAACTGACAGTAGAACAAAAGGGGACAGTAAGGCTCTATGAAGGTACCGGTCTCCTGAAGATAAAGCTAGAGGCACTTATTGTTCCAAATCTCAAGCTCAAGCTATTATCTGTGAAAAAGATTGTTAGTTCAGGAAAACGGGTGATTTTCAGTGCTAACAGAGCAGAGATTGTCGATGACAGGGGCCACGAAATTGTGTGCGGCACATTGGGAAAGCTTTGTGTTGCCGTTTTTTCGGTGGGTACGGACGAGAAATGTTTTTCAGCAGACATAGAGGAGCTGTGGCATAAAATACTTGGTCATCTGAACAGGAAGAGTTTGAGGTTAATGCAACTGCCTACCTCAAGTAAGGTTTGCGATTCATGCCAACAAGGGAAAGCGAGCAGACACCTTTTCCCAAGGAGTACTTTACATATGTCTTCCAGAATAGGAGAGCTACTTCACACAGATGTTGGGGCCCCTGTCTCTACCCCCACTAACAATGGTGAAAAATATTATCAGACAATAACTGATGATCACTCACATTTCTGTGTGGTATACCTGCTTAAGTCCAAAGCTGAAGCTGCAGAAAATGTAATGAACTACATGAAGAGCCTAGAATCTCAATTTGGGACAAATTGCACGAGTAGGGTGCAATGTGACAACGCAGGAGAATTTTCTTCAGCAAACCTCAAGGTTTGCTGTACCAATAAGGGTGTTACCCTGGAGTATAAAGCACCATACTCACCGCAAATGAATGGTGTCAATGAGTGACTGAATAGAACACTTCTAGATAAGGTGAGGACCATGTTTGTGACACAAACCTACCTAAACACATATGGGGAGAGGCAATACGTATGTCGGCATATCAACTGAACCACCCCCCTACAGTACTGCTGGGGGGGGGGGGGGGGGGAATTCCTGCAGAAATGTATTTGGGCAAAACAGATCTCTCAAAACTGAAGATATTCGGAGCGAAAGCATGGGCAGTTACTTCCTCAGAGAGACAAACTAGATACCAGAGCCTTACCAACAAGGATGGTGGGATATGCACCGAATGGCTACAGGATCTGGGATCTAGTGACAGGAAAAGTACAAGTGTCAAGAGATGTGAGGTTTGATGAAAGGGATGTCACGTTTAAAGAAAAAGAAACTACAGATGTACCAATAGTTAAATGGGATGAGGAAAGTTCCAAAGAAATGGAAGAAAGTAACAGCAGGGAGCAAATATCCATCAGTGAAGAAAGTGACTAAGAGTTTCTTGGATTTGACCAATCGTCACGACCAAAGAGGAAATTGAAGAAACCAAAACATTTGGATAACTTTGAATTGTATGTGGCCTATTGCTTGAAGAGTGAGTGTGACCCACAGACTTACCAAGAAGCAATCAGTGAAAGTGAAGAATGGAGAGATGCCTTCCAGAAAGAACTGGATGCACACAAGAAGTTTCAAACCTGGGTTGCAGTGGATCCACCAGACAATTTGAAACCAGTAGAGACAAGATGGGTATTTCAGAGCAAACCAGATGTTACCAAGAAGGCCAGGTTAGTGGCAAAAGGTTTTCAAAGAGAAACTAATGACCTGGTGTATGCACCTATAGCCAAAATGTCTACAATTAGACTTGCATTGTCATATTCAATTCAAAAAGATTGGAGTATAAGACAAATGGATGTTCCCACTGCTTTTCTGAATGGAGTACTAGGGTGAAGTGTACATAGCGAAACCGGGAGGATAGAGAAGAAAGGGGGGAAAGGGAGAGAAGAGAATTTTGAAACTATAACATGCACTGTATGGACTTTGAGAGTCTCCCCGCTGCTGGAACCAGAGGTTTAACCAATTTGCAGTAGAAAATAATTTGAGGAGATCCAGCTTGTCTTTATATTGGAGACTGTGTGTGGTTGGTGTCATGGGTGGATGACATCCTGCTGTTGGGGCAGAAATCTAAGGTGGAGGAACTGGTGGAACTGCTGAAAGGGGAATTTAATGCCAAAGACCTAGGGAACATACAATACTTTGTTGGAACAGAAATAAAACTGGTAGACAACAAAATTGAACTGAGTCAGCATCAGATTATTGAAAAAATGTTAAAGAGGTTTAACTTGCAGGAGTGTAAAGTATGTCTTACCCCAATGGAAAATAGGACTGAAGTAAATGATGCTGATGTGATCTATGTCCCATACAGAGAACTGGTAGGCAGTTTGACCTATCTCTCCCAAATAAGTAGGCCAGACATCACTTTCACAACATCATGCTTGAGTTGTTTCTGGATTGTCCAACACGCCCCTTATGGAATGCAGCCAGAAAAGTGCTGTTACGTAAATGGCACTATTAACAAAAATCTGGTGTATGAAAAATATTCAGAAGAGTGTGCTCGACTTGTGTACGCAGATGCTGACTGGGGAGGCGACAAGACTGACCGCAAGAGTGCGAGTGGAATGGCATCGTTCCACTGTGGCTCTGAGCTCGGCGGAGTACACATCCTGCAGTCTGGTAGCATTGGAACACCTCTACCTGAAAGGCCTTTTGTCTGATTTTGTTGGGGATGAGCTGGAGGTGAAGTGTTGTTTGCTTGTAGATAATCAAGGAGTTATCCATATGATGAACTACGAGAACACTAGAAGCTCAAAACACACTGATATGAAATTTCATTTTCTAAAGGATGCAGTTGCAAAGAATTTTATGAGCGTTGAGTAGGTCGAGTCAGATAAAAACATTGCAGATGTGTTTACCAAACCCTTGAGGTCTACTAAATTTTGTGAGGTTAGGGACATGCTCTGTGTAGTTTGAGTTCTTTGCTGCAGGGAACTGGGCCTGTCGTGCAATTTCAAGTCTGATTACAATTATGTATAGTTAGGGGTTATCTTGTATGTTTTGTCAACTGATCTGGTGTATGCTATGTTAGGTTAATAGTAAAATTGTATTGTATAAGATTGAAATTTAGAGGGGGTGTTAAGATGTAAATATAGTGCTACTAAGTTAGGTTGGCAGCACTGTGTATCGGGTTGCTGTGCTATGGTCTCGAGTGTGCGGGGTGTGTAATGCGTAAATGGTGGAGGTATCTGTGTGTTGGAGAGGGATGAAAATTAAAGTAGTAAGATATGTTTCACAGTTACTACTGATATGTACATTTGTAATATCCATTGCGGAGTTCACCACTTATCAATAATTATATTGTAGTTTATATTAGTTAACCATAACATCAACACATAGAACAATAATAACACACAATCAGTTTCATCACCCTAAGGAATATAATTTTTGCTGAAATTTACCCTGCGAGAGACTATTTCATTACCAACCTTAGACGAACCACACTAGTTATTTTCGGCACTTCCTCATAACTACTTAATAGCAATCTGATGCTATTGGGTGGTTGTAGTACACATGAGAGGCTGATATACCCGGAAAGGCTTAACAGGTGGATAGTCATCAGCTACTTTTATCGAGAGGTCGTAATACAACCCCTTAGTGCAACATAAAATCTTAGCACAAGTGTGCAAAATTTAAAAATCATTTTTCCGGCAATTTTATGGAATAGGGGCCTTTCTGTAGAAAAAAAAAAAAACAAATCTCTTGACAGTGGTATAATTCCACTCTACTAATTATACAGAACACAAATTTACTAGGAGCATCAACACTTGACTAATAGAAATCCCAAAAATGATAGTGGGGAGGGCTATGAAGATCAGGAAAAAAAAAAAAATATATATATATATATATGTACATTTACATGCTAATATTTTACACCCCAATTTCCCGCAAGTTCATAGCCCTTCCTACTATAATATTTCTAAAATGTATGGGTAACACTGTCAATTTAGGTAATGTTCAGTTCAATATTTTTGCAATTAGACATGTTTTTGTGATGCAATATTACAACAATATTACAAATAGCACAAAAATGTTATTTTTCCAAAGACACACACATTATTTCTCAGTGCAAATGGGCTACACATGAAAATTATTAATGGTGAAGCTCCAAACTTAGCTGATGCTGGATGCTTCGAGTCACCATAAAAAAAATTGCCAGTGCACCTCGAATCACTGTTTTGGGGACTTACTCCCCTGCTGGCGCTGGGACTCTGGCTATGTGCATAATATTCCGCTATGCTTGTAGTATTTTCGCAATTATTTTCATGAATAAATATTACATTATGTACACATGTTTCACTCTTTTTACCCCATAATTTCCCTGATCTTCATAGCCCTCCATACTATCATTTTTGGAGTTTTTATTGGTCAAATGTTGATGCTCCTAGTAAATTTGTGTTCTGTATAATTAGTAGAGTGGAATTATACCACTTTCTATGATTTTATTTGTATTTTCGAAAAAGGCCCTAATGCTAATGAATTGCCTAAATAATTACTTTACTTACCCAACAAAAAGGGCAATTTTCTAGAATAGTTTTTTTCGAAAATAAGGAAAATAATACCTGTGTATGTTAGATATGAGGGTTACTAATTATAATTACAAGGAATTTTGGAGGGGCTCTATGTATTCTGCTGTAAAAAAATTAATTTGATAGTGAAGAGGGTTATAAAGATTGCGGTGTTTATGCAGTAAAAGAAGTATAATTTACGTTCAATGTATTTATATTCGGTTGCTGATTTGTATTACCATGTAAGAACACAGTTTGAAACTAGTTTATAATGTGTATAACTTTATTTACGGGGTATAGTTACGCAGTGGCGATAGGGTTATTCAGGTATACAAAAGAGGTAACAAACAGTGTCGGAAGATTATGAAATTCTGGTGAATTACTAAAGACCTACCTTGTGTATATTGACAAGAGAAGTGTATTGCATATTACTAGTAGGAAAAATATACATGTACAAATTAGTTTTGAGATGGTGTGTGTTTATACAGTAAACTGCTTCACCATTTTATAATACTGTGTATTCCGTAACCAATGGTGCACAGATAAAGGAAACAAATTCACGTCCTAATTGATTTACGTGACAGGTGTATTGTAAAAACGTTTCAAGTTCAGTTTTAGGACTGCCATTTTAAGAGCCGGTCGCGTGATGTAGCTGTGCATCTATGCACGTTTGTTGAAATTCATTGTGTTTGATGTGTTAATTCAAATAACTGTATAATAATGTGTGTTTCTATAGTATTGTGCCCATAGAAATGTGAAAAATTAATAATGGTGTAGTAGTGTGTGGAATTTTGTCAAATAGGACAAAAGATTGGATGAGTAACTTCATTATTTCAGTTTGTGATGATGTATTTACATTTATTTCAGTATATTAATTGTAGATACTGGTGAGAACTATGAACATCAGGGAAATTGCGTGGTACTATGAGTGTAACATATGTACGTTTTTGTGATAAAATGTTACCTCACAAATTACCTCCAATTCATAGTCCTCCCACTACCTAATTTGAAACTTTTATTAGTAATATTGTAAATTTAGGCATTGTTTGGTTAGACATCTGCGCAATTAAGCATATTTTCATGACAAACTTATGATTATATAAGGAATATCACAAAAAAACTTTAAATTGCAAAACAACCTAACAAAACAATATGCAAATTTACAATATTTAATTATATATATGCGTGCATGCACATATATATATATGCGCGTGTGCACACGCACACATAAATGTTACTGTGATAATGTACAATATTCAAGCGTAGCTCCCTTGCAGGGGAAAATACTGTGCAAGCGTAGCCAAACATCATGCACCGAGCCAAAGTCCCAGCGTCAGCAGGGGAGTAAATCCCCAAAACTGTGATTAAAACCGCACCAGTAATTTTATTTTGGTGGTGACGTGAAGCATAGCTCATCAGCGAAGCTTGCAGTTTCCCCAGAAATGATTTTCATATGTAGCATATTTGCACTGAGGAATAATGTGTATTTTGCAATTTAACTTCTTTTCGTGTTATTTGTAATATTATTGTAATATTGTATCTTGAAAACATGTTTAGTTGCAAAAAGATTGAACTGAACATTACCTAAATTGATAATGTTACCAAAACAATTTTTTGAAATACAATAGTGGAGAGGGCTATTCTAGAAAAATTCAGATTTAACATGTCTAATTTAATGAACTCCAATTCAAACGCCCTTTCACGCACTGTTCTAAACACCTACGACCGTTACACATCCACCATTATTCTGAAAATTCCCACAATGCACTGATGTAAACAATTGAAAAATGCTAATACTCTCCAACCATTCATCACTAAATGCAGTGTAATGTGTAATGGTGACGCACGTTATGTATACCATCTAGGAACCTATTCGTCTATGTTGTAGGTACTATATGTATATTTTGATTTTACTAGTTATACATTACGTAGTACACTCCTCTTGTGAACATAGACAAGGTAAGCCTGGAGTAATTCACCAGAATTACATAATCTTCTGACACCGTTTGATACCCGTATAAAATTGTGGCATAAATATGCCCCGTAAATGGGGTTTTACACATTAAGGATTCGTTGCAAACTGTATTCTTACATGTAATACAATTCAGTGACACAATATAAATATATTCTACGTAAATTATACGTGTTTTATGGAATAAACACAGCACTCTTGATAACACCCCTCCTAGTAATTCTTAAGAACAGCGGCTTTCTCAAAAATGGCAAAAATAATACCTGGCTATGTTAGATATGATCATTAATAATCATAATTATTAGGAATTTTCGAGGGGCTTCAATTAATTTTCAGTAAAAATAAAATAAAATATGATAGGGAGGATAGTTGTCAACAAAGCTGTGTTTATGCTATAAAACACTTTTAATTTATGTAGAATATATTTATATCGGGTAACTTAATTGTTTTACATTGAAGAATACTGATTGCAATGCATATTTTATGTGTAAAACATCACTTACAGGGCATATTTATGCCACCCCACTGAGATAATACAGATATACAACATAGCTATCAAACAGTGTTTGAAATCTGGTGAATTACACAAGGCTTAGGTTGTTTGTATTCACTTACCTGATTGACATGTACGGAGGCGTGAGTATACGATAACTAGAATGTACAAAATTCAGTAGTTTCATATACGAGCAGTCCGCATTATGTGTTTACGCCGACCGACATGTTTAACGTACCATTTATGGTACATGTATCAGTATTTGGCCTACTGTATGACAAAGTAGTAATGGTTCCAAAATTTACCATTATGTTGTGTCAGTGTACCATAATATTGTATACCCCCCCCCCCCTACTATGGAACAGTGCTGATTGACAAGCTCGCGCCGGTGTTGGTACGTTAGTTTCTGGTTAAATGCCAAGTAGCGTGCTTCGTGGTCAGGAAGTGTTGCAGTGCTCTTGTTGTAACGCCCGAATCAGTCTGTGTGAAGATTTGTGATAAATGAATGGAGGGTTCTAGTAAGAGTGCTTCTGTGAGTGATCGTCGCCTATGTGGAGGGTGTTATGTGGACGTTAGCCAGTTAGTTGAATTAACTCTCTCTGCCATTGTTTGATTTTTTTAAAGTAGATTACAGTGTTTTGTTGAGTGAGGTGTAACTCATGTGCAGCAGTAATTGAATTGGCCGAAGACAGTGAATTTTTTTGTCAACGGTCAGTTAGGACACATGTCAGTGAAAAGTATAAGAAGGTGCTTTGCATTTTAAAAAAATCTTTTCGGCACGGCCCGTGGTTTGAAAAAAGTAAATTTAGTATTGAACTGATTTGTAAGATTACATATTATTTAATTATTCATACTCCTCACATCCTGTTTAATAGTCAAATGTGCCATATTAGTTAACCTACTGTTATGGATTGGTTGTCCTTTTGTCGCGAGGTGAAGGTTGACTGGTGTACGCGTGAGACAAGAGGTACAATTGGGGAGAGGGTGGGGGTGTGGCTCTTTCGTTGAGATAGAGGCGGCAAAATTTGGGAAACTTAAATATAACAGGGGTCGCATCGTCCAGGGGCAATGGGTTTTCGACGATACTGAGAGAAATACAAATATTTTTCTTGTTCCTGTCAAAAATCGCACTAGCAGGATGCTTTTGACCGTGATCAAGGAATTCACAGAACCTGGAAAAACAATTATAAGCGACTGTTGGCACACCTATAATTGTCTTTCAGAGCAAGACTATGAGCACTTTCGGGTGAATAACAGTATAAAGTTTGTTGATCCCTATACAGGAGTGAACACCCAAAGGATAGAGCGTGTGTAGTGAGATGTGAGGCACGATCTTCCTCAGTATGGCGGGAGAACACTGCAATTCGTCGGATACCTGTCTGAGTTCATGTTTCGCCGGAGGTACCTCGACAAACGAGAGCATATGCATCACTTCCTGCTCGCTGGAAGTGAATTGTATGCACCACCTACTTAGGTGAGTAAATACACATACATTGGTACTGTGTTAGTGTGTGTAATATATTATCGGTTGTATGTATTTTCTATTATTTTGCCACTAGTGATGTGACAAGTGGAGGATGTAATACAATTAAACCTAAGGTAAATATATGTTGTAGCAGTTGTTGTGATACACTATTAATTCTGATGATGCATATCCCTTTTGCAGGGAAAAATACTGTGCAAGCGTAGCCAAACATTATGCCAGAGTCCCAGCGGCCAGAAGGGGAGTAAATCCCCATAACAGTGATTCAAGGTGTGCTGGCAATTATTTTTGGGTGGTGACACAAAGCATCACGCAACAGCAAAGCTTGGAGTTTCCCCACAAATGATTGTCATGCGTAGTCTATTTGCACTGAGAAATAATGTGTGGGTTTTTTTTTTTTTTTTTTTTGCAATTTAACTTAGTTTTGTACTATTTGTAATATTACTGTTATATTCTCATGAAAACATCTTAAATTGCTAAAAGATTGAACTGAACATTACCTAAATTGACAATGCTAGCAATACAATTTATAAATACGATAGTAGGGAGGGCTATGAACTGGAGGATAATTGAGGGGTAAATAATTGTAATGAAAATACACACATTTTGTATTTCTTATACCCCACACTTTCCCTGATCTTCATAGCCCTCCCCACTCTCATTTTTGGAGTTTATATTGGTCAAATGTTGGTGCCCCTAGTAAATTCATATTCTGTGTAATTATACCACTTTTTGTGATTATTTTTATTATAAAAAAAAGCCTCTTTTCTTAAGAATTATCACTAATAATCATATCTAACATCTAGGCATTATTTTTCTGATTTTGGAAAAGCCCCTATTCTATAAAATTACAATTTTTTCAAAGCTTAGTATACACTACATTTTTTAGGTATACTTTAAGAGTAACAAAAATCTAGCACAACTAACAAAAATTTATTTAGTAGCTCTAGCACCTCTCCTTCAGAAAAGACCCTATACTAGACAATTGGCAAAAATAATGTTAATGGGAGTATGAACACACAGCATTTATTACATTAATTCTGATTACTCCAGTCATATTCATTTGTTATCAGAAAATTTGTGTTGTACTACACACAGCAGCACTGCATGGTAAACAGTAGACTTCGTGGTTTTCCAATTAAAACCTTGTCGAATTAAAAACAAAAATAAAATTACTAATTGTAATACGGCCTCAGTTATTGACAATAGGTCTAACAACAAGAAAAGTAATAAAATGATCAAACCATCTGCAAAATTACCAATGTAAGTAATCAGAATGACAAAGATTGAAAATAATTAGCCTACCACAGATACTCACGCAAACTCAGTAACTCTCATTTGCCAAGGCAAGAAACCAAACATGGAGCATGCTCTCCCACAGTAAACTGCTAAGTTTGGGTCAGGAATGTCAACTTCTGTTCTTATCTGTTCTGTCAGCAGATCTTGAGAGATTTCTGATGTTTGCAGTTTACCAGACTCTACTAATCTGCAAATTTTTTGTGTGGCAGCTACAATACTACCCCTGCCATCAACAAGAGAGAAAAGATTTATCTGTAGTTTCTTCTGGAAACTGATCCCTGTAACAAACATGCAAAAGTAAGTTCAGTAAAGTACTTCAAACTTAAGATAACTAAATTACATATTTCACACAATTTTATTCTCACCATTTTTTGATTCTCTTCCATTAATTACGCCATTTGATGACGTTCCACTACCCAATGTAATATTGTTTACAAAACTGTTTCTATACAGTGAAAAGGCTTTTAGTAGTTCGGCTTCATTTTTCTTTATCAAACCTGAAATCATTAAGTACAAAATCAGTATTCCGGAAATACACGTGAGGCAACATTTTCGCAACGGTAATCACACTTACCCTTATGATCATAAAAACTGAGGAAAGAGATTCCTGCAGCAATACACCACACGGAAATATTTGTTAAATCTTTGAAGGAAATAGTTTCGTTTCCTAGAATAACAACCAAATGTGATGGAATTTTATCAAGCAACTTGACATGTTCTGAAATGAATTCAAATTCATTCCTTAAACTCTCTTGATACACAAATTCTTCACATTTTCTCCGAACAACTATCCACAGATATTCTACAAATTGAACACCGGAATATAAGAAATGGAGAAATGACCAAATAACTCGGTAAACACTAAACGTCATGACTACTTAAGTTCAGACGTAAACTTAACATAATAAACAACAAAACCCAATTTACCGGCCGACATTCATAACTCTTACGCACCTTCACTCAAAGTCACACGTCTGCAGACAGCTGTACAGTACACACAAACCTCGGCTCGTCCATAGGTCAACCTGTGACATGGAAGCAGGACGTCCAACATCCACATATTTAATTTGACACACCTTCCGAGTTATAAAAATTCCTCGATGGATACATCAATGGTTAATACACCGGTGTACAGCGGTTGAGGCATTTTTCGAATGTCACGTTAATTTTTAGAGTCAATTTCGTCTGCTTCGAGAAACAGTACAATTATACTTAAATTAAAAAGTTTTCATCGCGCATTTGTAAAACTCGACGTCCGCTATATTTTGGTATATTTTTAAATGCTTGAAAAAAAAAAAAAAAAAAAAAAAAAAAACGAGTAGTAGGTGTAGGCGTACCTTCGCGGTTGAATTGGTAACAGGCTGGTCATCAGCGTTCACAACGAAATGATCACATCGCGAAAATGCGTATTTTAAATGCAGACTGTGAACCTCAATTGGAGGGAACTTCAAAACTGCGCAATCACTGTAATTCTGTCAGAAATATACATGGAATATACCAACTTGTTTATGTAGTTGAATGCAGAGACTAACATGCACTTCTCACATGCAAATAATATAATTCACATTTCAGAAATACAGTTCGAGTTACAATCAAGAAAAGCATATATTAAAACCTCACTAAGACTCGAAATATCATAACTAAACCAAGGGTACGACGCTGAGTACAGATTGATGTTATCCATATTTGTGACACTCACCTCCGACCCATTTCAACAAAACGTTTAAAGTTTCGTCCAAAAGTAATTTACCATCTTCATTTTGAACTACCGGATATTCATCCATTTTGAACCTTAAACAGCTAGAATGTGGTAATGCAAGTTGCAAATGCAATGAGAGAAACATGGAATTCAAAACGATGAGCAGCATCCATCGACATCCTATTAACAATTATATTAACGTGCTTCTGACTATGTTAGCCAAAAATGGTGAACACTGGTTACACTGGCCGTTGTGCGTTCACAAAAAGCGGTGAACAGGAGCACAAAACCACCTGTTGTTACCAATTCAATCACGAATATACGCCTGTGTTACTCATGGATTAGTAGGTATTAAATGAGAGAGCGAGCTCACATCACTTTTTCCATCAGTTATCACTGAAAGTACAAGAAAAACCATCAAAAATATTTCTCATTGTTTTCAACGAAAGTACAAGAAAAAAATAATCAGCAATTTCGCCTGAAAGTAAAGGAAAAAATTTTCAACTCTTAAAAACAAAGAAATTTAATCTCAAAACAAACAAATTTAAGCAAAAATCGAGCAAATGTTATTTTATTTTTTCAAAAATGCCCATTCAGGATCTTTCTTAAGGTAAAAAACAATCATATTTTAAGCTAAAATCAAGTCAAATCCTGCAAATGAAGTCTATACCATGCATAGAATTTTCATTTTTCATTTCTTTTGATCATTTATATGTGATAAAAACTTCATTCTTATTTATTAATTTTAAGGAATTTCTATTAAACATATTTACATAACGATCTGATAAAGTAATTTTATACACACAATCTAGAATACAAATATTATTATTATTATTTTTTAACTTAGATTCGTAAATTTGAAATTCTGTTGTGGCATACCATTTATAAATTCTAAGGTCGTGTAGTTTAGTGAATTCATATGAATTGTTCAACTTGTTGAGAAGTGATTCAGTTATGTTTTATTTTAAAAAAAGAAAAATATTTGATAAGATGAAAGAAAGAAAAAAAAAAAAAAAAACACATGAAATTCAATAAAAATGCCTACAATTTATACATTTTAAGAGAAATAAGAGAATTATTTCTTTACAAAACTTAATGATACATTTAAATATTTATTTTAAACTATCGAAATATTTTGTTGTTACCTCCATTTCTTAATTAAAAAAATTATACAGCTTCAGTAATATTTTCTTTCAAATAATCATAAATTAGATTCCATTGGCTAATTTGAACAACAGTACAAATTGTACCAGCCTCAACAACTTTATTGAAATCAACACTAATTCTTATATTTGTTCTTTCTTTAACTATAGTTCATTTTCTATATAAACAATCATTAACATAATGGTCTTCACCCCCAAAAAGAATAATAATTTATATCACCATGAAAGTTTATACAGTTGGTTTATAATAAAGTTCATTATTTCTGTATGTAATATCTAGTTTTGTTCTAGAATTTCTAAAATCATTATAAGAAAGAAACATTTTTAAACAAAGATAATTTTCAATATTTAGATTCCAATTTTCTTTTTGGAAAGATTCCATTTCTTCCATAAATATTTCTCACATTACAATGATCAAACATAGAAGCATGTACATACTATTCAGCACGATTTTTTCTATTAGTTAGAAAGCCTACAATTACAAAATCAGGCATATCAAATAAATTATTAAACTGATCTTTTATATCAAAGTTAAAAACAGTTGTTCCAAAAGAAACTTATTTTTCTAAAAATTGCCAATAATTAAAACTAATAAGTAATTTAGAGTCTTTGTATATTTTTTCGTTAATCACAATTTATATGTTAGATTCGTATTAAACAATAGGCAACATCATTTATAATTTTTGAATAACAATTTTACCTGGTTCAGCATAATCTCTATCAACTGTATGATCTGTTTTCTGAGCTTGATAAACAAATAAACAATTATTATCAAATGAAATTCGAAAAAAAAAAAAATATATATATATATATATATTTTTATAATTTCCTTTCCAATGAATGTCTATGTTATTGTAAATAAAACTGAACAAATGCCTCAGTGGGTAGATTATTTCATTTATTTTATTACTGTGAGCAGATTTTACTCTTAATTTGTTATCAACAACAGTAGACTCTAAATAATTTTGTTCGCTTGGTGATTTTAACATTGCATTCTTAATTGTTAAAATTATACCAAGATTATCAATAGCCTTATTAATATTTCCATGTTTTGAAATTTCTACTCTAGAAAACTGAAAAGGAAACAAGTTAGAACAAACATAAATATTATCTTATTTTTCATATTTGCCTCATTTCCTTCTTTATCTCTCTTTAGTAAGTGATATTGTTCATAAACATAAGTTTTATTTGGAAAAGAAAAGCCATCTCCAATAGGAATATCAAATTCAATTCTATTATTGTATACATTTAAATTCCCCCTAGTTTGATCAGATGGGGGAAAAGTCTGTCTATCAAAACTCTCAATACTTCTATAACTAATTTAAAGAAAAAATTAATAAACAAGTAAAAAAATTATATATATTAATGACAGAATCGACAAAATTTGTTTCTCGATTGAAATTACTCATTGAGAAATACAAAAATTATAAAAAGAATCGTGAAAAATAAAATGAAAAAATAAGAAAAAAAGAACTACCATTAATTCGGGAATTACAAAATATTGGTAAAAAAAAAAAAAAAAGTAGAACAAGTAAGTGAATAAAATGAAAATTTAATAACAACACTAGTTCCTGCAGCAGCAAACAATTTAGGTTATCCACAAAAACCAGAAAAAAATATAATTGAAAGATAATTATTTTCAGAAAATCTTAATTTGGAAGAACAATTGGGAATTATACCTTTGAAAGCTTCAAATATAAATCTCGGAAAATAAATTTCTGAAAAAAATTTCTGTTATTAATGCGCAATTTGGTTTACGTGGAGATTGACATAATTTTTCCATTGGGGATACAAAAGTAAAGATAGATGATGATACATTAATTTTTAACAATTAAGAGTATAAATTAACAAATGGTATTTCTAATTTGATAACAAAAAGTAAATATAAAAATATTGAGGATAATTACAATTATAATGATTATGAAAATTATACAGAAAATATTTTATCAACCAATGCAGTATTTCCAGAATACAATCCTTGTAAACAAGTAAACTCAAATAAAAGTTGGAAGTACACAAATATAATTAAACCAATTTGTAACCAGTATATGAAAAATGGATAGGCAATGTTAAAAAATTAATTGATAGAATATTAGTTATTCATGGTGATGAAAACATTGGAAATTATAGCTATTACAATGAAAAAGTAAGCATAGTGACTATGTTGATCAATAAATTTTCTGAATTTGTTATTAATAATCTAAAAGGAATACCAGTTATATGATTTGTTTCCTTAATGTGCAGCGCATATGACATGAGTACCGGAGCCGGTCGGCCGCCATTTTGTTACATCACCATCCGTCATAATGGATGACATTGACCTTGACCTTTGAACCATGACCTCGACCACAGTGACCAAAAATTTAAAAAATGCAAAAAAATCTTAAATATTTCTAAAAAATATTATAATGCAATAATTGATCTAAAGATTGTTTTAAAAATTTCAAATCGTTTAAAAATGTTATAAAATATTTATTATTAATAATTTAATTAAAAATTGTTTAAAAATTAAAAATTGTTAAAAAAATTATTTTTATAAAGTTTTATGTAAAAATATCTTAATTAAAAAATATTCAACCCCAGCAGCCATTTTGTCCTTTTTCCCTTGAAAAACTCATTATTTTCACTAAAAATTTCCCTCAAGAAATTTTTTTATTAGAAAACCATTGAAAACAAATTGCATATTAAAATGTCTCTAACCCCAGTGGCCATTTTCCCTTCTTCCAGTCGAAATTTCCCTTTATCCCTTTAACAAAGTTTTATTTTAAAAATTGTTTAGTAAATTTCTTTAATAAAATGTCTTTAACCCCAGTGGCTATTTCCCCCTTTTTCCTCGAAATTTCCCTTCTTCCTTAAAAATTTCCCTTAAAATTTAATTTAAAAATTTGCATTTCCTGAGGTTCTTCCCCCACGCCATCAATTACTCACCTATATTCAAATACAGCAGAAGACTGACTCCTTGCATCCACCCCCCCTCACCAATACTCATTCAGCCATCTTGTTTTTTTTTTTCATTAGCCATTTGTTCACATGATACTGAAGAGTGACTCTCGCCTTCGCTCGACTGACATCTTTGTCGTCGGCCATTTCCCCCCCAACAATTTCCCTTTCTTCCCTAAAAATTTCCCTTTTCCCCTAAGTTTTCCTTTTAAAAAAATTTCTTTAAGAATTGTTATGTTTACATTACCTAGGTAGTACTAGTGTAGTAGGGTTTAGTCGCATGTTCTCCGTATGCTCTCACTTTATTAAAACATTTTCTATAAAAAATGTTTAGTTAAAAAAACTTTGTGGCAGAGGCACACATCGTCTCTCTCCCGCTTACCACCAATATAGCTGTCGGCAGGACGACACCCATATTTATAGACTTAATAAAATATTCGTATAATATTCTGTCAGTCTCAGTTGTTATTTAAAAAAACTAGTAGTTTATCCAACCTACATCAGCTTTACCTACATACATGCAGTACTTACGAAGTTAAATGTTTTTTGTTTTAATATTGGGGGCCTTATAGGATATTTTTGTTCCTAAAAAATGCACTTTTATCTGTACAACAAATGAGAAATTAATTAAACTCGCAAGTGCGACTAAAACACATATATTTGTCGGTAAAATCTACATTCTAACCAACTTGACCTGAGTATAAGCGAAACCAAACAGTTTGTTAGTCTCGCGAACTTCATGGCAGAGCAGGACAAGTTTAATTGTAAACTACGGAGGAAAAAACACGGATGGTATACATATATGTTTTAAGATATTACATTGTAAAGGTATACTGGATGGAGGTACAATTTATAGGAAAAGAGAGACATTCGCAAGCCTCCACAAACAAACATATGTACATGTTAAGTTTCAGAAACGAAAGTGAAGTTTTTTTTTTTAATGGAGCAAGAGTCACACTCAGCCACTTCAATTTTATCTACTCATGTGCATCGCCAGTGGGTGATTCTGCTGGCCGAAAGGTGTTTGCAAGTCGGCAATTTTTGCTCCTGAGCAGAAATGTGGCATCCTGCCCCAGTATCCTTCGCCGACTGGACACTCGCCGGCCGGCAGAGACACAACTGTATTCAAGCCAGGAACCAATGCAGGAAAAATATTTCACACTTAATGTCTAAAATACACAGTTAGTATCCCAAAAGCGAGCGGATCGTATATTCAATTAGCATGTGAAGTGTCGTGCCCCCCAGCCATTAAATAAGTAAAGCTTGTGTTTGTCGAGAGATAATATGGTACAGTACTGGTAAGAAACTATACACTGTACACTAACGGGAGAAATTATACACAGTACTGGTGGGAAAAACATGTACGGCACTAGATTGTCCCGGGGAACAAACCCAATTTTTTTTATAGTTATTATACAGGTGGAACTAAATAAGCGCTACTATTTATATAGCCAAGGGAATAAACTCAGTAATAAAAAAAATTATACACATCACCAAGACATACAGAAGGTCCAGGGTCGACACCTGGTACCCAGCCTCGTACAATACAGGCACGATATATAGTATACAAATTATCCCCTGCATTGCCAAAGCAGCCTATGTATATGAATTTAAATAAATATATACACATAAGTGCACAGAATACTGGCCAACACTCACAAAACCTAAAAGGTGGCCATGAGAAAAATTTCTTTGTTGTCCCATCAACCAACAAAATACATTAATACATAAAGATGTGTAACACTTATGCAAGAGAAAAAAGTGTTATTACATAGTCGCTAGGTAAATCACATAGAGAAATTTTTTTAGATCATGTATATATAAAGGGCAGAAAAAATACGCACGCATCCTTCCCCAAGGCGCAGAAAATATATCAGTTTTTTTCGCTTTTCTACCATAATTATATCATATAAAATGATTTTTTTTTTGTATTATACTAGTCGATTCACGCCATTTAACTGGCTCTACACTATTGAAGTCGTCTGTACCGAGGTAAAAATTCTAGCATGCTCTGTAGTTGGACTTTGGCCCGGCCGTCAGAAAAATGCTTATTTGTCAGCAGGGGAAATCGGACTTTTTTCAGACATGCCTACCCCTCTCACTATTGGCTACAAGCAAAAATCGAATTCATATTGGCGATGAAGGAGATTGAGTCGTAAACAATTAATAAACTACATTCCTATTGGCTACAAAGGAAAGCGAACTTCGTAACTTTCCAAAGTGTCGACCTCCCATTCATCATTAGGGGAAATGAACGCAGCACTCACGCCTAATGCGATTATCCCCCCATTGGTCATCAGGGTAAAAGGAATTAGCACAATGTTCTCATTTGGTCGTAAAAAGTCAGAGTGTGGGAATTAGGAGAAATTAACAGGGGAGGGGCAAAAATTTCTGGGAAATAAGAGTCTCATATCCGAAGTGCATAAAATTTCCAAGGTATAGTTGTAAGAGACAGAAGTTAAATTTTTCCTTCTGTTTCCATGTTTCTCCCATAAATTTAATATAGCATACACTCGCGGAGAGGTGCATAAAATTGTCAAGGTCATGTCGTGAGAGACAGAAAATTATAATCCCATCTCTCTCGCACGATCTGAGTCGACAGTTCCCATAACTTACAATACACGGGAGTCTCACGAAGGGTAGGGAGAAATACGAAAAAACAGGCGAGTGGTACAATGCCCCCCACCTTCCTGCACGCATCAACACGCCTACAGGACTCGTAGTTCATCAGTGGTGGGAGGTATTGCGAATTACCGATGAAAAAACATATTTTCACAAAAATAATATTTTACAAAAAACATAAATTTGCCGTGATGAAGGATACCAACTATTAAGTGGTCTGTAAGATATTTATTTTTTGCACGAAAATAAAATTTTAATTTCAGGTAAAAAAATCGCGCTCGCGAACTATTTTCTTTTCACGGGCGAAAATCCTCGAAGAGGAGAATCGATACCCCACCCCCATCCACAGATAATACATCAATATCGTAGTGACAAGCAATATAAGCCGAGAACAGGCCCTGAGGCCCTCATTCTGTCTTCAGCATCTGCTTTGTGCGTTTTCTCCTGTTTTCTGCGACTTTATTTTTGCCTTTACCATCACATTTTCCTCAGTTTGAAGATAGTATGTTTACATAATATTTTTAAAAAAATGTTTAGGGTCTGAAATTTTTTTTGCGAATGAGTACAAGGAGCACGTCTCGTGTATTTAATCTGAGTGTTAAAATCAATATTTTCAACTCGTGGACTCTAAGAGTAGGTCAGGGGAGCCAGCTGGATGCAGACGAGGCACCAGCAGCAAGGCAAGCGTTCGGCCCAAGGCCACAGCTCACATGTACCGCATCTAGCAAGGCGAGCTAGAGAATTATATTTTTTTAAAATGATTCATTAACAGAGAAACACTTTATATACTTGTTTAACATAATTTAAAATTAATTCCCACCACATGACGACTGTCGTTTTATCAAAAATATTGTTAGAAAATTTCTCTACATTACTGAAAACTCTACGTTAAAAGAGATAGTCGTGTTTTTTATATACCATTTGAATTTCACGCACCTTTATTTACATGTGTTACGATACCATACGAACATTTCAGATTAAAGTGTTGCGATCCCATACAAACACTTCAGATTAAAATGTAAAGAAATATTGTGCTTGTTCCTACAGACACGCTAAAACCCATGGTTTTCAGTATAAAAAAACGTAATATAGTAATCGCTTGATTTCCACCATATCAAGAAAAAATAAATGATATATTGAGCAAAAAATTATCATGGTAAATACAGATCGTGAATGTGTCACTAAACACAAACTATAAAAGCGTCATAAGTCCTGCATGGTTTTTACAGCTTGCTTTTGGGCGTCGGAAAAAAAATATAGGTACCTTAAAATTTATTTTTACAGAAATATCCACTTCAACCAATCATTCACATTGCTAGAGATTCGCATACTTCGGGCGCTTGATATTATGCTGATGGCCAGCTAGCTCATTCCGACGAGCCTTGCAGTCTGCTTTAACTGAAAGAAAACATGTGCTTCAAAAACATTCACTTCATGCAAACTTTTATCGCGAGACAGTAGTCCGAATGTACGTCTTCCACTACGACAAGCCAGGTTCGATTCATGGTAGGGTGTATGTTCAAAACACATACTTACACAGGGTATTCTATAATGCATTGTATTATGTTTACAGATATCACCACATGTGTGTTTACATCCAGCCCCGAGCTACCATCTTTGGTGTGATCCACTGCGCTTGTGAACCCCACGTGTGCCATCTTCACGGCAACGAGCCATCTTCGTCGTAGTCCTACGCCATACTGCATATCTCATTTGCAGGTAGTTAAAAAATAATGTGCACGAGTTCTTACAGCGATGTTTGTATTTTCAAGTTCAGAGTTTTTTTAAAAATGTATATTGTTCCTTTGTTATTCAATCATCAAACCTGTGGGCTTGAGTATCTGAAAACCTGCTGATGAGTCCTGTTCAAGTTGCAGATAGTTTCGCCAGTTCAGTGGGTAAGTACAGATTCATATCCTATGTTAATTTCCTGTCACCACAAAAAAATTACAATAATAATAATGTAAATAGCTCATTATGTTATCTGTAGCTGAACTTTTTTTACTAGCACATACTGTAGGATCGTATTTTAAAGGATAAAAAAATAGAATAATTCTTTAGATGTAAATGCAATAATCAGTAGCTTGATTTTTTATTTACAAGCACAGGATATCGTAAGACTTAGCACGTATTTTTAAATAAACATGTGCATTCCCCTGCAAAAAAAGGGTCCGAGACGATGCTAGTTGTATACACAATCCTTCCAGGGCCGAATCCCAAAATTGCGAGTGGTGTGGTACTACCATTAGCCATAAAAACTATATCCCCAAACACCTTTGCAGCTGTACAGGCGAAATAAGGCAGGGGGCAAGCCACAGTTGTAAATTTTGTAATGCTGCTTTTCAACAATACGGCGACACGAAGCGGGCTGCCACTTCAACCCAGACAAACGAACATATAACTGCGACGAATGCCGCAAGAGTTTTACTAGGTCAGATTCACTTATGGCACACATGTCAAAGTGCAGTGGTTCAGTCCCACCTCCCGCCAAACGCCAAAGACTCAACGTAGCTCCACAGCAGCAGCCTACAGCTTTGGTTCCCACTCGCCCTTCATGTCCACGTATCGTAGTCTGTGCTGGTCAGCCAACACCTCACGGCTTCGCCGAGGAAGATACGGCATTTAGGACGAATCTTAAGACATACGTAGCCGAAAACCAAAGTGATTCCACAAAAGAGATCTGTACATTCCTGGCATCAATTGAGAAAAACATAGTTGGACACCTCACTGACGAAGTACGAGAGCAGGGCCCGATTATATTTAATATTTGGTTAGAATGTAATTACACTATACCAGAACCGTTCGATGAAGGTGACGACAAGAGGGCGTTCAAAAGGAAAAATGTGGCCATATTCGAGGCGAGCGAAATTGAGAAGGCAGTATGCAACAGTTTACAAAACCTACGAAGAGGAGGAAACATACCAAGAGCGTGGTTCATGGTGGACACTGTCGCCAGTCAATTACTTGCAGCTCTGTATGAATAAACTGGACCCCTCTGTGCCATATCATACATTGACTTGCCAGAAATAATCAAAAACAAAAAGGCAGTAACTAACCCATACAACACAGACGGCCACATGTGGTTTAAATGAGCTATTCTAGCAGGTTTCGTAGAAGGTACAGATTCACAGCGAGTAGATCATCACTATCAAGAACTGGAATCGAAATTCGACTTTTCCGGCCTCGATTTCCCTACACCATTATGGCAAATAAAAGTTTTCGAGAAAAACAACGCGCCTAGATGAGAACCTAAAACTTTATCCCATGCGTGTAGACAACAAAGAAAAAACCCAACAAATCGACCTCCATCTTCTCACCACCGACGATGGGAACGCTCATTACTGTTGTATAAAATATTTTTCCCGACTCGTAAGATCGCAGTTGACAACCCACCGTGGTGAAATCCATATATGTAAGTGTTCTTTCACCTATTTCGACGAGCGACTACGTGTATCCGGATTTGCGGGTAGCAGTGTCTAGATGAACACAAAAAATACTGCAAAGAAAATGCCCCACTGAGTGCCGAAATGCCACAGCCAAGGACGTTTGATAAGCCACCCGTTTTGAAATTTAAAAAATATAATTATGGCGATAAATTGCTAATCGTTGTTTATGCTGATTTCGAGGCAATACTCAAAACTATTCACACCTGCGAACTGTACCCCAGTCGCACCTACAAGTACACATTTCAAAAGCACGAGGCATATAGTTTTTGTCTTTATGTGCAAGTCGACAATAGTGTTGTCCCATACTGAGACAGGATCCCATCATATACACAGGGGAATATGCGAAAAATAAATATATGGAGATTATAGTAGACATCGGCAAACCAGTAAAAGATATTTACATTACATCGAAACAAATTATACCGCTCACACCAGCCGAACATACCAGCTACTCACGAGCGAAGCAATGCTGTTACTGCGAATCGACGTTCATGTACCAAAATTACAAAGTAAGGGACCACAATCACTTCGCCAGGAACTACATAGGACGTGCATGCACGAGCTACAATTTTCTGCGCTGCTGTCCTAAAAAATACCTGTTTTTTTTCCACAACCTCAGTTACGACTTCCACAACCTCAGTTACGACGAGAACCTTATTATAAAACATCTTGACTACGATACAAAATACATATTCATTATTTCCCACAAGAGAGAGATTATGATCACATTTTCAAAACAGTTGGGCAATACTTTCTCTATACAGTTTGTTGATACATTTCGTTCCATGGCCCGCAGTCTGGCATCCCTTACCGAGTACCTACCAGCTTCAAAATTTATTAGCACTGCAAAATTCTTCACCCCCAACCAACTACATCTCGTCTTACGCAAAGGCGTTTTTCCATATGATTATGTCGACTCGTGGAAGAAGCTGGACGAGCCGCAGCTGCCCCTTAAAGACGATTTCTTTAACAAACTGATGGACTCGGGAATCAGCGACGAAGATTACGTTCAGGTACAAACAGTATGGCAAGAGTTCAACTGTCGCAATATTAAAGAATATTCAGAACTGTATTTGAAGACTATTGTGCTCCCCCTGTCCTATGTATTTGAAAACTTTACAGATCTCTGCATTTCTAAGTACATGCTCGATTGTGCACATTACATCAGCGCTCCAGGGTTCACTTTCGATGCTATGTTGCGTATGACGAGGGTCGAGATAGAACTTATGATGGACTACGACATGCACATGTTTATTGAAAATGGAATTCGCGGTGGAGTAGTTCAATGTGTCAAACGTCATGAGGTAGCGAATAATACCTACCATGAAAATATTATGACCCTAGCAAGCCCACCATGTTTTTGCAATACCTCAACACAAACAATCTGTACAGCTGGGCCATGAATTGACTGTTCCCAGTACGTAATTTCAGATGGGTCGACACTAATATCGACGTAATGCCCCTCCCTTCTCCATCTCCAGCACGAATACATTCTATTTGATAAACCTATCTATGCAGGGTTCGCTTTCCTCTACCTGTTAAAAACTTTAATGTGTAATTTATATTATGATGTGATGAAGGCTCGGTACAGAAATGATCTTGAGATCATGTATACCGACACCGACTCGTACCTGTTACATATTCAAACCCCAGACTTCTATCAGGATTTGGCCAGTGATCAGAAATTTAAAAACCAATTTGATAACAGCACCTACCCCTCCACACTTCCCTGCTACTCTAACACAAACAAGAAAGTGGTTGGAAAATTCAAGAACGAGTGTGGTGGTGACATTATGACAGAATTCGTGGTACTATGGGCAAAACTGTACACATACAAATGCGGGGGCAAAATCACAAAACGGGCGAAAGTTATTCAGTCATGTGTTGTAAAAATTAAAATTAGATTCCAAGACTTTTTTCTATTCTGCAGCAGTACTATCTGGTGCGAGTTAATATCTGCACTATACGATAACACAAACATGAATTATTTTCAGAATGCATAAATAAATTGGTTCTGACATGGACGGATGAGAAGCAGCAGATACAGGACGATGGCACACACACACTACCATTTGGATTCAAGGCAACATAGACAAAAATTTTAATTATATATTATAGAATGTGTTTCACTCACATTTGTGTACAGCCCATTCATCAGGTCCTCTGATTACTGGCCTTGCTATGTAGCTACTGCTCGGTAGGCCATATACATTGATTACGTAGTTGGAAAGGGAGTCAGCATGCAATAAAGTATGTTTGTTCCTGGGAGAAGGTGAATGAGGGCAGTTCCTCACCTCGCGAGTGTAAAATCTGAAGCGATTTCTCTCCCCACTCTCCCCCAACGAAATAAATACTGTGAGCATCCCAATACATCCCTGTTTCAACATGTCGCAACAGACTAAAGTGTCCGTTTCCAAGGAAAATAACAACCTACTGCTGCATGGAAATATTTCAATTTAACCTAAAATTGCTGTCAGCATACATATTTCTTCGATGTCTGGACGTTCTGGGTGGCTACGACAAAGCGTGATTCATCACGCTACAATTTTACTGCCTGGCCCAGCGTGTTAGAATGCTACAGATTTCATCGACACACACGGCACACTTGGTGGCAGACTCGATTCTTTTATGATAGTTGATTTCATTGCCACCAGTGGTGAATGGCAGCGCCACATTTAGGGGTACTGCTAATTGCTCCAGCCGGGCGCTGCTGGTGTCTGCACCACCTGGTTTGTGCATGTGTGCAGGAGTACCAACTTTGGAAAAATATGGCTGCACGCAAATTTAGTTCCTTTAAGCTCGTATGGTCACCGGAAGTGTGTCGAAGTGGTGATGATGTATATCTCCATAAATTACATGTTTGCTGGGATTTGTGGCCAAATCAAGATCTCCCTATAAGGCCTAAATAACAGTTTTTCTCAATAAGGACTTTCTATTGGACAATTCTTCGTTTTTTTTTAATTCGTCTCTGGTTGGCCATAAATTCTATACATCCTCTAAGGGGAAAATGATAATAAAGGCGTATAAATAGGAGTGCACGCGCTCAGTTCGGGGTCGACTATCGCCCCAAAGGAGCTCCGCCTGCACTGAGTTAAGTAACCCAAAACTTAACACATAATGTTATAACTTTAAACGTACGCCTTCATGGCTGGGTTAGGCCACACACACTTGGTGCCCTTATAATTCAAGTAGGTGCCATGATGGCGAAATTTATCATGAGAATACTTCGAATTCGGCATTTTGGCAAATTATAAAATGTATATCAACATCAAAGTTGCATGCCAAAAACTTTTAGAATATGTTATTTTTAAAGGACATTTTAATGTTTTCCCTGGAAATAATGAAAATTTACTTCTTCATGGCCTCTGTATAAATTAGAAAACTAATGTGCTGTTCTCTCAGATTTTGGCCTTGCATCGGCCATACAACCAGTAATTTCTAGTAATTGTTTTGAGAAGTTCCAATAATATAAATGTAATTTTGTAAAATAAAAATGAATTCTAATTCTCCAAAACTTTTGGCCGCTGTTCGGCTATGCAGTCAGTTTATTAACTTATATAATGTATCCGTTTAATAAGGAATTAGCTAAACATTTAAAATGCTGGAACTAACATTATCAAATAAAGAGACTTTTGTGGTTGGCCTCTGTTGGTTATGTTAAGTCATAATATTAGACAACCATATCAATTTTTAAGGGTAGCCATAATCTGCGAGTTTTTCTACACAATCTGTATCGTTTTTGTGGAAAAATTAACTTTGTTAATTAAAATAGTTCAAAATGTTATCGATGTGTTAAATAGCAATTGTATTTTACAGTATAAATAAACTAGAATGTGGGATTTTGTCAAATCAAATATATTTTGAAGAAATATTATATTTGTTAATGCATATAACTAAGAGTTTTCTTTGCGGACCAAAATAATATGCATTAAGTTTGGCTGTTATTTATAACTGTTATATACATTGGCCAAAATAAATTTTGTAAATGTAAAGACCTGAGGTAAAATCAAAATATTTTGTATCCAGGTTTTCCTTAAATGAGAAAGGGAAAATTTAAATTGACACTGTGAAAGACATCTAGTCAATTTTTTAAATAAATTGCTGTATGCTATTTTCTGAATTTGTTGGAAACTAAGTGTAATGAATTCATTGTGTAAAAAATGAATAAAAGAAAAAATTCAACTCGTATACCATGTGATATTTGATCATGTCATAAGTTCTCAGTATATATAGCACTTTATGTTCCCTGTTCAGTTAGGGTTTCTTCTAAACCTGTTGAAAATTTTAATATTTTCTGGAGATCCAAATTTACTGCGTCTTTGAGTTCAATGATGTAGCAATACGTTCATCATAACGTGGTTGATGTGAGGTGCTACAATGCGGATGATCTTATCTTTTTTTTACTTTCGCAATTTCATATATTTTCATCACTGATCGACCAGGGTTTACAGTCAATTCCTGGAAGATTCCATCCGCCTGTCGGAATTGAGAGGTGCAAAAAATGGTGGCTATATCATACCCAAAAAAATCATCTGCAGGTGACATATATATCTGTACCTTGTTCTTTTAGTGCTTTTGTGTCAGTCGATCTACTTTCCATTTTCCGCCATGGCTGTTTTCTTCTGTGTTTTTTAAATCATTTTTCCATTTTTTTTACTACTTATTTGTTTCCATGTAACGGCACATTATCAATGATTTTTTTCACACAATTTCTTCGAACTATCTGCCTTGGGGTGTGATATTTTTTTCGCTGTTGATGCCTGTATGTTTACTTAAGTTTCCTGGATGGTGTCTGTATAGAACTGTGTAGGAATTTTTTTCCTGAATTAATTTTTTTTTTTGTTGTTGATCCTGAGATTGTTTTCTTCTTTGGTAAGCTGCTTACCTGTGTGGAACAGTTTATTCTGTATGTTAATATATTTTTGAGTATTGGTCCTGACAGTCTTGCATCCTTTTTGGGCTATGTAATTCTGTACCTGTGCAGAGCATTCGGAAGCGGTGGCGTTGATGGAGGAGGTGGGGAAGGAAAGATGGAGCTATGGAGCTATGGAGCTGTGGAGGGACAGGGCGATGGTGAGATGGAGCGATGGAGCGATGGGACGATGGAGGTATGGAGCAATGGGGCGATGGGCCGATGGAGCACGGGGCTATGGGGCGATGGAGCTGGCGGAGCCTAAAGAGCAAGTGGATCTGTTTCCTCTGTCATCACTGGTGAGCTGTATACTTCTGCTTCTTCTATCATTTTTCTTCTGTATTTGTTCGAAATTAGCCCTGACATTTTATTTTCTTTCATCGACCCCCTATATCATTCTGAGTGGGGCATCTTTTACTGCATTCTTCGCCAATAATTCCACATTTTTCGCCGGTGTTGGTATGTAAATATGTACATGTGTGGAGGCGGAAGTAAAGGAGGTGGAGGTGGAGTGATGGAGCTATGGGGCTATGGAGATATGGATCTTTGAATCTATGGGGCGATGGGGCGATTGGGCAATGGGGCTATGGGGCGATAGTAAGATGGGGTGATGGTAAGATGGGGCGATGGGGCTATGCAGCTATGGAGACATGGAGTTTGCGGAGCTGACTGCGGAGCAAGTGGAGCTCTTTCCTCTGTGTGTTTATATATTTTTCAGCCTCTGTCCTTATTAGGGGTTTCGAATGATATACTTTTCATTAGTGTATGTTTAGTTCTGTGCCTGTGTGATCATGTATTTCTGTATTTATTAATATTAACCATCGCTGATACTATCATCACTGGTTCTGTCATTGCCGATGGGCTGTTTACTTCTGCCTCTTCTATCGTTTATCTTCTGTATGTGTTCATTATCCCTGACATTTTTTCATTGTTGATGGTCTATGTTCTTTTGTACCTGTGCTAATATTTTTCATCATTGCATCTACATGCTTTCGTCATTGGTCCTGACCTTTTTGTCATCGTTGGTGAGCTGCGTACTTCTGTGTATATTCACAATGTTAGCAATTGGTGCTACAAGTTTTCGTAGGTGGTGTGTATAATTCTGCATAGATTAAATTCTTTTCATTGGAGCCTGTATATTTATGTGCGGGCATTTCTTTTTCTGTATATATTTTTTGTCATTAGTTGGTTGCGTACCTGTGCAGAGCAGCTTTTTCTGTATGTATTCTGAATTTTACATTGTTGGCAGGGATGTATACTTCTGCGTCTTCTATAATTTTTTTCTGTATTTTTTTCATGGCTGGTTCAAACATATGTTCTTTGTTGGTGGGGTGTATACATTTGTGCCTGTATGTGGGCATTTGTTTATTTATTTATTCATATTATTGGTTGTTGATTTTACAATTTTGCATTGTGGGCTGCGTACTTCTGTATCTTCCGTAATTTTTTTATTGTTGTTCCTGCAACTTGTTCATTGTTGGTGGGAATATATATTTCAGTGGCTGTGCATGGGCATTCATTTTCTGTATTTATTCTGTATATTTTCGTCAATGGTTCTGACATTTTGCTTCATGGGGTCAATACTTCTGTATCTTCTGCCATTTTTTTCATCAGTTCTTATATAGTTCGACATTGGTTCATTATTTTCTCATCATTTTCAGCTGTGTTCTTCTGTATTTATTCTGTATTTTTCATCATTGGTCCTGCAAATTTGTTCATCATTAGTGAGGATGTATACTTCTGCGTCTTCTATAATTTTCTTCTATATTTTTTTAATCACTTAGTTATAACATTTGTTCTTACTTGGTGGGGTGTATACTTCTGTGCCTGTTCATGGGCATTTGTTTATTTATTTATATTAATAATTGTTGATTGCACAATTTTTGCATCGTGGGCTGCGTACTTCTGTATCTTCCTGCATTGTCTTTCATCTGCCCCTATATCGTTCTGAGTGGGGCATTTTTTCTTTTTTTTTTTATATTTGTTCGTCATTAGATGTACATTTTCTCATCATTGCTATCTGTGTACTTCTGTATTTATTCTCTATTTATTCGTCATTGGCCATGACAATTTCTCATCATATGTGAGCTATGTTCTTCTGTCTTTTTTTCTGTATTTGTTTTCATTAGTTATACATTTTTTTCATCGGAGTTGGTGTGTACATCTTTTAACATTTTTCGTAATTAGTTCTCCATTTTTTTTCGGAGTTGATTGCCTGTGCATTTGTGCAGATCATATTTTCTGTGTTTATTCAGTATTTTTTCATCATTTGACCTGACAATTTCTTATCGTTGGTGGGGATGTATACTTCTCCGAAAGTTGTACTTTTACTTCTCATTTAAATTGGGGTGTGATGAGGATTGTCACTTTTTTTTTCAGTGTTTAGTATACCTGGAATTCTTTTTTTTTTCCATTGGCTCGTCATTGAGGATTCTACCTGCTTTTTATTGGCGGCATCAATGATGTGATGTATTTGACATTTTTGTTACACTGGCGTTTTCATAGTTGGATATTTACCACTCTCTTGCGCAGCTGTAGCTTACAAACACTGTGTACAGAAAACAATCATCTTCTTGGTGTGTGGGCATCGTCGGAACCCATCTACATATTATAGAACATTTTTTTCATTAAAAACAACTTCGTAATATGTAGTCCTTGATTCCATCATCCAAGGAACCGCTCACATGGTCTGATTACAGCCATATGGGTGGTAAGAGGGAGGGAGACAATGTGTGCCCCAGAGAGTAAGTTTTTTTTATATAAATTTAGTAATGGAAAATGTTTTAATGAAGTGAGAGCATATGGAGCGAATGCGACTAAACCTCAATACACTAGCGCTACCTAGGCGATGTTAACGTAATGATTTCTTAAATAAAATTTAAAATGTAATCTCAGGGAAAAGGGAGATTTTTAGGGAAAATGGGAAATTGTTAGGGAAAATGGCCGAAAACAAAGATCGCAGTTGAGCGAACGCGATAGTCAATCTCCAGTAGCTTGTAAACAAATGGCAGAATGAGTATAGATAAGGGGAGTGGGTGCGAGGGAGTCAATCGCCTGCTAGATTCGAAAAGAAGTGAGTAAATGGTGGTGTAGGGGAGACCTCAGGAAATGCAAGTTTTTTAATTACATTTTTAACAAATTTTTTAAGGGGAATTATTTCGGGGAAAAAGGGAAATTTCTAGGGAAAAAGAGCCAAATGGCCACCAGAGTTAAAAAAATTGTAGTTAGGAGAATTTTTCATTAAATTTGATAAAAAATAAAGTTTTGAACAATTTTTAAATTTTCTAAACAATTTTTAATTACGTTTTTATAATAAATTTTCATTAATTTTTAACAAATTCTAAATTTTATTAACAAATTTTTTACTAAATTTTTCAATTTAAATTTGTTCAGAATTTTTTCAATTTTTTTGGTTAATGGAGTCAGAGATTACTGGGGTCAAGGTCACAGGTCAAATGTCTAGGTAAATGACATCCAAGATGGCGGACAGTGACATAACAAGATTGCAGCCAGCTGGCTGTGGCTCTGATGCCAAATGCCGTTGCACATCAAGGAACCTAATTATACTACTATTACTGTATCTTAAAGAGTTTTAAATATAATTCCTCATTAATTTTGGAATTCCGAACATCATGGAAAGGTACAATTTATTGGGCATTAAACAATTTAAATTTACCCAAATTGCATTTTCCTGGTTATAATTATTGTGGCATATTTACAAAATTAAACCAAAGGTTAGAAAGAGGTGATACAGGATTAAATAAATTTGATGAGTGCAAATACCAGAATATTGCTTATAGAGATCATAAAAATTAAGAATCTATGCATGATGCTGATAAAATTTTACAAAAAGAAGATAAGAAACTATGTTAGATAAAAATACTCCAATTGGTGAAAAAAAATTGCTTCTGCTGCTGTTGCTTCAACAATGTTCACAAAAAGGAAATTATGTTGGGGTATTCAAATTTATTAATTAATCACATTTTTTCTCTATATAAGCGAAGATAAAAAATTTGATATTCGATATAACCATCGATCAATTAAGAGATTTGGGTAGAGATAATTTTTTAAAACAATATCCCATTGATAGAAAAAATTTTATTAATTTAAAGAAGGAAAAGATTTAAAATAAATTTATCAATACCAACAATCAAAAAATTATTAAAGAAAAAACAAGAAATGGTTTACATCATGGATGCATTTTACCCATTTTATTTACTGCTTTAGGTGCACTTGGTGCATTAGCTGGTGGAGCTAATGCAATTTATAATTCTGTCGAACAAAAAAAAAAAAAGAATTAGAACAACGGAGACACAATTTAGTAATGAAAAATAAATGAGGAAGTGGTTTAGTTGCAAAAAAAAAGGAGACTACCAAAAATATCTTTAATACTCTGTCATTGAAAATTATGTAAAAATTCAAAATATTAGATATTTCAGGAATGTTTTTATGATATATGAATTACCTGAAATAATGCACAAAAATGTATGTGCTGTGGTTAATTTTGACATTTCAAAAATCCTGGTACTCATTGGGTTTGTTATTTTGAAAATAATAATGATGTTTTATATTTTGATACATTTGAAGGTTATATAAATCATAATTTAATTAATGATAATATAATTCAGAATTTTAATTCAGTTATATGTAAAGATATATGTTTAATTGTATTACATATTTTTTCGAATGGTTTTAAGTTTAATGATAAAATCTCTTTATTATTAAATTATGGATATATTTGGTAAACCATTAACCAACTCTTAAAATAAAATTTTTGACAATAATGCTTATGCATTAAAAACATATGTAGATTCACAATGCAATTCAGGTGCAATAAACAAACAAAAAATTTAATAAACAAATAGCTGATTATGGTTTAAAAGAAGATATATGTTAAAAATTCAGTAATATTTTTGCCGATTACATAAAACAAATAAATAATACAAAGCAGGTATTAAAAAAAGATGTCGATTCAAAATACAAAACTGTTGTTTCTGATTATGCATTAAAGCATATGTAGATCAAAATACAAAACTGTTGTTTCTGATTATGCATTAAAGCATACGCAGATCAAAATACAGTATTATGGTTTTTACTTTATGATATCAAATAAGTAAAGTTTTTGTTTATACAACAGATTTTGTTTCTATTCAAAATCTAAGATTTAATAATATGGCTGATCCTATAGATGGAAACGATGTGGTCAATAAAAGTTATTTCGACAAAGAAATAGGTGAAATTACAAAATTAAAACCAAACGGTTTTGAATTATTGTGATACACTTGTTAACTCAAAAGTTGAAAAATGGAAGGAGGAAAAGCCTCATATATTTTATTTACATGTAAAGTGGAATAAAAATCTAATGTTTCTCACTTACATAACAATCAAATTTTCTTTGCCTTTTGATGGATTGCAGTTTTTATAAAATAATTATTGCTAATCCTAATTGACCTGACGATACTGGAATTGTTATTAAATTATCTATAAAAATTGATTACAGTAAACCTCTTGATGTTAAGGCAGGCAATATTTTAACTTTTAAAATATAAATAAATAAAATATATGAATATGATGATAGATTGATGACTACAATAGGAATAGGAATATAAAGAATATATATATATTCTTATATATTATATATACTCTCATATATTCTTTATATTCCAAAGATATTCCTATTGTAGTATACACATATTCTTCATATTCAACATATATTAATATTTTAGTCATCAATCCATCATCATAGTCAGATATGTTATTTATATATTTATAATTAGAGAACGCTTGGTGCTTGAAGTGTAAGAACATTTAAAAAAAAAATAATAAAAAAATGAAAGTACAAAAAAAAGGCGATTAGTTCAGAAAAGTTAATGTTCAATATGTAATTTTAATAAAACAACATTTAAAAAAAATTGCCAAATGAGAGAGAAGGAATAATTAATGAATTATATAAACCATCAAGAAGAAATTTTCAATGAAGAAATGTAATGTATTTTCAGCAGACAAGAAATTAAAATTTTAATCATGCAACATAATATCAAATATGCTTGAGATTGTGTGTTTGATGTTATATGCGTTAAAGAAGTGACATGATATTGTATATTATAAGTGTTAATAAGATTTGTGACTGTGTTCGAAGTCTAACCGACCTAATATTGTGCTTACATTATTTTTTGAAAACATGCTATTCTTCATGGCTTTTTTTTTCCAGTTAGTTACGAATTTCTATATGGCAGATATTTTCTTCGCAAATGCAATCGGTGCACAGCAAAAGTTGAATATTTAGGTTTACATAAAGTGTTTGTAGATTATGTTACATTCACAGACTTCTAACAATATTCGTGTAGCATATAATGCAATAAGCATTTTTATCACAAATCGTCACTGTACCCTTCAAAAGTTAAGAAAACAAGACTCTTTTGTGTTACATAACAAATACCCTCTAAAATATGAACAAAAAATTCTCAATAAAATTTATTTTTGGACCATTTTGATGGAAATTAAAGTGTTTTAATCTTATGGAAAAAGTTAAGCCAGAAGCGCCGTCAGAAAACATTCATTCTCCATGCTACCTGTCAATTGAGTTATTGTGCGATATTATTTAAAGAAGAATATACCCGGGGAGTTTTGAGTGTCGTCAAAAGAAAGCCAGAATATTCATGTGTCGTAAACAGTTTCTCTCACATTCATGCAAAACATCTAATTTATAAGGCATGTAGTTAAAATAGTATCCTAATAATTGAATATTCTGGTACATCTAATTATGAAACATGCTTCGCCTCAACATCTATGCACCCAAATAAAAATTCCATTTCTTTAACTTCAATTTGTTGTTGAAATAACTCTGATAGTCATTTATCCAATTTCTCTCCAACAACAATTAATTATATATATATTATTGACTATATATTTTTGACTATATATATTTTTGACTATTACAAAATTATAGCATTGTTGCTCGTTAGATACATGTCCCCACCCCTTGGTGGTGTGCTTGGCCCTAGCAATCCATATATGCGAGTGTTAATGGCTAGTCATTTTTCCAGCCAAGAGAAAACATTATGGTGCATAGTCGACCCACAGGCTACCGTTTAGTAAACAACTACAGTACAATCCAGTCAGGAGTAATAATTGATGGGGCAGAGGTCACCAGAATAAGCAGTGAGGAGATTTAACCCGAGGGGACGACCCACAACCCTAAGATCAGCAGAGTCAAAAATCATCTTGAAGTCGCCTCGACTGCATCTGGCACTTATCTGGGTAAACCACATCCTAGACCTCACCTTCACCACCCCAAAAATCATATCCAACCCTTTATCAGTCCATTCACAGCTGTCAAATGGCTTTCCCGAACATGTGGCAATATCTTTACTGCTTTCTTTCCAACATTTGACCCAGTGTGCTTTGACAGCAGCCTCAAGCAATTACACTTGCACCGAGGTATCTGCTTGGGCGCTGATATCTCAGTAATTTTGCATTCGTACTGAACCGCTTGCACATCTGTTTGTTTATATTTAACTACATTTTGGTGCAAAACAAGTGCAAATTTTGGTTGCACTCATTGAAATGTGTATTTAATCGGCCCCCTGAGGAGTATTTTGATTACCTTCGAAATAAATCATTGCTATGTGTATATATCCTACATACATTCTCTAACATATATTATTGACATGTACAGCACCTACCATCACCCCATTCGCCACACCTTGTTCCACAGCACAGCCATTCACCACACTTTGTTCCATAGAGAGCCATGTGAGAGCAGCAGGGTCAGATTGTGTTCCTCGTGCGATCATGTGTGAATCGATTCAGGAATTAGTGTATATTGTAGTGTTTGTTTATTATTTATTTTTCTAATGACTTTTTTTATATTTATTTAAATTTCAACAGTGAGTGCAGTGTTTATGAGTGTATCTAAAGTGCCATGTGTAATATTGCCCATCAGATCAGGTCGTATATCTGTTTGTATACATTTGGTGCATTACTCCAAAGCTTCATAATAGTTATGGCGCTATGTGTGAAATGAAGGGTATATATGTGATTTTATGTTAAGAGGGTTCTGTATAAATTTTAAGTATGCCATTCAATACCTGATCTGCCATGTACACCGATTCAAATATGTACATCACAATGCGCACCATGATAAAGTACCGCACAATGCAGTAAAATATCCACCATAATTTTTAAGCAGGTCATTGTGTTTGCATGTGTGTAAATAATTTGATAGTTTGCTTTTAAACTCCATGTCCAGTATTGTATCGTATCGTCGGCAGTAGCAAGCCATGGGATATTTACATCGTGTCGTCCATAGCCGGTAAGTCGCGCTACTTAAAAGCGACCACTTACTTTCACATAATTTAGTTTATATGAAAATTTTGTGTAATTTTTAGGTTTGTGGCATAAAACCCCGTATTTTTTAATGTACTAACATAGCCGACATTAAAAGTTGAATGCAAATTACAGCCACATTCTAAGAAAAAGGCAAGGCAAACTTGTATTTTATATTTTTAGTAATAATATTTTTATTTAATTTAAGAAGGGTTTTTCGTGTGTCTCGCCTCATATCCCCTGCACCTCCATCAGCCATTCCATTCATTTTAATATATATGTTTTTTCGCGAGTATGCAAGAAGGTGCAGCCACTCAAGAAGGCTTGGTGCCAACCCCGTTGCAGTAGCGTCTTTGTCATCTCGCGGGCAAGAAACTGCTACCTTAATCATACAGAGTACCAATAGTAATTTCATTCCACTAGACCATGCATTTTGGATATAGTGGGACATCATCATCTGCAACAACTGCAAGCCGTGGGACATCGAGAAGGCCACTTAGAGCCATGAGCCACAAAAAAACTGCATAATTCTCATTCTCGACTGAGTGCTAGTACCCACCTGGAAAACCAACAGCATTATTTTATTCCAATCCACATAACCTCTATCCTCGATGGTTCAGCCTAAGATGACATCAAGTATCACCCTTCTCTGTTGCAACACACACTTGCCCATCCAACATAAATTTCCCCGATAGAACCTCTAACCTATTCCGACCAAGCAATCCTACACAAATGTCATGTCTTTTCTTGTGTGTCGCGTGTGACCAAATGCGCCCATATTCACTTGTTCCTTTGAGCCCTGGCTCCATAATTTCGATATTGGCGAAATTTCATGAAATTCCAACACCATAACAGCCAGCACACCAAGAACGTGGACACATAGAATACCCAAAGGAAGTTATGGCGCCAAATCGCCATTGCTGCCAAGGAACCAGCAAAGTCTGCCATTTAGGGCCTAAGCAACACCTGTGATGTCAGTACCATCGCCATTTTGGACGAGTCCAATGCTGAGGGGAGTGCACCACCTTCCCCCTCCATATGCACCACGTCAAGTGAGCAGGACCACTCCTCTCGCATCGTGTGCGTAGGTGACAGCAGCGAGCCGAGATGGTACATGGCCTGGTGGAAAAAAACATCAATAACCAAAACATCATGGACTTACAGTGTCGAACATGCTGTGTTTCTAACCAGTGATGGCCAGGATTGCAAACTACTAATGGACAGTCATCATCACTGTGCAACAAATGTCTGCCCCTCGCGCAAAACCCAGATCTGTTATTGTTGGGCATTCTTCAGGGGGAAACATGCAAGTACAACGAACCTACCATGAGGTGTACTATCGCTTATAATGTCTGGGGAACTTGGGAACCTATGTACAAGTTGCATGAAACCAGCAGAGGTAAAGGACTTCATCAATCTGGCATGTCCATCAGTGGATTACACCTGCGCTAAATAAACATAAGAACAGAAACATTCACCATCATAGCTCATGTGAACATTGCACAAGTGCGCCAATATCAACTTGTCTGATGGCTCCAAGATTGCGACATTTACATGTGCACAATGCTGCCGCAACTACCACAGGGACTGCATAATGCTACTAGAAAGAGCAACGCAGTGCGAGCTAAACTTTATTGACTGTGACGATGCCGACCCATACCTGGCAGTACAGACATCATAAGAGCTTTTCACGTCAAAACAGAACCATCAGTGGTTTTCTGACACATTCGCACCACCACCACTAGCAATCATCCAAATAGTCCAAGGAATATTCCAGGGGACTAAACGACCACAACAATATTGACCACAGTGAACACTGTAACAGGCATGGACTACCACAGGAGCAGAAGATCACCTGGCAGCCCATCTCCAGCACAATTCACACACACCCTGCAGCTGGTATTCATTCCTACAACTTATATTCCAGTGACTGCCTCAACACACTGTGAAGTGGATATGCCGCATATGTACCAACATCCGACATCTCCCAATCGCTACCAACCTAAGCAGGAACGTAGAGTGAAGACCTGCTAGGGTTCCTCCAGGGTTGCGAAGTCCAACTGCGCCACTATGGTGTCGACAAGGCCGACTGGCCGAATTGCATTGGCGAACGCCATTTGGGCGTTGCAAAACTGTGGTGGTGAGGGATAACACACTACAGGATAACATGGTAGAAATTCCACAGCACGTTCATGTGCAGGTTAGCGCCACCTTCGCATCATTATGAGCATGAAGCAGGATCATCCTGGAAGAACAGAAGAAGAAAGCTTCTCTGACTTCTCCACACACAAAATAAGCTTAAACTGCATTTACCACCCCTGCTTTGGCATTGAAGGACGTTTTGGAGGTTAACGTTAGCATGGCTCGTGCTGAATACTAGACTGCCATCGCACCAGTGATACATGCATCCAAAAAGGACTTCATCCAAACAGTCATGCTTCTGGACGACAGTATACAACCAAAGCCACACCTTACATGCGAAACAACACAACTGTGCCAGGATGCAGACCAGAAGAACCAAAGTGTGAGGTCGAGCGAGGCAGCGCTGCGAAGTTCTGCCCCTGCGATTGCAACCAGCCACCAGCAACAATAACAACATCTGGCCCCACCACAACAGACAGTATCGCACTGCTCCCACAAACAGGAAGTAGGCAAGCCCCGAATCCTTGCCAGTGATGCGGTGGGTCCCACTGGAACAACAAGTCTCCTACATGGGAATATTATGGACACACAGAAATGCCAAGATAGCAAGTGTTGGATAATCGGAGAACGGGGTAGGGCAGCAGGACATCGCTTGTCCCAGATCCGACACATCATCTATGGAATGGACACTTCAACAAATGATAGAAAACCACAGCTGCTTCATCCATATACCAATCAGTGTCAATGGGCATTCATGTCGAGCCATAATCGACACCGCCGCATCCCACGACTTTGTACAGTTAAAATTTGTAAAAGCATGTCAAATAAACCAGTTCTTCGAGTAATACAGTTAGCTACCCGATGACACACTGGGGAAATAATGGGAGCTCTTGGCATCGGCCGAGAGTCCCTCTAAACAGTTTGCCACCTGCTACCTGGAGCTTCGCCCTCCACCCGTGTATTTACAGTGCATTTAGTCAATAACTCAGGGTTATGATTTATCATGTGTGTTTGTTTACTTATGTAGCTTAACATTTAGGTTTTATTAATTTTTATTCTATCATGATAGTGTTATAGTACATTCCGTTTCTTGCACCAGCGTACCTTAGATGTGTTTCAAAAATATTGCCATAATTCTTTCACCAGTGTTACAATGTTGTTATATTCAGTGTTATTTTGTGCACACTAGTGTCTCATGTACACGTGTGTTTTATTTACTTGTTGTGTGGCTGGTGGACCATCGAGGAGAGAGGTTATGTAAATTAGGTTGAAAAAGGTATTACTATGATGATTTCTGGTTGGATGCCTGAGTTCTCAGCGGAAAGCACGATTATTTGTGGGGCCATGTATCCTTAAGTGGCCCCCTCGATGTCCGACATCTTAATTGAGAAGTATCTTAGAGTTGCAGAGAGAGTGGAATCCATCCTAAAATACCAGAAGACCCTGGGCTAGTGGAGGTTATCAGAGGTACCTTCATATGCCCATGCTCACTTCCGGGGCTGTTATAGGCCTCATTAAGGTTTAAAGGTTTTGTGGTACATTGAGTTAATCGACCAAGAGGCGGTCGAGTAAATAAAATGTCGAGTTCGTTTACGTTATTTATTTATTTACTGACTTCCCATAGTTGGCACATACATTAATGTTCGCAGTATCGGTAGGTGAGCACTAACATTGATAAATGGCCCCAGGCATACGTAGTTTACGGAAAATTTACACCCCCGTAATGTACGATATGACCGGGTACAAGGTTGCTCACTCCCCGGACACGAAAGAAATGCAAGGTTCCAGTTACATTATTTTTAAAAGTATTTATACACTAAATGATTCGACAAGAAAAATCTAAAGTCCGGGGAGGACGACACAGGCGTGCCCAACCTGCTATATCATGGCGACTCTACTCAAGCATTCTTGGTGCAGAGCCCGCAAATTGGTCAGGATCTCCTTAACAAGTCACATGACTTGTTGTAGACATGAAAACATTTATATTATATAAAATGAAAGGGATTGTGATGATGGCATTGACAGGTGAGACAGAAAAACCTTCAACTAATTTCCCAATAATGCTTAATCACAATATATAAATAAATATCTGCTTATGGCAGTGTTGCCATACTTTTCCTAACCTTACTTTTAGCCGTGCTGGTTTTCGGGGCTGGATCCCCATGAGAACCTTACCACATCAAAATGATTATACACATATTAATTACAAGCTTTAACAAAAATATAGCATGCTGATATTACACAATAAACACACTTATATTAAAATGTGCACATTTGTAAGTTAACCGGTCACATGCTTGCCATGTTGCCGGGTGTGGTGGCTGGTCGCCGTTACACTAGATCAATATACTGGTGTGGCCAGTATTAACTGTCATTACTTTTATGTTTTATGTTTCTCTGACAACTAAAATTGTAAGGTGTGTGCCAATAGGCTAAGAATAATATTTAACAGACAGAAATAGCCTTATGTGTCTCTGCGTGACTTTTTTTAACATTATATTACGCCCCTAGCGGACTTACATGACACTACACATACACTATTTTACTTCCAAACACAATGTAGTGCAGAATTTGATTTCCTGATGAAAAAAGGGTGCAGAACTAATACTGGCAAACATACTTGGCAGTTGCCCTCAAAATGGCTGTACACAAATCTGAAAATATGTTCAGTGACATATGCCGATGGGAAAATGTAAACAGTACTAAGTGGTCTCCCTAAATCGTCTCCCCTGGATTACATGACAATAACAACAACATACGAATTACTACTTCAGCACATGGAATTCTAGTAGGCAAACACACAATAAATACATGACACAAAACAGTAACCCTTTCTTACCACTAACAAACCTCTTTCGATGTGGTACTTTAGTGCCCTGCGGGAATACAAGTTACACAAACATATTTATTACATAACACCTCACAATAACACATATTAACCCTAAAATAAAATACAGGCATGACGTAAACAAATGCATGTGGGTACGTCCCTTGCACTTATGGTTTGACGTGGATACATATGGCACTACTGCTGGGTGCCCTATGTGGAACAACACAACTTACAGTATGACAATTCACACAAATAAACACTTGCACTAAAGACATTTAAATGGCCATGATAGAAAATAAACACCATTATACTTTGTACACTCTAGCCCCTCTTGAAATGCACATAGCACGTGGTACTGTGTGTCGATATTGCTCTACGATACTAGGGTGTTGACTTGATGCTGCAAAATAGGCATGGTGAATGGGCTGATGTGCGCTGATCACGTCACAGTGTTTATGTCAGTTGTAAGTGTGGTGTTATAAATACTTTACGACATATTCTTTGGTGTTTGATTAAGTAAACAAATGACACGAGTGTAAGCAACAACATATGTATGTAATTTAAGGAAAGCCAGGAAACATGACTTTAAATGAAAAAATAATAGGAGTAATAGTTGGTGCAGTATTGTTACGTTTGTTTGTAACCATGTATCACATAATCACTCCAGCAACACACTGCCATGGATGCGAAGCTGTATTATGGAACATTTGTCATGTTTGTACTGCTGATATGTTATAGACACACAAATTATTACTTACTTACCCACAAACATTTTCTCCATTCAAGAAACATGTTTTTCATTTGTTCTCATATTGTAGACCAAATCCTGTAGCTAGTTTATCTCAAATATAAGCAGCCTGTTGCTAATGAAATGAACACCTTTGAAATAGCTCTTTCTTAGGTATTAACATTTCAATAATAGGCTCCCAGTAATAAATTTGTTATTGTCTCATGAACGGAACATAGAAAATTTCCAGAGCCCCAAATAAATAATAATACCTAAAACATGAATGCTATTACTTCACTAGCGTACAGCTACAGGTATTGGGTTTATTATATTGTTTTATTTCTCCATAATGATAATGCAATGTTTATTTTCTACAAACATACTTTTAGGTACCAATTAAGAATTCCACAAATTAATAATGTATGAACTAGTGGAATGTTTCGTAATGGCTTGTTACTGTATTCTAACATCTTATCCAAGAAATATAATTATATTGTATTGCTATTCTGTCAGCATGACTGTGTTAGTTATATAACTTCCAAGTTGCCAGTTTGGTATCACACAAATCAGTCCTAATGAAAGGGTTTAACAATTCTCCATAGTTCATATACAAGATGGTAGATCTCTTTAGATAATGTAACTAATCTGTGGGGAAAATGTAATTGTGGATTACAATAATAATGATCCAATTTTGTCCCCACCTAAGGCAGGCTCCATGGTTTTGAGGAGGGGAGGGGAGGACGTTAATGCCAAGTGGAGCACACTGCCCTACAGGAGGGCCAAACTTGTCATTGTCAGCCAGCCTTAAGGATTAGTGTGTTGAGATGAGAAAATGCCTGAAACAATAACAGAATGCGAGGGCAAAGATAATGGGAGCACCCTGAGGTAACTCACCAATACTATTGCCAAATTTTGTGGAATATCATGATGAAATAATATGAAGCTAATAGTCACACCTTCTTCCCCGTGCATTTTTATGTACGTGAAAGTATTGCAGGGTGTCCACTGAATTTCCATTTTGGAATTCCCTTAATTTTCCTTGTTTACCAGGCAGTATCTTACCATTTTCCCTGAAATATATTTTCGGGAATAATGAAACACGATACTGAATTTTTTCATCGTTGACAGAACAAAATGCCATCAATTAAGTTGCATTAAATTATACTGCAACAGACCAAGGTAGCAGGACTGACATTTGACCCAGACAATCGATATTTCTTGCGATATATGCCATTGATTTAACTTGAGTGCCCGTTACAACCACACCAATACATTACTCTGTACATATATGTAGGCTGATGCTGTGTAGTTCAAGATGTTGTGAGGGGTGGTGAGGTTAAGATTGGGAAGTATTGTTAAGGTATTTGTTACCCGACTGGGCGCCTGACACCACATGTGTCAGTGTCGAGGTTGTTCGAAAGTTGGAGACTCTTTTGATGTTCTCAGGAACAGCGGACCGATTACCCCTCACATTTACTACAGTATTTACTAAACGGTGGGCCTATTAAAGGCTGACCCACACACTTAATACTGAAATGCTGACTTATTGCATGATTGAAAGAATTACTCACATAACACATTGCTAATAGGTAAAGTGATTTCGGAGGGCTTTGCAGGGTCCTATTCTCTGAAGTGCCCGAAGGCTTGGCCAAGGGAAAACACATAGCAAATAGGGTCTGATCAAACACTGGAAAATTGAAATGTTACAATGTGTATGCTCATAATTACATTATCATGTATTTAGACAACTAACACTTTTTGCAGAATAGTAACTATTTACGTTTTCCTGGACCCAAGTGACAATGCACCGATATGTCCCTGACTTTTCCCTATCACAGGTAATTCCCTGACTTTTCCATTTTCTGTGAGGGTGAACATCTTATATTGTTACAATATAACTTTTATCAATTGATGTTTGCGATGTGCTCCCACCCCTAAGACCATTTGTCTGGCCGTGACCTGCAACTTCACTGCAGCAGTGCTGTGTGCTCTACCGACAAGCAGAGTGTGTGCCTGGTCGCGGGACAGAACAGGAGCAGCGCAGATTATGTGCAAGGGCACGCTGGTGCAGAGCATCCAGAGGTTGCCATGACTACCAAAGATGCCACAAGGCAGAAGGAAATTAAATATGCCCAACTATAACTGTACTTACGAGTCCGGGGCCTATGTCAGACATTATTTGTTGTGCATATAAAAGGATTTATTAATTGTTTTGTTTCTCTTGTTCATTTTGTATTGCTAACATGTTATCATTCTTCTCATCATGCACCTAATTAATGACGGTCGTGGGTTGGAAAACGGTTGATTGGGATTTATATAGGTGGTAAACAGAATTTGGAAAAAGGTGTTTGGAATTATATACCCAGTAGGCGCCAGACGTCATTGTGGCGGCATCACTGATGTTGTGGTAGCGCAAAGTCCTCATAACCTTGGGGTGCTGCCGGCCGATCACCTGGACCACATTTCCGTGTAGATTTGCAGTTGTTCATCTGATGTGCAGTCCTCTCTGTTTTCTAAATGAGGGGCTCTTCAGTCGGTCCAATCACGGCATGGAATTGCAAATTAAATATGATGTCAACATAATCAAACTCGCTACATGTGGATTGATAGTGCCAAACCACACACCCATAAATGCGACTCGCAGTACTTTTATTATTTACCCTTGAATTCCCATAAACACTTGCGTAAGAAAATGGCAGGTTTTAAGGGGCATGTGCCCTGAAACGCTTTTCGGCAACCGAATAAAAAGCACTTGCCAATTCATGATATTTATTGAGAATCCAAGTCCCCTCCAGGAGAACAGCTTACACAGTTTGCACACTTTAAACCTGCGGCTAAGGCTATGTGGTAAATAGAGCGCTAGGGTTGCATGAAGTTAAGTGTACTTATAAAACTTATAAACTCCCCTGGCAATGTAATTCCCGGGGGGTGGGGGGGAGTAACCCGGACTGGGAAAACGAAAAAGGATCTTGATATAATTAAACTATTGTTGAAAATGACCGGTAATGAAGATTGATACCGTCCATATGGGAAAAGCACGAGCATGATTTCACATAGTCCTTCCCCTCTGGTTGCGGCTTCCTGACTACCTTCCCGCCGTGGCGCAAGGGCTGGCGATGGCGGACCCACACGTCGTGGGGGATCTACTTTCTCACACAGAGAAACAAATTTACAGTTACATGCTATAACGATCTTAAATACTGCAAAACACTAATCAATAATTATCTCCGAGGCTTACCTTGCGAGTGCAATGAAATGGGTGGACATAACACTGATGGTGGTGAAAATATACATTTGTGAAAAAAAAATATTTCAAAACAACAACACTGGGGCATAAGGGTTTCTAGACTTTATTTGTGGGCCATGTGTCCTTATCATGTTTCAGGAAATGTGCTTGCAAAAGTGTTATAATCCTTTTGACTGTAATATATGTAATAGACTTGTTTGTGCATTACTTGCCCGCTCTCCCGGGCTGGTAGGCGCATGTTTCCATAGTTGGATTTTGCCCAATAACTACATACATTCTGTTAGACCTTCATTGACTCAATATGCATTCAAACTGAAATTATGAAAAACCCCAAATTACATTAGGTTTGGTTTGGTTGTGTTAGGTTAGGTTAGGTGTCACATGGCAATTTCCATTAATTCACTATTAAAACATATCTTCGAACACTGGACTTGGGAGACATTTAAAACTGAAATAATCAGCAACACCTTCATGACATGACTGTAATTATTTTAATAAATTATATAAAACATTTAACAACATTATTTCTACAGTCATATATATATATATATATATATATATATATAGTGTTTTAATTTTTAACCTAACCTGTATACACAAGATTTCAACATTAATACAAACAATAGTCTAACCTAACCTACGAAAATCACACTTTCTGTCATTATTTTAACTTATCCGAAAAATCAACAGGATTCTATTGTTCCAAACCACATAACTTTTACACTCAATGGTCCAGCTTAAGATAACATCATTATGTAAATATTTCTGTTATATTGAGTACATTTTAGTGATGGGTAGTTATCAAACTACCAGTTCATTTTGAACTGGTCTTGCAAAAGAACTAAGTGCATAGTTCACGGCGACATAAAAGAACTACTCTCTTGTGATATCGTTCGATCATTCTCTTAGTACCAGCAACTACACCAGGTGCGCCACAGTGTGCCACTGCGCATGCTCCATCATTCGTTGCTCCCTGCAGCTCCCCCCCCCCCCTTCTTCTTCTACGCATCCTCAGTGACTGGTCATATAGCAACGTGCATATTTCTTATCAATTTGCCTCTGTCTATGTGCATCTTTGTTTTAACTCGTTCAGAACTTCAGGGATCGCAGAGCAGACCTACCTTGTTCAATAGTGACATGAGTTGCAAATAAGTCGGGAACTACACACATTAAAGCACTAATTCTTTAGCGATTAATTAACAAGCATCACTTATTTGATTCTCTTTCCGTTTCATGCTTGTTTGGATTCTTCTGGGGAGGGGAAATAGAATTGTGAAAGAGGACACAAAAAAGACCTATCCAGTTCTCGGGTCTAGGTATAGAGAACGACCTATCTAGTTCTCAGACCGAGGTTACACTTGCACTCTGCAGTTTGCCAGTACATGTGATCATTCGACTGTGACCTATACAGTTCAAAAGAACGGTTACCAATGAACTGTACTTAAATGTGACTACTTCGGAACGACCTAGTTCATTCTAGTGAACTATATTTCCCATAACTAGTACATTTACTGTTACATGTTTTATGTAGATTTTTCTATTAATGATCCAAATTATGTAACTTATTTTGGAATTGTATTGTGAAAATTTCCTGCGAAAGTCTTATGTAGATATTTCAAAGTGTAATTTATAAATACTTCTTATGTTATTTTTAATCATTAAGGTATAATTCTTGGGTGTATTGTTAAATGTTTGTAACTGATGTACTTACTAATGTAAACACATATTTAATAATATCTTAATCACATGATCATATCTCTTTTGTCTTACAGACATGTGAAGGGATTACCACAGTGTATTGAAATAAAAAATAACTTAAATGAATAGAATATTATTATACTATTTGCGGGAATATACAATAATAACACTTAATTGTAGATCATTATCATATTTTTTTAATCATTTTTAAAACATAGGTCATTTTTTTGCTATCAGGTGTCAGCAACTTTGCTGAAATAAGTAGTTGTTTTCTGGTGTATCTTCTGTAACCTCAGATTTTTCTTTGCTGTGACTTAGGCGAATTATCACAGGATTGTTCAGTTTATGTTGTTGTTTAGGCAAAACAATTCAATTTTTTATGCAGTTGGTGTTCCCTTACAGATTCAATTGCGTATGAAAATACTTCCATGGCTAATTTTGAAAAAAAACCACAGTAGAATTAGTCTTTATAGTATGTATATATTTTATTTATATGTAAAATTTTATACATATTTAAAAATGAATTTTTAACACATATTTATACATTTAAATATATGTATGAGTAAATTTATGTATATGTAAGTATACTTATTTATGCTGTACTTTTTTTACCAGATTATTTGGAAAACTTGATCACACGTGAATGAGAACAAATATATTCAAATTCATATTTCCTGTTGTTACATGTATTGTGAATTTCTGTTAATTGCCTTTTTATTTTAGTACCGTGTCATGCCATAAAACGCCGCAATTGCAGAGCTTACTCGGTCGAAGATTTTAACATAGGAGATACCGATCTAGTAACACCTTATTTGTCTATATGTTTCTATGAGTTGAGTGGTTGAGTCCTCTTTTGTTTTTTTAGTGTGATTGTACCTTGACTTCTGGAAGTATTTCTGAGGTATTTAGAAACAAATATAGGTTTGGGATTTATTTAATGTTTGATGACCGCGTTATGATTATTGGCAGTTGGTTGCTGTTGTAAACTTGATGTATGCAGGATACTTTTGTGCCTACGTGGTAGGATTTTGTGTATGTACATTTGAGGGTTAGGATTATGCACGTGTACTTAGGCCGTGTTCGAATTGGCACTTCTAGCTTACTAAAAGGTCATGTAACCAGATTTAGTATACTAAATGATGGCGTATTTGGTATTTTAATGCTTAGTATGAGTATGTATGTAAACTTTCTAAATTACAAATGGTTGTGCCGGAATTCGCCTGAAGGGAACATGGTGGAAGAAGGAAAAGGCAAGGAATAGGGGAAATTGTTTGGGTAAGTAAGGATGGTAAGGAGAGGAAAGGAAGGGCTGTTAGTTGTCCGACAAATGACCAAGAAATATTGGAGATTCTGGTAAGCCAGTATTTGTCAGTGTTCGAGTTGGAGGAGGATTGGAATAGGGGGAAAATAGTGATTGGGGCCTGTTTAGTAAGTTTAATAAGAGGAAGTGGGAGATAGAAATGGTAATTAGTGGTTTGAAGAGAAGTAAGGCAGGGTGTCCAGATGGGATAGGAAACGCAACACTAAAGTTTGGTGGCAGGGAGTTGGTGAAATATTTAGAGCTATTGTTTAAAAAGTCCTCAAGAGAGGGTAAGTTACCACAAGGTTGGAAGGATGCGATGGTGGTACCTATACACAAGTAGGGAGAGAATAGGTGGTACCTGCTAGCTTCCGACTGGTGAGTCTCGCATCGAGTACGGGAAAAGTAATGGTGAGGCTGGTTTGCCCAGTATGTGGTGAGGATTATGAACGGGAGGAATTGGTTAGAGTCGTCACAGCATGGTTTCAGGTAGGGCTACTCAATGTGAGACTCAACAAGCTGGGCTATTAGATGATCTGTTGTAGGTAGTTGAGGGGAAGCATGTGGATGCCTGTTTCATAGATTTTGAGAAAGCATTTGATAAGGTGCCCCATGGGACATGATAAAGAACGTGGGTGAGCTGAAACCAGACAAGAGGGTTGTGGAATGGATAGGGGAGTTACTCAAGGGGTGAAAATGGGGGCGGAAATATTTGTGGAATGGGTGGTTACGTCAGGAGTGCCACAGGGAAGTGTGCTGGGTCCACTGTTGTTTACCATTATGTGATGTATGCAGAAATTGGACGGGGGGTGGAGGGAACTTGCAGGAGGACATGGTACAAAATATGGTTGTCGACCAGGGAAAACAAATGAAGATAAATATAAGAAAAACTAAGGTAGTGGTTTACAAGAAGAAGGTGATAAGCAGGGACATGTACAGATGGGAGGGACAAGCGATAGAAGCATCAGAATATAAGTAGGTAGCTAGGGAGTGTATTGCAGGGAGACCTCAGATGTTAATAACAGGAAGAGAGGGTGGTTGCAAAGGGAAGAAGGGCCCTGCCCGTCTTCTCCACCCACCCTGCTGCCCGGGTGGGTGGAGAAGACGGGCAGGATGGTGAGGATGAAGGGAACTACAGGCCATCAGTGATGATGAAAGAAATGGGGTGGAGCTCATTGAATGAGAGGAGGAAAGTGAGTGAGAAGCTTCAGGGGGTGTGGAGGATAATGGAATGGGGTAGGCAGCCCATGCTTGTGAGGTCTGTGAGGGAGTGGAATGTGTTGCAGCAGGAATTGGTATCTGTGAGGGGGTTTGAGAGTTCAGGAAGGGATTGGAAGAGGAGTTTAGTTGGGTAAGGGAGAGGTGAGAGAGCTCGCCACTGAGCAGTAGCCTAATTGAGAGTATATTATTATTATTATTATTATTATTATTATATTCGGTGCTTATGCATGTTTGTCCCCGGAAGTGACATGTGCTGTCTGAATTCGCCTTCAGAGAGGCGTAAATAATAAATTTGTATTAGGCCTATGTTCCTACCTATAGAAGCTAAGATGAAAGAAAGCAATCAAAATTGCTTTTATATACAATAATGCAAGACAAAAAATGTTGTTTAAGTCAAATTGAAATAATATTTAATTTGTGTTAAAGGCAATTATCAGATTCTTTGTCTGAATTCACGTACATTAAAAGTGGTTAGCTGGTTAATAACTGTTACCAAAGCTAACAAGACTGCCTGTCCGAATTCATCAACTTTGGTGCCAAGGGTAAGTGAAGTATGCAAGGATGCAAGTACACCATTTTATACCTGAATTCGGATATGGCATAAAGTTTTACCAAATCAGGACCATTTTTGAACAAATTACTAGCGACTGCTTTTTGAGGCAGTGTCCGAATTCAGGTACACTTGCTCCAAAGAGTATTGGCACATCCCGTGTTGTAATATTCAACTCAATGTACTTTTTACATGCAAGATATACATGTAGACAGATACACAATAGTTACGCAATGTTACGTGCGACAATATACAGAGATACTGTAAATGAGCTGTTTAGAAATTAAATGCAGTATTAGAATTGCCAAATGAGTATTGGCACAGTTGAGCCCTTGTACTGTTCAGTCGTATAAACATCACACAATGCAAGGTAATGTACTTACAGTATCTGTATCGTTACTACAGTTTATTTACAGGTGAGTCAGGAAAATATTTGTCCGCCATTGGAGAGAATGTTGTTTTACTGCGCTCAAAAGGCAGAAGTTGTGGAGATTGGTGGAATACTTTTATCATCTTCTCCAGCGTGCAATCTACAATACTCTGTATAGGGAACAAGGACCTCTGTGAAACACACCCAGATCAGTGCGCCCATGAATACTCGCATAGGCCTATCGAGAGATGCTGTATCATACGTGTATTCCAAAATGAATCGATAAGAAGTGCTGCCTCGTTAGCTGCAGACATCGCAATAATTTCTAACAAGACAGTACACGCACAGACAGTACGGAATGTCTTGAACAGTGCCAATATTCATAGCAGATCCCCCCTAAAGAAGCCAGTATTTTGGTGGTAAACCAGAAGAAACACCTTGCGTTTGCAAAGGAATATTGTGGAAAACCACTGGAATTCTGGGACGCTATCACATTCTCAGACGAGTCCAAGTTCAACATGTTTTATTCTAATGGACGAATGAAAGTGTGACTAAAAACTAAAACCAAATTATACCAACAATACACACTGCAAATAGTAAAGCATGGTGGTGGATATGTAACAGTTGGGGTGTGTGACTTCTGCAGGAGTTGGAAATCTGGCTTTTATTGAAGAAAATATGGATCAGTACAAATACATTGGTTAGTTGCAGGATAATTTATCCAACAGTGTACACAAGCTCGGCCTAGACGGGGTTTTCTGTTTCCAACAGGATAACGGCCCCAAATGCACTGCTTTAGAACTCACGAGTGGCGACTATATGGTGCCTCCAGATGTCTTCTTATCCCACCACAGAGCCTGGATTTGAATCCCATTGAGTATTTGTGGGATCATCTGGGAAGGTAAAACGACTAAAAAGTTGGTTCATTCAACGTAGAAACGTCTGGAAGCTGTCGTTTTAATGGCTTGCATACATAAGACCTACAGTAGGCCTATGTAGTGGTATACTGTGCCAGTACTACTTATGCAGTGAGAAAGTGCATTGCTTTGTGAAACTACTTATTTTGTGCTTCTGTGATTTCAGTGAAATATATTTTGGTTGTTCATTATATTAAGGAATACACATTATTTTCTTTCTCATTTCCTTTATACAAATATAATGGGGAAAACATTGGGTGTGCCAATACTTTTTGGAGCAAGTGTATATACGATGTTGTTGCATCCTTGTATACTTTGTAATAATTTTAGCTTTTTATTACTTTACTTTCGAAACATGAATATATATTCAAGTTTGGTATCTTGAGAAATACCTTTTTTTTTTTTTTCTTTTTTTTTTTCCATTAATGTGGGGAAAGAAATGGGTAGGCGATAGTGTAAGGAAGAATTAGCTGGGTCACTTTATACGAATGAGCGGGAAGAAGAAATTGTAGTACAAGCATCATACGCCTGCCAAAGAGAATGATTATAAGTTTAAAATCACACCTTATATCAAATAAAATTGTATTGCCAGGAATGCTCCATATTCACACATCCTTATGGGAATTTCCCATCTCTATAGGAATATTGTTAAATTAACCCACTTAGGAACTTGCAAGGAAAACCAAATTTCACCTTGATCAGCATCTACTGAAAATCCAGAATGACTACACTTAAAAATACAAATATAAAACATCTACTCAGACAGTAACAATTTAATTACAAGAACAATAGACTGCACATTCCTTAATGAAATATTAATATATATAAGGATTTACTTCTGTCAGCACCATACATTTTAAAGAATTAAAATTGTAGTTATCGACATGTCATTATTGTCTACAACCGCATATGCAAGACCAAATAAAATGTTGTTTTGCTAGCTTGAGCACAGCTTGATATTTCCTGTCCATCTTCCTGGGGCAGATATGACACCATCCTCTATTAGGAGGCCCTGATCTTGGTTCTACTTGTCTATCTCGGTTGAGTTCACCTGTAATACCTCTCACTCTATTGATAGTGCTTCTCAGCTCACGTGGTATCTTGGCATCTAGTCTTTCTGACCATATGCTCCTGAATAAGTGCCTTTTCCACTGATATCAGGCAGTCTCTCCTTGTAATGTTGTCAGAATCAAATGAATTTGCACAAGAAATGGCAACACATCTGTAGAACAGTGTCAAACGCCATTGCTTTGAACGTCTTCCAACATTATAATTTGCACATTTTTGGTCCAAGGAATTAATCCAGGTTTGGTTACATTACAAAAATCTATGATTTTTTACTTTTTATTCTTTCGAGGTAGCACAGATTTCTCGTGGAGCATCGATGATATAAGGATGACAGCCTTTAATTTTTTGGTGCATACGAGACTAATGTAGTAGTCCCAGTGAATCAAAATTCAGATGAGCAACTTTCACGTTGTCTGTTAGGCAAAAATTCTTTTGGTTTTCCCCTCTTGTTTGCTGTAAGAGTACCTACATATGTTAGACCCTTATTACGCAGTTCGGTGACAAGTTCCACTGAACTGAAGTAATTGTCTCCAGTTATATTGCGGTTTGTGTTTGCCACTGGCTTAATGAGGGCCAGAGGTTTTTAGGGTTGGCACCAGTAGGCGTGCGTAGGTCAGTAGTCAATGAGTGCATTATACAGATATTGCGTTCTGGCATCACACGGGCAAAATATTTTCACCCCATACCTGGCTGGCTTGTTGGCCATATATCTTCCAAATGCACACCTACCTTGGAAAGACACTAGCATTTCGTCAACAGTAAGGTACTCACCACAGCAATAGTTCGACTGGCAGTTCACAAGAAGTTCATTGAAGAGCTCTGATATGGGTCTAGTCACCTTTCCTCTCAAGTTGTAACATCGTCAAAACGAAGAGCAGCTAGCAGAAAAAGGAATCTTCTGAGTGACATAGTGGCTCTAAATATATCCCTCCCAGTTCCATCTGTAGCAAAAAGAAGTTCAACATCCTTGTGATTAGGTTTGAACACTCCTGAAAGAATTAAAAGTCCGAACAATGCTTTCATCTCAGTTTTATCAGCATGACACTTCATTGCATTGTGGCCCGTAATTTTTTACCATGTTTGTGATCTTGATGTTAGTATACTCAACGACTTGATCAATCATAGCCTTGTCATATACAAGTAGCCATGCATCCACTTGTTTTGTAGGCTTGTTCGCCCTTGCCCCTCCTGTGACACCTGGAAGATGAGACACTATATTGTGAGCCCTTGTCCGGCTTGAAGTCGGCGGAGTTTTAGCTCATTTGAATTGCGACTTTGAATACCAGTTCCCGTGGTTTGAATCCTCGTCATCACTACGCTGACTATCACAATTACTGTCGACACCTGCCTCCGACTGCTCTGAATCTGTATTGTGACACTTCTTTGTGTTGATGCATCAGAATATTATGAATCCTTGTCCAGTTCAAGATTAGGAAAGACCCCACCATACCAGCTGAGGGTTAAAAATGGTGGTACATATACAAGTATGCTAGAAATATATGTATTTGTATACTTGCAATGGGGACAGAACTTGTCACTTCCTTGGGACAGGTATGCTCAAGTATCGTGTACTTCAGGCAAATTTGGATGCAGCCTTTGGCCATGTCCGATCTCAGGTCTGTATTCAGGTATATTATACCGGTGTACTTGCAGCCTTGTATCCATTCCCCTTAGCACCAAACTTGATGAATTTGGACAGGCGATCTTGTTGGCTTCGGTACCATCTATTAGCCAGCTAATCATTTTTATTGAACGTTTATTTATACAAAGAACTTTATAATTGCCGAAAATTATAGTGTTAAATTGAGGGTTAAATCATATTTCAATTAGTTTTACATAACGTTTATTGTAGGGTATGATTTACGTCGATTGTAAGTGATGAACATAGACCAGGTGTGAATTTATTGTTTAGAATTTTTTTATGGTTCAAAATGTTGGGCTATGACTAGGTATGATGCATTACTAATATTTAAAGAATATTAGGTTTTATGTCGAAAATCAATTGTAATCTACAAATTGCTTCTCAAAATAGTGGCATATAAGTACGCAAAAAGTATACATCTTTGTTTATTTGTATACTTCACTTGCAATTTGGACAGCGCTTGTGATTTCACATTCGGGCACAGGTATGCCCAAGTATGTACTTTAGGCAAATTCCGACACTGCCAGAAACTTGTTTTATAAGCTGTCTAATTCTATGTTGCCATTTTGTTCCAGACTTCAAAATGCAGTTAATTATTCGTGGACAGGTTAACCATGTGCTGGAGTGCGATGGGAAAGAATCCATTGCCGAAATTAAGGTACGTAATGGCCAGTTAGGCCTGTTATACAATACTAGGTTGCTTAAAGGTGCATGCACAACAAAAACATGAAAACTGCAATCAAAAATACCCAACATGCACAGAGACGATAGAAGTTTACAGAAAACAGTTCTAAAAATGAAAAGAAACAATGTCCTGTAAACTGTTAGTGTTTGTGTTCGTAACATTAAAATAAAAATAAATTGTTGACAGCTCAGTTGCCATGATTTATAGTTTTTCTTAATCTACACTGTCTGTACAATAAGTCCCAACCAAAAGAAATTCCCATTTATGAGGTGTTGCACTCCAAGCACTAGTCATATTCATCTCATTTTCATCTTTACCTACATGAACTCTGTGATATCCACATTCTGTATTGCCACGCACTGCACATGGTGTAAATTCATAGGTATTATAGAATAAATCTTAACTTTTTGTGTGCCTCCCCTGTGCTTCTTGTTCTGAGTGGGTAATTAAGAATAGTGTAGCTGCTATATCAGTTTCAGTATAGAACCGTTAATTAATACCAATGTTAAATGTTCAGTGTTAATGTTGATGTAATATGTTTTGATTTGTATCTTCATGCAGTGTGTATATTTTAATGTAGTTTTATTCTCAGCCCTTAATAATTGTTTTTGTCAGGTTGAAATGGACTTAGTGGAATTAGTTCACCACTCATCCATTTTTAACTGTTATATAAATTTCAGTATTTTTTAACCCAAATATAAAAATTTTATTTTAAAAAATTGTAATGTTACTAACTTTGAATAATTTTTGGAATGTGATTAATACTTTTACAGTTTAGCTTTAATGGTATTTTTTTTCCCCCCCTTTTTTCTTTTTTACTTGAAGTAGTTTTTTGTGCTGCTTGCATATGAGATTGCTGGGAGCAAGGTATCTAATGTGACATTTTGAATAAGGTGGCCATGTTTAAATTGACGTGGGACACATTCCTGTGCACTTGGCATGCACACTCTGCTTGCGACTTCGTCCTATCATCGAGCATCCTACACTCAGTTGAGCAAGTCTGCAGCACATTATTGTGCATACAGGGTCTACAAGCATCATTGCCACTGAGAATACAGACACGTGGTTAGTAAAATTATAATAACTAATTAAAGCCATCATGTGGTCATCATAACCCCAACGCGGGTTTTTAAACCTCGAGTAGCCACAGACACCCTTAGAAGAGATGAGCTAGTTCGAGGATTTGCTGCAAGAGCGCAGCATTCATTTTACAAGATCGCTGCAGCCTCCAGTGCCTCGTGCAGAGGTGATATGCCAATGCCTCTACTCAAGGAGATAAGAAATGATTAGCACAACGCCGAAGCTTGAATAAACAACTTTTGTGAGGCTAGCTACCGCCACGTCCCTCTGGAAGCCTACAAATAAAGATTTTTGGTATAAATAGGAGGTGCCATGCCAGGCACGAGAGCAGTTGTCTTCCTCCAGTCTGCATAAGGTTGAGGGAGCAATAGGGGCAAGGTTCCTTCCACCTTCTTCCAGTCTGAAACACTGCTGAAGAAATGTCTTGAGTGTGCGATGATCACTGTCTGAACCGACCTCACTGTCTGAACAAGGCAGAGGACAAATACTACGGTTAATGCGCTGATCACTAGACCACGTGTTGGAGTGCATGTTTGAAGACGCCCGCTGTCTGTGAGCCCTGAAAATTCTTCCACCGCCGTGCCACTTCATACAGAACAAGTCTCTCTCTCCACATCCTCTCCCTTTTTTTTTTCACCATTTTTCCTCTTTCAAGTTAAATTCCGCTTGGGAAAAGGTTCTGAGTTATTGGTAAAATTTCAGGCTCATTCAGAGCACTCTTAATTAAATAAGGATTAATTTAATTGTAAACTAATATTGAATTTTGTTTTAATTACAATTTTGCTCAGGACACCTTCACCTGAACATTCTTCTCAATGCTTTACGCAGAGCATGACAGGCAGAGTAGAATATTAGGCGAGCTCTCATGGAAACAATGAGCACTAAATACTTTAAATTCTGAGAACACTTTGATAATATTAACACTTCAAGTTATTGAGAAGTCTGACTTGCCTGTAATTAATTCGCTACCTTTGTCAGTCCCACTCTTTGGACCACTTATTAAACTTGTAGGTGCAGAACATCCCACAATTGCTTTTATTTTAAGAGAAGGAAACGCCCTATTGGGTATTTAATATCCACGTCCAGCAATCGGTCCACTCGCACCCCGCAACCAGTATCACTGCCCTACCACGCTGCAACCAACATTGGCCACTGTTCCAGCTGTCACCCTCTCAGCGTGTCAAGCTGTTAAGCAGAGTGCATCACTTCTGACAGCAATCCAAGTACATTGCCCAGCCAAAGTCCTGTTACGAGAGTAGTGGACAATTTCGTCCCAAGCGGGAAACCAACATGCTCCACTTTTTACAACTGTCACCTCCTGGAAAGGGAATAACTTCCTTTGACAGTTGTCCCAATGTATAAACCACCTATGCCCTCAGTGAAACTGACTTTCCACCTTACTTTAAAGTATCTGAGAGTGTGTAAGTCCCAGGCGTCTGGTCGAGAAGAATGCAGAGTTCTGTTCTCTCGTAGGGTTTATCCCTCATTCACCATTGTTTGGAATGAAGGTAAGAAATTATAGATCACGATCATGTTCCCAGTGTGAGGGACCCCGACCTAGCTGGCATTTAGATTGTGTTTGATTTTGAACTAACCCGGGTTGGTCTAGTAATCATGGAGGTAAAGAGCAGATATCCCAGAAGGGGCTGGAGAACGGGAATTCAGATGCGATTCTGAAGGGTAAGCATTCTATCTCCCAAGCTTCAAAATGGGGGGCATAAACAGCAATAGTTCAGACTAAGCTGTTAGAACTAAGTCTGTCATCACACCCTGCGTTATCCCCAGATAGGCAACCCTATTGAACTCCTTAGAAGCAAGCTTTCAATAATACTAATACGTTAAGTAATCTCAAACAGTGCAGTTACGTAGTAATTATAAACTTCTGGATGCTCACCATAGCGCAATATCTGAGTGTGGACCTAATTTCAACAGCTATAATAGCTGAGAGTTAAACCTCCTAACCTACTTAGTGAATTGCGTAACTAACCAGTGCAGTTCAATGGCCAGCCGAGTCATTCATAAGTCCTTCTACGTGAACACTTTTGGACACCCCTTAAGTACCGGTGCCACATTCATAGTTTATTTATGAGAAGACTCCCAGTGATGAACACATAACGTGAAGCCAACAAACTATTGTAAAAAGAAATGGACAGAAGAGTCAAGTTTTCTATGAACAGTTAAAAAAGTCTTTCTAAACCAGTATGCATTATATAGTTGCCCCAAGAAAATCATCATAAAATTTTCCGAGCATTGTGTAAAATCAATCCAAAGTTTTAGTATATTGTAAATATTTTTTGAAATTTTTGATAAATTATTTTGCTTTCTTTAGAATCGCTGTAAGAAAATCGTAACACATTTTCTACATTGTTGTAAATAATATCATGCATATATTTTTATATTTACTCATGTTTTTGTATTGTATAGACTCCCTCAAGAAATCACAAACAAACCAAAGACGTTCTCAAGCAAAACCAATGAAAGTTTGTGATAAAATTTTCCAGAATATTGTAAAATATATTCAGGGCTATTACTTGTCTTTGTGTTTTTTCTTGTGTTTATCTATTTTTATGTATGTATGTTTGTTGCATGAATTGTGTGTAGTTAACTTCATTTGCCCACACACTTGTTTTGCAAAACTTAGCCAGTGCTGAGATGATGGAAGCTCTCAGACTAACCCCTTAGCTGTGACTGACTTTCCTCCTGTGTAACATAGAACGATCACAAGTAGAAGTCATTTTATTCTCTGCCAGTGCGGCTACAGCAAGCTAGCTACCTAAACACATACCTTTAGAATTGAGGCTTTGGGCATTTAATTTCCCCAAGGGTAGATTATTTGTGCTGTCCCCATTTCTTACATTTCTCTCCGCAGATTAAAATTGGTAAACTGCAAATTGTACCAACTAAAGCCAGATGTTAAATGTAGGGTGGTATACTTAAAAACGAAGACCGCGTGACACAGGTGCTGGATTCCTTGCGCTATACGCACACACACATCACATGTAAGAGAAGATGCCGTAGTCTACTTGTCACCCGGCCGCCAGTTGCCCAGCGTTGAGTGAGATAGCATCTATCTTCCATGCGCCAGCGAGAGAGAGAGTACGTATAGCCTGCCCGTCGTATCAGGAGTAAGAGGAGAGGGAGAAACAGTGATACCACCTGCTGCATGTGCCAGTGAGAGATACAGAAACTGATGGGGAGAGAAATAGATTCTTCTTGAGGGGACAGTACCGCATTCCCGCAAGCAAATTTTTTTCTTTTCTTGTTCTTTTGCCCAGATGAGTTTCCATCGCAACGGAGGGAGGGCGAATTGATGCATGACATCTTTTCAACATTATAAAATCAACTTCTCATCAGTGTGCATCACTCAGCCACACAAATCAACTGAGTTTGATTGACACTTCATCCTACGAGACATCACAATTTGTACTGTGTACTCACGGCAAAGATGGACTCTCCATGCCTGATGACGTTCTGTTCACCAGCCGAGCCACCAAGACTATGCATCAAGATCATCCAAGTACTAAAGTGCACTGCTGGATGGCACCACTAGTACAATATCTCCACATGCAGCCCTGGATCCAGCGCCTGCCAGTAACGTCACATGCCCAGAGGATCAACAACCACCGCTACCCGCCTCCACATCACAACATAGGGTGAGCCTGAAAGTGTATAAATACTGGGGTCCGGTCCTTGGAATGCCAGTCTGTTCTGTTCCTTCTCTGCATTCCTGGTTCAGAAGGAACCATCAGCTCCTTCCTGGTCTTCACCGCACTGCTGGTGCCGAAGTCTTCTACTGTTCTGCCAGTCATAGTCTAACCTCGTCAAACACTTAGACACTTCCTTCCCCTTCAGGGTAATACCGTAACGTAGTCAAGTTTAAGTTATTTTCATAGCACTTCATCTACCTACGCTACTAGCGTACGTACAGATCGCCTTCATCTGTCAATGCGTAGTCAGCTTCCGTTAAGCTCTCGTTGATAGGAGGTAGTGCAACCCCATATTGTTTATTTAATTTAATGGAATTAACAAGCTTTTGATCCACTTAATGGTATCTTTCGCATAGCTGTAATACCTCTCCCTGTAGATATCAGCCCAGTCTGAGGGACAGCAGGTAACTGGGAAATTTATCCTGGATAACCAAAACATATCACTAGAGTACACACATGCATCCTGGATGGCCACCCTTTCTATGCACCATGGTGTATGGAACGGTAGAGCCCTGACACTAGATACTACTCCGCTTTGGGTTAGCTTGTAAGCTTGGTGTTTGCTCTCTCCACCGCGCTTCTGGTGCCGGAGGGAGTATTTCCCCAAGTTGAGGAGACTGGTCCTCAAAGAGGAACGCGCTCCTAGTGCCGGGTACTGTGATGAGTATACTGCATAGGGTTGACGGAGATGGTATGTGGTTGTACACCTGAGTAAGACCACGGCATGACCTGCTCCACTTCCGTGATGTTTAATCGTGGATTCTCTTTTCTCATTCCCGTCTCCTTTCGTAGTGGTACTGGTAAGAGGGCCAAAAGGGCTGAGACTATAAGTATCAGCGGGAGCCTAGCCACATCCCCATCAGTCTTGAGCACCTTGGTACTTGGGAACAGAAGTATCTGTTCATAAATGTGTTATTTTATACAGAAAAACTATTTTTTTATGACTTTAGTGCTTCGGGAGACAGCTGACAGATGGCGTGGCAGGGCGTGTTGTGGACTGAGCACGTTACTAAACAGGTAGCTGCACATTGGCCTGCATCTTGATTTTGTCTTTTTAAAAGTTGATTTTTCTCCTATTACTGGCTCAAAACAATGCAATATTTCCAGGCTTTTGGAATTAATATCAAGCATGTATAAAAGGTACGGATGGAGAGTGGAATAAAATGTGGAAAGATTTCCCAAGATTTGAAATTGTGTTTCATTTGAATGTGGATTGTTTTAATGTGCATTTTAATTTTTAACACTTATACATTACTACTTTAGCACGAAGTTTAGTTTGTGACACTAACAACGGTTTTTTTGTGACCATGTGAAATAAATTACATTAGGCTAATTAATCTAGGAATCCTTTCTTATCTGCATATTTTCTGCTTGACTGGTGTGGGTCAACAGTGCGTTCAGAATAGCCACCGTAATATTAATTTTTATTTGTGCACACATCAGCTGACAGGATTTGTAAATGGCATGTTTGTTTTGTATGCGTCAAGTTGCCACTCACTGGCTGTCATGATCTTGTCAAGTTATATCAGACAAATATTACTGTTACTTCTTGTAATTTAGGCATTTTTTTTATAGTTACAATGGTTTGTATCAACGAGCCCACCTCTGTGTATGCCACTTGAAATAGCAGATTTGCAAGAGAAGAGTTACTGTTTGGTTTTACAATAATGCTATGGGATGTGGCCTGATGAGTTGTAGAGTGAGGTGGGCTGGTTGTCGCAGGCCGACTGTGATACATATGCTGTAGATGTTGGTTTTATTTGGTATCTGATGACTACGGAGAAGAAACTGTATTAAATTAATTTAAAAAAGAAAATGCAGTTTGTAACACGAAAAAAACATATTTTAGTTTTAAACGTATGGACAATGAAAGTAAAATTGAATGTTTATGGGAATACCAAGGAAAAAGCAGGAAGTCTAAAGGAAATTCAGTTTACAATCTCACTGGACACCCTGAAAAGGATACGAAGCCATGCCATGTTTTAGCAGAGGGCATAGGACTATGGTTATTAATCTCGGAGTGTTACTTGTCAACGCTTTGGAGAAGTGCTTCTTGGCATCTGGCATCGTTGCATCGTTTTGTATAATGCCATTTCTTTTAACGGTGACACCATTCAGTTTTCATGGCCAGGGGAGCTGCTAGGCAGTTACTTTTTGCTTATTTCAAACAATTCGAACTTACGATACAAGACTAATAGTTTTTGGAGAAAATATTTGTTTTAATGTGCAATATTATTCAGAGCTCTGTATGCCCACCCTATTGATGCTGAAGCACTATTTTGGAGACCCTGAGAAACCTTTTAAGTGAAGTTAACTAATTTGGATTGACACTTAAATTTTGGGGGAGAAGATTAAATTTTCCAACTTTGATATTTTTGTGGAATTTTTGAGTTATAAGTTTTGGAGAGATAAGGAATAAAAAATTTTTTTTACCAGTTACATAAGGAACAGTTTAAGGCAACATTAAAATACAATGTGAAACTGGAAAGAAGTTTGTAATTTCTCCGCCACTGAGGAGAGCCTATTAATCAGATAAGTTTTATCCGAGTTCAAACATGTGCTTGAAAATAGAGACCAGTCTTACAACTGTTTAACAACCAAAGTTGTAGTATTTATAGGAATGTAGGGAGCCTGAAATTGAAATATGTTAATCCAAAATCAAACAACTTTTAACTAGCTGCTCATAATAAAAGTGAAACTTGAAGGGAATTATAAAGAAACTTTGATGATGCGTGTTTATTTACATTGGCAGCAGTGTGTTCTCATTGTTAGTATTGAATATATTTATGGTTACTTCCCCAACTTTTCAGAAGCCCTTCTAAAGTTCTACATACAGGTTATTCTTCCACCTCATGGAAACACAGCCTAACAGTACAAAAAATTACAGCAAAGGAGTATGCACCACATTCGTGTACACTCAGTGTACTAATATTGTGCATAAGAACTATATCTTGATGGGCGTTACCAATACACCTATTTTCTCTCTGCTTTTATTCATATTGATTGATCATAATAGTATTTGCATATCAAATATAAGTTAAAGTTATATCTTATCAAAAATTGGGTAATTTTATTTTACCTCAAGTATAAAACGGTTCTTACATTGCATATTTAGGAAACAACTAAACACGACATACATGGGGTGATTTTAGAAAAGTTCAGTTCAAAAAGTGTGAAGAAACCTAAAATAGAATGCAGTTTATTTTGCATATGAATGTTCATGTGACATCATATTGCAAGTTAAATACACATTAGTATCAGAGTACTTATGTTACTTTCAAGAAAAACTAAAATATATGCAGTTCACAATAAAGTGAGCACTTTTGAAAGCCCTGCTAAAGTTCTACTTTCTTGCCCATTATGTCTCCTTCTGCCACATGTAAACAAACATTGCCATGTGATTGCCACATGTTAATAAACTCAATGTTTACATTTCAGGACTGCTAAATGTAACATGTAATAATATTATATATAAAATATGTAACATATATAATCGTTTGGGTCATGTTAAAGCTCCGATAGACAAAAACTTTACATACACAACAAACAATTAAAAAATGAACGCCTTAGCGATGAAGTCATGGAAACAGTGAAATAGCAAACATTAGACTTGGGCGGTGAACAAGGACCAACACAACACGTTAAAGGACACACATTAGTTAATCTGAATTGGGAAGGGCAGCCAAATCCAGATTTCGAAATAGACCCAAGGTACACCACCACTTGTCACACAAATTACCAGACATTTAAAAATTGTTCCGCAAACTTAATGTTTCCCACGACTCACCATTTTCTAAGTGCCTCATCGCTCTGTATTATGACTTGTAAAACGTCAGCTTAAAAACATGATAGCTGTGTTTGGCCTCAGCTGACCGAAGTGAAGTGCAACTAAGCCATCAGGAAAAAACATACATCCTGCATGTATAAGGTAGCGGTGTAACGTAGCAGACGTCGGAAGCGTAGAGCGAGGCTGTGCAAGGTCTTAAATAAACAACCACTGCAAATAAAAAAAATAATGATGAATGAAGGGAGGTAGAACAGTACAGTAAGATGAGGGGATCTGAGTGGAGCAAAGAGTACACCACTGCACAGAAGTAGATGGTGCTAATAAACTTAACGTGGCAGTATATAAAAATATGTAATATAAAAAAAGTAAAATATGTACATTTTAAGAATAGTTTTATATGCACCTTTATAAATGGAGATAAATATATTTCAACATAGGCCTATTACGTATATATAAAATAAAAATAATTTACCCTAAAAATATAAACATATCAACAAATGCATTTTTTTCTTTTGACACTGTTACTCGGTGTTCATACCCTTCTGAGACCCTCCAAAAAAGAACTGAACATTTATACTGTGAATTGAAGTGGTAACAGAAGGGCATACCAGGCTTGTAACTGGCACCACCTTCATTTATACAAAAAAATTCTAAAAAATAAAGTTTATTATTTATATCTAAGTGAAATGCCGATCTAGCGATGGCCACATTTCCGGTGTCTCTTGTGGCCCAATTGGGTACATTTCCTTTTTGTCAAACCCACACAGACCTCAAGAAACTAATTTTACAGGTAAAGTGTATGGACTTTCATTGTTGTGGTTCCTTCATTGCAATGACTGCAGCAAAACTGAAAACTTAATGAGAAAAGTATTTCAAGCAAATTACTATACATACAAAAAATGGTTCATGCATGCACACACAAAGCTGAAAGGAATGACTTTATTTAAAACCAATACATATCCACAAATGACAGCAAAATGATAATGTAAAGGACAAATTATAAAAGTAATACGTACAGGCAAGTTACTTTTATCTAGTGTACGACCAACACACACAACAAAATTACATATTAATGTACAACTTAATTTCTATGATGTAAAACTATCATGACACTTATATTAACAAGGTTCCAAACATGTTACAGTGACATTTATGTTAGCAAGTAACTCAATATACATGACCTCATCGTACCATGCAACACACATTTGAACATTTAGAATAAATTTTTCAAAAACTGTATGTATTATGTAAAAAAATGTCGCTTATATTTGTTTTATACTGGGCACTAAAAATGAATAACATATTTTAACAAACAACATGACAAATAAATAAACACATGTGGACTCCAATAACAAATAGTACCCACGCTTGACAGATATGTGTATACTACAAACAAGCATCTGCAAAATGCAAATACCTTTACCTGGTTATACAAACCTTACCGCCACTGACCATCCAGCACCTACTGTGCAGTAGAACAGCCTGATACCTATGTCAGTGGCACTGCCAATACTTAATCGCCACTGCCAAGATCATCTTCGTCAGTGGTGTCCAAATCCGGATCCAGGGCGATGATGAATGGGGGTATGTTAGCGGCTTCATGCACTTCCTTCTCCCAGTCCTCTGCAATCAGCTTCTCCAGGTGGTCAACACACTTTGCCCATCGGAAGGAAAGTTTGTGCGAGATACACTTAAAAACTGTGTGTTTAACATTTGGCACCAGAAACATTCATATTTTTTGCTTAAGAAAAAACTCCAAGCAATATTGCAAATCATTTAAAATTAACTATGTACAGACCTTAATTTCTTCGGTACAAATGTAGCAACATAAACAAACTAATATTATTATCGTTATATCAATTGTAGCCAGGCCACTGCTTTTGTGTTTTATATGCGTTTATTGTAGCCCGGCCCTTATTGAAAGCTAGCTCATACAGCTTTGGAAATACTGTACTAAATTTAACACATACACTGCGTAATGTAATCTAACCTTTACTAAACATGCATTCGCAAGTAAAAACAGGAGCTCAGGGAGTCTGGGGTGTTGACTATGACATGTAATTTACAGTTACATTAAATTTCAATAACTACAATATTTTTGTGGCCAAAGTAGCAGATATAACAAACAATTATGCCTACCCAAAAATGCATACTATCTTCATTGATATTTCTCAAAAGTTAGCAAGTTCTCTTGTCGAACATTCATTTCGAAATTTAAACATGGAATTATTCTATAACTGTTGACAATTGATTGTAAATACTTTCTAATTCTTATTACGGCAAGCATTACCAAATGAAACAATTACACTTGCATCAAGAAAGAATGTCGGGAATAAGCACAGCTATAGGTCTATAGTTTATAGGATGTTGCAACACCTTTCGTGTAGCATCAAACTGTGACGTTTAAGTTATAACAATAGTAAAATATAACACTAACTTGGGATGAATAACTACATGAACACACGTTTGAGGTTAGGTCTACCTTACAAAATAACACTGATTTACAAACTTGTAAAATTAACGTATGATTACTGCCAGCAAAATTTGCACTTGTGTTCAAGCCAGATTTAAGAAAGGTTACGTGGCTGGTCATAAGTAGATACGTACATATGCATTTGAGGTTACACCTACATGACAAAACAACAGTGATATAAAAGCGCCTGAAATTAATGTATAATTATTAACTGCAAAATTTTCTCTTATTATCAAGACATTTAAAAGAAAGGTTAAACAGATGTAGTTACACATAACTTTTTATATTATTTATCAAACTTAGGATATAACATGTACTTCAGAAACTCATTTGAATATATTAATGTCACGTTTCTGCTGTCGTTCATTTACTTTCAGTATTGTTATTTAACATTCCGTCTTTAATATCACGTTTCCAACTGTTGATTCCTACTTGTTCTTTTTCGACGATTTACTTCAATAACGTACTGGGGGTAAGTGGGGAAAACATGTCGTAAAAACACATTTACACTTACCTCAGGACAGTTGCAGTTGAAATTTTCATCATTTCTGCAAATTGTTCGATGACCTTACAAGGCTTCATCTCTCCTCGACGAATTAAAGAATAAATACTTTCAGCAAGATTTATAATGTCTTTCTATTTGTACGTAGTTTGCTGGAACTCATGACTTTACACTATTAAACACTATACGGCCTATAATAAAACAATGATGCTTGCAGATAAGCTGAAAAATAAATGAGAAATATTAAAACACAACTCCTTCCAGCTTCCAAATTTGTAGCTTGCTTCGCAACCACTCCACACAAGCAAAGCCAAGCAACAAGCATGAAGGAACCACAACGGGCCATTGGTTTTGACCGTTGCGCCGATCACGTGACACGATATAATTATGAGTTACAGTAAACACATTATCTTTACGCCAATAATTACTTTAAACTGTATAAAATAAACTTCAAACAACTTAAGTAGCCATAAATTTAAACATTACACTTGCAATACAGTGTTATTTCTTAGAAATACTTTCAAATTTCATTGCTATCATAACTGGGTGTGTTCATCCCCAGCATGTGCGGTGACACACATGGTTATACATACGCAGTTGTGGGCGGTGGTTTTTTTCTAAGGTTGATTTCTAAAGTGCTCACTTTAACAAAAACGGCCTCTACTCAATACTACACATGAAAAATTTCTCAAATGTTATGTATTTAATTCATATGAGCAAAATGAAATGACTTACCTTATAACATACCATATTTCGGCGTGTATAGGATGCAAAATTTTTACAAAAAAATTGACTACAAAAAGTGGGGTGTGTCTTATATATGATATATTGGCATTAAAAAAAATTCCCCAAAACATGTTTAGAAATTTGTCAACATACAGTACCTTTTAATGTTGTTTTATCTTGAAGGGAGGAGGGGCGGGAAGAGAAAAAGTTTGGGGGGGGGGGGATCCACTGTGCAATGTTTTAATTATTTGTTCACTCTCATTCATAAACAAAATAACCTTCATCCCGCATTTGTGATATGTAATGTAAACATGTTGGAGTTCGGCCATAGATGCCATACATGGGAAAATGATTTCTGTGCTGTACAAGAGAAAGATAATGTAACTATTTTGCATGCCTGCCATGGCACTGCAAGTGCACGTTGATAAGATGCCACTTTGTGTAACATGTTGCTATGGTTTTGCTTTTTCAAGTTAAGTTACCATCTGTGGAGTAGGAATTGTCTGATGTATATTTTTAAACATTGCAACATAATAAAAATCTTCTGTCACAAATGTTTTGTAGGGAAGAAATTGTTTGAATTAATTTTTGTATGGAATCGTACCATAACAATATTTACAGGAATACAAACATTCAGTGCGGCCTATATTTGAAATATTAATTATCCCTAATTTTTCATCAAAAACTTGTGTTGCGGTTTAGTTTCACACCATACATTATCAGTAAAATTTTGTCGCATAAGAAAAGCATATTGTGAAAACTATGCTGTTGAAATACGTAGTAATATAGTTAAGCAAATTAATATGTATGACTGGACACTTTTTCTAAATCTGGTGCTTCAATACCAGGCATTTGCTTTTATGAAGTATGTAACTTAGTACTTTGTAATTTTGTTGACCAGCACTGTTACATCGCAGAGGTGTTGATTATCTTGCTGATCTGTATTTTCAGGGCCACCATTGGGCCCTGTACCAACAGGACAATGTACATCTGCATGTGGCACTCATCAACCTATGGTTCTCAAATGACCACCGTGTCACATTGCTTCCTTGGCCTGTGCTGTCACTTGTCTACCCCATCGAAAACGTGTGGTCCATGGTGGGGCAACTGGTTTGTCACAGGACACAATGGATGAATCTTGGACATACATTGAAGCAGTATAGGTGGAGATGCCTGACGGACATCCAAAGTCTCTTCCTCTCGGTGCTGCCTCGTGTAGCAGCAGTTATTGCCACTTATGGTGGGGTCCCATATTACTGATTTCTCCATGTCTGGTATGTCGTACCAGGCTGAAAGATTAATCAATTCACCTGTGTATGATGGGTAATCTGTCCGATAAATCTGTTTGTGATATCTCGTGTCCTCCTTGGTGTTGCAGTTTTATGGCCAGCAGTATATTTTCTAGGTGCAGTATCGATGTAGTAATACACAGATATGTTTTTGTCTAATTTTTTTTACTTTAAAAAACCATTGTAAGCGTTATTTTCACATACTGAAATGTTGAGGTTTATTGATTGACTAATAGCTAGTGTTGGTGAATGGTTTTTGATTAGCCATACAATTTGTTACAGTACAAGCCACTCAGTAAAATTTTAAAAACAACATTTGTGTTGGGGTTGTGTGATTACCATATTTGCAGCCACAGAGGTGATCTGAGTTTTGGTTCTAATCCCAACTGCATCACTCGTTCATGTGCAGCAGGTGGCTGGTTGATTTTCTCAAGTTGCCCTATTTCCCCTGCAGTTTACTTACGTTGCTGCTCCAACCGGGTCTATTAAGTGCCCTGCAAATGTGTTAATGCACTCCAGGGGACACCATGAGCTAGCTTAATTGATGGCCAACATGGTAAATTTTTGTTATTATATGTGAAACATGCAAATATCTAGAAGGACCCTTGGAGGGCTGTTCTACCACCAGAATTTAGGAGCATAGGTTGCACCAAACTTGAGGGGTAGGAGGGTTTGACACGATGGTGATGTTGTGTGTTATGGCAGGAGCGGGTGGCAGCCCTGGAGCAGGCTGACTCTGAAGAGCTGCACCTGTACTGTGGGGGCAGCCCGTTGGCAGAGGAGTTACTGGTGGCCAGCCTCCAGTCCCTCAGCCTCGACCTCACCGTGTCGCTGAAGGGAGGCAAGGTGCATGGTTCCCTCGCTCGTGCCGGCAAGGTCAAGGGACAGACACCCAAGGTATGCTGACCTATCTGCCAGACATGTCTGCGTTAACAAACAGCAAACCATGGATCTTTATTATCCATTTTTATCATGGCAGTTCTGTGGACAACATAAGTGTATACCTTCCAACCCTGCCACTTTTACAACTGTTCTCCTGCCCTCCCAATTTGACATTTGAATCTCCAAGTTTTGGTTATGTGGTTTTGAATGTCAGAAATTAATATTCCATTCTCTATACTGAATTTGTGGTATATAAGATACCTTTAACTTTTTTTACAGCCATACAATAATTTGAAACTTGCATACTGGTGTGTACGTACCATAACTTCTGATTTTAATAGTCACATAATCCAAAATTTTTTCTTTAACTTGTGGAGGTATGTGACAGCTGAGATAGTTAACCTCACATGGTCTTGATAATTACGGGTTTGAATTTGTTACATGTGTTTTATTGATGTTTTGTAATAGGTAAGTTAACCAATAAGAAAAATATATTTCCATTATTCAGGATGGCACATCAACATTGTAGACTTGCGTGATATTTATCTGTTGTTACTGCACATATAGTCACAAAATTTGTTCCAGAGTTAAGAAAATACATAATTCCACAAAAATAGTTGCACAATATATATTTTTCATGCACTTTGTTTGCTTGTACTTTTGAAGAGATCCATTTTTATTGAATTGGTGCTGAGTAAGCCTACATGAAAGTATTTTGTGATGTAAAAGGAGACTTTCAGTGAAATTCTACTTTAACATCAAGGAAACATTATTTTGTATTTTACTCATGGTGGTGTAATTTTTACAATTTCAATGCCTTGATGAGGGTTGTTGTGAAGCATATAAATACAAAGAATATAATGTTCAATGCTTAGAATCTAGTAAGAAGTTGGATATTTTTTGGGATGCAAAGAAGATACAAGTGTTAACTAAAAGCTGAAATTTCTTTGTCTCTTTCATTTATTTAATTGTAAATGCATTTTTCCCATTAGTTGTGATGGTCACAGAAGTTTTCGGTTTGAAAAAATGTTTCCAAACATTAAAATCTAGATACTGTATATGGTTGTGCTCTCACAGAAACTTCTGTGATTGTTATGTGTTGCGAAATCAGAAGTAGTAAAACTTGCGTAGCAATAACAGCAATGACAAACTTATCTTGTGGTTGCTGCATAATGCAATGAGACACTGTTGGCAGATAGTTCTTTGTTGGTTTTTGTTGTATTGAATAGTGGTTCCCTAGTTTTGAATATTGCTACACTTGTTTTGGTTTACGTTGTTAAAATCTTGGAATTTTGCTCTTTGAAGTTGCATAGCATTTAGAACAGATAGTGCAACAGTTAAGGTGGGTGTGAAGAATGGTTTAAGTACTCGCTTAAGAAAAGAGATTTGCTGTATGTTGCAATTGCTTGCCCTTACCATTTCATGAATTTGTCTGTAAAAGTGTCAACCTTTTTCTTTCCCACATTACGTTAATCTATGCTTTCACCTTGTTGCAAATAAGAGTTATTTCGATCAGTGCTGTGCTTGACCTGACAAAGAACGTGTTTCATTATCATAACCAATAATCTTTAGTCTTTGTGTGCAGTGATAAATGATATGAACCAGTCATAACGTAGAGCTGTAGAATGTTTTGCGAATAAGTTACCCCCAGGGAAGATAATTGGGCACTGAGCTTCATGGAGTACAGCACCAGTCATATGTAATCTTCCTGTGTAACATTTATACAATTGTCTACAATGAGCATTAAAGGGTTAAATTTATGTACAAAACGTTATCTAAATTTCTGTAAGATTACTTTTTTTTTATAATAAACAAATATCAGAGAGTACAAAACATAAGCATGTTAAAAAATATGAAAAATGTTAGTTTTAAAAATAAGTAGATTTTAAATATAAATTGTATGATTATTCCATTCTAGTCTTCCTTTCCGCCTCCCCCCTGTATTTTGTATTGCATTCAGTTGTGGGAATGTCTCCGTCGATTTTGACTGTCCAAGGTTGGTAGGTATATTGTCACGTTCTCCCTGGGGAAGCGTAAGTACCAATGTTTAAATGGTTTTTGTGGTAAGTCTGTGTGGATAATAAGTGTGCTCAGTTTATGAATTTTGGAAGTACAAATTGGTGTTTGGTGTGATTTACCGAGATGGTGGGAACAGTTGTTCTTTGAGACATTACAAATATCTCTCCTAATATGTATTTCAGTTTAAATGACACAGATGCAGAATCTGTAATGTTTTAGTAGTTGGCCCATTTTCAAATTATGGTTCAAACTAATGGTTTATAAGTGTCTACCATCAGCCCATTCGTATCCTGTCAAATTTATATTAACATATAGCAGTGTGACTCCCATTTCTTTGATGCATGACGTATTTCTAATAATTATTAAATTGACTTCGACTCGTCTGTACGATGAACTGGGGACATCCAACGAAGCTTGATTTCCCTCCACTATTGATAAGATGTCAATTGTTATATCTACCAAGGCACCACGTCAGATATAATTATTCGCCGGCCGAGCCACTGAGACCATGTGGCATGATCGAGTACCACTGCATGCTACTAGAGGTCACTACTGATAACATTGCCGAGGCTTGAACCAGGATCCAGTACTCGCCACGGACATCTCACACTAAGGATCTATGATACACTGCTGCAGCAGAGTATATATACCAGGCCACTCCAGGGCTCGTGACCAGTTCCTGTTCCTGAACCGCACACGCTCGTGGTGTCGAAGGAGCCAGCTGCTTCTGCCTTGCTTTTCACCGCAACCGTCTCGGTGCCGAAGACTTATCCATTCCTCAACTCTTCACCGCAACCTAGGCCTGTGAGAATATTATTATTTTTATTTCAAATTGAATTCGAGTACGAATACCAAAATATTCCCGAATATCGAATTAGAATAATATCCACAACAGGCCCAAATGTATAAATCAAAAATGCCATGGCAAAGATATATAATTTGTATTTAAAATTTCAACAAAAAGGACAAGATATAAAAGTAAACAATTTATTTGAATTTGACAAGTTATTCCACTGAAAAAATATCCATCCAGTAATCAATGTAGGGTATTAAAGCTAGGTTGACTTTCCAACTTGTTCTATTTTTGTTGCTGGGGTTCTCATTTTATTTTGGTAGAAATATGCGGGGAAGGGGCGGGGGACTTTAATGTAATGTCTTTCGGGAGACTGCCTTTAGTTTTAATGTCTTTCGGGAGACTGCCTTTAGTTTTAACGTCTTTCGGAAGACTTTTGATGTGGCAATGGAAGATTTTGCTCGTATGTCAATAACATTCATTTTATTACAACTTCAAAAGTGTATATTTCAATGTAAGAAACATTATATTTACATTTGTACAGATGCAGCAATAAACACACTTTTACTAATGTTAACCTTACACTTGTTGGATGTACAACACATGCGTAGTAAACAAATATTATTTTTACCAGACAGAAAAGTTGAAAGTGCTGCCTAAAAAGGTATGTGCATTTAAAACATTATACGTAGTAACTGTTTCTAAATACATTATTTACCAAACACGCAAACTTGCTGTTTGTAATTCTGTAATTGGCGACCTCTTGAACACATTTTTTATATGGAAATCCTTGCACAAACATCTCACTACAATGTTAGTCCATCACTGATATGAAATTATTTATTTAATTAATAATTCAGTAAAATCAACACTTTGCCCATTTCCTGAAACCAACAAACTTAAACCTTTGAAATGTAAGTACTTCTGTATAACTTCATTGATCATTCATAGCGGCGCACAGCAGTTTGAAAATGGCGGATCGAGCCGTTGTGGTAAAATACATAACGATAATATTACACTTCACTCTAGAAAACTACTAAAGTGTTACCTGAAACCAATTATGCTTAATGAAAGTGTACGCTCATTAAAAATGTATAAATAGAAGAAAAGAAAAAAGTATGAAATACATTTCAAGGTATAGTTCTGTAGTGTTTTCTCTTTACTGAACTGGAAATGACGAATGAAACACTATTTCAGTTCAAGGCAGGTAGTAAACTGAAATTACAAATGTCTGACTAGAATGACATAATGAAGTACGAGCTATAGTCCGAGATACAGTTTATCCATATTTCCTTTTCAGTGAACTAGAATTGCAACTGCGAACTTAATTTTAGTTAAGGGCAGGCCGTAAACATGTATTGGAATTTTCCACCTCAAATTGAAAATGCCAAGCTTAGAATGAAATAGGTTCCAGGAGATATAGTTAGAGATACAGTTTTTCCACAATTCCTTTTAAATGATTTGGAAATGAAATTTTACATTTTCTTTCAGTTCAAAGCCATTCTTTGACTGAAAAGAATGGCTTTGAACTGAAAGCCATTCTTTTCAGTCAAAATGGCGAATGGAGGCAAACCTCCATTCGCCATTTTTCTTAGGGGCTAGTGTAATCCCTGAATTATACAGACTTTGCGTAGGTTCTATAACATGGTCACTCAACATTTCACATACCTGCTGGTTTATCACGTTACGGAAGTAAATACCTGGATCCCACGGCTTTGTGTAGACCAGGTCCTCGTGCATAGTGATGATAGCGTGTTCGTAACATCTGTGCGCTGCAGCTTCCCCTCGGTGTGAAACACACTGGTGTACTGGTCCAGTAGATGTAGCCTTCCCTGGTACTGCTCAGGTACCTCATGTGTGTACTGCTCCAGCGGCACTGTAGTTGTCGGCGGCGCGGCTCCCACGGCGTACAGCGTCCATCTCCCACTTGTCCCCACGTGAAGATGGTCGAGACGTGGCTCAATGATAGTTTGATTGTCAATTAGCCATGGTAAATCCAGAATCATTTCCTCGCACAAGTCCGGCACAATGTACACATCACACTTATTATGCAAGTCCCATATTCCTACAGTCACGTGCATTACACTTGGTGTCTCACCCTGTTGGTGTGTATTGGCAAATTGCAAGTGACGTGGTGGCACTCGGATGGTAATGGCCTGAATTTTTCCCTCACGCACAAAACTATGACTCTCAGCAGTGTCTGCAATGGCAATTACATTTTCTTCCCGCCAACTCAGTGTTTACACATAATGTGTGTACAGTACTGTCACTCATTTTGTACATTTTTGCACCCGCAATTGGCGGACTTCTCCACTCTGGCTGAGAGATTAATACAGGTGCTATTACACCAACCTCCTTTATGTTTCACGACTTATTCCCTGGGTAATAGTTGTCAGGCGCATTGTTGCAGTAATTCAGTCTTTGCCCATGTGCCGTTCGCACTGGCGTGAATGGTAGTGGAGGTCGCGTAACATCTAAGTGTATCGCGGGTGAGAGGGGTTTGACAGTCCGCGGTTGCGTCTCGGCGATTAGTACTCCTGCCATGCACGTACATCTCTCTCCTACAAGCTTGCCTCTCGCGTAAACTGTTAGACACTTCTCCTCGTGGCTCGAAGCAAGTACGGCCTAATGTCAGTGTTGGTGTTGACAATGCGACAACAATCTCTAACACGCCATTTGTTGGCTGCCAGAGTTCAAGTGCTTGTACAGTCCCAATTTTCTTTGTATAAATTCCTCTTTACCTTCTCATTTTCGTAGTTCGTGATTGAGTTGGGCCTGGGCCATTTTGGCATCATTGGTGTTGGACCGGCCTAGCAATCTCTCATGAAACTCCTCCCATGTAACCCGGCAATCACGGACTAGGTTCCACCACGTGGCGACTGTGTCCTTAAGAAGGTTGGCGGTGACTTCAGTCCAGTCTTCGTGACGTACTCTTGTCTGTGTTAGTTTCTCCACACACACCGCTAGAAAAGTACCTGGGTCCTTTGAGTCATGACCTACAAAAGTTCGTAATATCGCAGTTCTGTGTGGCCCTGTCAAACTTTGTGGCGTGAACGTAACTACAACCGGTGGCGGTGTGTGTTTGTTTTGTGGTGTTGCCAGCGGCACGTACCCTACACAGTCATTGTTCCAGCACTCAGTACAGTTTATTATCCCATCGTGGAAGGTCGCGTACTCCTCCGGCCCTGTGCATCTTACGTGGAAGTTTTGCCTACACTGTTGACATGTGGGCTATGTCTTACCAGCTCTGTCACATCCTGTGCGTATGTAGAGGTGTTGTTCTGATGGCGATAACTTGGTGTTGGGGTGTGCATTGACAGTGCTTGCTCCAAAAGGTTGTCATCTAACAAATTGAGCTGGCTTTGTTGGTCACAATGTACACATCGCTAGATCGGTATGTCCCAACTGGTTGCGGTTTCATTCACGGATGCCGGTGCGGTTGGCTTCACGTCTTGTCACAGTTCCTCTGACGTGTCCGTTATTTTGTCGTGGATGAACATACTGACCCCACTTGGGAACGCCAATTGATGCCGTCGGGTGAGACATGGAGACGATTACAATTCACGTTTACCTTTTCTGATGGGCGCCAGCGGTGGTTCGTATACACCGCATATTTGAGGCTGGGAGATCTCAGTGATGCTGTGGGTTCCATGTGTTCATCTCACCCGTGTGTACTTACAAAACACTTTTATACAAAAACACTGCAAACAACACTTGGTGGAGCTAGGTAACTTGTTCCATCTCTTGCGTTATCCCACAGCACTACTGCCAGTGCTGTGAACGCCAGAGATCTTTGAAGCATTGAGTACGCCCCCTCCGGCTACTTCACCATCGTCGACCAGTCAACCCGACAATCAGCGAACACGCTTACCAACGTGTTAAATTGATTTTGTCCCCTCAAGGCATTTTTATTAGACAGTTTTACAGTATTACATATTTTCTCGTTGAGCTAATTCTTTCCCATTCTCTATTAGAACCAGGTAGCCTACACCTGGCCAGCATAGTGACCTTGATCACTCAATTGCCTGGTAGGAGGTAGCACGTGTCGCATGTTTATTGAGACTTCAATAAACATACTGTTATTTCCTATCTCTCAGCTGTCATTTGTTAAGAGTATCTGTCTGTTTGCCTGCTAGATACAGGTTGCTACGTATATGTTTGACAAGGACCAGGTAATTTTTACTACCGAATAAACTTCAGCCATGGGCTCCCTTCAGGGGTCCATCATATTTTCCACACACCCATTAATCGGCCAACTGTTCCTTTCCAAACTACCACTGCAGTGCTTCCAGTGCCGGTGGAGAGGAACAGAGGAGCCACAACCACTAGTAATACCTTCACCCAGAGAGGGGCGACAGTTTCAAGTTATTGCCATATCCCACAACATTGCTTCCAGTGCCAGGATAAACAGTGGCTTGAGACCTGCCGTCCATTCCTGTGTGGATGCACATCCAGTGGTGGCATTGGTGACCCAAACAGCTCCCCTTCTCTGATCAGCCCGTCTAGCATGGGGAATCAGTGGAGATTTTACAGAACCTGGTCAGCAAGCCAAAACCTGACTTACACTATAACTTGTATTTAGTTTGTTCGTGTCAAGGTGTACCCAGTAACGTGTGAGCAGAGACTTTATGCCTTTCAGCCAGAGGCACGGGCGAAAGCATAGGGAGCGACATGCAGTGCTCCTTGCCGTCAGACAGTGAGTGCACTTCCTCAACCTACGCTGGAAAGGCGGAAAGGGACTGCGCTGCCCAACTCAGGCACGAGTTAGTATCGACTGCTCTGGTTGTGATATTATTTGTATCTCCGTGCATACGCATTCACCCCGGTTTTGATCCAGCGGATAGAATCCTCATCTGTCGTGACTATTCATCTAACCGGTCATGTCTCTAGAGATTTTCTGACACCCAACGTGGGGCGTCAGATGAAAAGCTGTACGCAGTAAACGGCACGAACTATACCAACCATACCCCGAGAACTAAGGGTCAACAACAATCAGTCAAGCGGACTTCGGGGAGTCCTCAAAACACCCAGTGACACCCTTAACCACTACCATGTCAGACCCCGAAGTCAACGCCACCACTGGCAAGAACTCTTCACAACGAACCCGACGTATCCAGCGGACAGTGTAGCCATGCCGACTGCCCAGGCCATGGTACACTAAGGATAGAATGCAATAATCTCTTTCATTATGCCTGCATAGGCTTGCCTGAAGCTACCCGAGGTATAGACTGTTTAGAGTACCGCTATACCATTTGTCGACAACAGCCAACAAGTTTCTGTAACTAAATTACATGCCCCGGGCGAGGCATAAACCGCTTAAGGTGCACAACGTGCAGTGAACCCCATCACCACCTATGCATAGGATGGCCCGACGAACGCGTCTCTATGCCCGGGATGGCCTACCAATGTGAGGTGCCGAAGGAAACACATCTCTCACTCCCGCAGATCTAAGCCTTCCCGGATATAAGAAAAGAACAAATGTTTCGAGGGGTGTTTCCCGGAGTCGTCAAGGCTACCACTATTTGTTTCATTGGTCGAATGTTATTGCCCAGTCTCCGGAACGTACTCTTGACAGCAAGATCCACGACCTTGGATGAATTAGTTGATTGAGCCCGAGAAGCTGAGCAGAAGTTTGCAGCACAGGCTAGTCTTGAAGAATCCGTATTCACCAAGGCCCCTGAGGTTCGAACACCACCTGCTGCGCCTCCTAAAGGCATACGAACCCCAACCCCTTGCGTGGCATTCGTACTGGTTCTGTTCGGAAAACCACTGGAACGGGGATCACCCTCGGAAACCAGAAGGAGCTGCTGTTCCACCAGACAATAATACGTCGACAAATATCCCAACACGACCAGCTGGAAAGCTTACCCCCGGAACCAAGCCTGGAAACGCTGATGCCAGGGTATGAAGCGGGCCACCACCGCAGGTTTTCAAGGGCCCATCCTCCAGGGATTAAGTGAGGAAGTACTGATTCCCGTAACCCCCACATAGAGGTATAGATAAATAATAATAGGTTACTCACCCTATTTGATTCGGCAACTACTGGAAATTTTATCAGAAAGTATTTAACATCAGAACAAAATAGTAAGAATGGCGCAACCTGAATCCACCCTGGATGTAACAGGCCGCATTACTCCGGACATAAAAATTCAAAATGTTGTTACACTGTCAGAATTCATTGTATCACCGACCATGTCCGAATTAATGATACTAGGCTGCCCATGGCTCATCCACAATCAATGCATTTTAGATCACGGACAATGAATAGCCTATCTGGGGAAACCCACCGAATTACTGTAAACTGGCATCAAAACCCAGACGACATCCCGCCAACGCCCATCGACCCGATGAGCATTACCAGGAACTCTATGAACCAGAATTTTCCCAATTAAAGGCCATTCTTGCTGAGCACGCCTAAGCATTCAGACAAGGAGGACTGCTACTTCAGACACGTTCCATACAGCATGAAATATGGCTACCCACTGATGTACCTGTCTACAACCATTCATACGGAGTGTCAGCCCATCGCCATGACCTCATCATGAAGCAGGCCAACGATATGAAAGAATAGAGAATCGTAGAGTCATTGAATTCCCCATATAACTCTCACGTGGCCTTCTTGCGATTTTGTGTAAACTTCAAGTCGTTGAATGAAGTTATCCACCCAATCGCTCCTCCAGCTGTAGACTTGTCTCGCACACTACGAAACATTGTTAAGACCAAAATATTCAGCACTCTCAACATGGAGCCTGACTATTGGTAGATTGCGGTCTACCCAGACAGTCGCAAATATACTAACACCAGAGGACGAAACCCTCCAATTTCAAGTCATGCCTTTCGTCTTGAAAAACGCCCCAGTGACATTTCAATGATTAATGTCTGCTGAAGTGTTACAGGTTACATCGGCGTTCTGCTTCGTTTTTCTTGATGATGTAATAATATATTCCAACAGCTGGGAGGAACACCTAGGCCATCTGCAACAAGTATTGGAAAGACTCGAATTACACCGAATGACTTGCAAGCTGTCGAAAAGCTTCTTCGGCAAGTCTTCAATAGATTATCTGGGACACGTCATATCACCTGTAGGAAACTTCCTCCAACACAGTTTGATACGAGGGATCAAAGACGCTGGAGAACCTTCAAATAAACGACAACTACAATGGTGCCTGGGTCTGTCTAATTGGCTACGAGATTTCGCTCCAAATATTGCAACATATATGGCACCACTACATCCACTCCTAGAGAAAGAATCACGTTGGCAATGGGGCCCAGAACAACAAGCGTTTTCCAACATTGGTGACAGAAAATTTGTATTATGGTTCAGTGTTTACACATATACATTGCGCGATCACTATTCCACAGATTGTAACGTGACTTGAGAAAGCTAAACCAATGCAACATGTTATACAAAATGGCATCCATCAATGTGATCTTGTGGCGCGCCGGCGGGAGTACGATCTATGTACCATATCTTTCTCTTTTACAGCAGCAAAATTATTTTCTAATGTACGGCAACTATGTTTGAGCTCCACGTTTACATTTTACGCTGTCGGGATAAATGTTATTTTGTTTACAAACGTGATTGAACTAATTATTGTGCAAACGAAAAATAATTCTCTTTCCCCCCCCCCCCCCCCCCCCCCCCCCCCCCTTAGATACTGAGGCCGTATTCCGTTACCTTCACAATTCGAAATATGCACAGCGAAGTAGTTCCGATCTGCTTGGGAGTTTGGAGGTTAGCATTGGCAGTGACCCACCAAAGGGCAAGTTTGTTGGTTTTAGGAAATGTGCGCAGTGATGCTTTTACTGAATGATTCTGCAAATAAATTATTTAATACTAGTGAAGAATAAACGTGATTTGGGTGAAGTAAACTTGTAAGGATTTCCATAGGAAAACACGTGTTCAAGATATTGCGAATTAACTTACAGTAAGTTTGCGTATTTTGTAAATAATGTATTTGCAAACCGTTATTATAATTATTGAAATGCCCGTTGCCTAAAAAGGTTGCACTTTCAACATTTTTGTAGTGTGTGATAATTTGCTTCATTGCCCATATCGTGAATTCAGCGAGTGTATGGTTAACTTCGGTCAAAGTGCGTGTGTGTGTATTGCTGCATCTGTATGATTACAAACAGCTACGTATATATCACGTTTTGTTTTTTCATTGAAGTAAGAAATTTTCGAAGATACAATAATTTGAATGTTATTTCCATACAAGCAAGATTTTCCACTGCTCGCATCAAAACAATATGCAACTCAGAATGCCACACACTAGGCAAGAACATTAAAACAATGCTGTCTCATGAAAGACGTTTAACTAAAGCGCCCCCCTCCCCCTACTTTCTCATCAGTATTTACTTCTCCCGGTTTCCTTGTTTCCCTTGAAATAAAGTAAACAGAACCGAAACTTAAGTAGGATACAATAAAACAGGTTGGAATGCCTGAAATTCTGTATTTTATTGAATTATTTCCAGAATAATACAAAGACACAATTTCATTGTTTTTAAGTGAGTTTTAGCACCATATTAAAAAATAATCGTGATGAATGGTACATTTTTTATTTACTGCCATAATGTTTTTAAGTGAATTTTTGCACCACTTTTAGCAGTTTTTTATGACGAAATTTAGAAATTTTATTTACTATCAGGGGGCCCTAAACATGTGTGTTATCATTTTTTCCTCTGATTTTGTATGGGTAGGGCTGGCAGTTTGCTACAGATTGAGTTTTTTCTTGTTTGTGTTTTAGGTAGACAAGCAGGACAAGAAGAAAAAGAAGACTGGGCGTGCCAAGCGTCGCATTCAGTACAACCGTCGCTTTGTCAATGTTGTCCAGGGCTTTGGCAGGAGGCGGGGGCCCAACGCCAACTCATAGTGTGTTACAATACTGAGGGCATGTTCAACTCACCAAAATTAATATTGTGTATTCTTTAAAGGAACTGTTACAAAGCATATGATTAATTTTGCATAGTGGTGTTTTGACTGAGTTTGAATTTGGAAGAGATACTTTAATTTTGCTATGTTAACATTCCCAAGGTAAATTCATACAATAATAAAAATTATAATGTGAAAGTTTACCCTACATTTCCTTTACTCCCAGGTGAAATTTTGCTTGGATCCAAAAATATTTTGTGTGCTTTTGAATTTGCATTTATCTCGTATTTGCGCGTTTTCATAGCTTTCTCACTTGAGTCAAACAAAAGTTGTGAAAACAGTGATCACAGTGAAAAATTCTCTTGTTATGAAGTTCATATTTCTGTTGACGCATGGCGTCTTTCACAATAAACGACTCCTATTCATCAGTCCAACTACATTCCGGGCAGTTGTCTAGCAGAGTTGAGTTACCGCTGCCACTTACAAGATTGTTGTGTTTACTGGGTCGGGACGTCCCAATAATAATAATAATTTTCGCCCGATGAGCCACCGGGATCATGCAAGAGGCCCATGGCGAGTACAGCAGTGTACCGTGGGATGCCACAAGTAAGATGCCTAGATCCCACTGCTCTCCACTACGGTGCTTGCACTAAGGATTTAGGTGCTGGGTTTGCACCTGCTAACCTCCTTTCCAGATGCCCTAAGCCAATGAAGGAAGGGATGACCGAGGAGTATAAAAGGAGATGCATCCCGGCCTCTGGGTCATCAGTTCTTAATCTAGTCTTTTGACTCCTCCTGATCTCTCACCGCTCTAGTACTGGTGCTTAGGCTCACATCTTTCCAGTTTTTTTTACAGCTTCCTGGTGGAACCGAAGATCCTCTCCAACCTACACCGAAGGAAGAACCAGTGGCATCACAGCAACACACACAGACAAATTCAGTCCTTTACAGACAGAGAGTAGAGATCACTCAGAGGTTTTCTTAAACTACATGCACCAGCTACTGCCTCTTCCCGTAGCTTTGCACAGAATGCCTTCCTATATTAGCGCTACTGTTTTTACCTTCTGCCAAATCCATGTGGTTTAGGAGGTAGTACTTCCACCATCTTTGTTTATTTCCTTAGCAGTAAATAAGTACTTATTTTGCCTGTTCTCTTGAGTATCACTCCGACCTTCCTCTTATCGGAGCTAACGGAGCCAGCAGGAGACCGGGTTTGCTTGTTCCAAACTTAACACTCGCAACACACTAGAACTTCCTTGGAAGGCCACTCCATTCTGTGCCCCGTGCAGTGAACGGTAGAGCCACAACACTAGGATTCCATTGCCAGGAAATTGGCTTGCCAGCTTGAAGTTGCCTGCCTCACCGCTCACTCCGAGAGGCCGAGGAGGGAAACTTCTTCAAGTTTGGGGAGATCAGCGACCACTGAACACTCACCTCACCACTGTTGGAAGGCCACCCGTTCCTTGCACCTAGGTAGGAGAAACTGTAGAGAGACAACACTAGGTACACTCCTGGTGGGATCGGCTTGCTGGCTGGGGTGGACTTCTCTTCTCTCACTGCTCCACTCGTGGGGCTGAGAATGTTTACACTCATGTGTAGGGTAGACCAACCACATCCTTCCCAGCGGGTTTGGGCTACTGAGTCCACGTGAACAGTCTGCTTTGCTATGATGACTCACTGCATCAGTACTGCACCTGTCGACTTGTTTGAGCCACTGACCCGTGTTGCAGAAGGATACCGCCGTATAGTGCAGGAAGTACCGTTCGGCGAAGGGTCCACCAGCACACCAGAACCAAGACCCAGCACCTTGCAAGCAAATCCTACCACCCAGGCTGTGGGAACAGGGGCAGAGAAACAACCTGCAGGACACGCAATCTTGCTGTGCTGCCACCAAAGCCTACACCCCACAGGGTGAAACTTGCTGAACCAGACTTTGTACCAAGTCAACGGCCTACTAGGCCAATACTGAACTCCGGTCGGGTACCAGTGCCCCAAGATGAGTAACCGTTCAGAGGCTGGACTCCTAGCATCGCATAAGAAACCCAGAGACAAGGACAGCCAATCAGCCGGGTTTTTTTGGCACCCAACATGGGGCATCCACCATAATTTGAAAGAGTTAGGCCGAACCAGGCCATCACGACCCCGAGGTGAGAGAACTATCCGGGGTCTCACCGAGAGAAACTAAGACCAGACTTCAGGGAATTTGTAAACATCCTGTGATGCTCAATACCCCAAAGAGGTCGGGCACCAGCGAGATACCGAACAAGCACGCCGAAGAAATCATGGACACTCCTATTAGCAACCGCTGCACCAATGAAGAATTCCCCGGAGAATGGGTTCACCGAATTGAGCGCATTCATTGCCAGCGCCAGTTCCACTACGTCTGCTTAGGTTGGGACAACACAATTCGCCATGCCGACGGCCTAGAATACCGATGAGAGTACTGCCAAATAATGTAGACGGCATATTGTAGCTGGGTGTCGTGCCAAGGACGTACTCTGTGAGATGCGTTATGTACTGAAATCCTTTACCATCTTCTCATTGGGTGGCCTGATGAACGGGTGACCCAACCGGGAATGGTGTACAGGTGTGTAGTCTGTCAGTGGGCTGCCGAATACCAACCTCACAATCCCAGACCTAGCCAGAAAACTGAACCACGTTCGACAGCGGAGTTCCAGATTACAGACTTTGTGGGCCGCCCCTATAAAGATCCACTTCTCGTTTTGTTGACTGCGAAAAAGAGTTTAAAGAACAGGAAATTCCACCAAAATAGTGGGTTAAGCTAACCCAAGTATACCTCGAGGGCAAAGCGCATGACTCGTGGGAAAGTACAGGGAGTTCATCACTGAATAGGTGCAATTCCAGAATAGGCTAGCTATGGAAATCACTGGAGAAGAGGTATTAGTTAACCTCGCCACTGAATTTTTGAACCGAACACAGGCTTTCGGAGAACAAACATAAATTTTAATTCACTGCAAGTTACAAATGTTCTGATGGCTCTTCCGGGAAAGAACGGAGGAAACCTGTGTACAATTTACAAGACAGATGCTACTGCCACAATTAAGAAACTTTGTGATTGCACCCAAGCCACAAGACTTGGAAGTGTTGATAGACCGGGCATGTGAGATTGAGTGAAATCTGCAGGTGCTAGCCCGTCTATAATGCCCGAAAACAAGTTGGTCGATGGAAGCAGGGAAACTCCAAGAATAGATCAATGCACCATCACTGCCAGAGTGTAATCTTCCACAGAGTTAGTTTTGCCCTGGCTATCATTTTCACAAATATTGCCAGGTATGTCTGGAGCCATGTGCATGCACAGAGAATGGGGATGCAACTGGTGGTCCACTGCCCACACCGCTGGGCCAGAACGGCCCCATATCCAGTTAATGAAGGAAGAAATGGCGTACCTAGAGGCACCATATGTCGAAATCATGAAATAAGCAGAGTCCTAGCACTGCTAGATTCTACCACCACCGGGAACTTCGTATGTAGTAACCTTACTGCGGAACAATGGGAAACTGTAAGACTTCAGCTGAAAACCCTCCACATGACCATACCAGATTGTATGCTTGCTGTAGATGGACGAATTATGTGAGTTTAACAATTCCAGTGTTGCTGAATTCATTGTGGCACCTGGATCGCAACTGTAGCGCAAGTACGCAACTTCACCCGGCTGGTGCTAAAAACAGCGCGCGCAGCCAATGCGGCAGTGGGGAGTTGCCAGCCAGGCAGAGTAAGCGCCTGACCGCTGGCGAGGGTGTCGCAACTCTGCTGTGGGTGGTAGCGGTCAGCTCAGGCGGATATTTCGGCAGTATTGGGACTGCAGTATAATTATATCATGGTCCCGGTTGGTCATGATTAATGCGTGTGTGTGTAAGTCGCCGTAATGCAACTGGGAGTGAACAAACTTGCTGTTGAAAGACCAGAATTGAACGCTGATGCGATATTGTAACAATCGCCGGTAGTGTGCAGCTGTTAAAAGTATGGGGCAGGTAGTGCAAGTCCGCGGACAGTATAAGAGGTGGTTGTGTGTGAAGCTGTTGCACAAACTAGCTATATTTATTTTAATTTGAGCGTGCCGAATGTAGCTGAAGTGACTGTTAGATTGCTACTCATTAAGATGGCTCGCAAAATTAAAATTTGTCAAGCTGGCTAAACTTGCATTTTGAGCATTCTGTGGGCGAGCACTTCATGTATGTGTTTGGTAACAGTGGCATACATGAGCTGCTCGTGTTTTTTTTTTTTTTAATATATATTTTTAGGAGCCAAGAAACGTGACTTTAAATATTTTACAAAAAAATATATATTAAGCTGGTTATATACCTAACGCATGTCTGTGCAGTTAGTCTTGGTGCATATTTTTTTCAACAGCGTAACGTGGAGAATATAACAGTGTGAGCCAGCATGCATCTTCACGAGATTGAGTACAACTAAACTGCGCATGTTTGTGTGGGGCGACGAGGCCAATGACCTGTCAGCTGATCCATTTCACAGTGCTGAGTTATGCGGAGTCTTCAATGGGTTGTCGCTAGCTGGCAAAAGTGTTCTCCGAAGTGGCTGGAGGGTCAGCATTTCTGTATTCTGTGTGAATGCCACTCCAAGGTACGAGTTGGCAATGAGTCATCGCATCCCTGCAGAGTCCGTCATTTATTGGAGACATTTTAAAAACCACGTCAGACAAGCGCTAGGGAGTGATTCTCCAATGAATTTGTATTATATTGAGAATTTTTAAAGTGTGCCACGTATCGAAAATTGTTGCATATGATAAAGAATGCTGTACATAATTAAGAGGTCTGTCTACGCAGTCATAATCTTGAGTACTAAATGTTATAGAATTTTTTAATGGAAATGTATTTTTCGTAAAGTCAGTGCTTGTAAATATTTATTCTGGTGCGGAATAAATAGAAAACCAAGAAGACTCTGGAACTAACGGGTCGAGACATTATTTTGAATGACCCCTCGGGTTAATAACAACTTGCTCAGCTGTAACTTAAGTAGTAGTAATAATACTGTATATAGTTACAAGGGATTGAGTATTGGCCATGGTACTTGGGTTATTAAGTTGAGAGCACTTTCTGTCCTGTAGAGGTAGTTTAGATTATGTTAGTTTGATGTGCGAGTGAGGTAGAAATTGACATACCCGACACCCCTGCAGGGTAGAGGGCGTCTCATTGTGGCTCCTCCACCACCACTGTGGTATAATGGACCACGGCCAGTGTGAGGCCTACCTAAGTCATAAAAGCAGATTTTCTGTCAATTGGCATCGCATGAGACCAGCCTGGAGGAGCAGATCCGACTGCTACAGTTGAACTTAATTGTATGGTCCTGCAACAGTCAACTTGGGGCGAAAGGGAAGAAAAGAGTACCTAAACTGATAACTGTAATAGCACTCAGCCGGAAGTGGAAGGAGCAGCTTCCATAAGAGAAATGGGACGAACATACCACCGTGTTTACCCCACCCACGGGGCCAACGAAAAAGTTGGTGCTCCCAGTGGAAACCACAGCCATCCTGGGAACGAGCTGACTGCCCACAGATTTAAAAACGAGGGTGGTGACCAGAGGGAGAAAGTGGACCCCAAGAGTCTGCGAGCTATCTTGGCGCAGGCCACTAGATCGGGAAAACGGCTGCAGCAGCCACCACCGAACAGTATTTATATAAAAGGATAAATGCCGGCATCCAGGTCCAAGCCAAAGAAAGGATACAGTTTTCCCCGAAATCTAATGAAGCCACAGTTACGCTAATGCAAAAGGAACTCCGTGCCTCACCTGTAAAAGTCGGTGGAATGTTCCCAAAACCCGGGTCAGCAGTGAGGGTCAGATCAGAACTCCCCATCTGCATCAGCCCATCACGATGGCCCTCGTTGAATTTGTGCCGGCGACCGCGCAGTATCTGGAGGTACTGCCATCTGCTCAAAGTACTGTGTTCGAGTTGGCTGCAACTGCGACCACGGAGGGGTCCTTCGCCTTCGAGATGCTGCTGTTTCAGCCAGAGGGGCAGAAGAAGAAAACCTATCACAAGGCCTGCCCCAGATGGAACCTGCAGTACCGGTGGCACGTCGATGTACACCTACACTATTTGAGTGGAACAAAAACTCTACAATCACTCACTCACTGTGGTATTGATGTGCGGCTAGCTGGACAATGTGTGGGGGTGAGGTATGGTGGATAGGAAATACTACTTTCCAGTGTTAAGGGTGCCTGCCCACAATGCAGCACATAGGTATACTTGTTAGAGACTCCTCGGGTCGTGATGGCCGAAGATCGTTGGCCTTCCCCCACGTCCACATCTTGATGGATGTTACTGTTGTAAGTACCTTTCTGCTAGCAGTAAACTAAACTCCAAATCGCCTTGTCTAGTCAAGGATGTCTGCCACCCTGATACACCAGCTTGCTCCCGAAGGGTTATTTTGGTTGACCAACGCCATTATTAAAAACACATGGTCAATGTAAAGTTACGAGTAAAGGTTAAGGAACGGATAAGCGGTTAATCATAATAAAACATTGGTATCTCACAAGTACTTATTTATTAGAAGTTCTCCCCCATTGGGGCACTGAAGTTTACATACTGCCGTTTTAGCCAGGCGAGCTCTCATAAAGACGAAATGGCTGTAGGGCCTATTAGCTTAAGTTGCACAGTACACCTCGGCCGTGTAAAAGACGAGTCGAGGGCGAGAGACTATGTAATCTGGGCGAGCAATAAACAAGAGGTTCCACTAGACTAACGTTAATTAAGCAGAATTATATAATTTTTATCAAACACAGATAAAGCGCCCGGAGCACCGCGACGCAGTGGTACCCTTACGAGATCTAGGACTGTACTACTGCCTGTTTGGAGTGGAGGCTGCTCACTGGCCAATGCTCCTGCCCAAACTTCAAGCGACATAATTTTACATAAAGTGAAATAAAATGAAACAAAAAGGGCTTTACAATGCCGATGAGATGTACATATCAATAAACGCTTAACAAAACATAAAATAATATTTAAAATATAAATACACATGTTAGACCAAATCGCATTGTCATGACAACCTAACTTCAACATTGACACGTACAAATAATATGTTTATAGGGCCTGTTCTCAGTCAAGTTTATAACGTCTATTTGATTTGTGTTCATGGAAAAACATGTAAGTTCATATTAATTTGCATAAAAATACGTTTAAGATTTTACAGTGGCTCTTTGCTACATGGCCTTTTGCACTGATCCACTTTGATGCATCATTTTGGAATGTGGTAGGAATGTCCTGTATTTCATTACTGGTAGAACTCACTTTAAAATATAAAATATTAAAAATTATTTGCATGCATTAAAAGTTACATTAATAATTATCATTATAGAGACGTGTTAACTGTCACAATAGCCTCGTCTGTGGCCGTTCGTTTAAGTCCACAAAATGGCACCTCTAACGCACGAATTGTGAACAACTTAATTACATAAACACAGGATTGAACTAAAATACACTAAAACAATAATAAGAAAATAGAGACAATTTATCCCGTACATGCGTGACATGGGTAACATGGGGAAAATAAAACGCTGACATAATATATGGCACAACATACACATTGACCCTCAAAAGGTAAATACTAAAAGTAAACAAATACACGTGACAGTCGGCCAGATGTATGAAAATCAACCTTTGAAAAAACACTCTAGGCAAAACATGTCAACCAGTTTTTTTCAATAACCCGTATTCCACAAATATATAACACTGTGGTTAACTTTACAGTACTGTATTATTGAATGAATGAAACTTTGCCTTAATATCTTGTATAACTTGTAATATTTATTTCTTTTTAAAAATGTATTAACAACAGCTAGAGCAACGACGTGTTGGCAACGGCCGGTAAGAAATAGTTCACAGTTAAAATATTTTTTTAACATAGTTTTTTAGTATACTATTAGAAAATTAAACGGTGCCAAATGAAATATTTAAGTATTTAGGTAGCCCCGATGGCAACATCTCATTTTTACGGTTTAAAATAACAGCGGAAAATATCGTGAGTAGCCCTTAACGGTACGGTGTTGTTTTATCGAGTGAGAGCAACTTTGAAGCAACTGTCTGCTGAGCGAGCTTTGTCTCCCTCTCTCTCTTTTTTGCATCTCTCTCTGTCTTTGTCTCTTTTACACTCGGGAAGTCTCACTTCACCATTAATCGAAAAATAATAATGTTTTCAATTGTATCATGTTTCATACTTATTACAGCAAAATAATGTTTGGATTTGTAATTTACAACTGAAAAGAGAGTTTAGTGTTTGACTATTTATTTTAATATATTCAGATATGATGGTGGAGCAGAAAGAAAGCGAAGTTAGCAGATATGGTGAGTCATGACTTAGTGTGTTGCCTTTTTACCAAACGAAGCGTAAATTATACTTACTCCGAAAAATACTTCAAATTACCACATCCATTTTGTAGACGTTGTGTTTTTTAAACTTACCTAAGCAAGTTACGATGTTGTGATAAATCTGTTTCTGCAGCAGTAATAAATATACTGTTACGGTGTGTTTTGTTTACCTCTGTATGTGTAATAGTGTTGTGTGGCTGTTTGGTGATAGTTACGCTGGATCTGTGTGTGCGTGATTTCACGTTGTAAATGTGAACTGTTTTTAGGATAAAGTTATTTATTTACATCCACATATGTTTATTTATCACAACATTGTACCTTTGCCTTGGGTGTTTGAAACACAGTAGTGTAAAATGATTTACCACCAATCCCAACAAAATAACCAAGCCCAAACCCAATAAATTACAATAAACCTAATACACAGTAAGTACCAACACATATAAATATGAGTGGAATAAAAGTTACCGTAGGCATATTTGAGTGCATGTTCACCGCTATATTTTAAGTTTCTATAACAAAAAATGAATGACATGAGTTGCGTGCTTGATTTTAATGTTGGTTTTTCGTTGGACTGTCTTTTCCTTCATTATTCGAATTGAGGCCCGTCTTTCTAAAGAAATTACCCAACACATATAAATATCAAAAAGTTAAATACTACTGTTCATTGTCCCACAGTTGTAACAGTGTTTAACACAGTTGCAGCAAAATATTAACGTGCATTGCATGTAATGTGCCATGTCTTGGAAAACAAATATGTTAATGTAATGCAACCGTAAGTAATATCGATAATTCAGACATTTTTAAAACGTCATAAAACTGACCTAAATAATGTTATAGGTCTAAACTGTGAATATTCGTACGAAATGGTTTTTGAAATAGACCTGAGACAGAATTATTTGAAAATCTGTAATCAGTAAACAACACATTTGGCAGGTATAAAAGTAAAAGTCGCATTTCAATGTTTATTTTTAGGTGTAGCGAAAGTATACGAACACATGTACACACACAATGGCATGTAAACATTGATTTTGACAGATGCTACATGTCAGTTATATGGTCATGTTTGTTTACATTTGGTGGAAGGATACAAAACGGTTCTGCAAGTAGATATATATCAGGGCTCCAAGAAAATTGCTTCCAATGGGGAATATATATATATATATATATATATATATATATATATATATATATATATATATATATATATATATATATATATATATATATATATATATATATATATATATATACACACACACACACACACACACACACACACACCTGAAACAAATACTATTCCATTTATTAAAGCGTAACGGGATATTTAGAGTGAAATTTCTCGATATGGCTACGATCTCATCGTAAACGCTTGGTTGAGGGGAATTGTTTGCACGGTCAATGGTTATTTGTTATACACACAGGTTGGCTGTTGAAAATATTACTCGTTTTAAAGGAGTATACCGTTGCAAGTAAAAAAACGACTGTTAAAAGATGAGATAATTCGTTACATAGTATTCCCTCTTCCCTCCAACAGTCCTTTCAAAAAACGTTCACTGTGATGTATGTAACGAAATGTATAGAAGGCGATACGTAAAATTTCATTTTAATAAATACGACTGTAAAGCTTGCTTAGAAAATTACGTGACGCCTAAACAACAAATTTTACATTATACAGAGTGTAATTGATTTGTTGTAGGAATGCAGGAATTCCCATTACTAGTGAAGTAACGTGCTTCGTACACAAAGACTATAGGTAGCCCATTTAGTCATTCATAAAATTATATAAGCTGCCCATTTAATTAGTTTTATTATTGCACGTTGGAATGAAGAGTTTGTGGAGGGGGGCGAGGGACTTAATTTTATCACGTATTTCGTGAGACGGCATTATTTTGATGCTCTTACAAGTGTGTGGCATTTTGAGTCGCATATTGTTTCGATGGAGCAGTGGTAAATTTTGCTCGTATGGAAATAACATTTACATTATTGTGACTTTAATAAAAAACAAAACGCGATACGTACTATGTCGCTGTTCGTATTCGTACAGATGCAGCAGTATATCCAAAGTTAACCTTACACTCGTTGCATTTACGATATAAATATATAAATATTATTCACGCACTACAAAAGTGTGGAAAGTGCGGTTTTTTCAGGCCACGTGCATTGCAATAACTATAGTAATGTTTTACAAATACATTAATTACAAAACACGCAAACTTACTGTTGTTAACACCGCAACCTCTTGAACACGTATGTATACTTCACTAAAATCACGCTTGTTCGTCGCTAGCATTAAATAAATTATTTGCAGAATTATTCAGTAAAATCAACACTGTGCACGGTTCCTGAAGTAACAAACTTAACTGCATAAATTATATTCGTCAATTCATTGCAGACGGCGTTTAAGAAAATAAACTAGCAATTTTATGAAGCGGTATACATGCACCAATTACTAGTACACATTTCACTCAAGAAAATGCACTACGATCAACTATGCTTGAAGAAAGCAAATACACAAATAATTAACTACCGATTCATTATTCCGACAACATCAACACGATGCTCGTATAAACACATAACCTCTCTGCCATTGCTACACTACATAATTAACTCACGATACAGAAATATATCATCAGTCTCCCGAACATGTGTGGACAAAATATGATGCATATAATAATGTTCCACATGATTGTAAACTTTTGAATTATACGTATTATGTATAAGAAGTACGAAACCATAAGATATGCAATAAATACGGCCGTCACGCTTCTCACCCGCCATGTTGAATTTCCACTTCCCAATTGGGATTCATCTTGTAGCTTGTAGCTGATTGGTAACCAGGGTCGCACTATGCAGCTCTGGTGGTGGGGAAAAGAACTGAGCCACCCACCCGACAGATACCAGCCATCTCTCTGTAACATAGGAAAAGGTGTTAGTGTGTTACAGACAAATAAAATTAAAATTAAAATTCAAACCAGAGGTAATTTTTCTATCGCCTTGTCTGTGACCTCGCATGCAGCTGATTGTAGACGTGTATATGTGAGTGAGTGAGGATTTAGGAGCTAGTGAATGTTGGTGTAGGTGTGACACTCCACTACCCTCACCAGCTGCTGCAGAGAGCACATTACACCACAGCCTTCTCAGTTTTTGCTGGTAAACTGCCAAGAGACCGCCTTGGAATCGGCAGTGGCAACGGACCATACAAACAGACAGCTGTCGGATGAGAGAAGCTTTGTAGCATATGTGTGTGTGGTGCGTTGAGGATAGAATGTAAATCACAGGGCTGACACCAGCCAAGGGTTATACGGCGTATGTTTTGCCTTGTTCTGTCCTCATAGTGCTTCGCTAATTTTGTGATAATTATTTTGACAAGGAGTGTATTTTGTAGTTAAATGTATTGCAGTATTATGGGTTTCCGGGATTAATTTTTATTCGGGTGCGTGGCTGAGGGTTTTGTAATGGGCTAGACGAAGTCGCCAATCGCCCTCGGATTATTATTAATTAACTCTAATAATAAACTATTTAATTAGCGGGCTGGACCACATTGCCATAATCACCCATTCGAAACATTCACTGTGTTTGATTATAGACATTTTTATGCTCAATGCCCGATAGACACGAACGTTTAGCACGCAGGTTTTGGTGTTAAAAACTCTAATAATGGCTTAAAATCTGTTGAATCACTAACCTACTGTGTTTTCGGCATATTCATGTTACCTTAAAAATACACTGGAATACCTGGAGTAACGGAATACGTGTGTGAACGAAAGAGTCATTTTTTCATGTGCCGCAATGTCCAGCCATGTCAGACGACTGTGAAGCGGAAGGGATTTTGGCGGTTCGCCAATTGATGGCTGCCTCGGCCAGTCCAGTAGACTATTCCCACCTGTGCGCGCGCAGTGCAAAATTATGATATTTGGTTACGCAAGTTCCTGCAACTTGGTCAACATGCCGGAAGTGTGATTTCGTATTGTAATGTAATTGGTGGTTTATTTTTCATTTATGTAGAACCCCCCCCCCCCCAAGTGAAATAGGTGACCGCTGTGTCGATTCACCTTATTTGGTAACGTCAACCACCATTGGTCGTAAATCACACAATACCTATAAGGAGTATTTAAAATACCACTTAATTCTTGGGATCACATTATTTTCTGAGGAGAATAACGTACCAGTGCTGTGATTGGAGGTGCCATGGGGCGGAACTGTGTATTTAATCCTTATTCGTACTTCGTTCGGGGTCAGCCAGCGACCTCGAGGGGGTATACTTCTACAAGATAAGTAGTATTCTACATTTGATGCATAAATGTAGGCTCTTCAAGCTGTAGGACCTTCATGTCATTTAGACGTTAGACGTGGGCCATGACGTCCAAAATTTTAAATTATTTTCAATGATCACGAAATGTTGGCCTCTTATCCGAGATTTGATAATGTGTGGAAAGTAATGTAACCAGTTTGCAAACCTGTAAGAAAACCTGCAAACAAGTCATTAATGGAGGAACTTGTGTTTGTTAACATTTGTAACCCAGGAAATAATTATGACAATTGGTCTTAAAACTCTGCAACCAAGACTCGCCTTAATGAGGTGGTGCCGTTAACCTTTTTCGTAACCTGGTACGGCTTTGTAGTTTTAACATTTGCAAGCTATGAAAAAAACTTTATGAAGTTTTGGAAATTCTTGAAAAATAGTATATGCTCGTGGAAGTTAAGACTATGATAGTTCAGCAGTTGCTCCTATCCACTTGGGATCGCGAGCAGATAATGGTTATGGGGAAAATAATGTGTAAAATTTTGAGGTTACAGTAGTCACGTGATGTTGTTTCATGACAAGTAAAGTAAAATGTGTTCCCATCTTGTTTTTCCTAGTGAAGGAATAAATATATTTCCTAAAGTACAGAGTAAATTATGGTACTACAGAATTTAATTGCCATTTTTGTACGATTGTATTTTGGGGTAATTAGCCTAGAGTATCTTGTGATGGCCTCCTGCATTGCTAGATGGCCAGTTATTTGTGTAAATACTACCCATATTTTAGTGTGAAAAATCAAAGCAATAACTGGGTAACAGAAGATTTTTGTACCTGAAATCTATTTGCATTTTATTCACGTTTTATGGTAAGTTAGTGTTTAATCTATATTTTAATTAATTGGAATCTAGGGGATGGGGAAGTTCATGTTAGCTTTTCCTTATGTAATATTGAAAACAAATGAAATGAAAAAGAATCCTTACTACTATATAAATGGGAAAGTGTGTTTGTTTTTCCTTATTACACGTCAAAACGGAACAATGGATCGAAGTTTTTTTTTTTGCACAGCTATAGTTTGAGGACCGGAGAGAGACATAGGCTAATTTTTATCCCGTGAAAATATCTCATTAACTTCAGGAAAATTCTTAGATTAAGCTTTTCTTAGGATTGATTACTGCATAAAAAAAGCATTCTTAAAAATTTTTTCGTAATTTCTCCTTTCTATTTAGTCTAGGGGCTACAGCACCTATTACTGGGGCCGCAGCTAATCAGGGGCTGAAGAAACTCATTGGATAGATAACCCAATTGTGGGGCCTCAGTAGCTCAGTGGCTAGAGCACCTATTATTGGTGCCGCAGTAGCTCAGTGGATAGAGTACCAAATAGTGGAGCCGCAGTAGCTCAGTGGGTAGAGAACCAAACAGGGGGCCATAGTAGATCAGTGGCTAGAGAACCCAATAATGGGGCCGCAGCTGGTCAGGGGCTATAGAACCCAATAAAAAAAGTGGCTAGATCAATTCAAAGTCCTGAATATCATGCTAACATAAAACATGTGCGAAGCGATGGCAGGGCCTAATTTAATAACTCCATTAAAAGTTGAAAGAAGAAATATTAGTATTTTAAACATAATACCTTAATGAAACTACGGTGGGCTTTATTTTAATAATTTTACGAAATATCATGCGAGCGAAATTAAGATGCACAGCTATTATGTAACACGATGAGGCTTAGTGTCACAAAACTATATACACTCGAGCGAAGCAGCGGGTAATAGCTAGTAACGAATAAAAATAAAATTGTCAGACTTCCTTGTTTCTGTTATAAGTCATTTTCACTAGTCAACTCACCCTTACATTGCACAAACAAATGGTTCTTTTGAATTGGGAGTTTGCCATTTGGTTCTCTGTTGGTTTTGCTATGTCTTTATGCAAACCCGGCCCTTCCACGCCCTTAGCTAACGGGCGTAGCATGGTCAGAGCCGGCAGGATTTTGTCTGTCTTCTTTAAGAGGCGTTTAGTTAAGCTCCATAAATTATTTTCGCGTGGGGTTAATTTGGCTTATTTAGCATCCCAAACACTTGTTCGCCTCTGAAATGACAGGCTGTACCTGTATTATTATATAGTAGGTCCAGGTTTGCCAGTGTTAGCGAGCTTCCTGGTGGGGTATACATTGCTAGTAATTTAGTGCGTTGTTGGCCTAATTTTAGTTCAATGCCAACTGCTTCCAACATCGGGAAGTTTGGCAAATTAATTTTGTTGTGTGCGATGGAAGTATGTACTAAAATAGCTACTCCTCCCCCTTCTTTGCCTGTTATCAAATGCATGTCCTTTCTATGAGAGGCATAGCCTGGGGGACAAAATCGTGATTTAGGTGTAAAATGTGTCTCGTTTATTAGTAGTAGGGGCGGGCCGGTTCTAGATTTGATTGGTTATCGGCAGGCATAGTGCCATAAGATTAACCTGGGAAGGGTCTCAAACAGGAGGATACTAAACTGGTGCTGTTTGTGGCGTTTCCTTAGGAGGCGGGTCAATTGCGGTGCAAATCCTGTGCTACGATTGGTCGTTGATTGTGGCATATAATCAATGATGAGTTCAAGCACTTTTGCAAATATACTCGTAATTTCCGAACCCTAGATGCTATGCTCATCAAATTTATAACAAGGACATCCTACCCAACATACAACATAATGGTATAGTCATTTAGGCCCTAAACCCTTTCTGGCAAAAGTTTAATTTGAGTTAAGCCCTTTTGTAAAATGTAGTCATAATTTCCGAACCTTTCAATATATAGTAATAAAATTCGTAACATAGGCATCGAACTCGATATACATCACGGTGCTAATGTCATTTAATCCCTAAGACATATATCAGACAAGATCAATTATGCATTTAAGCCCTTTTGTAAAATGTAGTCATAATCTACGAACCATTGAAGATATAGTGAACAAATTCATAACATAGGTATCAAACTCAACATCCATTAAGATCCCAAGGTCATTTAAGCCCTAAGACCTTTCTCACAAGGTCAATTATGCATTAAAGCCCTTTTATTATCGTACTCATAATTTCCGAACCGTTGAAGATATTGTGATAAAAATCATAATGTAGGCATCGTATCCTATATACATCACAATGCTAAGGTCATTTAAGTCCTAAGACCGTTCTGGCAAGGTCAATTATGCATTTAAACTCTTTTATAATCATGCTCATAATTTCCGAACCATTGAAGATTTAGTGATAAAATTCATCACATAGGCATAATATCCTATATACAATACAATGGTAAAGTCATTTAGGCCTTAAGCCTTTTCTGACAAAGTAAAATATGCTTTTATCCCTTTTATAAGCATACTAAATCATAATAATCATCTACGAAAGCTAAATATATAAATTCATAACATACATATAAACCCCAATCACAAATAAGAGTACAATATCATTCACACCAAAAGCCCTTTTATGAACATATGTTAGTAACTTATAATTTCCCATATACCAATACTACAATCATAAAATTCATAACATGCACATCAAACCCAACAACAAACAAGACTACAAAGGCAAACACATTTAAATCCTTTTCATAAACATAGTAACTCGTAATTTCACATCTACCCAAGCTATAGTCATTAAACTCGGGCTCTAACGACTGGTGAGCAGATTGCTACTAAACTCGATTCCCATTTAGGATATTTACATTATATTCAGTTTTATTAGTTTGTACTTTAAAAAGTGAATGATGAGCGAAACACATTAAGGTAAATAGATTGGTGTAATAAGCAATGGATAACTTTACAAAATAGAATTTTAATATTGGTTGGAGACTCGTACATTACATTCCGATACAAAATGCATAACAAGTAATCACACCTCTTGAACATTGCTCAGGAAACAGCTTCGCTTGTGAGTCTAGTTCACACTCTTGCAAAGACTCCACAGAGTCTACATGCTCCACATCCCAGGGCAGCACCACAAGAAGCACCACATGCTATGCCAGCACCACAAACACACACAAAAACACAAACGCAATTTCACACAAACACAATCATACAACTCAACTACACTTACCTGCCAACTGAAAAAAAATAACTTGCAAATATATCTACTTACCATACATCTCAAATTAACCAAAACAAACACGATCATATTATGAGACCATTTCACCTCATAATACTAACTCCAAACCATCAGACATAGCTTCTAAAACATCCCAACCAGCTAACATTGCCTTTAATTCGCATACCTTCTCCGTCACATCATGGAAGTCATTTCATTCGCCTTATACTCAACAACAGATATTACTAAAAGATTTAAAATAAAACACCTATATTTTCTCTATCTTATATTAGGATATTCGAATAATTTTCGCATATAGAAATAAGCTCAGTACTTAATTTCACAACATCAGACATACATACTTCATTTTCAAAAAGATACGATCTCCCACACCCTATCTAGTGTCAAAGTGAATGGTACTGGAAAGTGGATAACATTTGAGAATTTACTGAAGTCGTGCAAATATCTCTATATTCAAAACATTTAATAATAAGTGGGATGAAAGAAACTTCTCACCTTAAATAATCAATTAACACAAGTTTTTCTTTAATTTCTATAATTACTGAAATAAATACTTTCATCATGAAGTCGCATATATATCTTCTAAATACCATTTAAATTGCCAGAGAACTCAATCTCAATAGATATATCAATCTGAGCTTACAATTAATTTATATGTATCATAATGCTCTCTACACCCATCAGAAAAAAATTTCATTTTATGATATCTTAAATTCACCTTTGACTCATATTAGACTTAAAATGCTTCTTTCACTCAGTTAATAATAGGAGGGAATGAATAGAATCATTAGTTTTCCATACTTCTAATTTTATTTCACACAATAGTCAAAATTACATACATAAATACACTCAAACATACTCCCCACTCAACAAAACATTTGTCATAAATATTACAATTTTAAAACTATATTATTGACTTACATTACCTACAAATATATACAGTTTCCATGAAAAATAAAAAATTACATTACTGCATTGCATTGTTTTTACATTTAACTATAGGTTTGTCTAATATAGACTTCCTGGTAAATATTTGTGCAGACATCATACACCAATGTTCTATACATTCAGGGTTTTTTTTTTACAATTGCTCGTCATGTGACGATACATATTATTACGGAATGTAAATAACTTCAGACAAAAGCAGCACTGATTTCCAGAAACCATTGAGTTATCCATCCCATCACTTCCATCACAAGTTAACAAATGTTTTTCAAGTTGGGTATGAACACTTAACACCGAATGATATTTACTACATGACTATTTTCTAAGCATGTTTCCTAAACAATTATTTTTGCTTTGATGTCTTCTCATATTGCATTGTGAAGTAAATTCCTCATCACAAATTTTGAACTGGAAAAAAGCTTGTGTTCTCTCTTCCGAGGTAGTTGCCAATGATGTACCTAATCAATTTGCTTGATTGCAAGGAAATTTTACATTCTTTCTCATGCCTCTTTAATGCATTCTCTTTCTTAAACAAGCATAGACATATTCCACATTAGTATACTCTCATAATAGGATTCTTGGAACATGCTCTCTTTTCATGACGATGAACATAACGATATTTGGTAAATGTTTTCTCTCAGACACGACATATATGTTGTATTCCCGTTGATGTATTGCCTCTACATACTGATATGTGCCTTGTTAATGCATATTTTATCGTAAATATACATCCACAGATTGTACAGCAATATCCAAGATACTCAGGATTCATTACAATATTACTTCTCCCATGGTGCCGCATACTTGCAATATTCTAAAAGTTTTTATTGCAGTGCTGACAGTCTAATCCAAGGGATGGTTCACCCATTGCAGGAGTAAAATCACGGCAGCTCATTACATGTAGATCTAGTTTATCACTAGTACCAAATAAAGATTGGCATTTCAAACATCTATGTGGATGGAGAGTAGGTTTACAATGGCAGTATCGTTCATGATAAGACAACATTCCCGCATCGAAATACTCCTTAGCACAATAACAACACTTATACCCCATATCTAATGCTTGTGTTTGATGCGAGGTTTCTTCTGAAGAATGCAGAGCCGATGTGTTCACCTCTATCATCCTAAACAGACTGAACCGGGCTGAACACCTGCCTGCCACACTCTTCACGTTCCATCGCAGGATGAACGCTGCCGCAGGAAATTTCCCTGCCCTAGTCCTACTAGGCAAAAATTTCATGCTTCCCAGTGAAAGAAATCGTTCACGTGTAAAGGAAAGTTGCGCAACCGAAACCAGTGGCGCACAAGAGGAGAGGCGCCACTGCAGGTACAAGGAACAATGGGAACAGCAGGTGCGGTACACAGACAGGTGGCTACTGAAAAGTAAAATACCGCCAGTTGCCTTAAGACCAGGACAGATCGTGTATTTTAAGGCACACCCACAGTCAGCCGTGCGCAAAAACTTTTGTGCGGGATTCGCGCCAAAATGGACAGGGTGACACCACGTTGTACAATCAATCGGAACGACAAACTACCTAATAGGATAGGGAGCAAGTCGATTAAGATACACCTGGACGACTTTCGGGCAGCCACAGAAGACGTACCTGGGCAGCACGAGCAGGAGACGGAAAACGGTCAGGACAGCCAAGCTCACGACGAGCGAACGAAGGTAGCGAGAGAAGGGGAAAGTGGTTCCAGATCTCCCGAGGAGGCAAGACTACCAGATGCCGGGGAGATTGTGAGGCCGTACTCAACATAGTTCACCAGGGGTCTCAGTCACGCCAATGGATCACGTAACAAGGTCATGATGTCCGCCACGGACAGCGACAGAGCGAGGAGAGAGAGAGTGAAGTTACTCCCAATGTAAATACACAGCAGGAGGAGATGGAACAGCATGCATAGGAGATTGACGACCAGGAGCCCCACGATGGCTCATGCGCTGACGAGCCCCCTGGTAAGGTCACAGCAGGAGATGGTAGTGCGGCACTTCAGGCCAGTGTGTCAGAAGAGTATGCATGGGGTCCGGTGACACCCGACATGCAGGTGTTGACAGGGGTAGTTCCGGTAACCCGCTACTGAGTGTCTGATGGAACAGCGCCGTCAAGCGTAACCGTACGAGCGAGAGAGCTGGGAACAGCATTGACACCACTGCAAGGAGCACGGAAGGGGAGGAGCTGGCCCTTTTCGTGGAAAATCCCACTATCAGCATGGCACGAGAGGAAGACCTGGAGGCATGGAATTAGGATAAGCCTACCAGAGTAACACTACCGGGTCGCAACCGGTCTCATCATCAGCAGGATGAAGAAGCAGGAGACGATGCAAGTAGTGAGGTAGACCGTGAGGGTAGTGGGTTGGCCAGCTCGGTACTGCTTCGACGATCGAAGAGACGAACACAGCCACTGAGGGAGTGCACCAATTGCGATGTTGCCACAGCGTGCTGCAGAGTGTAGACCCAGCAGCAGCAGAAGACCAGCAGACTGCCGACATGATGCCTAAGTGCTGCATCCTCGCCGCAGGGAGCCGAGGAGGTGCTCCTACTGCGAGTAAGTCGACTGCTGCAAACGGTCTCGAAGGGTGGTGGGGGCGGGGGAATTTGACGTCAGTGCGCTCGTGCACATGTGTTCTGAAAATAGAACCTGTCAAATATGGTTTTGTGTGTGTAGGAAAGTAGTTCGCACGGTTCGCTGGCCCGCCCAAACTGGCCAGCTCGCTGCAGCGAGAGAATTAGTTATACCACTGTGTTTTGAGGAGTCGGGTGTGCGGACCAACATTTCATGCGCTTGGGCGGCACATCAATATTTTGTAACCAACTACTCCACAGCAATAGATGTTTAGATTACCGGAACGTTGTGTGTTTTAGCCGCCCAAGACTTTCTCCGCTCCCCCATTTTCCCGAATTAGCAATGCCGGGAAGGCTTATTGTATCAACTTAATTAATTGTGGCCACATGCTGTTCATAACTGTGTAACCTTGCCGGCGGATGAAGCCCGGTAGTGTATGTGTTAATTGTTTCCTAGAGGAACGCCTTAATAAAACCTAGTGAATTAACATGAAGTGTCTGCACCTTCATTCGGGTTACCTATGGGCTATAGGGCCACGGACACCACCTATCCCGTATTTTTATTGAGTGTACTATGCAAGTGTTTCCAGTGTATTTCAGAGTGTTTTTATCTTCATGTAACTAAATATGGGCGTGTGAGTCGCCCTGAGACCTCACTGCATATAAAGCACGGTACAAGTTGGTATTTTATTGTAATTACGATGGTTGGAGCACCAGGAGGACACCGTCCATTGGCTGTCGGCACACGACCCGGAGAAGAGGAGTCGCTCTTTTGCAACTAGTTGATATTGTCACTGCAATACCTGGCATCCACAATCTGCCAGCAGAAGGTATGGTGAGAACTATGGTACATTTCCTACCCCAACTCCCTACCTTAAAAGTGCATCATTTTACTCCAACAGGCTACCATCAGGAGATTGGTGTAAATCTTTCACATAATCGTGATGTTCGCATACTTAATATTTCTAAATATAAAAAAAACTTGCTCTATACTCAGAAAAATGGTGTATTAGTCTATGAGCTTAATTTTAATCATAAATGTTGTAATTATCATTAATTTTTCACACTATAATTTTTAATTCCAAGTACTATATTCTTTTACAGCCATCGCCAAGAGCGCCAACATAATAATAAGCATACTGAAACAACCATCAGCTGGCACAATACTTTGGAAATGGAGGCGTTTACTGTGTACATGCTGTGTAGGTTGATCACCACGTCTGTCAAATTTTATTGAAGTTATATGAAACAGAGTACACCTGTACAGAGTATTCCTAGCAGCAGATGATACCATCAAGAAACACTAGCACCAAATATGGCAGATGTATAATATGGGAAACTTAGGCATTTTAACATTGCCAACATACGTGACATGCTAAAACAGTGCTCCTAACATCACGAATTGACAAATACCTGGGAAATTCAAATTTGCATGGCTCGGCATGCACAATTTAAGTGCAGTTGTCATCTCGTAATATTAAAATGCGTCGTTTTACCGAATGTAATATTATATATGCTTATTCATTTTACTATGCCATATTAAAAGAAGTATTTGAAGTATAACTATTATTATGTGAAACAAGGACAATCAGCTTTAACAGAATCATGTCACTGGGCACAGACTTAGATGATGCAAATTACAAATGACAAATGTTGGTCAATTATAAGTAAGACAATAGAGTACTAAATAGTATTCCATTTCTCAGATACATAACTGACTGCATGTATTCAATAAATTATTGAGAGTGGGGCTGTCACTAAACCCAAATTTCTGAGAAAAAAAAATCGGGAAATTAACATAACCATAATTTTGTTGACTGCAAAATCTGCACAACTTATCTGTGGTTTATTAATGCCAGAGTAATTAAAAATAACTCTACTTCAGTTAGTGATTTAACATTGTGGCTTTTATTAGCTCTATACGCAGTAATATCTTATTCATATTTAAGATAAACCTCGCATCAAAATAAGTTTCAGAAATATTTACTTACTGCTTTTTGAAGCTATTATTAAATTTGCAACAAGATAAATTGTTTACAAATTTCTATTCCTAACATACATGGATTTTGTTCTTTCTTCTTTCGTAGAAGGTATATTTTGGTTGGAAATACCCTACATTTTCAAGAGAGAAACATTTTGGGGAAATAATTTTTTTATGTGATAAAAATGTATACTGAATTTGTGTTTACGTTTTAAATTCCTGAATTTACCACCAAGATAAATGCAATTATCCAGCACCTTGCATTCGATTTCAAAATGCGTATTCGTGTCTAAAGAATGTCATCAGAAGGCGGTGGCCCATCGGTCGGTCCGTCGAAAGTTAAAGTTTGAGATATAATTGATGGATAGAAAACGTTTCCCTGCGATTGGTCGAAGATCACGTGACCGCCTGAGAGGTGTGACGGATGGTTGAGAGACCACATGTATAAATCAGTTTTGTCGTGCATTTATGCCACAACTTCACTGCCTCGAGTGAAACGCAGGCAGCTATGGAATACCCACTGACAGCCATGCTTCAACTATAAGTAACAGACAGTCACTTCTTTACAATTTGATTTGATCAGTTATGAAAATTTGAAGGGCTGTAATCAAAAATTACATACAAAGGAATATTCTGTAGTTTGGCACTATCTAGTGCCTGTTCATCAACAAAACATAACATCTTTGTAGTACAGAGCAACTCGGGGTTGGGGGAAATTTTAATTGAAATGGGCATACTGTCAAATTTGTAACTGTACTAAAGGCACAGTCGATTACAGAAGGGCAAGAGAATTTCTCCCTCCTTCCCTGCTCATATTTCCAAAGACTGGTTTGATAGACACTAATTGACCACTTTATCTTTTAGCAAGTTTTTATAAATTAGGGTAAACTACTCACCTCAACCCTTTTAAAATGTTTTATTTGTACGTATTTATGTAAAAGGAAACAGCATCACCCAAACATACCACACATAGTGAGACTGTGTTCAAAGTTACAATTTAGTATATCGATGACTTAATTGTAAAACCACGTAACTCTTAAAAAACAATTTTTGGTGTTTTTTGTACTCTATTCATGTCTAAAGTGTTCTGCGCACGTCTTAAAAACCATAGAACCCCAAAAAAAAATTTTAAAGGTCTAAAAAAATTAATTGGCAAAAGATGTACATATAGTTTAAAAGGGATTTTTGTTTTTTCAAACCTGGTAACACCCAGTAGCCATATTGTTTGCAATGCTGTTGGTGGTATTCAATGTAGTTCTGTGAAATGTATTTGTTTATTCCTTCGTTCTGCAGTTTTGACTAATTTATAGCTTATAAATTTACCAAGTGAGTACCCAAGTATTTTTATACAGCATAGTTTGGACTTAATTGTAATGATTTACCAGTAAAATAAGTAAATAATAAGCACTGGAGTTAAGGTGTTTGCAACAGTGTAGATGTTAAGGTTAGGTATCAGTGAACATTGTGTTATGTGTTTTCTAGACAGTAATAGTAATTGTTTCCTTTCTTACTTTGTAAACACTTTGTGCTTATTTTACTTATTAAGTAGTAGAATTTTACGATTTTCTATGATATTCGTAATTTGGTACATAAAATTTCAATATTTTTTTGAGCAACACTGGAATTTGTTGTTCTGACAATTCCTACTATTGGAGTTACGATATTTGAGAATTTCATTTTGCAAGGAGCTGCGAGGTTTGCTCACATGGCATACTTGCTATTTACACTACCACAGGAGTTAAGTGATCAGTACTGGAAAATTATTTTGCTTTACTGACCATATATGTTATTGGGTTTATTTCAGGTATGTCTTCTAGAGCAGACAAGTTTCTTAACTTATTGACATGCCAAATAAATGAATACTCAAATTCTTCATTGCAAGATCGGAATGATGCATGCTTAATGCACAGTAGGCCTATTAAGCCTACCAACATCATCATCATAGCCAAAGACGACAGGCCTTCACAGCTAAACGATAATTCCTCTGCTCAAGACGATCTTATCATTAATATGGTTAAAACAGCAACCATTATGACAAATCAACCACGGAATGATGCCAAAATAACCAATGACATCCATACTCAGAAAAATGATGACTGCACCACTGAAGCTGGCCCCAGTATACTTATGATTCAAGGACGAACCATAATGAAAAAAAACAACCTAGCAATGATGGCATCGTACCAACAGACAGTCCTACTCAGCACAATTATGGTTGTTCCAATGAAAGTTTTTGCTTGTATACCTACCGAACAAACAGCAACTATCATGACAAAACAACTAAACCCTGTCCAGACAAATGATTGCTCCGACGACGTTGATACTAACATACCTATATTTATTCTAGAGGAAAACGGCACATTTACCAGAATGTTTCCTGTTACTACTGAACAGAACAGTCTGGACTGTAATTTGTCTGCGAATAATTTATCAAGGATCAGTGAAACTGAAGCATTTAAAGTAGAAGAGCAAATTGAAAAAGATGTAGATATAATGTACGAAGATGACATATTAAATTGTGGAATTGGGATAGTAGGCCTACATCAGGAAGTACAAACTGAAGTTTTGGTTGAAACGCGCAAAGAAAATGTAATATCGGAAAATGATGAAAATCGTTCAACTGAGAATGCACTAGGCTCAACTGTAGCTGAAATTAGTAATGGAAATGCAGATGAATTACAGAATGAAAGTGTTTCTATTGCTGAAGTTCAAGAAGAAATGAACTCGCATGACCAGGAATACAATAATGAATTACTGGAGAAACGTAAAAGAAGAAAGAGGCACCAAGTGAAAGAAGAAGAATGGGTGCTTGAGAAAGCCGAGATATCACGCAAAAAAAGGCGAAGAATACAAAGGTATAAAACTCATAGACAGAAAATCAGTGTAATGTTGTTGACAGACAAAAAATAGAAATGAAAGAGGTAATGGGAAAATGTCCAAGTAAGAATTTTCATTGCAGATCTATACCCGAAAATGAAAGAGAAAAAATATTGATGGAATTTTGGAGTTTGGCGTGGAAAGATAATAGAATGTACATAAAAGGGATGACTGAATTAAACTTAACACAAAGAGCATGGGATAGGAAGAATGCAGGCTATTCACGACGAAAATTTTCGTGCAAGTTCCATTTTAAAGTAGGCAATATAAAACATAGGGTCTGCAAAAGGACATTCCTTGTAACGTTGCGATTGCGTGAATGGATGGTTCACAACTGGTTACGAGATGATAAGACACAAGAAAGTGAAGAGTTGAAGAATGAAGATAAGCCATTGGATATAGGTAATGTGGAAGAATGCAACTTATCCAGTCTGCAGCTCCTGATGGCTAATACAAGAAATAGGCAAGAAGTGTTTACAGCAAGTTGGAACCTGTTAAAAGATTTTTTGTCCTCACTGCCGAATGTAGAGTCTCACTGTTGTCAGTCTTCATCCAAGAAGCTCTACTTAGAATCGACACGGACATCAAAACTGCAACTTTATGTCATCTATTGTACAAATTGGCGTACAACATGATATCCCAAGCCACTCTCGATATGTTCCTTTCAAACCATTTGATGATTTAAATTTGGCTCTTTACAGGCCCAAAAAGGACCAATGCGACACTTGTAGAGCATATAAGTTAAAGCACATGAATGAAGATGCCTACAATGATCACTAAAGCAAGAAAGATTCTGCAAGACAGGAAAAAGAAAAAGATAAGAAGAATGAAGAGCATGTCTTTACAGTGGACCTCCAATCATTACTACTCTGCCCTAAATAAAATGCATCGGCCCTGTACTACAGAAGGAAACTCTCTGTACATAATTAATGTATTTATGATTTGAGAAGCCATGATGGGTACTGCTACACATGGAACGAAACGGAAGGAGACCTAACTGCAAATGAATTCTCAAGCATCCTATGTGATTTTATTGAGTCTCAGTTGCCCCTTCGCAACAGTCAAAAGAAAATAATTTTTCTTCACTGATGGGTGCAATCATCAAAACAATTGTGCCGTACTGGCCAATGCATTGCTACATGTAGCAAAAAAGACATCACAATTGAACAAAAGTTTCTGGAAAAGGGTCACACTTAGTTAGAGTGTGACTCAATGTACGCTACCATTGAGTGATACCTAAGACATAGAGACATCAATGTCCCAGAAGATTACATAGAAATATGTAAAAATGCAAGGAAACTTCCTAGTCCATACATAGTGATGTACTTAGATAACACATTCTTCAAGGATTACACTAAATCAATACCATATAAGTCTATAAGGCCAGGATCAAAAGCTGAGGATGCGAAGGTTACAGACATACGCTGTCTTAAACTGTCGGATGATGGAAAGATATCGTACAAGTTAGATTTCAAAGCTCCATACCAAGTTATTCCTGTATGTGACAACAAACCGAAAAGGAATCCAAGGTACTCCAAAACCCAAGATGAAACCTCAAGAGAAAGTTGTGAATCAACTCGAACTGGAGAATTTAACCTTTGGACTTTCATTCATTTGTTGATTACTTATTATGTGATTTGTGTTATCTGATGTAATTAACCATAGATCATTATTATTTCATTTTCCATTTGTTATGTTCATTTTTTTAAATCTAAAGTTAAACTGTATTTGATTCATACATGTGTTCATTTAGTAGCCTATTATTGAACTATATGATGATTTTGTCAATAAACAAAAAAACAATTTCTAATGTAGTCCATTGCAATCTATTTCAACCCTTGTCTACATAACATTTCAGTATTTTAAGAAAGAAATGAATATACAGATCACTTAACTCCAATCATATATCATTTGACACCATTTACAGAACACTTTAGTGTTGCAATCCTTTAAACCCCTAAAAGCATAACACATAACTCTCATAGGCAAATATTGCAGACCTCATTATTCCTATTTAAGTATTAAATACTATAAATTATAAAAATGTTACAGAATGAATATGATAACATATATTAGTACTACATTAATACATTCGTTTAAAGAATAACGTGTCTCACTGAAAAATCATGTTTTTATGTCGCATATAAAATTATAAAAAGGGCAGTTACGTGGCTTTACAATTTGGTTTTAAAAGGTTTTTAATAATTAATTTATTTTTCACTTTTTGTATCACCAATTCCTATTTTATCATTATAACGGTAGACCATATATACATGCATTTATACATTCGTAAGACTAAAAAGACTAAAAATGTGCAGTTAAACACTGGTGGCCCTTTCTACACTTCGGGCATATATATATATATATATATATATAAGTTAGTGAGACTAAAAGCACTAAAAATGTGCAGTTAAATACCGAATGCCCCTTCCACACTTCGGGCTGCAACCTGACTAACAGTGACGAAAAAAAAAATGAGGGACTGAAAATATTAAAAAAAGTATCAGTACATTTCTTTACATCCCTTAATTAGTTTTTATGACTATTACTATCTCTATGGCACACTGATCGTACATTTTTAATGTATTTACATGCTATATTTTTCACAAGTCACTCTTCTATGTATTCTTTTAATTCTCTTAATTATTTTAACAATTTTTATGAAAGCTTATCCTTCTTTGCAATTGTAACATCTAAACCTAATAAAATTGTATTTCTTACTTTAAAAATTAATATACATTTTTCTTAAACTAAACCTCGCGGAAGAGCTCCAATCAGGTGGTTAGATCAGGTGTCCAAGATCACAGGCTTGCCATTTCAGCGCACCATAAGGCAAGCAGATAACAGGTCAGGATGGCATTCTTTGATTCAAAAGTCAATAAGAAATCAAGATTGATGGGGTCACGTTGCTCAGCAATGAGCAATACGACTGAAGATGATGAAACTTCTTATCTCTATGACACATGTAAACACGAACCTTATTGTCGGGCGCAAAACCCACACCCCTGGAAGTATGGTAAGTGGTTGGGGGGTCGGCTAACCTAACTAGCCCCTTTCCCCAAGGAGGACTATTGATCCCCACAAGGCTCATTCCCACACTCCTCACAGTTTTCGCATAAATACGGACCTCAATTATTGGGCATATTTCTCCCCCCCCCCTCCGGCCTCCTCCCCTCGAATTGGGGGAGGGGGGCCTCCTTCTATTTGCGGGGAGGGGTTCGGCTACCTTTAACTCGCCTTTCCCCCTAAGGGGTACTTTCGATTCCCCTAGGCTCATTCCCACCTCCTCACCGTTTTCACATGAGATGTTAGACAAGGCAAACGGTAAGCTCCGGACAGACACCATACACACAAATCCGGACATACACCTAAGCCAAGTTAAATGAAAGATTGTAAAAATCACGCAGTTTTGTTCAGTATTGCAAATTGCGACTAGAACTCTTCAGAAAAATTTGTTTTGGAAAATACGAAATCGACGGCGACATATTAGAAATAAATATTTCGGAGGAAGTGGGGATGTCAGCTTTTTTAAGTGACAGATTTTTACTCTTCATTTTAAAATTTCGTTCAAGTTATAAACATGTTTTCATTGGTAAGTTGAAAAATTTTGAAAAATTGAGAAATATTACTTAATCTCATACTTTCGACTCATTGTTTACAACGAAAGCCTCATACTGTCTGATCTTATTATCACCATTTCAGTTACAGGAATACCAGAAGAATAATTTTTTAGTTTCCACTTAGAACTTATTTGCACAACTCACAAGGCGAAGTATTGAAAAACATCTTCTTAGTAAGTTGCGAATACAGGATAAATTTCATGGTGATTTAATTAGAATATTTTTGAAGTATAAGCAATTACTCTGCAAATGATAACACTGCTCATTAACGGAGTCGTTCAGTAAATAATTTTATATTTATAACTTTTATGTTATGTTGTCTGAGTCTTTACATAAGTGTTTTATGTCTGACGGGTGAAGAGGAATTTAGGAAACGTGCATTATGTATAGGCCTACCGTTTTTGTTGTTAGAAAACTTCACTTATTTGTATACTATTGTCTCTGGAATGTAAGCCTTACATGGGTTAGTGTTGCAGATTTATGTTTGCATGTTTTTCATGCTAGTCTGTTATTGGTTTCGTGCTGTTGGCTAGTTTTTCAAAGATAACAATTCTAAACTGTACTATCATTTTGATTTTTAAAAATTCATTGGAACTTCCATATTGTTGGTAAACCCTTGAGCTAAAAACGATTTTTACAACTTGATTTGTGGTGAATATCGATATTATATTAATATGCAGTATAATGCCTCAAGGGGTTTATGTTGAAAGAAACTAGGTAAATATGTCGATATGTTGCTAATGACAGCTCTTTTCAGTATTTTCAAAATAATGTACTACTTCTGTTCTGCATCAGTTTCTTCCTCTCCCGAAAATCAGAGAGAAAAGTGCTCTAATAATGGACAATATCTCAGAAGACAGAGAGGTCTTTGGGTAGGATATACGTTCCACTTTAGTGAGGTTTGAGTTATCACCAATCAGAGCCTCAGACAAATTGGAGAAACTGATCTAGTCAATAGGGTTGCTACTGAACTATGGAAGCTTGATGGTGGGTAGACGGGGTGCAATAGACGAAGCTCCTGTTGAGTAGTTCTGTGCCGTTGAAGACTTGGGTCCTTGCTGCAGTGTGTAGAAAATTCCAGTAATTTCAAAACATTATAATGAAATTATGTAATGTTAAACAGACACAATGTGTGGGCGATGTTAAGGCCCGATGTTGGGATTGCCCATAATTTCTATAATCTAATTGCTCAATAATGTGCACAGACACCTATTTTGCATGCCCCATGCTTGGTTTGCCGATATTTATAAAATGATGGTGTGTTGGAACAGATTAGCTTTACAGAAGATAATATATATTTTGAGATGGTATAACCCAATGATTATAAATGTGTGTAGTCAAATTAAAATAGTGTGCGTGTGAAGATCAGCACAAATCATAATAATGACTATTTCCTTCCCATGTCATAATCAGGACAGTTGATCGATATGCTCATATTATTAAATACATTAAAAAAAATTACTCAGTAAAATTCTGCTGAGATTGTAGAAAAGAATTACTTATAACTAACAAAACACAAGAAAACACTTTAAAGCAAGAAAATGAAAGTATAATTAAAGAAGTAATTTGAAATCTCAATCACTACTCACATGCGGCATATTGAAAACCCTTTTCAACAGAAGACATTTAATATTTAAGGATTCTGCTGTCACTTCTTAGAGAAAATAAGTTACTTCAAAATTAACTTGTGATAAAAGAAACAATTGATATCCCTAAAATAACCACACAATAGCTCTGATTAATTACAAGCATATAATTTGACTACCAAGCTTATCTGAAGAATAATATGAAGATTTTATGAGGGCAACCAGGCCTAGTTCATCAGTAGACCTTAAGAATCCTTAAAAATATATCTTTGTAATTTAATACCATATACTCGGACCCTTGGGCTTGCATATTATTAAATTCAACATACAACTTCAAGGTAAATAATTTGTTGACTGGTTAAATAATATAGAAACGTCTCATTTGAAGAATTTTGTAGACCTTAAGGCACAATAGCTGGTATGCCAAACTGCCTCAGAACACCAACTGGGAAATGCATAATGAATAATTCTCCTTCATGTAGATACTCTCCAGTATGTCTAGCAGCGATAACTAATACTGCTCAGTCTCAATACTGGAACCTCATCATAAAATTAAATTATCACATGACACATTAGTCATACATGCCACATCTGCATGGAGGCCATTTGTTCCTTCTCTGGTATCTTTTTATACAACATAAAATTTTCAGTCAAGTCCTTCCTAACAAACAAAAACACGTCTGCATTGTCACATTCAAAACTGTCAATCTAGTAGAGTGTGGATAAAAGTTGCAGTAATGTTTCTGACATAATTAACATTGACTGATTTAAATAAGTTACCATATGTGAAAATACATATCAATTGAAGTGACATGTTAAGGAATTTAAATTAAATCATTCAAATGAAGTTAATAACTTATGTTTACGATATTTAAATAATCATAAATAGTGTGTGTTGGAATTTAAGCATAAAAAAGAGCCATGTGGAGACTCCCTATAAGGAAACTCCGTACGACATACATCATCAAACTTACTAAGGCGCTCAACGTGATTCGCAGCATCAAATGTTGATTGTCCCGTAAGTGCCAACTCATACTTGAGATGATGATCTTCATAGCAAATACATACTTGACGCAAATTTTAACATGTGGCAACAAACAGTGCAAGCTTTGTAGTGTCCATTACAACTCGTTTTACCAAGTCTGCGGCTCGTTGCAGACAATTTGCCGCACGCTCAAAACATACCACAAGCACAGAAGGTGTGTCCATCATAACTTGTTCGCCCCGATACCCAGTAGTATAATAAAAGAAATATAAAAAACAACTTTTAATACCAACCTTTTATTTATAAATGCACTAAAAAGAGAAAAATTATTATTATAGTTACACAATTTGTAGAATTTGTAAGATGTGGTCGATCTGCCGTAATAAACTTTACTACAAATGAATATGTTGTATCAATTTATATTTAATATATAAAAGCGTGCCGCAATGTAGAACGTATAACTCATTAGTGTAAGCGTAGTAAGCACATATTTGCACAAGTCTCTTAACTATTCACAATTTAGAACGTATGTCACATTTGCGTAGGCATAGGAAGAACATATCGTGCGTAAGGCTCTTGACTATTCGCGCCAAGTTTCATATAGTAAATATAAATATATACAAACACATTAATTAGTAGTAAAGTTTATTACGGCTGTTGGATCACATCTTACAAGTTATATAAATTGTATAACTATTATAATTATTTTTCTCCTTTAATGCATTTATAAATAAAAGATTGATTTAAAAAGTTTTTTTACATTAATTTTATTTTTAACTTTTTAGTCTCTAACCATGTGTTTGTATCACGAATGTGGCTTTCCCTTGCTATGAAAGATCCCCATGATGTATCGTGTTCGACCAGTAGTTCGCTTTCATTCCGATGTGGGACATAGTGTAGGAGCAAACTATAATAATAGTTTTCAGAACCATTTGCCACTACAAAACAAGGCGCGCGCACAAAAGCAGTGACATTCCTAAACTCCATTTTACTGATACTCGATTATTAAAAAAAATTCTATACGACATTTACTGCATGTAGTTGTAGAGTTCCTATGGCCACCTTCCGGTTTCATCATCAGATCAGCTCAGTGGTAGCTTCTCATTGTATTGTAATTGGAACTAAACATGTATGCGAAATCTCATCTCAATTGTATAACTGGAAGTGGTTTAACATACATACACGTGAAGTTACATTATAAGCTCGTAACTTCCGGTTCCATCATCTGATCAGCTCCGTCGTACCATCACGTTGTATTGTCATCGGAACTACACATTAAAATCGACTTGCAAGATTTAACTGGATCGTTCAAACAAGCAAACTAATAAGGCAAGTTAAATAAAAGTTTTTAAAAAGTTTGTAACACATATGTTTTCACGGCAGTTGATATGGCCAGCTATCGATTCAGCTTGTATTGATGGACAGTATCGACCACACAATCAATATGAGACAAAAGAAAATTAAAAGCGGTTTTGGTTGGATGATTCTAGACATAGTCACTCACGTAAAACGAAGGAAGTACATTACTATATGGCAAAATATTAACCGCTAAGTCAAACGTTTTACACAGTATCCAATTACTTGCGGCTTCCTTCAAACAGCATACTGCTCGGCATCATGAAGAAACACAGACTGGCATGTGGGCTGGTGAGAGGGCTTTGCTTATTTCAGGATGAATATGAAATCACGAAACAATCAACTAATTACGGAACTATGATTAAACATACCCGAATACACCTAGGCGCGCTTCTCTCTTGGTCCATTTGGCCCAGAAACCAAGTGTTTCATCGATGAAACTATTCTTTACTTTAGATGCACTGACTCACCAATTGTGCATCCAATCTCCATTTCAACTGTCTTATCCACTCTATAAGTTCCCGAACAAATGCTAGGTGCGCTTCAGATTCGGTGCCAAATTCAAACACCACATTCAATCCATGCCAATTCATATTTACACTATATTTACAATCCGAAAATTCTCTTTCTCTGTGAATCACTACCATTTAATACTACGTTAACATGTTAGCTCTAGATGGAAACATTCTACAATACCAGACTCCTTCTGTCACCAAACAATGTGTAAGCCCAATGTGCCTTAACTCAAAGCAAGCACCCAATGATAAGAGCAAAATCAGAGGGTACTTTTTGTTTATAAACCTGGAGGTTATATATATATATATATATATATATATATATATATATATATATATATATATATATATATATATATATATACGCATCTTAAATAACCACATATTTTCGCCTTTGTCTAAAAAATTACAATATATTTTTTTAAAAATGAAATATTAATAATCACTTCAGAAAGTAGATGTCTGCCAATTGAAACGAAAGTATTGCATACACAATCTCCGGCGGGTGGCGTCCATAAAGTGTGAACTGCATAGCGAGAAGTGATCGTATGGGAACACATTCTTCTTGTAGAGATGAGCTCTGTCTGTCCTTGGGGATCCCATTTCCTCACCTTACGCAAACTCGCTGCACAAATAAAATCTGTAAGCATATAATCTGAGGTAGTTGAAAGTGTTATGCGTGCAGCATAGAGCATAGCTATGCACTGATAATGGTGCAAAGTAGGGGGAAGAGGAGTGCTGGAGACAAAGGTTATCCTTACAATCTCACGAGTCTCGTGCATGGCCTAACTAACCATATATGCACACTGGGCGAGGCTTAGTAAATGTTCTTAATAGATTTCCGCTAAAGTTTATTTTATTTTAAAGATTGTGGCCTTCCAAATAAAAGTAGTGAAATAATCTCTGTATTTTATTTCTACATGCTAAGAAACAAATTTTTAATGAACTGTAATTACAAATTTTAAGCATTTTTACCTAGAATTAGTTTTTTTTCTTAAATTTTTGCTATTGGTTTGAACAGTTACAGAGAACGTTGTCTTAAAATCGGCCACTGTTTAAAAATCTAGGGTGGTAAAATTTATGATTTACAGTAAATTTATGTGTGTATATATATATATATATATATATATATATACATACATACATAAAATTGAAGTATTTGAAAATTACATTCAATGCATGAAGACCTGTTCTTGTGTAGAATTATTTTCATAAATTTACTGTAAGTCATAAATTTTACTCCCCCAGATTTTTCAACAGTTGCGATTTTAAGACAATGTTCTCTGTAACTGTTGAAACCAATAGCAAAAATTTAAGAAAAAATAATAAATTCTAGGTATATATTTGTGAGGTAACAGTTATATATTTTACAGACTGAATACAAGATTAAAAATGCATTACTCTTCACCTGTTAAGTATGAAATTAGGTTGAAAATTATTACTAAAGAGTACCGTACTAGAACATAGTTTTTCTCGCCTAAGTGTTTAGCCAACACCCACACATAAACATTAATGCTCCCGTGGACGTGAAGACTACACACATTAAACATGTCAGTTTAAATTTAGCATTTTCATAAGATGACACGAGTGGAATAAAAAGGAGCGTCTGGCATAAGGACATGGGACACAGGAGCAGGAGCAGACCGGCCGTCATTTTGTGATTCATCATCTTGGATCTGGTGAAATTGAACTTTACCCTTTTCCTTTAAAGATCTTGAATGATCTTGAATCCAAAAATCCTAAAAAAAATTACCAAATAATTATAAAAATTAAAAAATCTACATAAAATTCTAAAAGAAATTCTAAAAAAAAATAATGAAAAATTTATTTCAGAAATTACTATAAAAATTTATTTTAAAAACCTACATTTCCGGCGGTCCCAACACCACCACCCTTGTCCTTTTCCATTTGTTATTTAATAAGTCAATTACTCGTGTTTGTTTTGTGTTCCCTTCCAACGTCCTTCCTTACCACACAAAATCTACTGTCCATTTATTTTTTGTATCGTCCACTAGAGCATACTGGAAAGTACAAATATTCCAGTACATAAAGTTTTAGGGTATTCCCGAGAAACATAATATGTAGCCTCAGTGACAGCGAATAGGGAAGCGACACAGGAAATTCCCATCTGTCATGCCCTTGTGAACTTCACTCGACGAATAGGTAAAGCGTTGTAGGCAATTTCCTTTGGCTGAGAGGCAGTTCGGTCGAAAGGCAAAGCATGGGGGGGGGGGAGGGGAGCTGGGTTCAGACGAAAGGCAAAACAGGGGGGAGGGGGCCTGGCCGTGGTGATGTGCACGGTTATGTACAAAGTTCAAGTTGCGCAACAGCCAATTGGAATGCTTAGTGGAGGCCCACTGTGGTGGGGGACTGTCCGGGGCAGGGATCTGGATGTGGTTCAGTACGTAGTTCAAGTCTGCAATGACGAATGGTAAAGCACAGTGAGGGCCAGTTCGTGATGGGGGCCGCGCTCGTGGTGCTGCATGATTCAGTTCAAAGTCCAACATTTTTTCAACAACAAAAGATAAAGCATGGTGGTGGGAGGAGAAGGGGCCGCCGTGGTACTGAGCACTTTTAGTGCAAAGTACAAATACAGTCATTACGAAAAGTTTCTATTCGGTACAGTTTACCGAGGAAGCGATGAAATATAACCGAGGTACGTGGCTATACATTTTTTAAAGCGAGATTATTAAATAAAATATCCACCTTTCAGCTTTTGAGGTAGCACAACATAATTTTATTTTTAAATACGGGGAATTTTTTTCAACTTGCGACCCACATACACCGCACTTAGCACCATATAGAAAAGCACTTAGCACTGCACTTAGTACCACAAACAGCACCACATGCACCTCAATTAGCACCACATTCAACACTGCACTTAGCACCACATACACCATAATAAGGGTTATTAATGGATCATTGTGGGTCCTTGTAGGTCCTTTGGCACCATTAGGGTCATTTATGGGTCATCATGGTTCATTAAAGGTCATTAGGGGCCATATATGGGTCATTATGGGTCATTTAGGGGTCATTAGGGCTCATTTATGGGTCATTTATGGATAATTATGGCTTAAGGGGTCATTTATGGATCATTTAGAAGTTACTTAAGGGGCATTATGGGTCAACAGGGGTCATCAAGGGTCACATATTGGTCAATTATGGGTCATTAAGTGTCATCTAGGGATAATTAGGGGTACTTTAGGGTCATTAGGGGTCAGTATTGTGAGGAGTCGGTATGTCAACAGTCAGTTGTGTGCTTTACGTGTTTATGAGTTCAAGCTGAATAAGGACGAAATATATTTTCATATAAAAAATTGTTCACTGGCAGGGCAACGATGAAAAGTTAGTGGTTAGCGAGTCGGTCACAAGATTTTGCATCTCATTTGGGAGGGGTCCTTCCCGGGGTAACCATAATGTACATTGTTTACGAACTGCAGAAATTTTTTTTCCGTGGCTACTTGCGTGTGAGATATTATTATTTCCGCGTAGATTGTTACAAAATGACTTTGGTGTGAGGGGTTAAACATTAAGAATTTTTTCTGTATATGTTGTTTCACATGTTATTTGTCTGTATATACTCATGAATGATAAAATAAATATTTATGTTAGAATTTATATTTCAAAAGCCAAATATTCCAAGTATTGTTATCTAGTGTGAAGTTACCATTGTAGGAGGGATGCTCGCTCTTTCCCAGGCTCCAGGCTGCCGCGCTCTGACCGCAGCTTATATTGCAGGAAGAGAAAAGTACAACTCACGCCTGCCAACTCGTGAATACTGCACGTGGTACCAACCCGTATCTGCTGCCGTCGTCGCTGCTGGGACTGAAACGATATCTCTTACATATACAAGGGTCACATATCCTTAAAAAAAGTCAATGGTGGCTACAATTTATGTTTCTCGGGGATGCCCCGCAACCTGACGTACTGGAATGTTTGAAATTACCAGTGCGCTCTAGTGGACGATACTAAAATTAAATTGACAGTAGCTGTTGTATTGCGAGGAAGGGGGTTGGAAGGGGGCGGAGGCCTGTCGACTAATAAGCGAATGCGGGTAATTGACCAATGAACAACCAATAAAAAACTGACAAGGATGGTTGTAATGGGACCACTGGAAATGAATGTTTTAAAAATAAATTTTTATTGACAATTTTAATTAATAGTTATTAATATTATTAAGACAAATTGTTAATAATAAATTTTTAACAATTTTATTGGGCTTTAAAAATAAATTTTTTAAGTTTCTTTAATATGTTAGGGTGTGGCGATCATTACAGAAGTTGACAGCAACAGATCAGTTTCAACAATATTTTATTTTCAGACTTCGTTGGAACTAAAATTTTACCTTTTATATAACAGAGAGTTACATCTATTAATTTAAAAACCTCAAGGAACATTTAAATTAAACTTGGTATGGGCGTTCAGCACATTGAACCAAATCCAAAGCCATGACAACGATAAGATGATTAAAAGATTACACACGTTTCAAACTAAATTAATGCTTGAACATGAGGAAAAATACATTAAATCCTCTACAATATTAAAAGCTCCCAACACCCGGAGCACTGAGACCACAGTTTAAGATAACGTATTATCTTTGGGGCACCAAGCGGCCAGTAAAGTCTAAAGAGGTAAAAATGAACTTGAACAACACATTTAAAATACATTTTAAAATATCTGAAAGGTTTACCAATTCCCATAAGGGCAAGCAGATGAGTTGCCAGGAGAATTCACTAGCTGAAGGGAGTCGATGTGGTCCTGTCAAATGCGCCATTACATTTCCAGGCGACTTGACACAGCAAAAATCAAACTTGAGTAATGCAAAACTATTAAGAGCTATTACACAGATTATTAAATCCGCATCGAGAGAAAGAAAGTTAAGCCAAACTAAATTTCTAATCTGAAACACTTCCTAATCAATAATTATTTAGAATGCTGAACTAACAACACAAATCAAGCAATTCCATTACTATTCACATTGTAATTATATTATTTCAAACAGGACCCCACCTGTCGTTGCCCCTCGACCATCGTCTGTTTCAACAAACATGTCAGGTACCCTGATAACTATTGTAGCACCTAACTTCCAACCGAAATCCCATGTCTGGGATCGGAGCAGCATTGTTACAAGTGTTTCCTAAATTCTGGTCGGAGTAGAAGTGGCCGAAAGCGGAAAGAGCGACAAGGCTCACTACTCGGTATTACACTTCAGCTAATCACAGAGAAGCACGAACGTGCATGCTCGGAAAGGTGGAGATACGAAAGAGGAGGGAAGGAAACAGGAGAGGGGAAGAACCCAAGGCGATGCGAAGGTGGAGCAGTGACCAATACTTTATTATACACAGCACACTCTATACCGCGCATGTTTTTTAATTAATATTTTTTTGGTTTCAAGGCCATTCAAGGTCAAAGTCAAATGTTAAGGTCAGCCAGACCCAATATGACATTTGGGTGACGTCACAACATGATGGCCAGCTGGCTCCTGCTCCTATGCATTGTGCCCTTATGCCAGACTCTGCTTTTATATTATACTGAGGTATGGAACTCTTCTTTCTTATATGCTGATAAAGTACAGGATGTTTTGGGCAAGGATTTTTCTAAGGTTAATTAATAATGTTTCCAACAATAAGCACGTGACGGGCGATGGTGTGTTATCATCATTCAGGGGCACTTGCTAATGGATCATTTTAGGAGTACGATGATGAAGTTAACTTAGCAGCGTATGTGAGAATCATTGTTCATTTGAAAGTACATGCTACTTCAGGAATTAATGTGGGTGGCTATATATTTCGTTTAGGATGCTGTACCATTCATTCAAACTTGTTTCAGAGTGTAAGATTTTCCTGAAGAGAAATTTTCAAATATCCATTATTTTGTAAGAAATTTTTGTGATTTTCTGTGAAATTGAACTTATACAAAAATTACATATACAAAAACAAGAAAATATGTTCTTTGGTACATATATTTAATAAATAACACATACAAGATTTCATAACTCGCAGCCAGGAATCGTTTTACTTGTACAACATGTTTCGAAGGTTGAGAAATATATTTTAAATTTAGTTTTGGAAAAACTTGTTACATGGGAACTTGAGACCAGCTACTCTATATCATGAAAATGAGAGTATCCACCTGGATGCCCATGCGGAAAATGGATGACTTAAAATGAATTACAATTAACCCCTACATACTGTACTGGACTTCACTCAGTGCACCCTGGACAGGTGCCGTGTATTCTTGTTTGTCTACATTCGTACCGAGTTCAAATGTTTTCTGTTTTACACTTGTTGATGGTATTAAGAAAGTGCATATTGAGTGCAAGTTTGGCCACGTCTTCAGAATCTGCTGCATTTTGAGCACAAATGAGCAATGAGAAACAAGCAATACTTTTAAGAAAATATAATACACTTGCACTTTTATGGGTTTCAGGGTGTACTGAGTGCACATCCAATGAAATCAACTGGAAAATTCTGTAATAGAAACATAGGCGATGTACTGCAGAGAGTAGTTTTTCTCCTCCGAGGTTATTTGTTCAGAGTACTTATTATTCTCCTTAGAGTACCCAAATGTAGGTAGAGAAGACCAAACCCACACTAGACAGCGTTACCAACATTAACTGCTGTAGGCTCTCTTCTACTAAGTCCTTGGGCTAGGGGACAACCACTTCTGTGGTGGGCCGTTAGATAAAGGTTGGAATCTTGTCCTGAAACTTCATGTTAGAGCCCACGCTGCACCTGAATGCCAAGGAGAAGTCTGGCGACTGGGCGAGGATGGCATTCACCCTTAACAGACACAAAACACACACTTAATCCCTTATGTTAGCGAAACACAAGTGGCTGGGAAGACAGACACAGTTGTACTCGAAGATTTGACACTCACAGTAATTATTTGAATGTGAAGCTGTATGAATATTAGATTAGTAATTTTAATCAATCCCTTTGTATCTTGTGTAATTAATCTGACCTATATTTTAACTCTTTCACTGTAGTTTTAAAATTGGTAATTTCACCCATGTAGTGTTAAAATTGTTACGTTTTGATTTTTTACTGATGTGTAAATAATTGCAACATGATGTAATCAATTCTTTTATGTGACTGTAGTAATAAATGGTGATATTTTTCAAACATGCTGCACATAATAAATATTACACATCATGATTCAAAGAAAATAACTTTTTGGACTTTGTCTCAGGATGTAAGGGATATTGATACTGACAGTGTTTGAGAGCAATTAGTACTATTACACTTTCACATATTAAAAAAATTCACGTTACGATAGCACAGTTGAGGCGATCAATCTCCGTGTAGGAGAGTGACTACTGTAATGGCCATACCATTAGGAGTTTCTGCATATTCAGTAAATGATGTTTGCCTTCAGTTTGTATCGTAGATATTATATCCCAGTACTGGGCATTCTGCCTATTTAACATGAAGCTTAGAAAACAGTCTTCACAAGCACTAAACCATGTAATTTGTTTGATACCACAGTGTAAATTCATGTTTTTTCTGTTTCTTATGACATATTTTCTTGATTTAATATATTTGCTAAAAAAAACTCACATTTTCGGTCAGATTGGCACATCAGAAATTGGTTGGTTGCAACTTACGCCTTAGATCATTTTATTTCTTAGCCAAGTGTACCGATGCTTGCCCGGATGATTTATAAAACCAGCGGAAGCTGTCAAGGTCAACAGATGTGGCCTGAACATATAACTTTTTCTTATTCCCTCTTTTCGTATTTTGCAACATTAAATTGAATTCGGCTGTCCTATCTCCTACCCGCAATTTGTTTCTGTTTGACATTAACTTTTCAACATAAACCCAACCACATGCATCTTGCATTTCAAGTGCCCTACTGTTCCCAACTGCTCGTCTACCCCCTTGGCCGCATTCTACCATAGCGACCACCTCACCCCATTCCAGTAACAGTTGTATATTTTCCTTCCATCATGGTCTCATCCCAGTTACAATCACATGCTCGTCGGCATTAAAGAAAAGGAACTGATGTGTAAACGTGTAACCAGTCAAGAGACTATTTTTACGAGTAGAAATTGTTCCCAAATTTTTTCCCCAGAAAACCGCGACTGAAAAAGGGGAAAGGTGTTATAAGTGGCTGATGTTATACCTGTGCAAATATAGTATTAATAATTACCTAAAATTAATCTTCTGGAAATTATTTATTCTTTACACTGCAAGCAGTATTTTTCACAATTAGTAGAATTTTCAAACATCCCGCAAGGTTTGCTAGTAAAAATGATTCCCATTGTGTGTGCTGAGTGTCCTGTACTGGGAGTAAGGTATTTAACAGTAATCGGCGAGAACATACTGTATTATTATCTTGTACCTGACTGGAAGTGGCAGCTCTAAATGAAGACTCACAGTAGCTGGCCTGTCCCACATGGTTTGCTTTTCGCACGATGCCTATGGAAAGGAATATTATGTCCATATAAAACAGATCGTGTAAGCTGAACACTCAAATAGAAATTTCATTTAACAATTTTACAAAATGTATGTTCACTGAAGTACATTAATAAAAAAACTTTTTAATGCAGTACAAAATTGTTGTCTTTCCTCTTCGAGTGAGATAAGGAATTTAATGTCAATTTGTGCTTGTATTATGATGTAACGTGAGATCCTCAGACATTGGTGATAAGAATGTCTTGTTTTCAATATGCTGAATCACATGAGTCAAATGGGACCATGGTGGCTAAATGGTTAGGTGGCTCGCCTCCCACCAAGGTGAATCGGGTTCAATATTAGGCCGAGTTACTCCCGGATTTTTGCAAGTGGGAATCATACCAGACGATGCCGCTGGTTAGCAGGTTTTCTCGGGGATATCCCGTTTCCCACGCCCCTCCACTCAGGCGCTGCTACATACCTCAAACATCTTCAACGATTCTCAAGACCTCACTCTTAAGAGCCGCCCAAGTCTTTTCACTTACTCACATGAGTCAATATTTTAATTCTTAGAAATTTTTTTATATTAATTGCAATAACCTGTTAATACAACCCTCATTATCACCAACTGCAAAAATTCATATCCCTTGTACTTTATATTAAAGATACTGGAACTGGAAGCTCCCAGAGGTTTACTGTACATGTTTGGGGCGGCTTTACATTTTCGTCAAGTATACCGATCTATGGAGCTGTCAGAAGTAGAATAATGAATCTAGGAGTACTGCAGGAGGTAGATACTTCTAAAATACCACCTATGTTGGAACATTGAGTGATTTCAAATGTGCCAATAGTGGCTAGAACAGGTACTGATAAAATGTTTATTAACTTCTCAACTATGTTGGGGATAGGTTTCTTGAACTTAATTCTGTACAGTACTTGGATAGAATCTACTGTGGTTCATAAGTGTTTCAAATTGATTATTTTGTCATGATATACTCAAGCATAATCTGAATACTTTCAAATCCACTCAAAGACGAAATTACGTCTGTCTTACATTTTGCTGTAACTAATAATAATGGAGAACAATTTAATATATACATTTAAGCCACATACTTGTATCTAACTATGGAACATACTGTGAAATTTTGTTTTAACTTTGATCCAAATATGTAATCACTGCATGTGAAACAGATTTGACTGTTAACCTGCAATAGCTCTAGTGTTCTACTGTCTCCTCAAATATTAAAAAAAATTGTAAGAAATATTAAGTGAGTAGTATAAAGAGCACAACTGACGATACTATCACAATGACTTATGTCCGTAACATTCAACAAAGGATTTTTAGTGACTGTGCGTTTATTCCACTTCACTTTTCCTTTAATCAACATGGAGAGTGAAATGTTCCATTCTATAGAACATACTGTCAGGAGACTGCATGAGTGAACTTTAAAATGGGCATGGTTTGGATTTCATGACCTATTATTAATAGATTAGATAAAATCCAAGAAGATGTAAAATGTACCAACAGTGTTATTTTCAGCCCTTTTTGTTTCTAAGTTACACAATCTACTAGGAAATAGTTTTACCTGCGCTATGGCCAAGAAGAACAGCTGCAGCTCTTTTATAGTCTTGTGGTGGCTTGTGAATACCCTGAGCGCCATGTTGAGAGCGGCCTGGTCGCTGGTGAAGTCGTTCGCCAATAGCAAATTACTCCTCTGCAAGCAACATACGATGCTCCATGAATTATGCATGGTAAGTCAAAATCTCATTATCCCCATATGTGTTTTTCCCAAATTCATGTAAGCATAAATAAGCAGTAGTATGATAGCAGAGAGTATTAATCAGATGCAGCTATTAATAACCACCTTATTCCAATGTGTCTGTGTGTACATACTCATTTTAATAGCAGAGGATTATTCACTTCCATTTTTCTCAACAATGTTGGAGTGATTGAAGTAAATACATTTTGAATTGAGACTTTAAGTGTGTTGGCTGCTCCGTAATAGCTGGTAGCTTTCTTCAGTTTGATATACCTTTATAAGGTCAGAACTTCATGGTAGTCACTTGTAATTGTGTAGAATCTCTTCCAATACTTTTATCCAGAAACACTTCTTTACGATATTACCTTACGCAACTGCATAATATGCTGGTGAACCATTCTGATGGAACCAGATGTGAATAAGACGATCTGAAGACCAGTAGATATAGATACCTATATATTTTATTTTACCTATGTTTACTGTTTGCTCATTTTGTAGAAACTTCTGGAGCCATGTGCAGCATCTGATTGTCAACACACATGTGGAGAAAACCAAATTACTTCCAGCATGCACAAGATGAGGACCTCGAAAGCAGTGGTTCTTAGAATGGGGGTATGCAAAAGATTAGTTGCTAGGCCTCGATGGGATAAAACGAACAATGGCTACATTGAAGGACTGGTGGATTTTAATGTTGGGGGAAATGAGTGGCCTACGAAAATGTAATGGATTCGTCACTGTGTGAATGTAAGGTATAAGTAGACTGACTTCCAATGGAGCACTGCGTCATACTGTACAATACGCAGAACTTAGTAGAAAGTAGCATACACAGTAATGTAAGAATGACACAATAGTACATCATGACACAAAATAATATTTTGTTATAATTTACCTAATTTAATGTTTAAACATGTCAAATACCTACCAAGAACCTTTTTAAAAAGCAAAATTTAAGCATATTTCCATTTTGAATGCTTTAGAAAGCATATTTTGCAAAAAAAAAAAAAAATCAAGAAAGACCACTATAACAATTATTTTATTTATATTTAATAAGATAACATTAATCACGTTTAAAAATATTTTTTATAATTATTGATTTATGCACAGTTGTTATAGTTATAAAAATAATAACTTTCATGACTGATGTTGATTAATTTATTATATTTCAAAATATAATGCCATTATTTATGCCTTGTTAACACTCATTATAATCTAGCATTAAAAGCAACAAATATTCCTGATGTTTTTGTAATACTGAAATCACACAAACCTGGTAGACTAATATGAATTTGTTTTTTTTAAGGGCTATAAGCACCATAGTAAGAGCTGTGTGAGTCAACAATACGTTGCATTGCTAATTGTTTGTTCCAGTGTACCCAACTGAAAATGCAACCAGTGCTTCAGTTATAAATTTGTTTTCCATTTGATGCATGAAGTGCGCTCATGTACGGAACATGTTGGTGCAATGGTATATTACTGAATAGGTTTACATTAATTTATTCTGGGTTTGCTCATCATCGGTAGGGCAGGAGTACAGTTATTAATAATTGTTTATTGTAAAATATTTGTCCACCTGCAACCACATGTTTGGGTGTAGACCTACCATTTTAAGATGTGTATACATATGCAGCCAGTTTTGTATGGAACTGTCTGTAGGCTATTCACGGTAAAGTGAGCACATTTTAATGCCCTCCCAGCAGACATAATAACTGTGTTTAATTGTGGAGTTAGACGGTAAATTTTGAGAGTTATTAAATGTATATACTGTTTTTATTAGTCACATGGTAACTTTTATATTGAATATTAACAACGTGATAGAAACAAGCTGAAGGGAACTTTTTAGAACGTCCTTGAAAAATGCTCACTTTACAGTGAACATCCTACAGTTAGATACACTGTCTTACAATTTAACTAAACAACATTAATTTACCAACAGCGAAAAGTGAATATATCACCATATTTGTGCTGAAATTGTGTACAGAAAGAAATAATGTGACGCTGAACCATCGGGTGTTACTAGATAGTAAATGGGATATTCTAGAGCAGTGCAATTTTCGATGAAAAAACAAGAAATTACTCCAAAATCAAGCAAAATAAGGTCAAAATCAAGCAATATTCTCAACCTCTAGCAATACGAATTTTCGATTCCCAAAAACAAGCAATTTTAAGCCAGAATCACGAAAATTTAAGCCACAAACAAGCAAATTTGTTATTTTATTTTTTACAAATGGTCGTTTGCTCTTTGTACAGATTTTTAAAAGCATCAAATTTGACCCAAAAACATGCAAATTTTTCGATTTAAGCGACTTTTTCATGTTTTATAGAAACCTCAATTATGCACTTATATTATGCACTTTTAAGCCAAAACCATTATTAAGCAAATTTAAGCTAAATTCAAAAATCAAACAAATTTAAGCCAAAATCAATAGAAATATGAAATGAGATATTTTATAGGTGAAATTTAATGGAATTTATAAATTTTTTGAGAATTCTAAATTATATATTGATTATCCATTTTTCATTTATTTTAAACCTTTATATACTATAAAAACTCGAGTATGATTTATTAATTTTAAAGCATTTTTATCTAATATATTTAAATAGCTATAAGGTAATGTAATTTTATACTTTGTATCTAGAATACAACTAATTTTTTCCTCCAAATTTAGATTTGTACAATTGAAATTCGGTACCAACATACTTTTTATATTTTTCTAGATCTTGTAGTTTAGTCAATTCAAATTAATAGTTTAACTTGTTAAGAAGTGATTCCATTTTTTGTGTTATTTATAAAGAGACAAATTTAATAAGAAAAAGAAAAAAACAAAACATTTGTATAATATTTAAAGTTATAAAAATTTTTCTAATTATAAATATATTTTCTTATAAATTAAACAACATAATTTATGATCTCTTACGAAATGGAAAATAATAACATTTGTAAAAAGTGCAACGAATTATTATACATAGAAAATTTTTACTACCACAAAGAAACTAAGTACAAACTTAATTCAATATGAAAAGATGTTACATTGAAAATTTCAAAAATAATTTTTACTTAAAAAAGGAGAAAGTACTGTGTGAATGTGGAAAATACATTAATAATGTACTTCTCAAAGTGCATAAAAATAATAAAGCACACAATACAACATTAGATATTCTAAATGAAATTCAAAATGTTAATTATCCAACAAAGACATGCACAGCATGTAATGAGAATAAATAAGAAAAATTATTCTCCATTGATAAAAGAACTAAGGACAAACACACTTAACTATGTAAAAAATGCTTTAATGAGAAATAGAATCATAATAAGAAGATAAATATTTAAAAAATTAAAAAAAATTAATTACCTATAATTTAAACACTTTTTCAATTTCATTCCTTTATTTATATTGATTTTATATTTCATTATCTTTATATTTCTGTAATACAATTAAATTTGTATTCTTATAAATTAATCAATTATCAATCATTTATACCTTTTACAATTTCATTCCTTTATTTATATTAATTTTATATATTTTAATTTTCTGTTTAGTTTTCGCAAGCTTTATTATTTTTTTCTTTATAAATAAACAATTGAAAAGGTCTATGAGTAATCTAACTGTTGAGTTGAGTTGAATGAGATCGAGGGAGTTGAGAATTATAGGTAGAGATTTTAAAATTAAATATGTATACAAGTTATGCAAAGCAGATTTAATTAGAAGTATTATACTATTCATTTTAAATCAACAAATAGAAAACAATTTTGCGTATATACCATTTTAATATGTCAATGTTAAAGATCTGTACAAAAAGGATAAAAAAGTATTAAAAGAAATATTTCCATTCTCTAATAACATATTTGAAAAGCCAAGCAAAGTAAATAGAAGAGTCAATAAAAATTACAGAGTTAATATAGTTTTTAAAAGTAGAATATCAACATATAACATTCAAAATAGCTTTAATTTAGTAATTATAAAACATGAATTACTTACACAATTATCTGAATTTCAAAGAAGATGTTCAGGATGGACACAAGATAAAATAATTGGAATACAATTAGCAATAAATAAGTATAATCCATTAGATGGAGCATCATATATTGAACTACCAGAAGCAATTAAGAATAGAAAAGAATGTATTAATGTAAAGAATTATGATGAAATGTTTTCTTTGGGCACTAAAATCTGCATGGTTTCCAATAGAAAAAGATTTACAATGTGTAACTAAATATAGAAATGTGGGTCTTAATATTGATACAGTAATATATAAATATGAATATCCTATTAAAATTAATGATATACCAAAAATTGAATCTCAAATTGATTATTCTATAAATGTATACTCAATTGAAGGAAAGTCCACAGTATATCCATTAAAACTTACTAAAAATAAAAAGATTAAGCATATAAATTTACTTTAATTCAAAGATGCTAAAAATTTGCATTATTGTTGGGTTCAAGATTTATCGAGGCTCCTTTCAATGCAGAAAGATAATCATAAATGTAAACCTTATATATGTAATATGTATCTTCACTTCTTTTGTGACTTATATTTTAAAAAGTTGATATATTATCATTAGCAGATATATTTGAAAATTTTAGAGAAACATTTATAAATGGATATGGTTTACATCCTGCATGGTATTTTATAGGACCAGGATAGTCGTGGGAAGCAATGTTAAAAATGACTAAACAACCATTAGATGTATTACATTATTATGATATGATTTTAATGATAGAAAAAGGAATAAGAGGTGGAATATATCTATGTTGTAAACAATATGTTAAAGCAAATAATACACATTTGGAAGATTTTTATCCAAATCAAGAGTCCAACTATTTAGCATATCTCGATTGCAAATAATCTTTATGGATGTGCAATAGCTTGTTTTTAGCTTAAATTTAAATGATTTAACTTAAAATTATTTCTTTTTGGGAATACAAAATTGGTGTTGCTACTAGAAAATTGCTTGATTTCGACCTTATTTTGCTTGCTTTTGGAGTAAATTGCTTGGTTTTTCATAGAAAAAAAATGCACTGTGCTAGATCCCATTTACTATCTACTGGTGTTACTGATGTTGTACGGTGTCGTCTCTTCCCCTCTCTGCCAACCGACGGCTGGGATGCTGAAGTCACCCACTTGACTATTAGGGGGTTGATCTGGCCGTTTTTGGAATTTCGATTACGGAGTATTGAACACGAGGAGGGGCGCTAGTGGAAATTGGTATTGTTCGCATACGAGATGGTGTGAAACTAGGTGTTATGTTCAGGCGTCTTACCACCTTTTTGGTGACTGAGGGCCGACTAAGTGCAACTGGTTTCCTCGGTGGTGTGGGAGGCAATAGCGAAACAGCATGTGGGATGTGCCGGAGAAGACTTATCTTCCCTCTAGTAGTGTAGTTGGTGGATGTTCTCTGCCGAGCAGCTTCCTCTCTCTTCCACATGTGTACTCGGCTGACACACTGGTCACTGCCTGTCAGACCTGCAACCAGGGATAGTCCCTGTTTAGCTGCTCTATGCCCTGTGGCGAGGAATAAGGGGGTTTATAGTACAGAGAGGTGCGCAGTGGATGTATCGTAGGGGTAAGCATACACCGAGAGGAAGTATGGTTAGCCATGTGGATTGGGTAAGTATCCCAGACTACTGGTCTCCAGCAAGTGACTTGGTGGGCGGGACATCGCCGGCCTACCCAAGCACTTGACAGAAGTCATCAGTAGCAGGACTGCTCTCGTGTTACTCAGGAAGGTGGGACGTCGCCATTGATCCAAGAATCATGTAGAGACGGTTCTCCCCGAAGGTGAGGTAGGAACAGAGGTTGCGTCTCGTGCCTGCTCCTGAAAGAATGTTGGAGAATCCGTGGACGAAACAGGAGGTAGCGGGAGCAGGTGGAGCAAGAATAGTTATCTCGAGTTATCAGCCAATTCGAATTATGCCTGTTTATCGCCAGAACAGGAAACACACATAACCAGCCTGTGTCCCGATTAGGGCCTAAAGGGACGATTCTAGGATGTCAACCAGAGTGACATCCAGACTTGGTAGACGTGTAGGCGTGGGGGAGAGGGAGACCCCAGTCGTACTCTCACTCGTACTCAGGTGTGTGGCTACTAGGTAGCTGAGAAGAGCAGAAGGCTTCGGTGAGCTGGTGGATAGCGTGAAGATCTAGACTGAATAAACAGTATCGTTAGTGGTAAGCAAAGACTTATGTCATCGGTACGCGGTCGGGAAGAGTAACGCCCTACAACTCAGCCACGTGAGACAGTCAGTGGTTGAAGCCAGTACGTGGTTGGGTAGAGTGACGCCCTATGACTGAGCCACACGAGAAAGCCTCGAGATTTTTTCTAACCTACCTTGAAACTAACAGGAGAGTCGGGGGTCCTAGGAAGGGATAGAACTTAAGCGAGTCTCGGGGCTGAGCCCCATATGACTAGGAATGCAGAGAAGATTATAACTACAAGGAAACGTGATCGATGTATTACTGAGGCTGGGTAAACATGGCCGCGATTAGGGCTATGGTTTCCTCCCATGCTAACCTAAACTTATTTACAAAGGTAGGAGGAAAATATGGTACAGGTACCGTAAAAACCCATTGACAGAAAGGAATTGCAAAATTGCATGCAACTTATGAAGGAGAAAAACATGTCTGCTAGAATCGAGGATGAGAAAGGATAACCTTTATTGAAAGGGTGTTTGAAACACTAGAAAATAATGATTGGACGGGAGGGCTGTATTTCTTTTGTTGATCACGCTGATATCGGTTTATTACCAGAGGATAGGGAATGGGAGGTACCAGCCACCCCCCCCACCCCCCGAAGGGGAGAATGCGGAATTGGGCATGTCCCCTCCCGTGCCGCCAGTTGACATCAGAATCATAACAGAGGGAAGAGAAAGGAGGTAGTGGGCGAGCCAAGTTGTCGTGGGATGAACATCGTGCTCGTGAAGACTCTCCGTGATCTGCCCACACCTGCTGGACCAGCGAAGGCGAGGTGCTTAGGCGAGTGCGATGGGACCATGGAAGCTTGAGTGCGGCGACCATTCCTCAACTCGTTGCATCCCCAGGTGGTGGATAGGGAATCCCCAGGCTCTGGGGTGGCTGGAAATATTAAAATCCAAGTTCGCGAACCAACTGGCCGGTGCGAGAGCACAGTCGTCGTGGACGTCGGGAACCTGGGCAGCTCAGTGCGAGATGGCAAAGCGCATCTGCTGGAGGTGGTCCAACATTCAAGGCGGGGAGGGGTATCTCGAGGTGTTGAAAAATGCGAAGTGTACCGATCCTCACTTCTGGATTATGCGGGCTGTCGACTGTGGATGCGTGATGAATGGATTGGAATGCATCGGACCTTGAAAGCACCCCGATGTCAGCCTTCACTCCTGGGCCAGCAGATTCGCCACCATCACTGGAAGGGCCCGAATGTCTCGCTTTTCCCAGACCGACGGGCTATTATGGAGGAAGTGGAGGGGATGGCTCACCGAATAACTCTCCCTTCACCGATGCGGTGGAGACCCTGGCATCGGCGCGGAAGGGCGAATATGGAGTCGGTGCCATGACTGCGCTGTCCGGTTTTCCGACGCACTCGACAAGAAGCAGGGGGGCCCTGCATCCAACAGTTGCTGTCAGTGCTGCAGTGCTGGTTCGCCTGTATGGCAGTATTAACAGTAGCTCAAATTCAAGGGCGCCTTCACCCACACGATGACTGGCATCAGCGGGGGGGGGGGGGGCTCTTCTTTCCCCCACAATACACACCAACTGTGATCTCATTTCATTTCACTCCGCATGAACCAACATAAGTCTTTCTTCTCGAACTAACAAATACCCTACTTTATCCATCCCTAATCCAGTTGAAAGGATTTGTTTTTATCCTCCGCGACTGTCGCACAGAATTTCCATGGTCCTCTCCGCTTTGTCTGATTTGCTATGTTTTTTCCATTTAGAACTATAACTCTGCTTAGCCACGATGCATGAGTCCATTATAATAACTAAACCTGACCTAAGGCGTATAGGGCTTGCCCTGAGATATGTCACATTCTCCAACCGACTTAGCTACTAACATGCATGCCGGAGAGCACACAGGACTGTGAAGGTGCTCATGCTGGCGTAGCGTGATTTGGGGGCTCGACAATAAAGAAAATGAGGTAGTGGAGACTCCCTAGGCGGAAGGCCTTTAGCGGGCGTTGGTATTTAGCGGTGACGACGCCCATGGCATGTCAAATGTAACCACTGAGCAATTGTTGGAAATAACCTGTGCATGATGTTATCCATAACGCCTGGCAATCATGTGCGCGCGCGCGCGCGCGCACACACACACACACAACTTAACGGACCACCATACATTAAAGTTTACAAGTGCACCGATCTCCTGCGGAACTAGTGAGGCGATGATGTACTTCATACCTGAGCAATGGAACAGACGGCTTTGGATGAGAGTTAATGTGCTGTTAAACAAAATGACAACACAGTGCCTTTAACAATATGGTTTCAAATTTACCTTCTGTACAAAACTGGCTGTATTATTCATATTTAAAATGGTATGTTTAATTTGCCCCATCCTTTAGAACATCCATTTCAGTTTTGCATAATTTTTAGTTTTGTTATTTGCAGATGTTATAGTTGCTGTAAAACTGATGTGATTTACATTATAAGAAACCAGTATTTTGACCCAAGTAACTTGTCCTGTTAAAGTGACACTCCAGTAGATGCTGAAGACCAAATAACATTATCTAATGATGTGTACTGCAGACAAGTTTTGAGGATGTGTTAACATTAAATAATTCTGTGAAATAATATTTGAAATAGGAATAGAGGCTCTCAGATTTCATGAATGACACAACTATATGTTAATTTAGTCATACTCACCCTGTGTTTGCAAACTGATTTGTCCATTAACAAAATCTTTTCTGAGACCAGATGTTTCATATCAGACAAGTGACTCTGATAAACATCAGGTGACACAATGCCTTCTTCTGTGCCGTTTTGTCCTATGAGTATTCCTGTAAGTGTTGCAAAGTTTCATAAGGGTACAGCTTAATGAGATGGTTGACACTGTAAAATAAAATTATGAATTCATTAAACTAACATTGAAGTAAACACAGCTGTGTACTGAAATCAAATATAACGTACGAATTTAGAACGCACATTAGGTTACACTTTAACATCTTGTTTATGTACTTGGAAACTGAAAATTCATAGGGAACTTTCTGAACGTTATATTTTTCCATAGCATTAATGTTTAATCTAATTGATTATGTTCCATCCCATGCATGCCAAAAATTAATTTGATGTATTTCATAAATTGTGTAATTTGCAGGACAATTGTCTATGACCCAAACAGGGATATTTGCTAGGAAATCAATTACGCCTTTATCGGTAACATTAAAAAAGTAATCGTGTGTAATATTATTATGCAAATTATTATTCTTGCGCATAAGTTATTTTTAAGATTATCATTCTCTGAAAATGTAAGATTTTTTAACTCATTTGTAAAGAATGAATATAATTTTGTCTTGGCTAACATGTGTGTGACATAGTAGTAAATGTTTTGATTTAGCTGTCTTGGCTCCAGAGTGTAATCATTTGTTGGCCAATCACCGTGGGTTACACAGAAACGTTGAAATGTGGAAGGGATGGAACTGTTTTTGAAAATGATGCTTCTTGTAAATTTATTGCTATATATAACCTGATTTCGCTTCAATTTTCACGGCCTTCATTAATGTTTGAAACTTTGCCAGCATTACGCCATTTTAGTACAGCATTAGGAGATGAATTCACAACTTGTGAATATTTTATTCAAGAATTTTACTCTCAAGAGTAACTACTGTTCTGCAATTTTATTCGTCATGATGAATGATTTTATACTTAATTTAAATATCGTCCAGGCCTTATTTAGACACACAAGAACATTTTGTTTCCGTACTGATGTTATTAAATTATCTCATTATTTTGGTACCTCAGTAGTTGGAAATTAGTCCTAAAAAACTTAAGATAAGATTAAGCCTTATGGACTGTGCTAGCATGATAGTGGGTTTTATTATTTTATCATTCCAGAAACATTTTAAACGTAAGCCTATGTAGCAGGACTAAGCAGATGCTTATAGCCTCAAAAATGTAAAGAAGTTTTAAAACATTACATTATTAGCACCTTTAGTTTGATCTGCTAATAAACATTTCCGTTTCCTAACAACCGAGTGGAAAAACACATCCTTTAGTTGCAGTGAAAACTAGAGAAAAGTAAATGCCTAGCTATAATGAGCCGATGGTCTGCAGCGCGGAGTCGGTGCTTACTGGAATTCGGTTGGCGAACGTGGCTGTGACGTCAGTGGAAATATCTCTCGTGTTACAAACGTAGACATTACTCTCATCTAGAGGCTGAAAACTTGTTATATGAATGTGAGTTATATTGTTCATTGTCAATATGTACTAAATTATTAGTTCGGAATCATATTTACAAGATTTTTTGTTAATTACTTAAAAACGTTTTCAATAGTTTCACTTCATTGCTGTTTTGAAAAATTACAGTAAAATACTCTTAACAGTTGTTCATAGCTTTATAACGTAATTTGTAGTGTTATTCAAGTATAAAATATTTTTTTCTGAAAGCATACAAATAACTAAGGTTCAGGTTTTTTTTTTAAACATGGAAAAGTCCTTATTGAAAAATGCAGCTCTATGTAACAGCTATCCTGGAAATGGTAAAGGGCAGCCATACCTCCCAACACCCACCATTTAGGAGTGAGGCCTGTAGCCGAGGCACTTTAGAATAAAAATCGACTGAACTTCGGAAAAAAAATTGTAGAGATGGTTTTTGTTACGGACTTTCATTTTAATGTAAGAAATAATGTATCAAAAGTCAAATTAGATCCGAGCTGTGCTTGCTGCTCTATACTGTAAAACATGTGCAAAAATACATTTTCTTATATACCTTTGTTAGTATTGCTTTCACGGTAAAATATATTGTTTAAGAATTGAAGACAAGTAGATTTACTACAAAAAGGCAGAAAGCATTTTTGTTGTAGACGTGATAATTTTCCTGTAATAGCAGTTTGAAGGTGATGTTAAAAGTTTTTAGCCCAATATGCTTTTGTCCATGCTATCAATAATTGGTACCCCGAGTTATTCACACAAATATTATTGAATGCCTACAAATAATTCCATTCGTTTTTTTTTGTTTTGTTATTACTCACTGAAATCAAAACAAAAGACCCCACATATTGCATTATATGTAGGGACAACATTCAAACAACACTTAAGTCACACCTTTTCAATTGCTTTATTTAAACTTAAGTATTCAAGAGATTACTATTTTTCGCACACAACATACATATTGAAATAAAACATGTGCATTATCAATTTTGTATGCAAAAATAAAGGCTTCTGTTTGTGACACATAAAATTGCAGTGTTGTAGTTACAGTGTTTAAATTTTAACATACACTTTTTATTCTTTGACTTTATAGTCTCACACGCTCATACTCAAACGGCGTTTCCTCATTATTTTTAGGCTATGAGAAATATGTGTTTTCTTATGTTCTGTCAAGAAACAGTGAATACGTTTATACTGATACTGAAGCTGTAGATAACGGCTTCAGAGAATTTTAACTGGCATTTTAGTCTTTGTGTGGCGATGACCTGCATGTATTGCGTTTGCGATAACTTTATTAGAGTGGGTCTCCTATTATGGCATGAACTGCTATAGCCCGAGATAGGCCATGGTTAAAGAACACGTGCAGATGTATTAACCAAATGTAACAGGTATAATAATTTGAACCAATAAATGTGCCGCACAGTGGAATAAATGTTTTAAAATGCATTTAAATAAAATGCACAAGAAATATGTAAAATCTAGAAACAAGTAGCAAAATTTTTGGTGAATAGCAACAACCCACAGGGTAAAATGGTTGGTGAATTTTTGTGTTTGTTGGTGTTGATTATAAAATTTTTCATTGAGGTAACCGATCAGAAACTCATGGTTTTTTTTAATTGGAATGTTGGTAGATATGTAAAGTAATTGGATGTTTTAAATATAAGCATCGGAATTATTTCCAGCTTCAGATGGTAACTACATGTTATTCAGTTCTGTGTTGGAAGGTCATATTTTGATGTATTGTCTGTATAATGGCAGACTACTCGCGCCCCACCAAGGTGAACCACGCTCCATTCCTGGTAGGGACACCCGGTTTCTCGCGCGTGGGAAACATGGCCGACGTTGCCGTTATCAGGCGGATTTTATCGGAGTTCTTCTGTTTCCCCCACTCTTTCTGTCCGCCACTGCTCCATCTTCGCATAATTTCACTCTCATTGGCACTCAAGCCCTTGCTGTTAAGCACCAACCAGAACCACTCAATTCAGCTTTGAATATCGTATAACACTTTTCCCTTTCCCTTTCCCTTCCTCGACATGAAGTTGTAACTACGGACCCTACCTATGAAGTCGAAGTGGTGTGCTATCATCCTGGCGAGTGTGACTCCCAACTCTGCCGCGCTGTATGAAGAGAGCACTGTACCCAGCCTCCCTCTTAGCAGCATGGCGTACGGCACAACTGCTCACACAAACACTTCACAAGCGAGATGCTACTTTACAAAGCCAGTACTTGGCTGGAAACAAATAATATAAGTTCTGATCTATAGTAATGCACTTTCATAACAAGGTTCTTAGCTGATGAGACCATGTTTTGCTATATTATTAACGTCATGCTATTTATACGCTGTCCACGGTAAAATGAGCCCTTCTGAAAGTTCTGCTTAAGATCTACTTGTATGCCCGTTGTGCATTCCTCCACCTTATGTAAAATTAACATGGTCATGGACCTCATAACTTTATTCAAGTGTTGGTCAGGTAAAACTGCGGAATCATCAGAAAAGTATACATGTTACAATATGGTAATTTTTACACTTCGATAAAAAAAAAAAAAAAAAAAAAAAAAACCAAATAAATAGTTAAAGTTATCACAATGGTCACCTAACACTATTTATTTAACGATAAAATATGGAACTATCTTTCATCCATCATTACCAACTTTACTGGACACATGTCATTCAGTGCCCCCGTTAAAATAAATGCAGGCAGGGCCAGTGACGTTGCTCTAAGGTGTTGATTTCAAAAGTGCTCACTTAATCGTAAACAGCCTTTAGTAGTTTTCCTGATAGGTACTGTATTTAAATAGTTTATCCGTAATGCATATTATAGTACATGCTACACACCCATGTATTTGTATGAAATGTATCACATTACACCTTGGAATTACGTTAGGTGAAATTATAAACTGAAAATTATAAATTATTATGTAGTATCTTAAACATAAAGGTGTTTTCCTCCTCCCTTCCTCACCAGAAGTTTTGTCCTTTAAATTGTGATTCGACTTATGTACAGGCATACATAAAAAGTGTCTAATCGTTCAACTTAATGATTTGGGTGATATTTTATAGATCAGTATTGAATGAAATAAGAATTGAAGTAAATTAGCAGTAGACAGACTGAAAACAATTGTGATAATGAGTCATTATAGCAGAGATGGCCAACATGCGGCATGCATGTCTCTTGGGTGTAGTTCTAGTGGCACATGGCACAGGAAATTTTCTTACCACTTTGTTATACTTTGTTAAAATATCATTCAATTTGTTTCTAGCTTAATTCTTACTAGGATATTAAACGTTACTATCCATTAAAAAATTCTGTACTGTTCAACAGTAGCACTAATAACATTTATTATGTGTACAGTAATTTTAGTTATTATTTGTTCTTAGAATAACAATGTATATTTTTTAGTGTTTTGCTTAAATAATAACATTATAAATGTTGCACATAGTCAAAAAAGGTTGGCCCCTGCTGTACTACCGTGAGATTTGATAGCTGTTGCCATCATGTAGTGTACTTCATGTTCAATGTTCAATATTTGAATTTTTGTATTTTTACTTATCAAATTACTTTCCTGTGTATGTGTGCATTTGTGTGAAAACAGCACATGCGTAGTACAACCAGCAAGTTTGTGGATGTCGCGGTGTGTGGCCACCCATACTTGGGGCGCCAGTTCAGATGAACTTATTGATTAGGTTTGGTATAGTATAAAGCGTGACAGAACTCAGAGGAAACATCTTGGGCATCTTGTCTCTCAAGTTGCAATGATGAACATATTTTTTTAATGAATTTTAATAATTTAAATTATGTATGTAAATACGTTTATAATTTCTAAAGCTTAAAATTAAACGCATGATTGTCAAATTTCGTTCATGACAATAGTAATTAATGTTGGCCTTAGATGTTAACCTAGGTAGAAGTGTTCAAAGACTTTCAGTAATGTTTTAAAAATGTAAGAAATTAAACAGAATGACATACCAATTTTGTGATGGTGGTAGAGTAAAGGTGCTTGTGTTTGCAGTGGGCTGACAAAGTATGTCCACCTGAAATGTAATTAGAGAAGGTAATACAGTTAATAATTACGATAAATTAATTTGTATTGACTGCAAATAGCTAGCCATATACTTACATATGTTCTTCTTCTGAAGCATCCTCGGAAAATAATGCATACAATAGCTGCCGTTTTCTTGTCCTAAGGCTCATAAAGTTTGCGAGATAACGTTTGTCGCTTACATTATACTGTAACAAAAAAAATCTCAGGTAAGATCATACGATATGGGATAACACAGTCAGCAACAGCAAAACAAATAAGGCAAAACAAAATAAAAACATTAAGACACAGGCTGTGTAGTAAGATAATTGTCAATATCATAAAAAGGATTTGACACCAAACCAATTTTTTAGTTAGGCATTTTGTATACGGCGATACATTTGTTTCGTTTGCAAGTCTATTAAATACTCATATTGCTATTTGTTAAAAATGTGTTTAACTTGCTTTTAGTCTACAGAAAGGAATTTTTAATAAAAAATAATGGTTAAGTTAATGGCTAGAATAATAAATTTTTTGAACTATTAAAGCAGAAAAGAAACAAAGCTCCACAAAGTATAACGAAAATTCACACATAGTTTATTAGGTAAACTAGTGTTAAAAAATGGCTAACGTGTTGTGCAATGGTTAGCGTGCTTAAACTTGTACGCTGTCAGTTTGGATTCCGTAATGACCAAATTTGGAAAAAGAAGGGCAAGGAGACTGCAAACTTTATACATTAATTTTTTGAAACAGGAAACAGTAATTGGGGTTAGGTAAATAATTAAGATATCTTTTTCATTTTATGGATGTGTTAATTCATAATCTATCGTGTAAAAATCAGTAAACCAAGACCAGACAGACTGCATATTTAGTCCTGCAATTATTTCTATTAATAGTGGTTTCCAACTGCCTGCTAAGAGTACTGTTAGAGGTGTAAATTATTTGGTTTAGGGCTTACTTGGCAGTGTATTCTTGGCTCGGTGTTAGAGTAACCAACCTCCAGCTGTTATATCATTTCACTATTAGCCTGAAGATATGGCTTCATGTAAGTTTAAAAGCAAGTGCTGTGTCGGAACTGGGGTGAGGCTAGCAGGCTTGTTGCGTTCGTGCTCACCCCTTCCATCCTGCGCTTCAGACGACGGGAGTCTCCCAGGACATCTCTCCCTCCCCCAGCATCCACGCTGAGGGTCACCAGCTTCTTCAGGATAGATGTCTTGGACTGCTTGTCCAGGAAGAGGGAGGCGTTAACCTGCTCCCCCAGTACCTGCCTCACTTGGTCGAACACTCGTTGTACATGGCCCGCAGTGTCCCTAGGGAAGGTGCTCAGGTAGAGTGAAGCTGCCACGTCTGGGAGGAGCTCTCTGACAGCGGCAAGACAGTACTCCTTCCGACTGCTGACTGCAGGGCTTATGACATCTTCGTACAGTTCCTGGGCGAACATCGCCAGCAAGGAGTTGTGTAGTAACCTGTGCGGTGAGAGCATGACAACTAGAGTAAGTGACCTTCAACTCAACTGAGGAAACATTAGGAATAGGAGTTGGTGACATGCTGAAGACTTCGTTAGTACCTGAGAATTATCTCAAGGTGTTACACAAATAATTTTTTATGAGTTTTTCGTTGTACGGATAGACATAAAAAGGCTTTAAAATGATGCAACTTTTTAATTATAGTGGTTCTCAAACCACTTCGGAAGTTAAAAAGGCACACGTAAAAATACCATAATGCAGAAGCAGAACTGTTAAGATTCTTACAATACTGATGCTCATTCAAGGTAAGTGCATTTCTACAAATAAATACATGTATTCAAATAAATGTAAATTGAATAGATATTTCATATTAATAAGCCTATTCTGTTGTGTTCTAGCAATACTTAGTGCTTCTCCAAAAATGCACAGCTTCATTTGGAAACCACATAACAGATATATTTTCTGTAAGCGTGTTCGGTAAATGTTAAGTTATTGTTGTGGGGTTTTGGCACCGTAAATGAGGGAAGCAACCACTCAAGAACAAATTGCCATCAACTCTAAGCAGCTACAGCACAACCTCACAACACTTTGGGGAACATGTCTTGATAATTTATATTACCGAAGATGATGTGTATTGTACTAGAGGAAGCAGTGTTCAAGGAGCCATTACAGGCAAATCTCTGTTGGACATTGACCACACTACATGTTACAAGTTGAGGGACAGGCACTTGGGTCCCTGTAGTCAGATCATCCATTAAAAACTACGACTATGCCTGCGTATTTGAGGCACGGCTTTCTATTTTAGTGTAATTGATTGTTTATTATATATTTGGCGGTAGCTTTTCTGGTGTATGGAGTCGTGGTGGTGTAGTGGTCAAGACTACTTGCCCCACACAAAGGCGAATTAGGTTCGATTCCCACCGGCGTCATCCCGATTTTCAAACGTGGGAAATGTGGCGGATGCTATCATTGGCTGGTGGGTTTTCTTCGGATACATCCATTTTCTTGCCTTATGAACTTTTCCACTGCTCCATCTTCACTTCATTTCGCCCTCACTCACACTCAAGTCCTCGCTGTTAAGCGCATACTAAAACCTCCACACTCTTTTGGTGTACCAATCATCAATACTTTAACAGCTTATTTATTTAGAAATCTTCTGAAATTCATTACAGACGTTTGGAAAACACTACAATATAATATTAATTACCCATTACATTACAGTGAAATTTAATTATTAGGTCATAATGTTCCAAAACAGCTTTTTTAACTTATTTTTTTGATGATCTAGTATGTTGTTACGTTGCATCTACAGTCAGTTTCTCTACCTGGAGTCAATTTCAGAGAGATAATAAAACAAGCGCTCCAAGTATGACTTGTAGTAGATGTGTACTTCTGTCGCATCGTCCACTGTTTGTGCCAAGAGTTTCGAGATCAAATGGGTCCAGTTCACCTGAAATACAGAATTTGCAAAACTTGTGCATTTTATTTAATTTATTAAAAAGAAAGCTTCGTTTCTCATTTATTAAAAATTGTTGTGGAGATAAATAAAAGTAACCTACTGAATAGAAAAATGGTTAATTATTTTTGCAAGAGAACATTTTTTATGTTCTTTAGTTTATTACCCATGTTCCTTTTACAAAATATTGCATATAGCGTTTTATTACATGTTTAATAACTATAATGGAAGTACATATGTATATACATATGTGGTGTTTTACCATGTTAAAATTATGTTGCAGATCTTCCAATGTCATTACTTCGTATTTCTTTGTTACTAAAATCCACCGGAGATAGTCTTCGAAAGGCAAATACTGGAAAAGAAAAAAAAAAATTTGGTGTCATCATGATGAAGTCTGGTTATGTATCGTCGCTGTACATTAAAGTTACTATGTAGAGTAGAAATATTATTACGTTCAAAGACATTTTTTTACTCAAGAAGAATCAAGAAGAACCATTACCTTTTCAATAATATCAACGATATTTTCTTGATGATTCCTCAATGTTTCAGTTATGATGTTTGAAGAATTTGCATCGTATAACTCCGGGAATGATTCCAAGAATTTTTGGAATGTTTCTCTTGTTTTCATACCAGCCACCTGTAAATGATTAACAATTCATATTAAGCAACCTTTCGAACTTTATTCATTGTTCGCACTCAGTTGAGCACTTTTGAAAGCCCTGAGTAAGATATTTGTTTCCATCCATTATGCATCCTTGCATACATTAAATTAACATTCCAATGGGCCCAATCACTTTGTTCGTGCACCAGTCAAATGAAACAGCGATAGTATTAGGTCACTATGTTTTAAATATAGGATTTTTGCTTATGTATGTGAAACAACCTTACTTTAAATATATATCTGGAGTCCACAAATTTAAAACTCACATGGAAACTGTTCCCTTACATGGCTCCTGACTTCACTGGGAAAGTGACAGTTTTCAAGTGTTGATTTGAAAAGTTCTAAATTAACCGCAAACCAGCTGTACAAGTCATACTACAGTGGCGGTTATGTTTAGTTTATATATATATTTTCAGGAGATCTATATTTTGAAATACATATGTTCAGCAACCATTCTTAACACGCAAAAAAAAACTGGAAGGGGAAATAATAATAATAATAGTCACAGGGTCATTATGGATCCCAGATAGCATGTAAGCTTGCGGCAAGCAACAACTCAACCGTCTGTAGTTAAGGTGAATTTCAGGTCCCAGCAGACAGGTGTGGCAAAGTACCTTGTTGCCAAAATAGAAGGAATAATACTGTTTTGTAAGCAGGTAACTGGGTGAAGGGACACTAACTTCTAGAAGCTCATATCACTGATTTTAAACATCCATATCTGGTTATTGAAAACTTTTTTTACAAATTGTCTTTCAGTTTATATTCTAAATGAGAAACAAATAATCTAAACTTATTTAATAGAGAAGTAAAATATTTTCAACTCTACAATCCCTCCGAATTTTTTCCTTAGGCTTAGCCTGAAGTCTCCTGTACATACACCTTTGTCAATAACAGACTACTGGCTGGCGGTAGCTTCATAATGATGCGGAGTATGTCCAGCTGACATGGATGTCTGTGACTCGGTGAACTTTGTGAACATGTTACTCCCGGTCATGCAAATGGACAATTTGGCCTGTTCCAACAGGACAATATGTCGCCACACATGTTCAGAGCTGACAATATATGGCTGGAAGAACACTTATCTGAATTCGGGATTGTGACACGGCCCTCTTCCTCATCTGATTTGTATGTTGACGAGCATATCTGGGATGGATCGTGGGCAATTGTTGAGGAGGCATGGTGTCCATTGTCTGCAGAATATCATAGGTTGTTTGCAGTAAAATGAGTACTTTTGAAATTAAACTTTGAACTGCCCATTGGCATGGGAGTTCCCAGTTAAATCGGCAGAAAATTATGTAAAATAGTTCTACGTCTTAAAATTGTATTGTTAAGTGTAATAATTAAATTCGCGAAAAATTAAGTTGATGATTCTTTGCATTATACACATTATAGTATAAACTGGCTTACTAGCAATAAATTTAGGCTCCTAGCAATTTTTATGTTTTAATGAGGAAGTAATCTTGCCAGCTTGGATTAATGTGTCCCTCTCCATAACTTAATTTTAGCAGTCAATATTTAAAAACCAAGCTGAGTTAGTCAACTGTTACTTCGAAATATAACTTATTTCTTCTTTCACGATTTGTTTCAGACGTGTAACCATAATCAAATATTATATTACCTAATTATTTAACAATGCCAATCCCACACGAGAAAAAAACATGTATAATTGAAACCGTACAAATAACAAAAAATCGCAAAGTCATGTCTAACTTTGATTTTTTAGTCTGTTCATAAATTTTCAATAAGAAGATTTGTAAGAAAAATCGAGGATGGAATGAATACTACTACCGTAGGTCTAATGATGAACGAATAGTCATTAGGCTCATGACAATGTAAATTATACACATGGCAAAAGGATGCAGAATGAGTTGAAATGTATGTCTCGAGCAGGACTTACAAAACTGCTTAGTTACCCATGAACAACTTGTACTTCAGAAAGATTGTGGCATCTGTGCCTTGTCACTTTTATGCAACTAGATGATCCAGAGAGGGACCTGCATAATATTAGATGAGTATCCTAGTTTTTTTTTCATCAGCTTATACATTGCAAAAATTACTAGTTTAGCTTTTATTTTACGTGTTATCTTTGTGAAATGCTGTTTTATCATTTTACTGTGCCAATAAGAGTCTGGCAATTCACTAGGCCTGGACGCTATTGTGAATATGTGACCTCCATTAGTACAGTAGGTACTTATAGTTTGAATGTTTACATCTTGGAATATGAGGAGTATTAATTATGTTGGTGAGAGGATAAAGATAAAGGAGTTTTATGTGTGGATTGGGATGAAATTGCATGCCAGTAGCTATTACAAACACAAAGAAAGGTTACTACTTTACAAAGTGTATCACATTACTTTTCACCTTACTGTAATTTAATATAATTTATTAAAAACCCTTACCTTTTCCTCATTCCTCCTTTTGAGATTACACACATTCTTGTCAAGTGTTCCTTTTTTCTCGTGAAACAGTGGCGTCTTAATTGGAGGCAAAAGTTTTAGGACAAACTTGGAGGAATTAGTCTCATGCTCGTCCAGTAAGATGTCAAACAATGGTGCGCTAGAATCAGGTCAGCCAGAGGTCAGCATGACAAACAACACGGCAGCAAAATACTCAGTTGGACGTTTTAAACAACTTAAAAAAAAAAAAACCAAGAAGCTGGCAAATTAGAAAAAATTTGAGAGTTTGGGTTTTATGCTGTACGAAACGGCACAGTATAGACAAAGACAACAGGGCTTGCTGTTTAGAGTAGGAAACCAAACCACTTCAATATCAACTCAAGTGTTATGTTTTATTTGTGCAGATGGTTAAGCTCAAACTTTCACCAATGTGGCAAGCTCAGTGCACCATGCTTCTGTAATTACACCCACTAAGGATTGAATTACTGAAATTGATCTTGCACTATCAGTAATAGAGTAGATAAGCTGGACCTCAAAGGGATATGAAATTAATTTTCTACTACAAATATTGGGCATTGCTTTTTGTCTTAAATCATTCGCAAAGTATATTGGTAATTTTAATGCTTCCAAAAAAAGGTTAAATTAATTTTCACGTAGAAGTAATGCATACGAACTCACAAGAAAAGGGGGAAACGCATCTCAGCATTCACTTGAAGTGATTGTGGGAAACCATGGAAAACCATGACCAGGTTGGTTGGACTAGGATACGAACCCCAGGCCATCCCAAATGCAAGACCGCAGGTTTAGTACTGGGACATCTTGCTCAGTCATATTTTGATAGCGTTACATGTGCTATTGGGAGCAGTTTATTACGAAATCAACCTTGGTCAGTGGGAAACTTAATTACACTTATATTAATATCGATTTTTAGGTACGATTTTTTTTTTGATTTGCTGGCTTTTCTCTGTAGCTTTCTTATGAACGTATTGGACAAAATACGCGTGCTGTTCGTTTTAGAAATTATACACATTCACTCATTTGTTCATTAAAAATTAAAATATTGTCACATTGTAGATTGTAGTAATGTTGTTGTACATCACAGTCTTTAAATCTGAAACAGTATTGTCGTTCAGTCATCCATATAACATGTTTTTTATTTATATTACCAATTATTGCATTTTTTTTTTTTAGTTTTTTCCTTATAGTTGCACGCACAAACTTTCAAAAGCCATATCTTTCAGAAAACTGTTGTTTTCACATTATTTAACAGGCAGCATCAATACTAAAAGCTTAGAATGTACATGCACAGTAGAATGATCCATAATGTTGAGTGTCTCACCTGTCAATTTTGAATAAGTTTGCTAGCAGTTGAGTGACGTCCCCAGGTTTTTTCTCCCAGGATTCCTTAGTGCGGAACCAGCCTATTTTCCTCACTTCGGAGATAACTTCAAATGAAACACCAACACATATGATTCAGAGCAATATCATAATGTAATGTAAGTTATCATAGGATTAACTATGAGTATGTTAAGTTAGCAAGTAAACAAGCAGGAATGAAATGAGCTCATTCTACACAGGTTTCCTCTGGTGAAAGATGCAGAAATTGATGTTCCAACAAAATACTGTAATGTGGAATGTGAATTTATTGAAGAACTTTAATTAACTGGCTAACTTATTTTCAGTCTTAATAACGCTGCATTCATAATAAAATGCATATTACCAAAAGTGTAAAATTCCTAAAAATATATCATATATTTGTGCCTGTACTAACTGTAAAGCTCCTAAATGCATGTTCTGGCTGCAGACTGGTACAATCGTCTACTACCTACATGATTACATTAGGGAAAACATTTGTTGGGTATATTGAGAATTTAGTTTTCCTGGTTTTATGACTTATCTAGTCCAAGTGAACGTGTTGGTATGGGATTATTCAAAACCTACTGTTGTTATAGCTCACAGGCGAATGTGAAGAAAAAAAAAGTGTTATAAGCTATTCGTGATTATATGAAAATTTTGAAAATTAACTTTTGAAAAAATATCCTTGCTTCGAACCCAGATTTGTTTCTTCTAGTTTCTGTTTTTTTTATGCACTTAAATAATAAGCATTTGCATTTTTGTAACCTATATATTAGTAAATATTCATACCGCAATGGAATTAATAAAAGAGTTTATAAACACGACAGTGTCTACTCTGCTCTGTTGATGAGTAGCTGGTCTATGTGGCGCCTGTATGTTTGACTATCACTGCGTAACATTACATATGTTAGAGACACTTCCTTCACCTTGACCACCTCAGGACTCCATTTTGTAACCCCAGTGTTATTCCTGTAGAGTATCGGATCAATAACCTCCAAGCTCCTTATCCTGCCCGAGGCTTTACCCCTTTCATTATACTCTTATGCCTATGGTTGGATTTTGTCTAATATTGTACATAATAGCCTAACATTAAAATCTCTGCTGGTGTCTTGTTGGTAACAGTGCATGGCGTGGTACATATATCAAACAACATATAGGCCAATCTTGTCTGCCAGTCCCCAATTGGAATTTTTTAAGTTTTGACATTGTTCTTTCTGTTTGTTCATTGGTGAATGGGTGGAATGATGTTGTATGCAGTGGCCTTATTGCATTCTTTGTGAGAAATGTCTTCATATCAACAAATACAAAAACTGTGCCATTATCGCTTAAAATGTGTTGCAGTGAACCACGAGACCTGAACATGTGTCTAAGCTTTCTAATAGCAGCGACAGAGTTCATACAAGGTACCTTCCTGACTTCTGGTCACTTGGAACAAGAATCGACCACAATGAAATGAGGAAGACTTGCCCTTGAATAGGGCCAAAAATCCATATGTAGTTTCAACCAAGATGGTAGGCGAAAACATAATGGCGGCCAGAAACAATATGGCTGCTGGAAAACAAATGGCAGCCAAAAAAAATGGTGCATCTGAGATGGCAGTCAGAAACAAGATGGTAAGTCCAAGATGGCAGCTGTGTCATCAAAGATAATGGAATCCAAGATGGCAGCAGCACCTTGGCACCTCATTCTCCAGGCCTTGCCCAAGGATCTACTAAATCCGTCTACTATCTTCAGGACTCGAACTACTGTTTTTCACTTTTACAGAATTTGCATAATGCTGCTGGCATTCTCCCCACTTCTCAATAAACATTTCAATGGTCGCTTCCATCTTAGCTTCGAGTAAATAGCTTAGACCAGACAATGTCATCATCAGCTGCATTCAGAACATACAACAGCTGTGTTTTTAACAATGATGCGACAATCACTCTACTCCCCCACAAGAGGCACCCTTTGTTCACTGACAGCTGCTCTCAATGTAAATGAAAAGAGTGAAGCTCCTCTGGAATTGCTTCATTTCGCTAGCCCTGGCTTGTTCTATGTTTAACTTCTGTCAGAATAGGATCCTCATCTGTTTCTGTGCTACTTGTTCTGCATCAACTGGTAGGTCTCTTGTCGGCTCTTACATCAAAGCATCACCAACCAGGGGAAAATTAATTTTTCTGATTGTATAGGCAATCTGTTCAATGCATCAGCACAATTGATCTTTGTTCCTGATCTGTGAACCAACTGGTAATCAAACATAGTCTCCAACACAATAATCTTGGAGACAATATGTCTGGTGCCTGCTAGATAGGATCCAGTAGGCGCAACAAAGGCTTATGATCACTCACAATGACGAAAGGTCTTGCAGTCACATGTTGCCAAAAATTTCGTTACTCCAAACATAATAGCTAATGCCTCCTTATCTTACTGTGAGTAATCTATTTACTGTTTGTGTAAGGTTCGTGAACCAAAAGCAATTGGACCTTCAGTCCCATCTTCCATCACATGGGCCAGCACTGCTCCAACACCATTTTAGGAGGTATCACAAGTGAGGACTAGGGGTTGTTGAGGGTCATAGTGCATGAGTACCACATCAGAAGAAAACAACACTTCTGCTTTATGTAAAGCAAAGCCTTGTCGTCCTCATGAGTTCATTCCCAGGTTTTTTCCCAGATCCAGTAAGTGGTGTAATGTTTCCAGGATAGAAGCCTTGTTTTTCAAAATCCTTTCATAAACATTGAAAGGCCTAATAATGAATGTAACTCCTTCCTAGACATTGGTATTGGAGCAGCATGAACAGCTTCTACTATCTCCTCAGTTGGAGGCACCCCATGGGCATTGATTCTATAACCTAGAAAACAGCACTTTCTACTGCAAACCTGCACTTTAACTTTTTAAGTCGCAACCCTGCACCATCTATCCTCCTCAATACCTCATTTACCCATTGCCAGTGTTCATCAACATTCCTCCCTATAATCAAAATATCGCCTAACAATATAACTACATAGGATATTTCAGATAACTGCACTTCCCTTTGAAGCTGAACGATATCAGGGCCACCACAAATGCCAAATGGAACACGCTTAACCTTACATAACCCTTCGTGCTATTAAATGTGAACCCTTATAAGGTTGCATCATCCACTGAGAGCTGCAAATAGGCATCTTCCAGGTCTAACTTAGTAAATATAGGCCCCCTCCATCACTCTAGTTAGGTTAGCAAATGCTTCATTTTTGCTAGGCAGTAGATAAGTACTAGTTTTACACACATAATCAACTGTGCATTAATAGTCCCCACATATGCATATGGATCCATTCTTCTATACAAGAGGTACAATGGAAGTAACCAATGCCCAAAAGGTGACAGGCTTATAAATCCCTCGGTCCACTAACCTGTCAATCTCCTTGTTGACTCTGGCCTACAGTGCAAGAGCCACTGGGTGACTCTACCTGAATACAGGCTGTACATCTGGCTGGATCTCAAGTCCAACAGGAGGCCTTACATACTGGCCCAATCCTGCACTGTCAAACACTCTTGGGTGCTGATTTGCCATCTTGTCTACCACATCTTGAGTAACTGAATGAACTTCCTGTAGATATATGTCGAAAGGCTGTAACCAATTTATACCTAGTTAATTTGGTCCCCATCCATCTGCAACAAGAAGAGGCAATGTAGCTTTAGTATTTCGTGTTATAACATCAGCATCGAAAGAATCTAGCACTGACAGTTTGTCTTGTGACCACATCTGTAACAAAAGCTTAACTTGTTTCAATGGTGGTTCTTCTGGCCACAGCTGCTTGAAAGTATCCCAACTGATGATAATATGGCTAGCCCCTATGTCTAGCTCCATTACATGTTTCTTGTTATTTATCCAGAGTTCCAACAACATGGGTGGTTTTGGTTGCCTATTTACTACTGTTCTAAACAGGCTATACACAGGCGACTCTCCCATGCCATCTGACTCCAGATACTCTGCCAGTTTGTATGACTTACCTGTGGCCCTTTGTGAACTTTGGCTTTCACTCATCTTACTGAAGCCTCCCCATAAAACTGGGCTTCCTTTCTTACCTTTTGTAGCACCTTTCTTCTTTATAATGCAAGCACTTTCAAAATGGCCAAGCTTTCAGCAAAAGTGACACACAGTCTGGTAGTGTCGACAATATTCTGGCAGATGTTCCCCATTACACCTCCAGCAGTATGGTCGTTCTTCCACTGTGGCTTTCCCAGGGTCCCGGTTTGACAGTGACGCCATCTTGTGCCCACTAACAGTCACCTTGTTTAGTGCTCCTGTGACTTCTTCCACCACCTACATTACGGCCCGTCGTTTCTGCAACTATGGCATGTCCAGAGCGTCCTTAAAAGTTAAGTTTGTTTTCGCCAAGAGAAAATGTTGCAGTGTGTGATCCCGCACACCACACCAGACGGTCTTTGAGCATACTCTCCAGATCTTTAAAGTTACAGTGCGCAGATATTCGCCGCAACTCAGAAACATACTGAGAAATTTCCATTGAGCCATTCCTCCTTGATCCTTTTTGGAAACCCGAAGCATTTCACGATTTCACTATGTTTAGGTTCAAAATGATTCGTCAACAGAGTCAACACGTCCGGAAGAATCCATCCAAAGTTGATTTCGGCACTATTAATGACGTCACCAAATCGCATACATCACCCCTGCACACCGTAAAGATTACTGATCGTTTTTCATCGTCACTTGTGATTTTGTTTGCTATAAAATTAAATTGTAACAACTCCGAATATGACTGCCATGTGTACCGGCCCGGTATAAATTCGCCAAACGACGAAAACAACATCGTATTGCCTATTTCATTCTTGACTGCTGTACACGCGCCACGAACGTTGTATATCATCCTGCAAGTTCCATTTTACTCGTCGCCATTTATGGTATTCAACCATAGTTACAGCTCGCTTCATTAAGGCACTGTTCTGGCCGCCATTGCCTTGTTATTAACCACCACACACATGCTGCCAACCTGCCCAAAATTAATGCCCTACTGTTCTCCCGGAGTACACAACAGTGCAGTTTGTTGTACATCGCTGATTTGGGAATCTGAGTATAGTTCAAAAAATAATGAACGAAGCTGAATGCGTGGTCGTAAACAGCTTGCAACCAAACCGAAAGATGGATTGCAGAATAATCTGCTTACATATAAACAACCATAGGTTCTGTCCACTCTGTTTAGTGCTATCGGTGTAAATGTGAATCAATTTTTACTCGAGGGGCATACCTGTCTTTGCTACCAGTCAGAAGAATGAATGCGGGGGATAATATTAGTGAGGAGCAGTGACCGAATAAGATGTAGAAGGAAGTGGGAGTACCCTTAGTGTCGGCTACATAACATACTAACCAATGTGGGAATCTCCACCTGAAGAATTCTCACTCACTGGGGTCTGGCACTGAACAGGGATTCCAGTAATGGGGGCATATGTCTTAAGTTACCATTGAGCTAGCCATGGTTCCATACTGCAGTAATATGCACTGTATTTGTAAGTTATAGTGTGCATTTTTAAGGCCCTCCCTCCCAGCTTGCATAGTAACCAAACATTTATATTTTATTGTGGCCTCAGGTGTTAACTTATGAGAGCTATAAAATGCGTACGCTGTGCATATAAGTTACATGACAATTTTTATCTTAATTGACTGAAGGATACAAATGAGCTGAAATCAACTTTTAATTTGAGTGGAGACGTTTGGACGGCTCTTAACATCGAGGTATTGAGAGCCTATGAGGTCGAAATGATGTTGATATGGAGCAGTGCCGGAATGCAAGGGAGGGGGAAGCGGGAGACCCCCAATGATACCCACCGACCAGCGACGTCGTATGGCACTATTCCCAAATGCGAAAATCCGGGACTGACCCCGCCGGGAATCGAACCCGGTTCGCCTGTGTGGGAGCTGAGTAGTCTGACTACTACACTACCGCGGCCCCTTCCATAGGGACTTTTTAAGCTCGGCATTTAATACTGCTCGCTTTACCGTGAACAGCCTATGTTCACTTGAAAATTCTTTTGCAAGAATTCTGTGAATATTAGGAAAGTATGTATACCTTCACGGATTCTTTCATTCTTGTCTTGAACCGCCCTATACGCCAAGCAACTGTCATAAAATTTCTTTAGTTGGCCATACGGTGAGTTGTCTGTTCCACTAATGGACAAGAGTCGCCCTGAAAATAGATTAAAACATTTCAGCACAATAATTATTGAGGCCAATTATTAACTTCTTGAAGTTCATTTTAAAACAATAAACTCTGGTTGGATTTCAAGATTTTGAATTGGTACTGCCAGTGATCTTCCTTTGTACAGTAAATTAATTGCACTAACAATTAAACAGCAAACATTAGACTCAGTTTAATGCTGTAGATATTGTTATGAACTTCACTCTTGTAATGCATGCTACTTGGCACCTTCTACAGACATAACATATATCTTTATTATAAAATGACTACCCTTTTATTGCATATGCAGTCTGCAACATTTGTGCTTCTGTGGCCCTACAACAGATAACGACTTTGGGATTGCAGCTTGATAGTGGCAAAGGGAAACTGGAGAAGAGAATTAGCAGATAGCATTCACACGGTGGTGGTTCACAAATTTAGCGCAAATTAATGTTCGTGTTTTTAATGAAGAAGTGTTAACCATGTGGCTGTATCTTAAAAAATTAGAGTGAAAATAACTTCATTCCATCCTCCAAAGTGCCACATCAGATCATTCTGTGTTAAGACATTTAACAACCTTAGAATATGTTAAATTGTTTTCTTTTCTAGTATGTTATTTATTTATGAGATAAGCGAAAAGTTGCATTTAGTTAGTTTTTCAAGACGAGGTTACGTTCGTTATATAAATATTGACTATATGATTTTATTTTACACACAAGAAAAGGTGGTCTAAATAGGCTATACTAAAACGTAATGAAATGTAATATTTTCAACTTCTGAATTATTTCAAATGTGGTATTTTTATCGTATATTGTTTTAACTTCAACTTTAAAAGACGTTTATGTTTCTCTGGCTGACTCAATATATTTCAACATTCACTTATGTGAATTAATTCAAATTGCCGGTGGCTTTAAATATTTTTTAATTTGAAAGTGTTTTGTAATATTTCATACTGTAGTTTAAATGTGTAAGTTTAGTTTTTATTCCCACGATGTTCTGAGAGACGGTAGCAAGGCTACTGCCATTTGAAAAAGAAAATGTCTTTTTTTTTTTTTCGAACATGCCCACGAAAAAGATGCAATTACCTTACATTTTGGCTTAATTAATGGAATAATGTGTTTCAGCTGAGGATAAAACAGCACGTTACGATGAGTGGCAGTTTTTGTTTATTCGGACAAGGTACTAAGTAACCCAAGGAAAAAAATATAAGAATTCCCGTTCCGTGACGTCCATTTCCATTCATTTCATCACTGAAACTTTTCCTGCTATATTTCTCCACGTGTGATCATGCCGTAAGATTGTTTCACCCTGAGAAAGTGTAATGTGTACAACCTAAACTGACGCTAGTTAAAATATTGCGAACTAAACTATTTTAACAAACCAAATTTTTTTAACACATTGTTTCTCAAATACAGAGTAGTAGGATTTGAAGAAGTCTGGGCCAATGGAATCTGGGATAGGAGCTAGGCGCCGGCTGGCCGGCTGCCAAGTTGTGATGTCACCGAGGGCCATCTTGGAAACCAGTGCCTATTGAAGATTGGTCTTTTACCTATGACCCCTGACCCATGATCTTTGACCTTTGACCCCCAAAATCCAATTTTTTTTTAAAACTTCCCAAAATACACTAACAAAACAAAAATGAAATAAATAAACATCTTTTTAAAGGTTAAGTTTATTATTAAAAATTTATTGGAAAAATATTAACATATTTACTAAAAAAAATTTAGGCATCGCAACCACCATATTAGTAGGAATCATTTGTTTATATAATATTGGAAGACACAATCTTGGTAAGTTCTCACCTGCATTCGACACCATATTGGCATGCTGTCAAAATCATTCGTCCACCATCTTGGTTGCCTGTCACGGCAGTCATCTTGGTAAATGACTCGACCACCATATTGGTAGGTGCATTCGGCTGTCATATTGGTAAGCGATATTGGTTTAGAAGGCGGCCATGTTGCTAGGCATTTTTTTTATCGGTCGTCATATGTTTCGGTATTTGTCTCTCACCAGCACAACTAATTACTTATGTTCGCTCCATCCCCTCCGCCACTCCGACCTTGCAATATATTTAAGTGCCCAATTTACACACCATTGATTCTCATTAGCCAATTACTCACACTCATTCGACCCCCGCCAGTGATTCGCATTGGCTAATTACTCACATTCGTGCGACCCTCTTCACTAATTACATACATACTTTCAGCCAACCAGATGTATTCGCCCCAACCCCTTCAATATATTGAATTGGTATTTTTCTCGGATGTCTTCGGAAACCTTTGTTCGACCAATCAGATGTCTCCGCTCGAACCATTAGTCACTTTCGTTCCAACCCACCAATGTTTGGTTAATTACTCACATGACAATTTCCCCGACCAATCAAGGACCTACTATTTTAATCATGGACACTATGTCATCCTCCTTAAACTGTTTATATTATGCACCCATTACCCCTTTCGGGAAAGTAGTAATTTTTACCTCGCTGTTAGAGATGTACGACAACGAACGGTCATAAAATCCTGTAGGCGATTTTGACATTTGGAAGGGTGCGCTGGCTTAATGCCTTGGACAAACGGGACGAGTTTTCATACCTGCAAAAATAATTTCTCCTGGTCTACGCACCTTACGAAATTTCGGCCAAATTGGAGTGTTTGCAGGCCTACCTACAGATAGCTAGACGAAGACATGCGGGACTGTCTTCCTTACAAAGAGTGATTCGAGGGGTGTTCCTCGGTCCCTGACGCACCACACCGCAGGGACTGGTGCAAGGCCCGACGTCGAGCAGCCCGCGCGACGTGCAAGGTTTCTGCACACAAGCTGTAACTGCAGAAGACGCCCTTCCCTTAGAAGGCGATGCCAATTTTCTACTGGCACGCACTACCCGGTGACGAGGAAACCAAACCAGAACACGAGTGCACGATCGATACAATGTGAAATGACATTGTAAAAAACAATTTGTCTCTGCACGTGGGACTTGAAATTATTATTTTTTTAAAATGTTTTGTAACTCCCGAGGTTTTCGCTTGCTGGACTCGTACACCATGAAGCAGATTGCTATCTCATACAGTGACGAAGGCGAGGAAACTAAAGTGTTTACATTTCTACCGCCATGTCCATGGAAGCATCTGGACCACTTCTCGCAACAGGCATGCCGCCCACAGATGTACGAAACACATGGACTAAAGTTGGACGACGGGAATATTACGTACGGGGAAATTCACAAGGTACTAGACTCTGCAATAATTCCCAATTACCCAGTGTTCGTGATACGCCAAGAGTCGGCGATGCACAGTGATTCAGAAAGATCATCTTAGATCTCTATAGGCATCGCCTATGCTCGCCGTTCAGGCAGCTGGTCGAGATATATATGGAAATACTACATAAGTGCGAAAATCAAAGCTATTTCTGTACTCCGTGTAACGCCCATGCTGTAAAGCTGTGGAATTATTATAATCTGTGGTACATGCAAACAAAAGATTATGAGGAATCCGTGGAATAATTTTAAATGTGTAATGTCCTCAAATACTGAAAAAAAATCATTGTGTGTATAATATCCTCGAAGACATTACATTACACTACTGGAAGGACAGACATAACAAACTGACCAGAAAAAATATACAAGAGGGACAAAATACACACTAGTATACTGGCGAGAAGATAACTGGTAAGAAAAATTTATACACGTGCCAATACACAGTTAATGAAAAAATTATACTTGTCAACTTACATAATGAGAAATAACATACAGCAAGGTCCAGGTTCGACACCTGGTACCCACAGTACAATACTGGTGGGACATACCGATGACAAAAATATAAACACACCTATAAAGCTAGTGCACAATTTAATCTATAGAAATCTCCATCATAAACAACCGAAGCAGCTCCTATATATATACGTAGATGGTATAAGTACGTTTTGTCGAATTGAAAAAAAAATGCTATTGTCCTTAAAAAAAATACAGTATCAGTTGTTACCCGCGGCTCTACCCGGGTACAAAAAAAACAGACCAACAACCAGAACCTACTCAAATGGCGGATGATATATGTTATATATTCCCTAAGAAACTGTTCGTTTTGCAGGATGAAAAGTACCCTATGTTCTATTCCAGAATATAATCTACCCCTGTACCAAATTTCATCCAAATCCGTCAAGCCGTTATGACGTGATTGAGTAACTACCAAACATACAAACTTTCGCATTTATAATATTGTTAAGATTACAATAGTACGGGGAGAAAAGTAATTTTATTCGGTGTTTGTTGTGGTGGAAAATCATTGACAAGGAATACTTTCCATTGCTCGCTAAAATCCAAAGACGTTAATTACCCAAAAATATTTATGTTCCGTTTTGTCGACTGACACAATAAATGTAACTTCGATTTATAGATACATCTGGTAACACCTGAAAAAAAAAAAACTTTGAAGGGCACTATACAGATCACGAAAGTAAAACTGGTAGAAAAAATATATGTTTGCGAAAAAATACACGTCCATCCAAAGGTGCGGAAAACATGTTAAACACTTCATAATTGTACTCCAAATTTAATCAATTATATTTATCGTATCCACAAGCTTGTCAGTACACATACGGCGATTTATTATATTTTTAAAAAATGTTTAAATTAAATAATACTTTTATCAGGGTTGTTACATCGAAATGTCTTTCTTGTTGACCTAGGAATCATCACGCCTCGAGTGTCCCAGCCACCGCACATACACGCAGCCATGGCATCATTTTAGTGCCTTCTCAACCAAATACACGTCTGGAAACTGCGTAGACCAGATCTCTTCGGTATAAAATCCGCCAATGATGGGTTCGCCGTGTAGGTCCTCGATGTAATACATGTGATGTGTGGGTATGCATTTCGTATACACACCACCTTGTACACCTATGCAGACCAGTTATGATGGAAGCCTTTGTAAAAGTTCCAATATTTTTTCGAAATATGCACCTAGTCGCTGATTTTGCTATGGGCTTTCGTGGTAGAATTATACTCGCGTATGTGTTTCTGGAGTAGTGTCAACCACTTAGTTTCAGTTCGGCGAGAAATGTCTGCACAGTTTAGCTTTGAGCATCATATGAAACAGCTGAACATTGCTAGCCTTGAGCCCAGAGTATGTAGAATAAATATTTATGCCATATTTGTTCATCAGTGCACGGAAAGTTGAGTTAAAGTATTCTTAACCATCATCAGTGTCGAAGTTTTTCGGTATGCGCCCTTCGCGCAATACATTGGCCACAGCTTTCTCGATGTCGTGTGCATTATTCGATTTGGGTGGCCTGGCCCAGGCATACTTGGAAAATGTATCAATTATTGTCAAAGCATAGCGGTAGCCTATATTCGTCCGAGCAATATATTGTATATCGACCAGGTCGGATTAAAAAGTATGTCCAGCCCTATCATGTTGTATTTTCTGGGTGGGTAATTTATCCTAGTGTATTTGTGCAGCTCGTCGGAAACTGCATACTTGCTTATCTCGAAACATAGCCCGCTTCCTCGAGTTCTTCGATGATGGAAATTATTTCGGTCGCGTGCGAGCAGTTTCCTGCTCTCTGCGAAGCGACCAGAAGTCTCAGCCTATCTACCTACTCGTTCAGATCGTCCCAAAATTGATAGTCGATTTTTTTCTCCGCTCTCCAATTTCTGAGTCAATCCCGAGCCACCAATTTCACGTACCTTAGGAAACACTCAGGCTATAATGGGAAATTTTTTGTGCGCCATGATGTCTTTAAATCATCGCGTTGAGGGGTCATTCTAGGCGTAATGACCGTGACTGGACTGTAGCAGGCGGCGGTACTTGCTCAAATCTGATTCGGTTTAGTGACCAGAACACCTACGAAACAAAAGTTCGTCCATTCCCTGTGTGATTTTCACCTTACCCTTGCCGATCTGTAGTATATCCCTGGGTAAAATTATAACCTCCCTGTTTCCGAGAAACCATTTTCCACCACTTTTCCGCAAACCATAAATTGTGTTGGCAGTACGATCAGAGTAGGAAGCGATGTAATGAGATATAAGATATCCCCTATCGGGCCTGCGCTCCCATGTTCGTTTCCATTTCCGCGCACATGGCAAATCGATCAGGGGCAAATCAACTTCGTTTCTAGTGATGCCACCTTCCGATTCGGTAAGTTCTGGACTTCTTTTCCGTTAACGCATAGGGGTCGGTTCTTCCGCCTTGATTTCGCATTTGATTTCAATGCGAGCATCGTCACTAGATTTTTTTCTAATTTCATTAGGACGGAGGGTAATAGGATTGAGAGCCTCCTCGCTTTGAGTCTCAACGACCGTTCTGTTAGTTTTCGCGAATATGGAATTGGCCCATACCGCCTCGATCACTCACTGAAACTCGCTCACCAGTTCGGCTCAGTTATCAATCGTTCACTGAGAGTTCATTCGCGATTTTCCGAAATTGCGTTATCGAGGTGCCTGACAAACATGTCCAATATCTTCTTGCTATGCCTCGCGACATCGGTTTTCATAGCCAGTTTGGACATTAAATAGTTTGTAGCTCCATCAATTCTTCTCCTCTCTGTGCATTCAATACATTGATCAAGTCTATTATCCATGCCTTTGCCCCTCCTATGTGCTGGTTGACAGCTACCACTTCGTTCTTCACATTTTCCAATTTTCGACCGATAAGGGACAAGTCTTCTCTACATGTAGTGGCGAAGCGATTCTGGTCACGTTCATGGTCGTCGTGACGATCGATGTCTACAAATTTGGAAATGCTACCATGACTCATGGTTGCATTCTTAGGAAAAACTGATCAAACCCACACCTGTACCTGCCTTTATATAGCAAACAGTCCTTTACGATCGTCAAAAATCCGTATTTTTCTTTCCAGCGCAAGGCACGCAGACTTTTGAAATCTGATAGCAACATGTCCGTATTGATATGATCGTTATAAACATGCTGCAAATCAGTGTCTTAAATGCGAAACAGCACCAACACAATAGCATTGTGGTGAAGTAGTTGTTTTGGTATGTGAGAATAAGTCTGGCCGAGGTACACACAGTCCACATCCGCATACCTTTCCATGCTAAAGTATTCTTGGGTGGAAGTTTGTTTTTCACAGGTAGTGTCATCAAAGACAAACATCGAGTTTGGAAGAGCTTTTATCGGTGTTACGATCGCTTTGTTTTCGCTGCATGGGAAATAACCCATACCATCGACCACCTGCATTACCAGTGGTAGATGCTGGTATTTCGGTTGCTGCAGCGATTTCGAATAAACATACACATTCTCGAACCAAAGACTGTTCGGTCCTTTTAAAAGGCTGAGTAGGAAGCACGTCTTGCCGAAAGGCGATGGTCCGCAAATCAGACCATGCACGCTAGTAGGCAACATGGCAATGTGGCGTGATTTGTGGGAGATATATTCATCTTCAGCATGAATTAGTATGAGTAAGTAACATCCTGCTTGATAATATGCATGTTACAGCTACATTCCTGCGGAGGCGACGGCATAGGTGGAGGTGATGATGGAGCCGATTGTAGTTGCAGAGAACCAGTCCTACAAGTTTTAGAATATCTCTTCAAAGTATCACTCCATGTAAATTGCTTCTGGCAGAAATCACGCTGAAATGATAGCCTTAAAGGTTTTTATTCTGCGGGTCGTTACTTCATGTCGTGGTAAATTCTGCAAAACAATACATGGTTTAAAGCAGAAGCATTTTATGTTTATACTGTACCAAATTTAGAATGATACTGAATCAAAAATGTATAAAAGAATAATATTTATTTATTGTTTGCCCACTCAGTTTAATTCAATGTGCCGTAATGTAAAGACGGTGAAATTTGGCCATGGGATAGTCGATACACTCATCAACAGTATGCCTTTCGACTACTACAGTCCAGGATACCGGTTCTGTAGAACCAAGCTAGGATAAAAGGCCGTCACGTAGCGATACGGGTATCAACGCGCTGGATGAAGTGTGCCTGACATCGCTTACTCCCTAAACAAATGTCACGAAACCTGACACCAGCGAAATATGAAAATCGGCAGGTATCCAACTTTATGAAAGCCAAGGTGAAACTAGGCATGCGTTTACATACATGCAAAAAGTTCCCCAAGAGAAAAGGGAAGAACAAGGTAGGTGGGTTCTTGCCCGCACTGTTACCAACAATCGGTGCCCTGGTCGGTATCGCGGGGCAGTCACGAATATCGTTAGTGCCGTGAAGTAAGCTTCAAACGACTGGAAACAGGTAGAGGAAACCCGTTACCATAACATATCATTGGAAGCTATTGTTATGGGTTAAAAAGATCGGCTAAGGACTCTATATTCGTCATCCGTAACGGAGAAGAGGAGGATCATTTGCCGGAGGGGAAAATTGGAAAATATCGAAAATGGAAATCAAAGTAACTCGGCCTAGACGTCCACTGACGAACATGGATTTGGAGATGTTTGCGCGCAAATTGAAGATACTTAATTTTCGTGGAGTGTTTCCGAGAGATGCTTTACCTCCTAAACACAAGAGACACAAATGTGCCGTAATTAATATGGACCCGACAGCCAGGCCCGGCATGCACTGGGTAGCTTACTTAAAATGTGGTAAACGTGCAGTATACTATGACAGTTTTGGAAATTGGCGTCCTCCGCCCGAATTGCGCCAGTATTTGAAATATACCAAACTAACGTACAACTACGAAACGAAGCAGATGACCAACAAGTGGAACTGTGAACACTTGTGTCTGCAATTTTTAAGCATTCGCGATTTCTAGGAATAATACGCGGGGGAATTAACAAACTGTATCAGCCGTACCGATCTCATCAGCATGTTGGTGCCCATCATTGTGAGTGGCGAAACGTCCGAGCTGAGGGCTAGCTTTCACCCTCCCTTAGAATTGGAGGGGAAATGTTGTGTAGGGCTCCTGAACTTTCAAACTTACAACTCCATATCCAACATCGAGGAAAATAAACATCCAAGTTTTCGGTATTCGGTATTCGGGAGAGTGAAATAAATCCCCATTCCCACCGGGCTGTACAAGTTGAAGGATATAGAATACTTCTCAAAGAAATCACTACCGCATGACATCACATTTGAACTGCATGGAAATCCGAATAACCTGAAGGCCGAAATGTTTTGCAGTGCCGATATTGAATTCACCGAACCAGACACCTTTCGGCCAATGCTGGGGTTCAAAGCCAGAGTGTACGAAGCAGGAAATAAATACGAGTAGTCGCGGGGCGTAAAAATCTTTCCAGTCAACACCACACACATAAAATGTAACTTGGCAAGTTGCAGTTACATAAATGGGAAACCGAGCAGTACTATTTACTAGTTCGCCTCCACTGTTAGGCCCTGGATATCAAGTCGTAGAATGTCCGAAAATGCTCATTTACGTTCCTATCGTTGCAAAAAGCATCCAAAAAATAGCAGTTCCGATCATGGACTAAGATGAGGAACTGATAATTTTTCGCAGGCTGGGAAATCGAAGATGACTATAATGTTCACATTTACGACGAAGGAAGGTTCGATGTGTGTGTTCCACTCTCCTTGCTACTGGCATTCACCGATGATTATAAGGAAATAATAATAGGGGCGAGGCAAGTATATGTTCGATCACTACAAGGTCGAAACATAAAGATATTTTTTAATGGCGAAAGCTACCCGTATGTGGATTTGAACCCGAACTTTGAAAATGGAGAGTACCTGCTAGCATGTTATATGTATTCGCAAATCCAATCATCGTAATACGGACGTGAGGCGTATCCCATCCTGAGCCTCGAAAATTCCGAGACATGGCCCCTTTGCTAGTATCCGATACATCTAAGCAAAACGAGTGTGTGCAAAATGGTATGGTCGACTGTCGGATCTAAATAATCACCAAGGAAACCATGCCCGCGAACACCGCTACCTACTGCTTGATACTCCACGAATGGATAGTTCAGTACGATTTTTGATTCAGCCTGGTAAAAGTTATCAGTTAATTACATGTGTAAATACGCATGGTGTGGGGACTTACATTTCAGTCTTAATAATGAACCGTACCTTGCAACGTTTATTGAGCCGGAGCGACTACGTGCTCAAAGAAATCGCAGCTTTTAGCCACCGTATCCATGGAAACTGTTGGACGAAAAGAGCAAGGAAAAAAAACGCTTGGTTGAACAGGTACTATCATGGATTAGATTGGGACGAAGGCGAGATTCCATATCGTCAAGTCGTGCTGAGCGACTTGTTGATGCAAAGGCTGGTTTATGTGGCTGGAACCGAACAGAAAACATGGCTGAGCTATTTGTGTAAATTAAAAGTGGAGATTATCCACTTACAAAGTGGTCATTTATGTCCTTCCCTTCATAAAATGAGGAAAGAAACAGATTCGAGTTCTTTGGTGAACACTTCGATAAACACGAAGTTACTTTACGAGTGGAATGCTTGTTTCAAGGAGATGTAACATAGTTATATATATATATGGTAGTGTGAAATACGATGCTACCTGATCACATTATGGTCAATATGATATAATTCCACAATGCGACAAAAAATTTATGTAAACAAATAGAAACCTACAATAAATTAGTCATTAATCGAGCACGAATCACCATGGGAGCAAGATAATGCCATTTCATTCCTAGAAACCTGTACGTCTTGTATTACGGGACCACTGGTTATATCCGGTGACTCCAGGCGAACCTACTCAACAGTTAAAAACTTGCTGCAATTCCAGGAATTGCTTGGGTCATCACATGAAGCGGAATGCGCCTCTTCCAGCAACCATGGACCAGGTTATGGAATTTGCAGCAACTTCAAGCCGAGGCGATGTTGACCCTACAAGCAACGTAATTCATGCCCCTGACTACTCCACCCAGGTATGTGTACATCAGCAAAATACCGGCGAGGTTGCGACTCAAACTGCCCCAACTAAACGTTGAATGTCATGCCATCGTGTCGACACCGCGATGCATAAGAAAAATTCTGGGGGACCTGCATCGAACTGTAAAGCATATCCCTGTAAACTTCAACGTTTGACGTTACCTTCCGCCGCCGACATGGGTTCGTCCACGACCGATCTTAACTTAAAAGATGCTTCGAAGATTCCGGTTGCATCAGATCGAACATCAAAGACTATTAACATTTCTTTACGAACGTGTTTTGAATGACTCATTGAATTTTAAAAAAACTCTAACATTCTGTACTTGCATTTGTAGATTTCTAATTTGTGCAAAAAACATACATGTATAAAAACTGACTTTACAGCATATTTTTTTATCAAACCTTTACTTATTTTAAATATAATGTAAAATTTCTTTGGTAAATAAATATTATTTAACATATTGGCTCGTGGGAGCAGAAGGATTCTCTCTTGCCACGATTGTATACAGACATTCGGTTGTCTGCAGGAAACAGGAATCGCTTGCGCAAAGTAATTCACCAATATCCGCTCGTTTGTACCCTGTCACGCATGCCGTAACCCTGTCACAAGCCGATCAAAAAATGTTACCATTCTGGAATCAATACTTGGTTCCTGGCAGCTAGCTGCGTTTCCGTTCTTATGCACGATTAGCATTCTTTTGGTATACTCTCCACGCCGATCCTGCGAGTCGCAACATGGCTTTTACGACTGACAAGTAATTTCACAGTACTAAGCATTAGCTTTCGTCGAAATCGTATTGGTATAGAAGACTTTGTGCTGTGACTACTTTATGGACATCAGCAGCCATCGTCGTAATGTCGACGATCAATTTCTGGTTCGACAGTGACGAGGCTCTCCTAATTACAGCATGGGAATTATTCGAATAAATTGGTGCCTCTGCACCGATCACCTCAGGACGATGCGGCGCTGCACCATCGGAGACTGTGGTAGAACCCGCTACTGCACCTATAACAATGGCCGACATCGCGATGGAGACGTTCGTCTGGATCACCCAGAAGGCACCCTTCCGGAGGAGGACTCGGCCGGCCGCCCTTCCCGGCGGCACCCATCCGGAGCATTTAGACAGCACCTTTCCAGGTGGTACCCATCCAGAGCATCCAGATGGTGCCCTTTCAGGGCTCTCAGTCGCCGGCCTTTCGTGGCCTCCAGACGGGTTAGTTGGCTACATGCGACAGCATAATTGAAGGTTCCCCACTGCTGGAAGCTGGCAACTTACCGCAGCTGGAAAGTAGACCTTCCGAAATTACTGTTTTACATTTGCAATTAACAGGGACTCATGGAGTGACGGACTCGTCTGTGCCGGTAAAGTACTCTCCGGTCTCCGATATTGATTATACCAATGCTAAAAGATGTTTTTACTGCATGAACAAGTGGTCTATGCTGCCTCTCGATGCTATCTCTCCCTCACATAGGCCTGACAGGGATGAGATTCGTCAGTGTTTAAATAACTTTGAAACAAAGTTACTCATGTTACGTAACAATGTTGCCGATTTGCACCTCGAACTGACCATCTGTGTACTAGTTCTTACGGACATGAAATGTAACATGGGATGACTTGTTCTAAGTTTTCTATCGTCTTAGCATCTGCAGCTACGTTGAGACATTTATACGGATGTAAAAATGTGATTTTAAAAAGACACATATTTATCCTAATACTTTGGTGTATTTTTGTATGTGATTTTTGAGTTCAATATAACGACATGTTATTCAACTTTAACTGTGTATGTGTTCATTAATTTATTTTTCTCTGTGTAATAAACGCAATGGACAAGTACATGCAATAGTTGTTTTTTATATATTTATGGCGCCTGCTTTTGCCTTGGAGAAGGGACAAGTAGGTACAATATATATTTTCGCTCTTTTAAATATGTTAATTGCGCTTGCTTTTCCGTTGGAGAAGGGACAAGTACGTGCAATAGCTCTTATAACACTTCCTATTACCTTCAATATAAAACAAATATATACAAATTTGTAGCACATTTTCTAGCTTATATTAACTATTACAATAAATAACTTGTGCGAAATATTTAGCAAATAGTGTAGGTTTTCGAGATGCTAGAGGCGTTCTGCAAATTCAATTTTGTGATGGTACGATCCATTGCCCATGCTGCCACGATAAGTTCGGAGGCTGTTACATGCGGGACACATTAACATGCGAATATAAATACTGTTATGTGTACGTTTTATTCCCCGAATCTACACTTTCTTGTTTGCTGGAGGAGTTGGTAAAACAAAATTGTAATGTTCACATAAGCAAGGCAAAATGTACGAAAATGTAGTGTACGAACTTTTCCTTAAAAGTAAATATAATTATGTGTGCAAATGGCAGGAGATATGTGATGGACACAACCACGTTGTGAAAAGGCAAGGTTTTCAGGACTGGACCTCCACCTGTACACCATTTGCATGTGAATTGTACCTAGGCTCAAGGCCGAGACCGTCAACCAAGTCTTCTCGCAATGGTGGAGCACGTCCAGATGACAAGTTCAATGCAGAGGAAAATATGCAAGTATATTTCCTCTACTGCATGGTGTGATCTACACGGACCAGCCATCGGCTTCCATAACCATGGAGCGTTGTGACGATAATGTCCTTTTCCTCTTTCTTGAAAGAAATATGGTAATATGTTTGAATTATCAATGTAAGACTGCGACAGTGACGAGTGTGCGGTTAATTTGTGCCGCCCACAAAGAAAGTTCCCTACAAACATTGGGAATATGAAAAAACAAATTGTAGGCGAAAGACGTTCAACCAAATACGACAGGGAAAATTGCGAATTTTACCATGAAATTAAAAAAATATGATAAACACTTTAATGTATGCTCTGAACGATGTGATGGTGCTTGGTACAGTTCGGAGGTTACAAGGCCACCAGACCCATGGCCAAAGGTGCTCGTGTGTGCTTGCGCTTATGAGCTTTGCTCTATCTAAAGAAAAAACCCAGGCGATGATAACCACCATTCCCCCCAAATTTATTTTGTAGTTGTTCACATCTTCTGACATGAATGGGGAAAATTCGGCGACAGACACTTTAATTTCTCCTTCAATGTCACTGTCTTCGAAGTCGGAGCTGATGGGGCTCTTTGTGGTGCTGGGTGAGAATACACTGTAGGACGAACATGGGGGTTGGTGTGTGTTGTCTGATGGTTGTGGATTGTCTGATGTAGTGGGTTGCCTGATGGTAGTGTGCTGCCTTCCAGCATTGCTCCTCATGCCAATGCCGTGCAGGTGAACTGAAGAATATTATCTCGATTTTCTTCTACATTGCTGAGAGTTTCTTCTGCATTTGACGATTGGTCAGGGTGATTGTCGTGTGAGTATTTAGCCAATGAGAAACATTGATGGGGTGGAATAAACATGACTAATTGTTCGAGCAGATGCATCTAAAAGGTCGAACGAAGGTTTCCAAAGAATCCAAGAAAAATAGCCAATAAAATATATTGGAGGGGATTGGGCGAATGCATCTTATCGGCCGAAATAACATGTGTAATTATTAGAGGGGGTTCAAACGAATGTGAGTGATTAGCCAATGAGAATCATTGGCGGGGAAGGGGGTGGGGGGTCGAATGTAGTGAGTAATTGGAAAATAAGAATCATTGGTGGGGAAATTGGGTACTTACATACATTGTAAAGCCGGAGTGGTGGAGGGGTTGGAGCGAATGTGAGTTATTAGAGGTATTGGTGAGAGACAAATACCGAAACATATGATGATCGATAAAAAATAGATGACTCCTACCAAATTGGCCACCTTTGAAAAAAACGATGCTTACCAATATGGAGGTCGATTGCACCTACCTGCATGGAGGCCGAATACACCTACCAATATGGTGGCCGAGTTGCTTACCAATATGACTGCTGTGACAGCCTACCAAGATGGCGGACGAACAAAGGTGAGAGCAAACCAATATGGCATCGAATGCAGGTGAGCTTACCAAGAGGGTTGCCTCTAGTAAAGTATAAACAAATGATGCCTACCAATATGGCAGTCGTGATGCATAAGCATTTTAAAATAAATTTTTTAACAATTTTTTAATATTTTTTTCAAATTTTTAATAATTTTTTTAATAATAACCATTTGTATAAATCTTTTTAATGATTTTTGATAATTTTTAATAATAATTTTTATATACACTTTTAAAAGATTTTTCGGATTATTTTGGGATATTTCGGATTTTTTTTGGGGTCTTGGGGTAAAAGGTCCAAGGTCATGGGCCAGAGTATTAAGGTCAATGGTAAACCAGTACTAGCTTCCAAAATGACCATGGGATGACATCACAACATGGCAGCCGGGATGGCGCTTGGCTCCTTTCCCAGATCATATTGGCCCAGACTCCTTCAAATCCTACTACTGACACGGAAATGCAGAAAGACTATACAATTAAAAATAATATATACATATAGCTTACAGAAACGGATCAAGCATTAAATATCATTAAAGAAAAATAATATATTTTTCTTTAGGATTATACTGAATAAATTGAATTTTTTTCCATAAAGATGTCAAATATATTATTGTGTCTATACCCTTCACAAGATATTTTTTCAACCTGTCAAACACTAACATTAGGCATATTTATACATACAGTGTTGATGCCACAGTATTTAAGAGTTATAATTTCTTTCACACAATCTATGTTAATTATTTTCCTATTTTTCATTATTTTGGGATTGTGTTGTGTCTGTTTTAATGCTCAATAAATTACACACATTTTATTGTCTCACTCTTCGAGGGCGAAATGTAAACATCAGGTCACTACAATTTTCAAATTATTGGGTTTTATATCATGCAGTTATATACAGTAATATCAAAGTTAATACTGCCTCCTGATTACAGTAAGCTTTAAAATGTATGAATAACATCTTTGTGAGTGAATTATATTATGTTGTAGGCGCGCCTTGAGCCATCAATAATTTCGCGCGAAACTTTAGCGATTACAGCTACCAAGGGCCTTTGGTGTTTGTATGATGTGGTTATATCAGTTTTTCTGAAGTGGATGTGAGAGACTTTGTAATGTTGCTGCTCAAATTGAAATAATTTCACTGAATATTACCTTTGAAAAGCTTTAAACATGTTAAATTTTATAGTGGAATTATTTGTCTTCAATAAAATAAAGTACAGGTTGTTTACACTTAGTGACGATAGTAAATATTACACTGCCATCATCTCCAAAGAATGTGGATCAAATGTTTTCATTATTTCACCAGAATAAAATAGAGCAAACAAATAATTAATGCATCCACTTACATGCTGGAAGGTTAATCAGGGCAGCTTACAAAATAATTCAACTGAATTTTAAACATTAAAATTGCACACTCAGTGTGGCTCATCCTGATTCTGAACCTGTAACTCTATAGGCATAACCAAAAGCCATGTTTAACAACCCTCATATACTCATTTACTGCAGAAAAGGACTCAGAAATTAACATAACAACTATAATTTACGGCAACCAACTCTCCACCTCAAGAGCTCTGTGCATGCGTAGGTTAACAAGTGCTCGAAGATGATCACCTGTCAGTCTCCTGTTGATCTCGCTGTCAGCATCCTGGTTCAACAGCTCCGGGTTATCTCTCAGACCCCCGCATGCATACTGGTAAAAGTCTTCGCAGGGCTGAACTGTGTGGTCCATTAAGCTCAGCACAGAGCCACACAGGTTCAGGCAGCTGTCCGATGGGCAGATAAGCTCGTCTAGTGAGGAGGTTATGTCGAATAAGTTGGATGCGGGGTTGCTGAGGTACTGTGGAGTCTGGCGCATAGTCCTCGCATCCCCTGGGGAAGTTGTCGGTGACGAAGGCACTACTTGGCTGGGTGGTGGTGATGATGAGCCTTGGACCTTGTGGATAGTGAAGTTAGCTTGTTCAGAGGTTGTTGGAGGGTTTGAATTAAACGAGTAAGTTTTAGGTGTTGTTATGGTAGCAGAACTGGCATCTTTAAAGGATGAACTTTGTTGTGGCGTGGAAGATGGATGGTACGGGCCTGTAAAGGAATCAACTGATTGCAATCGTGTGCTAGAATGTGATGTGTTGGGGTGATTTGTTTGTAGCATAGGTGCTATGGTAGCCGTGATAGGAAAAACATATGTTTGAGGCTCAGAATGACTTGATGACCCAGTCCTGGCTGTGAAAGTAATGCTTGGTGAAGGCTGAGTTTGTTCTGAAGATTCTGATGAAATGTGGCCTGTAGTGGCTGTGATGATTTGTCCTGTGCTGACTTTATCAGGTGACAAGTCTGTATCCATTGGAATGAATTCATCTTGATAATCCTATTTAAAGTAGATCAAGTGAAAGCGGTTAGTTTGGTCAGTTTACATATTATCATAGGCTTACAGTAAACATTACTATTTGTAGCGGACTCAAAACTACGACCCTTGGTAATTTGACTAAAAGAGTCTTCAACTCCAGTGAGGATGGATTTACTAGCAAATCCTCCGGCTCACAATACCACGATTTAAAGAGCCGCCCAAAACTCGTTAGAAAATCTCTAACATAAAATTCTAGTTGAACATACACAAGTTACACAAATACACTCGATTCTCCATGGGAATTACAACACTCAGAAGCTGTAAGTTTATTTTTCAAAGCTGGACTCTTAAAAAGTGTACTGGTGAATTAGTACTTCGACATTGTTCTTTCATGCAAGACTTATAAATTAATTTTTGTTTGCCTTACTACTATGTCGTTGTTATATAATGTGGATTTTACCACAGTTTTTCTATGTTGCAATTGCAGTCCTGTACACTGGATTAAGCAATTTAAAAGTCTGGAAGGGGAAATATTCTACAACATATCCACATTGACATCTTAACATATTCAAACCCAGTGCACACAATTGTGTAATTTAAGCATGTGTAGGAGATTTTGGGTCTTTACTGCACACTGCGAAGCTTAGTGATCAATAACCGTACCTGTAGGTAAATGATTAGCAAACCATCTTACTGGTCTAGGTTATGATTGGTTCATATAACTGTAGCCGAACATATAGCCTACAGCTCATAGACTGTGGCAACGAAACGGGTGTTGTGTCGACTTAAGTACAGCACGGGCCATAAAATATTTTGTTTTCAACACCTGAAACCGAGAATTAAAGTGGGTCGGAAAGGGGTAATCTCAGCCCAAAGTGCAAGACCTCTGTAAAAAAAGGACACTAATTACCATAATTGTATTGTATTAAAAGTTAAACAGATATTTAAATGCCCTATATTGACAGGTTAAGTAGTGCTGGCTTCATTGCCCTGACCTGCTACCTTGAGAAAGGATGAGAGGCGTTGGAACAGAAATGGATTGAATAGAAATTAGGAAATGGATGCTTACAAAAACTAATTTAAATTCGTAATGTTGAGACGAATATGGTCGTCTAAGGCTATTTTTTAGGGCTGCAATGTGTGTGCTTTACCCCAGTATTTATTCCCAGTGGGGGAATTTTTTGAGGAGGGTATTTGAGACGAGTATGGTCTTCTCAGGTTATTTTTTTTTAGGTTTTTTAGAAATTTATTTTCAGCCAGAGTTGGCAACCTGTGTGGCGTAGCAAATGTATTATAAGTATTTGTAATATGCATATTTTACTGTGTGATATTGTGTTATATTGTAGGCCGGCCTATTCCTACTATCATTCATTGGTATTTATTTATTGGATATATTTTTATGTTTTATGTTGTGCCAGTCTTATGTACTACAAAGTATTTAGTAGGTGTTTAATTGTGAAAGGCGCCCCCAGAATTCACTGATCGCTCAGAGTGACGTCGCTACCATGTGGCGTGAGGGGAAGCCACGAGGGGAGGGGCGGAGGATCCAACTGTTCCGTGCTGGCGGGCATAAGCTGCGAGTCCCCAGTCTTGGGTGTATGTGTGCGCGCATGGCTGTTGCGAAATCATATGACGGGGACGATTTTAATGATAAGGCGTCCCAGGCGCGCACCCAGCTAATAGTTTACTGTGGCAATATTCGAACACGTTTCTGAAAGTGACTTGAATATGAGCAGGTTAAGGAAAGTAATTTTTTATGCTGTTTGCCACGGAGTAGAAAAATCACCGGCATTAAAATGGAAAGGTCCTTGCGAAAGTATGCAAACTTTGTGATCGTAAAGTTGACGGGTGGCACGGGCAAATTTAGTGAGAGTTTGTTTGCCAAGTGGAATTGTGTTCACTTTAAGATTGCGCCGATGCCCATGGGTCGTTTGACTGATTGCCGGCATGGTAAACTTTGTAAACTCTCATTATCAGACACATACAGTTAATTCAAAATATCTTGCACGCCCGAAGAATTGACGTTTCCTATGAGTCGCAAAGTGTTACCGCTGCCGTCCGGGGACAGATTTAATTGGTGTATTTGAAGAGGTGCATGTGGGCACTGATCATCACCATCGCCGGCAGTACTTAGCTGGAGGTTTACTACAGAGACGTCGCATTTTAGCTGGGCCAAAATTCCACCAGGTATGAGACAACGAGATGTCTTACGCCCGTTAACTTCACCGAACTTCCCAGTACTAAAAATTGTCACCGCCTGTGCGAGGCCCATTTAGGGGGCCACTTATATTGAACCGGAGCCAAGTATTAATCCAGGTGTTGTAACATTCAGTAACGTGCCCTGTATTAATTGAAGTTACCATTTATGCGTCAAGTGTTTTAAATATTTTAAACTGTTGTAGGTATTGCGATAATGTTTGTGAGGTGTAAGAAATCTTGGCATTGCCGTACAAATGAATGGAACGGAGCAGTAACATTGCGGCCAGATATTGTTTGACGCATAGTATGCATTTAACCTTGTTGAAAAATGAGTGTAATCCAAGGCAAATATTTTCTCAATAAAAATTATAACTTTCAATATACTCATGTCGCGTAGTGTTAACCTCTCATAATTTTATTTAGACGAAGAATAAAGACTCTGCTACTTTACATTTTGTGAATAACAATTATAATGCTTTTATTGGAAACCATCCGTGAAATTTGTGCTCAAAAGTTCTGAAGCTGAGAGCGCTTTTGCCCCGTGATTAGGTGTAGGAGTGTTTGTGGTAAATGCAGGAGTGAGGTATTTTTGAGTAGCCTGCGCCCTAGCGAGTAAAGGGCATCTCATTGCTACGGTACAAAGCTGGCCGCATATGAATTTTTTTTCTTATAATCTGTGCAGTGCTTATTATCGGCAGTGTTTTTATCGCTTAGCATATTAGTTTATGTAATATTTATTGACATGCTGCGTGTGTATGCACTTCAGACACGACCACAACATTCTTGCTGCATCAAGGCGGAATGAGCTGAGGCAGTCGAGGGGACGCCACGTGTCGGACTAGCGAACTAGCGGATCTGCGATAACTAGGCTCCTGCGCAGCTCTCGTCACTCCACGGACTCACCTCGACGCTGTCGGCAGCGGATGAACTCGCAAGCAGGGCGACAGCGAACAGTGTCGCGCTGACGGATGTACCCACATACACCATGCCACCTGGAACAAACAACGAATACGGAAATAAAACAGCCGTTAATGCAGGTAGTCTATCGACAGTACCTTCGTACTTTTCGAACCAAGCCTTTGAGAAATCACCTCACATATGATATGCTTGGTGGTTTCCTCACACCATAATGCTTCTGTTAGCTAACGTATGTTATATTTGGTTAAACTGAACTTTTACTTACATCTTATCAATACATTATATTTCATTATTAATTAATACACATAAAATCAGGTAGTAAAAAAGTGCGTTTGGCAATACCGGGTAAGAAATAGTTCTCGTGGAAAATATGGTTAAACTGAGTGCACACGAATGCGGTGCTTTATCAATTTGGTGTAAATTTATAGAATTGGTTGAGCTCCGTTTTTCATGAGGCGGAGAGATAGTCTGAAAGTAGAACTTTAGCAGGGCTTCAGGAAAGTTGTAAGTAATCACGGATGGACTATACTTACGAACTCGCGAAAAGGTTTAAAGACCAGTTCTTCCCCAAAACACTTTTGTTCATATGCACATTCGTGGTTGGATGATATTAAATGTCACGCGCCTCAAGTGCCTGTCCACGAATCATGGACGTTCAGTAACGGAGTACTTTACTCTGACCGGCCCGGTCAAATGAGAACATGTCTTCTCAAATAGAAACGCGACCAATAATCAAAGGAAGTTGTGGTTCTGGACGTGCGATATTGGAGTCCAGCATAGCCATAAGTATTTTCGCGAAAAACACCTGTCCCTAACATCCACACTTGTAACGACACGTAGATGTCAAGCCTTCCTCAAGATTAAATCACACATGCGGCAGATTGTACAGCCAACAGCGCAGCGCGCTTCTCGCCGTCGTTAAGCTTTGCCACCACTCAATTGGTCTTATGATCTTGGTGTCCCACCCTTCCTCCCATTCTTTAACCTCTATGGCTTCCCTCCCTCCGCGTGTTCGTATTCGCCAGATTTCCCCTACTTTGGTTTCATTTTGATTTAATGTGAAAATGAAGTGTATCTCTCCTTCTCCATCCTTAAAGCCTGCTAGGTCGTCTCGGCGGTCTTAAAGTTCATGCATTAATATTATGGTGATTGTAAGTGTTTTAAGGCGACGAGCGGCAACTGTTGCATGTGGGTCTGGCAGCCAGGATCTCTGATGACAGTTTTAATGTAGTTATGTGTTTGATTAACGGACTAGGTAACTTCATAGCGCATCGTGTGTTCTCAATTGTGTTTGGATGCCCTTGGTAAAGGCTGTTCACGATAAAGTGAGCACTTTTGAAATGAACCTTAGGAAAAAGTCACTGCCCCTACCTGCATATATTTCAACGGGTGCCCTGAGTGATATGCGCCCAGTAAGGTTGGTAACGATGGATGGGAAGTAGTTCCGTATCTTAACGTCGAATAAATCGTATCAGGAAACCATTTCAGATAACTTTAATTATTTCTTTCGATTTATGGTTATTTTTTAATGCACCGAAGTGTAAAACTGAGCAGATTTGTAAGATATTTACTTTTTAAAAATTTCACAGTTTCACTTGACCGACGCATGAATAAAGTGATAAGACCGACGAAAATGGTAATCTTACATAAGGCGGAAGAATACACAAAGTGCATACAAGTAGATCATAAGCAGGGCTTACAAAAGTGCTCATTTTACCGTAAATAGCCTATAAATTATGATCTCAGCTAAATTAACGTGGTGCAGTGACGGTGTAGTTTTTGCTTTGGATTTTGTCATATTTGGTTACTTGTATTGAAGTACTTTTTCCTTTATGGCTTGTCTCAACCAGTAGTGTTTCAGATTTTTGGACATTCGCCATTGCGATGCAGATGTCTGTCATGGAAAAACATGACTGAGCACGAAAAAAAAAAGCTTAAATAAGACAAGTAACCTAAGAACAAGAAAATAAATATGTGTAAAAAACACTGTAAAATTCCAAAAGGAAATACAGTAACAAAAAACAGAAAAGCAACTAATTAAGATAAATATATGTATATATTTATGACTAAATAGATAACACGTAGAAAACAACACAGGCTAGAAACCTGCTTGAAAAAGTTAGGACAGCATTGGCAAAATAAGAAGGAACAAAATGGAACAACACAACAAAGAAAAGCACTCAAACACAGCAGTTTTAGCAGCCACGATAGAATACAAGCCAGGTATGCTGTAGTCAAGAATATATATGAACGAAGACAGAAAATTCCATGAAGTAATCGAGTCAAATAGAACAGAACATCATGCTAAATGCAGAAAACTAATGTACTATACATGTATACGAAAAAAAACTATATACGACCGACAGACAACACAGGCTAGTTATCTACTTACGCAAATAAAACAACCACGAGGAAGAAATTAGTACAAACACAGTAGTTTTTCTAAAACCGACCGGGTGTGACGTTTCATCGGAAACTGCTATCTGTTCCCGTCTTCAGGCAGCGATACACTAGGTCCAAGAACACAAGTGCTACTGACGAGGAGACCAGAAAAACATGGGTGTGTATAGGCTTCGACTATCTTCCTGCTGCAGCCAAAGACAGTCAAGCTGTCTCCTTAATGGCTGTGCAGATGAGCGTGGTCACGGTTGGCTGGTGTGATCTTGTATGGATTCTATTTTTGCTGTTGTTTGTGCAGCCAAGATGTTTCGCTCGTAATTAATGGGATCCAGATATTTTTAAACTCAATACTTTGATTACTGAAAATATTATTATTGAAAATAATAAAAGATGATTCCTTATTTTTCTTTTGTTTTTGTCGGCTTCCTGAGTGAGTGGAGTTGAATTTTCCCAAAGAATTTTATGGCTGTTTTCCCAAGTATGTTCCGCAAGTCTGGATTTCTGAATTTCGCCTTTTTTGCAAATTTTTTTGTGTTCTTTAATTCGAGTCAAAAGAGCTCTGCCAGTTTCACCTATGTGTATATGGCCACATTTGCAGGGGATCTGATATACAGAGTTGTGGGCTTGTAGTTTGTCTGTTGCTAGTTTCACATTGGTAACTATACTTTTAATACTGGATTTTGATGAGAATTCTGCTTGTAGTACATATTTGTTTCCCAGATATCTTATTTTTTTCAGAAATACCCAGAACATAAGGGATAAATAGGGTTCCGCCTGGTTTTTTGGTATCTTTGGGATTGAGTGGTCTGATAGGTGTTGTCTGCTGCTTTATGAAGGGGTTGAATAGCAATTAGCCTGGGTTCATTTTTATTTTATTGTGCTCCTCCACAATAGATTTTTTGTTGGAGCAGATCATCTCAGCCCGGTCAACTACTGTACGAATTATGTCAGTTTGAGTGCTTTTTGGCTGGTTGGAGGCAAATTAAGGTATTGGGCAGTATGTGTTGGTTTAGGACATTCCGGAAAGGAATGCTGCCATTTGTTTCTGTTTCACAGGAAAATTTTAATGATGGCCTCAGTTAGTCAAGGAAGTTGGCAAATTCCTCCAGGGTTTCGGATACATGTTGCCGGGCAAGAAACACGTCATCCACATAACGAAGACAGATTTTAGGTGGACTACTGATTTTGCTGAGTGCTTCCTGCTCAAAACTTTCCATGAATATATTAGCCATGAATGGTGAGAGTGACGACCCCATTGCCATGCCATCAGTTTGATTGCAGCAACCATCCTTGAGTTGGAAATATTTTGTGATGGTTCAGAGAGTAACCATTTCCATGATGGATGGAATTGGTAGACTCTTTCTGTCTTTTAATGTTGGGTCAGCTTCCAACTTGGTCTTGACAATGGTGAGTGTTTCACATACAGGAACATTGGTATAAATGCTCTGGCGATCGAAACTCATAAGGATGTCGGTGCTTGCTATTGCCTGTGTTTTGCCCATGGAAATGAATTGCGCTGAGTCTCTGACAAAATTCGGAGTCTGGCCTGTGAGAGGTTCAACAATTTTTAGTAGATATTTGGACAGAGTACGTGGAGAATTGCAGGAGTTGATGATCAGTAGCTAAGGCATATCTGGTTTATGGATTTTTGGAAGACCATATATGTAGGACGGCTTGCTACTCTATAGTGTGAGCTCTGTTCTTGTTCTTTCTGGGATGTGACTTTGATGTTTTTTTTTCTTTCTAAATTTGGTATACCTTGCCCTCAATGCTGGCAGTGGGATCTTTATCCAGATGCATGTATTTGCAGTAGTTATGAGATCTGTGATTTTGTTGTCGTAGTCTACTTTGTCTAGGATGACAGTTGCACGACCTTTGTCTGCAGGGAGAATTACAAAACTAGGGTGGGATTTCAGTGTTTTGATGGCGTTGAGTTCATCGGAAGAAAGGTTTGATTTCGGTGGGTCAGCTGAGGTAATCGAACTTTGACAGTTTTATTTGAAGATGCATTAATTACTGTATTTATGTTTTGGAATGCGGTAGGTGCTTTAGTTTTTGCATCTCTCGTCAACCTGGTTAATTAATATATTTTTTTGTTTTCTTTGCTCTTTAGAGATTTTTCATGGACAAGGTTCGAGATAAATTTACCCTGGTGATGAGCAGGGTTGAGCCGGAGTTAAGTGAATGGCCGATCCAGATAACTCTCTATACTTTCAGAATGTGAGTAAAGAATAAACATAATCGAGTCACTTATCGAACGAGTCAAAGTAAAACTTTTACTATCACAGGATTATCCTTATTACCTTTTGTAAACTTCGTTATTGGGGATTACGGAAAGACACTCGGCCTACTCATATTATTTTATAAGTGACCAAGTTAAAGTGTGATAAGTCTACCAAGTTAACTCGATCGTTAACTCGTTCAATTCCTGGTTAATCTTGCTCGACAGTAGAATAAATGGGCTTTAGCAGACGACGGAAGCGAAATGGCACATAAATATGTAAGTAATGCAAACAAAACACACAATTAAGTCAATCAATAAACTGGGGTTGGGAGGAAGTTGAAAGCGAATGTTGTATATATGTTAGATGAACAGATGGGAGGCGTTTTTCAAATAGCTATGACAGAATACGATTTTATAATAACCTGCTGCGGAATACATGCTATATTATTTGTGAGGAAAGAGATTTGCGCGGCTCTAAATGGAGGTCTTAAGAGCCGATGAGGGTGAAGTGATGTGAGTATTGAGCAGCGCTGGAATGAAGGGGCGGGGGAAACGGGAGATCCTCGAGAAAACCCGCCGATCAGCGGCATCGTCTGGCATGATTCCCACGTGCGAAAATCAGGAGCGCACCGGCTGGGGATTGAATATGGGTTCACCTTGTAGGAAGCGAGCAGTCTTACCGCTCAGCCACCATGGCCCCTCCTGTATTTGTGTAGTATTGACTAATACAGTAAGTTACCTCTTTTTAATTACGTGTTCACTTTGGACATCAAATAATTAACAAAAACTCTTCTGTGTCGTAATCGTTATCATCGAGCACAGAACTTAATTAAGTCCACTAAATATTCAGGCTTATTTTGAGTTCCGACCATTTCAAAACTCCGAAATTATTTTTAGTATTCTGTAACAACCTAGTTAACCCCTAGTGATCGAGTAAGCCTGGTTATTTGACAGAGTTAACTATGTTTACTCTTTGTGGTTATTTTTCGTAATAGTATCGTACGGAATATGAGGTGGATTGCATTTACCAGCTGTGAAGTAACTGTCTCCATTTTACTTCACTTAACTGCTTTTCTTCCTACACAACCATCAAAACCTCGTGGTTCCCACTATGGTTAGCACACTGTTTACTAAAATAACCGCTTTGACAAGCTAACACACTACTTTAGACTTAGTTTTAGGTAATGCAGATTTGACGCATTCAATATATGCATGACAGTTATTCAGTCATTGTAGCATGGTCAAGAGTCTAATGTGGCCTCAGTGTGTACAAGAATGACACTCCTGAACTCTGACTGCATGTGTTTGTAAAACATATTTAAAAAGTTTCTACATTCTGAAAGAAATACAATCAATATTTTGGATTACGATACGAAATATTGAGTGGCGACTATCATGAGTTTTGCATGCACCGTGCATCATGTAGAAGACAGCCGCCAGACAGAAGAGAAACTCAGTAGTTTTAATGTTGGCCACAGGTATGTGCATGGGGTGTGTCGGGTGTGCCCATACAAACACTTTTGTATGGTAAATGTATTAATTTAAAATTGTTAGCAGTAGGGTAATGAGATTATTTACTATTTTACTAATAATATTTTTAATTTTTAGGTCAGTCTTTTAATAAGACAAATAAAACATAACACATTTGTTTTATAATTTGTTTAAAATGACACTAGGAAATACATATGACTTTGAATAAAATTGTTTTTTACATCATTCTTTTCCAAGGTGAGTTCACCTCTTCTCTAGATGTCTAATTCAGCGAGCAAGGCAGTGAAAAGGGGCAGTATACCCTTTCATTACATCATTTAAGCACCTTCTCGACCAAATACACATCTGGAAACATCGTCGACTAGATCAGATTCTCATCAGTGTAGAAGGCTCCACAGATGGGTACATTATTCAGATATTCGAGATAGTAGGTCCTCGGATTATAGTTGTATTTACATCGCACACGAAACAGTTCGGGGCTCCAATTCGCTATGAACCCTTTCTCGAAGGTGCCTTTCTGTTTGTAGACGCGCACCAGGTAACAGATTTTGGTTTCAGGCTTGCATGGGTCCTTCGTGTTGTGGTTAGAGTACACGGTCCGAAGCAGAGAGTCGTCCTTGACGTATTCGGACTTTCTGAGAGTGATAGAATGAATGGTGGAATTATACTCACTGATGAGTTTCGGTAGAAGATTCAGCCACTTGTAGCTGGCATTCGCCGCGAAATGCTTCCACATCTTGCCCTTATTCCTGTTGAACATCTCGATGATAAATGCTTTCAAATTGCTGTATGTGGACTAATGATTTATGTTGTGTGTCTTTATCAGGACCTTAAAATTATCATTGTAGATTTCCTTGCCCCGTTCGATGTGTAGATTTTTCGGGTGCATCCTTCATCCAACACATCTGCCATGGCTTCTGTGACATCGTGTGCATTCTGCATCTTGACTGGCTGGGCCCAGGCGAATTTACTACAGGCATCGATGACTGTCAACATGTATTTGCAGCCCTTATTTCGACGATGCCGGCTTGAAACAGGTCGTTCATCCCGAAAATCATGACCTTACGACAGCGGTAGTAGCACCTAGCAACCGCATGCAGTTCGTGAGAGATTCCAACTGACTCATCGTATTTAGACTCTCTCCTTCAGTTCTTCGACGACTGATATATTCTCTTTGGTGCGCGAGTAATTTCCAACACTTTGCGAAGCGATTAGTAGTTGTAGTCTATCCCCAAGTTCGTTCTGATCATCCCAAAACATATAGATATTGTTCTTGTCACTGTCTATCATCTTCTGATCTTACCCATTTTTCAGTGCTAGGCCACTGAACTGAAGAGGTCTGCGAAAATGTCAATTTTTTGTGATCTTCGTCTTATAATTACAGATCCCGTGATTGTTATCTTGGTAAAGTGCATGCGTGAGTTCCAGCAACATCTTGTATTCTAGCAGGTTGGATTCTGTAAACTCCCTGGGATCCTTGTGAAATAGAAATTTGGAAAGCACAGATGTTCCATGCATCTTGCAATAACTTACTTGGATTATCCCACCTGGTAGAAACTCTATTTCCTCAGCTCCTAGGAACCATTTATCATTATGCCTGTGTACACTATACATAGTATAATTTCACAAGATGTGTACGATTGTAGGTACCACCGAGCGAGAGCATTTGATTTCAGGACTTTCTTCCATACCTTTTCCTTGAGTGCCAAATCCATATCCGATTTGTCATTTAAATTTGTTTGTACGCCATCATGTTTCTTTTTCTTCGTAGCCCCAACAGTGTTGTCGACATTGGTCTTCACGATTACAGGTGCTCCATCGCTCTACCTGAGCACATCGAGGTGGTGAGTAATGGGCTTTTAGATTTCTTCATTTATAAGATCGTGCGAAAGTCTAGTTCTCTTGGCGAGTAAATACTTCGAGCGGACCGACTTTATCACTCGATGCAGGTAATTTTTAATGTCCGACATTGTACTGAATAAGAAATGGCTAATGTTATTCTCTTTTATAAGTTTAGTCGTGTGTTTCCGACAAACGATTTTAGATTCTTTCCACACCTTCACTGCAGGCATCCAATATGTCCCTGCTATGTTCTTGAACATCTGTTTTAGTGGCTACTTGGGAAATCAAAGTAGCGGATATATGCTCTATGGAATCTTTAAGAACTTTTAATTTCTCATCATTTTGTGCGGATGCCACATTCAGTCTGTCGGTAATTTGCCTTTGAACACTCATTATGTGCTCGTCCATTGCCATCAAATCTTGAACGATTTCAGTCTTCACACGATCCATCTTTGCCCCGATCTTGGGACAATTTGTGCAAAAGAATTTTCTCTGATCAGCCAACATAATGCGTAATTCCGAGATGAAGACATTACTATATTCGGATTGTTCTGGTTCAGCAACATTTCGAATTATTCTTCTACCATTATCACAAGTTCCATAGTTTCTTGGTACGAGACAACCTCCATCTTTGTCTTTATCAAGCCGCAGCTTGATGCTACTCTACCCGAATTATTTCGATATGCTGTAACTCAAGCCAAAATCAATCAAATTTCAACACTCCTCAAAATTTGCGAGCAGAGTTTTTTAAAATCAAAATATGCAAGATAAATCATTATATTTTGATATTATAAAATTTCAGCACCATTCTATTACTCTCAGTAAATTTCTCTCTTTATAAATCACAATGGAATCCTTGCTCAGTGACTTTAACAATTCATATGAATTTACCAAACTATAAGATCTCAAACAAAATTAATATTTTGCTGCTACAGATTTTAAAATTTATGTATCTAATTTTGGTAAAAAAAATTCATTGTATTCTAGATGATAGGTGTAAAATTACATTACCAGATCCATGTGGGAGGATATTTAATCAAATTTGTTTGAAATTAATAAACGAGAAACAAGTTTATATAGCATGTAAAGGTTTAAAAGTAATTAAAAATGGAAAATTTATGCATGATATAGAGTTCTCTTAGGAATTTTCTTGATTTTTGTCATCAAATTTTCTTGTAACATTTTGTGATACATTTTTTGGCTGGTTGATTTGGCTTGCAGATTTAGCTTGCAGATTTGGCTTTAAATTCCTTGATTTTTAGTTGAATTAGTACGCTACGCCAGCTCCCTCATTTACTATCTACCAATCCTAGCTTGAATTTAGCTTAAATATGCTCGGGAAAAACCCTGCTCGCAAATTTTTTAAGATGTAAGATTTACTCGATTTAGCTTGCAGGTTTGGCTTATATTTGCTTAAATTTGATTGTTTTTTGATAATATAATTGAAGAGATAAATAATGGCTCCAGAAAAATTGAAAAATTGGCTTGAAAATGAGAAATTTACTCGAATATTTACTCCAATTATTGCACTGCACTAGGATCGGTATTATACATATACTCCGATAAGGGCCCATTTACGTGCAAGGCCAGAACAGAAAAAATGGCTGAGCGACTTGTGCAAAAACGAAGTGGGAATCATCGACGTGCAATTCGAATATGGCTGCCTTTGGCTGTGCAAACTGACGAAACTTTACGACGATCAGCAGCGACACATCTGCGACAGGTCAGAACTTGACTGCACACATGTGTGGAGGAACGCGCAGCTGCTGCGGAGATGACGTGCCTCGTCCTTGGACCATGAATCCATGAGTTACTACTAGTCAAGTCACCCTGACATCGGTTTCGAAAAACATATTTTAAAAACCATAAAAAAACATTAACTGAGACTGAATGTTGTTTTTTTTTTGTGATCGCATGTGTGTATTTATCTGTACAATTGATTGTGTAAAACCATTCAAATGTTATTTTTTACCTTTACTCGTTAGCATTAAAGAAACGCTACATAATCATTTTATGTATTGGGGTAGTACTGATGTAGGCTGGAACCTGCAGATGATAGCACTTATGGACCAGGGAATGTATGGACACATGCCTCCAGATTTAAACAGATAGTGTGTCGGATGGGTGCGCGAAGAGAGAAGAGGGAGATTGGGAGTTGAAGTTATGGAGGGACGAGAAGAAGGGATAAGGGGATGCAATTGATGTAAATAATGGCACCTTGTGGTGGATCTCCAGTTTGTCAAAGGAAGAGTTTAGATCTTCTCCTATAACTTTTACAGCCAACAACATATTTTACATCTGCGATCACTTCCGACACTCCAGAGTCATCAGGTAGACAACCTACAGCAACATAGCCATCGACTTCTTCGGACATGACAACAGTTTCACCATCGCCTTGTTCGGGCGTGGTACCAGCAGTGCCATCGACTTCTTCCTCTTCAGTCATATCGTCTGCATCTTTGGCTGAGGCGTTTATGTGTTTACCAAAATTTCCAGGGTCTTCGGGAATGTTTGGCACAGAGACTGCAGAAGTGCCATCCAGTTCTTCAGTTGAGGCAACTGCATCACCAACCACGGCATCGACATATGTTCCATAAGTTACTGTATGGCCAACCACCTCTGCCGAGCCATCCCAAAGTTATAAATGTCACTTTTGTGAAAAGACCTTTGCTTGCAGCAGCAATGCCCGACGACACGAGATGCATAGCTGTACACAAAAAGGCTCAGCCACACAAAGCATGCATGTTCGAAATGGGGGGGTCGATTTCACGGATGGATGGTCTAAAGGCATCCCATGTAACATATCGAATGAACGTTCACTGTTATCGGCATATGTTGACCTTCTCGACTTTATTAAATACAAACGCACCGTAATCAATTCCCACAACTATGGCACCCAATGTTTCAATTGGTCAGTGTTGGCTGGATTTGTTAAGTCATCGCAACCACAGCGTGTGGACAAGAAGTATGCTCAGGTGGAAGAAATGTTCAATTTTAGCGGACTGGATTTTCTGACTCCTCTACAGTAAATAAGGGCCTTTGAGAACAACCCTAGTGTGCCTGTAAATGTGTACTCGCTGAATGTTAAGGGAAAAGTGGTGCCAACATGTGTGGAGAAACCTAAACACATCGATATTCTGATGATGAAAGACGAAACTAAGAACATTTCACACTATTGTTACATAAAAAAATTTCACTAGTTAACTTACAGTTTACATCGCATGGTTATAAAATTCATGTCTGCAAACAGCGTTTTAAGCATTATTCTGATTACCCACGGAAATTAGGGTGCGCTGGGGTACAGTGACTTGCAATACACAAAACAAAGTGTAAAAGATAAGTTTTTTAATGTGCCTATGTATTTCCTCACGTAATTTTAAATAAATTCTAAATCAAATAGGTATGTTGTATTATATTTGCTTTTTTAAATATTGAGTTAAAAATTTAAAATATTATTAGTAAAATAGTAAATCATTTATGTTTGGAATCACCAAAATAAATCTGGTGGTAGATACTAAAAAAAAAAAACCGAAACAACTAGCGAACTCTAGTGCCCAATATTGGACAAATATGTGTTAAAGTCGTAATTAAGTGGCCAATGGGGAGATACTATTGATTGGTATGGGTGGAAGGATAATTTTTGGTACGATTGGTTAGTGATTAATTTTTGTAGACGGGTTGGTGGCGGAGAGGCGAGCAAGGGAATGGGGTCTATTTTTATATGTTACTCGAATATTAAGATTTTTTTGTTGATTTTCTCGGTTTTTTTGTTATTGGGAGGGGTTGGGGATGAAGAAGGGGTGATTAGGGTGGTGAAATAAGTTCGAGGGTAACATTATGTTTGCTTAGATTTTAATAATCATTTTTTCGATATTTTGCGATTTTTTCTCGATTTTTTATGACTGGTGAAACTTGGAAGGGGGGTGGGGGGGGGGGGGGGTTGGGAAGGGAAGAGGTGAGGGTGGTAGAATGAGTCTGAGGTTAACGTTGTATGTTCCTAGATTATTTAGAAATGCTTTCGGTTATTTGCTATGATTTAGTTTTTTTTTATGATTGGTATGCATGGGGGTGGGAAGAGGCTGAGAAGAGATTTGGTGAGGTGATCGAGGGGCACGGTAGGGTGAAATTATATGTTCCTCAAATTTTATAATTATTGCGGTTTTTTAATTTTTTGTTTCAAGGATCATTCAAGGTCACGAGCACAAGATGAAGGTCAAGGTCACTAAGATCCAATATGATGATCGGGTGTTACCACAACATGGCTGCCCCAGGCCGCCTCGACAACCGAGGTGGCTGGTGACTCTTGGCTCCTGAATCATGAATCCTGTACCCGACTCATCATTTCCCTACTACTATTGTTGCCTTCGAGATTAATTTATTTTTCTGAAATTTTAGCACGCTAAAGATTTTACTTTGGTGTCTGAGACATACTAAGACGTCCGCCTAACTCATCTCAGCCTCCACCGCAATGACTTCTACAGGCTGACCACGGGAAGGAACGCCCCTCGAGGCATGCAGCCAACAGTACTTAGTAATGTGCTTGGTTGCAGCATACCAGGCGCTTCAATTAAGTTCACTATAGGCCGCGCGTAATGACGGTTGTTATTGTATTAGAAGTGATAATCGTGTATGTTTGAGTACTGAACCCCATCCGGGTATTATTTATCCACGGATCTAGTGGGCATAAACCTCCCCTCCATTTTTTTCCCTCTTTACGCAGAAACGCACGAATCGTGCGCAAAGTTCGCAGACGTCCCTTCTCGTACAATAGACGGAATGATTATATGAAAACAAATATTCTACCTTGTTAGTAGCCAGACTGATTTATTTAAAATTTTAAATAAGCATAAGAAGTAGCGTTTTACAATTGAGATTTTCACAAATATTTTAGGAAATGGCTGCACAAAATATTTTCTTATGTCATCCCGTTTCGGCATAACTTTTGCGTAACTGAAACTATTTTTAAACATTAAAATCAAACTTTTCCGTGGGTAGAAACACCCTGACACTCACTTTACAGATAACCATCGGTGATTCTCTACCTTTGTAGCACTTCCTAATGATGAAGACCGCGCACGCCAAGGTTGGAGCTCTAGTGTGTGCAGTTGGTGGTACGCTACCAAGCGATCTTATTTATTGACTGGCAGTGACCAAATTTTAATTTCTACCTTTTTTATTAAATTTATTATTTACATTTTATAAATTTCAACAAACATTACAGCGCATCTCGTTCACTGCATATCAGAAAATACAGTTTATCACTAATATAATAGTACATATTTTCGCTAAGAGATGTCAGCAAGTTTGTTTGGAACCGTTAATATCAACTGATAAACAATTGTGAAAATATCAGTAAATCGATGTAATATTTTTTGTATTACTGATGGTATCAATATTATAATCTAGACTGAGATAGTTGATAAATGTATGTTATCGTGACTGGGCTCGTATTCAATAACATACGATACCAAGAGCACTGATAAATAGTAATAATTTTGGTATTCTGATATCAATACAATATATAAATATATTCTCAATTATAACACAATTTTTACGAGATTGATATAGTTAATTAGGGAAACGTAGTTTGCGAAAAGATTTTATCCATGAACAAATTTCATAACAACTGAACTTAGATGGTTTCATCTGCTAGGCTAGTTAATTCCATGTCTGCGAATCACAGACGCTTAGAACCACAGTAACCTAATTCTGATTGGCCCGGTAAGTATATTAAAAGTACTGTCACTAGAACACGAGTTTAAAAAGAGGAAATTTTTTGGGGTGAACGTTGGATATTGAAGTCTAGTCCACGTGGAACTCTTTTTGTGAAAATCACGTGTCCTCATACAAAAATCGACACTTCGAAAATATATAGTAGCTGCTGCGTTTACATATTCGTAACAAGTATTCTCAAAGATTAAAAAAAAAATTATAAATATTTGTTAGTGCGATACAAAGTTGCCGAAAATTAAGACAAACTTGAAGTGAGTCACCACGACTGAATTACCATTAGTCTGTATATCACCACTTACAACCTTCCTATTTGTTCAGACAGTACCGATATAATGTCGAGTTGAAAGTGTGTTTATTAACTGTTTTGCCTTATATGGAATAAAATACACGCCATTCTGTTCATTTGAGTATTTTACACCCTGACTGCTGACAGAATATTACTCTGCAGCGAATATTATGAATTCTGCTGGCGAAGCAATATTTCGTCGCCAGTATTTCAAAGAAGATGAATGTTGTAATATTACGGCGAACTGCATACAAGTCAGACGAATTCAGGAGATGTAATATTTTACGTCAGCAGCACTAAAAATTTTTTTAAGAGGTTCAAGGTCTCGTTTATGAAGTAAATTTCGAAATAAAAAAAGGATCTGGCAGCAGATGCCCCTCCCAGTTGGACGAACACGGCTTGGGAAATAGCAGCAGTCTCGGTGGAAGGGCGAGGCGTCGGCTACGCAGGCGGTCGGCAGCGCGTTGCGGATTGTAGTCCGGTGACACGCTTCCGGGAAGCCCAGCCCTCGATACGCTGGTGTTCCTGGAAGACGCAGAAGCTTCGGCCGAGGCCATTATCGGCGTGTTTTTCCTTCCGGCCGTGTGGCGCAATGTCCAGCGCTAGCGGGCCCTGGTCCGTCGTCGTGCAGGCGTGACCTAAGCCTAAACCACGTTCAAATTCATTGTCACATACATGCTATTCACGGTAAAGTAAGCACTTTTAAGGCCCTGCTAAATTTTTCCTTTCAGCCAATTTTTATTTCTCCCTCACTATTTTAGTATAAACATTGCGATGTGACTAATAAGCTCAGTGTAAACATTCCACAATTCTCGAAAGTTAACCCTTTCAGTCTCTGTGTCCACGATCGGGGACATGTTGCAAATGAAGGAGATTTGTGACCGGTACTGTACACAGAAAGGAATCGGTGCTCAATGTTTTGGAGATGTCAGTGTGAGTGATATGATTAGCCTCAGTTTCTGCTGTTTTCGTTTGTGAATGGGCAGTGGTGATAACGCCGAATACGCAGCTCGTTCATTGGACGTGAGAAGCACGCTCGACACAAATACAGCGCACACCAAAATATTTCACGATTGCAACACTGGATTTTGTAAATTAATTCGGGTTCGAACGGGTTAACGTCGGAGTATGCAATAAAACATGTTCATTTGTGGTTAATGCCTATTGGGAAGGCCTTAAAAAGTGCTCACTTTGCCGTGAATAGCCTATGCCCTCGTTCATTTGCTCTCGATACATTCACTACCTACACTTTCCCACATTCACTTGATCCCTTCGTGTGGAATAGGGTATAATTTCTAAGACCCGTCTTCGTTTCGTTTTTCTTACAAGTTCCGACGCATAAGCGAAAAAAACAAAATAATAATCAAACGTATTCTCTTCCGTGACCTTCTTTTGCATACGGGCAACAGTGTCCAGAAAATGGCAGGAAGGAGTTTTAAAACTAATACAAATGTTTGGCCAACGTATCATCTGGAACACTGTAGCGTCTTGACCTTTTTGCAAAAATTTTTTTTTTTTCGGTTGGAGCCAATTTCCCATGGTGCAGTCGGTTGATGTGCCGCCGGATTGGGTTGCGGGATGTTCTGGGTAAGGACCATGCCTTACCCAGAACATCCCGCATGCTGGTTTAAGTTAGGTCATGTGTTAATTCCTAAGCCCTCCCCTGATAAGCCTTCAGGCATAACACCAGGGGACATTAATATGTCCTTTCCAATAAATAAATAAATCAATATTTCTGTTGGACACTTTGCAGATCAACAAAACCATTTAAACTTAGAGTATCAGAATCCCAATTGGCTCACAAAAACCGTTAAAATTGCTTTATACACACACAGCAAACAGCTACGACCTCTTAAAATGTTTAAGTATTTCATTTTTGTCATTTGTATGTACAATAATGGGGAGGGGAGATTAATAACGTAGGGCATGTTAAGAGGTCGTAGCTGTTTGCTGTGTGTGTATAAAGCAATTTTCACGGTTTCTGTGAGCCAATGGGGATTCTGATACTCTAAGATTAACCGGTTTAGTTGATCTGCAGTTAGTCCAAACGAAACAAAAATGTTTCACCCATTTATAAAAAGCTCAAGATGCTATAGTGTTCCAGAAGATACGTTGGCCAAAAAATTTCTATATAGCGCTTTTCCAGTTTTTGTGCCTTTTACACAATATGCATCATTTGATTGAGGAAAAATCACCTCGATACCTCAGTCGCTGAAGACCAGTCAGTTATGAAGGCGTAGTGCGAATCAGGAGGAATTTGATAATTGGTAGTACCATTGAGTAAAGATATTCCTAGAGTGAACTCACAAAATGAAACTTAATGTACGCATAAGTAACGGGGAATTTTTGCACATTACTCACATGGTCATAATAAAAGAATAAAGGCTACTTGATAAGATACGCGATAATTATGGATTTATGTTCTATATATACCTTATCGCATGTGTGAACTGTAAGTGGTTTGTGTAGCTCAACGAGTTAGTGAGCATGTCTGCACCACATATTTGTAAACTTTAGAGTTCAAATCTCTGACAGATAACGAGTTTTTATGTGACACATTATGGCTGTTTATAACTTATTGTATTGTTAGAAAATGTTTATTTCCAGAAAATTTGTGCTAAACGTAATAATACACAAGTACCAGAACAGTACACTCGACGAGCAGTGGTTGTTTACTATTCACATCGATTGGTTTCTAAAGTAGATCATTTGAGCTGTATAACGGGAGTAATATTAATACACAAGTACCAGAACAGTACAATCGACGAGCAGTGGTTGTTTACTATTCACATCGATTGGTTTCTAAAGTAGATCATTTGAGCTGTATAACGGGAGTAATATTAATACACAAGTACCAGAACAGTACAATCGACGAACAGTGGTTGTTTACTATTCACATCGATTGGTTTCTAAAGTAGATCATTTGAGCTGTATAACGGGAGTAATATTAATACACAAGTACCAGAACAGTACAATCGACGAGCAGTGGTTGTTTACTATTCACATCGATTGGTTTCTAAAGTAGATCAGTTGAGCTGTATAACGGGAGTAATATTAATACACAAGTACCAGAACAGTACAATCGACGAGCAGTGGTTGTTTACTATTCACATCGATTGGTTTCTAAAGTAGATCAGTTGAGCTGTATAACGGGAGTAATATTAATACGCGCACATGAAAGCGTTAAGTTTAATATTGTAACATTTATGTCTTCTTTTGGCCTTATAACTGCAAAAGATTGTTTAATTACGGAGAGTACAAGATTGATTATTATGCTCATTAAAGATTCACATGAAAAAACAGGCATAGCCGGGACGGGGGATGATATAGTGGGACATATCTCGCCCACCGAAATGAAAATAAAATTTGTAAACAAAATTACCAGTTTCATTTTATTATTTATTCAAGGAATATGTGATCTTCCTTCAACATGAAGAATGCTTATAGCATTGTGTGATTCTATATCTGTACATGAACCCATTGATTAAAAATAATCATGTAACTATAAATTTGTAATAATAGAGGTTTCGTATTTTTTTTTTTCGAAAATAGAAATATGAAATACTTCTAACCCCCCCCCCCCCCCCCTTCTCCTTCTCCGCCGAGTACATTCCAAGGTACACCCTTGTTTAAATAATATGCAAATGTTTTAATGAGTGGTGTAAATGCCCGTCGTACGTACAAGTCAATACAGTACCTTGTTTTCCATACATAAGCAGTACCGTTACTCATATCATTTGCCATACATTAACAGTATACTCGTACGTTAAAACCTAAACTAATGCAGTCTTCAGGACAAACGTCATACGTTGTAGATGGACCATAAAGCGCATGCATACAGAGTTTAGTTGCGTTTGTACCCCTGTCCCTTGCGAGTTGTTTTGCCTGCCATCTACAAGATTCTATTAGCACTTTAGGTAACGTGTGGGTATGAACGGCTGCGTTATTTCTTACCGTCTGCTATAGAAACTTGTGTGTCTTCTGTTGTGCCCATGAGTATAACAGAAAGAAGTAGAAATTTGGTATCGTGCAAGGCCGGCTTAAACGACTCACGCCTCTCGCAGAATTCAGGCACCAGACACTTCTTAAATCATTCTTAAATATCGGAAGAAAAACTGTTTTGAAAATATGATACAATACATATTGCTTGTATTATACTAACATATTTCAATTAACATTGTTAAGTTGTAAGGTAATGCTAGTAAAAAAGGAGTAAATACCCACGATAGACGAATTGAATCTACACTTGATGTATGAATTAACACCGCTTGTTATGAAGAAGATCGTACATGTTATAAAATGTATTTCGTAAGTGTAGTATAATAGTGCAAACAAAATGTGTGGTCATTAACGAAGGAAGTATTTATTCATTCAAGAAAACGTGGGGCCACAGAATATAACTACTTTTAGGAAAAGTAAATTATAATTATGTAAATACGCTACAAAGTTAACACACAAAAATGCCCTACTGTCACAAATTATTCCAGTTTTTATATAGTGTTCGTAAATTGTTGTCATTATCCATTTGTAGGATAGGAGACGGCAAACATTCCAGAATACACAAAAATCTTTTGACACAGTCAGGATATTTGATGTTATTTATGTTATTCTTGGTAACAACTGTATACTATGAACAGAGAAATGTATTGATTCGACTGGGTTTAAACACACATTATACAGCATGAGCTGCGAAGTATGAAGTAAAGCTGGATTTACAATATAAATATTTAAGTATTATATTATTCGATAAGATGTGTGGAGAACAAACGAATGTGTGTTCTGAAATAGACGAGTAGAGAAGTTTTGTAGAACAGACGCAAGGCCTCCACGTTGGGATAGCCAATCTGAAATATACAGTGAGATGACGAGTATAGTTTATTTACCATTTATTATATGTGAGAGGTGGAAGTTGCGGCAAGTCCCACCTGAGTGTGTCAATCTGTAATATTAGAGAGAACTATGCAGCTTTCCTTTTTTACTGGCCACCACATATGGGATGCCAATCTGAAAGTGTACAAAAAAGGTTGCTAAACTGATGTAGGCAGTTTATTATGTAGTGTGTAGTGGACGTGTGTACATAAACAATAATAACGTTTCGTTTCCCCTGTAATATTTCAACCAAAATAATTGATTTTAGTGGCGCTGTCTTAGCATAAAATGGCATTTTATTATGCTCAACCAAGTGAAAATTTCTCATCTCAGCGTGTAACTGGGCCCGGTATTGAGATGAAACAGCGAGTCAACACACTTACCAAAATTTGCACACCCTCGAAGAGCAGGAACAACAGCTAGTATACACACTTCGTGTACGTTTATTTCACAAGAAACTTTGATAAGAGAAATATTTCAATATTAAAAATAATGATTCAGCCTTGGGATTAGTTTGGGTAAAAGAAAATCTGAAATTATGTAGTCGACCATTAGCAGGATTAGTTTCTTATAGTCCAGTTTTTATTCAAGTAAAAATTATCATTCATTAAATTTCTGTTTCAAACTTATCAGTTGACTGGACTGTAGCTAGAAGAAAAATTCCTGTGGCAATTGAGAAAAGATAAGAAACAAGTAACACTCCTGTATTAAGTACAAGTGCTTAGCTCCTGTGAGAAGAAACTCTGTCTCTAATTATCCGTAGGCAAAAACGTCGTTATCTGGTGTCAAATCGTTAAACTTCAAAATGGCGTTACCGATAGGGAATAAATGTTCCACAAGGAATGGCTGACGTTACACGTGACAAAAATTAAATATAAGTCTCACAAAACTAATCTCTTTCTGCAAATAACTTGTTGCTCCACGCTCTCCGCTGACGGACGCATGCATACAAAATATGGTAGGCTGGGAATGCAACTTTAATACTTTACAAGTGTAGGGATTTAGCGCAAATGTACCGTCTCTCGTACGTTACGCGTCTAGCTAAACTCCTAAAATTTATTCTAAACAAGGGGGCACGTTGGCTCTCAACACTTGCAGGAGATAAAACACTAAAATTAAAACAAGGAGTAGCTAATGATACCCTACGAACTAAATAAAAACCTACTTGTTACCTACTGCAGGTACGAACCCCAGCCTACATGTTTCTATACTCTGGAGGTCAGTTGACGAGAGAGAGTGTGTGTGGAGAGAGAGAGAGAGAGAGAGAGAGAGAGAGGTTAGCTCTTTAGGCTGGGAGTAACTCAAACGAAAATGTCCTAAAGTTTCCAGCCAATGGGAAGCAAGGATTCGAACCTGGAGCCAATGGGAAGTCAGCAAATATCTAACACCCCCCTTTACGAATCACTTAATACTTCCTAACTGCCAAACGACAAAAAACCACAGAATAAAATGGTCTCAGAAACGAATACAATAAAAAATAAGAAAATATGGAAAAATTCACAAATGCGAGACCCAAAAATTTCGAAAAATTATCAACATAAAAAAATGCGAGCTAGCGTGCCACTTACAGCTAATATAAAATTCGTAACCCAAATGCAAAAAGGAATTATATATATATATTACAATGCAAATAATATGAAAAATAACATAGGCGACGAACTTAAAAAATATATATTAGTAGTGTAACATAAATAAAATATAGTATGTAAATCTGAAAAATAGGTATAAATTATGTAGATTTACTTCATATGAATGACATACATTTTATGAGATGTTGCAGGCACGGGACTCGAACCCACACACTTGATGACGGAGCGCTGTCCAGGCGCTCTTGATGTGAGGGGAGCTAGGGAGTAGCGAGGGTGGCAGTTGGCGTCCCTGTATGTCGGCCAGTAGCAAGATATAAAAGGCCGCTGGGGCCTGACGACTCCCCCACTCTTTGACTCACTCTGCTGGTACCACTTCGAAGACACATCGACGCCGGATGTCGGCGCGAGCAACTTGAGGGCAACACTGCAGGGCGAGCCGAGACACTGACGTCTTGGAGAGAAGTAACCAGATCAGCTAATTACACCACGACAACACGACATCACGAGGCAGAGGAGCTCCGGCCCGCTGTCGTTAATTACCAGTGCTAAGGAGATATTTGGTTCTGGGTGCAGGATAGATCCGTAAACGATATTACGCGCAGCGAATCCTAGAGATAACCTATTAAGAGCCTTAACGTTTGTTAACGTGATTGTAGTTTGAAAAGAGTCGAGTTGCTATTCACCTTATTAGTTGAAATATTACAGATCAATTATTCATTCTGTTTGTTTGTTAATTTCATTGAGATCATTTGTTACATGAGAAGGAATAACAAAATAATAAGTAGTTTTTGTAATTGCCTTGTGTCATTATACCATATATAGTCATACCATCAGAGTACAATAACGTTAAGAGGATTAGCTTCAGAGGTTGTCTTGTGCATATTCTCGTGTTTAATAGTATAATGTTACAGTAGTCAACCCAGAAAAAAAGTTACAGAGTGTAACAGTTCTCTTGTTATGGTAGTAGTAGGGGCATAACGGTTTCAGGCCACTTTTGATTAATAGAATTATCAATTCGATATAAAAGGGTTAATAAATAAGGGCCAATCCTTAATCCGATTTTAATTCGATCAAAAAATTCTTAATCCGAATAAAAGTTTCTTAATACGATCTTAATCAAATCAAAAATGGAAAGGGTTAAATTTATTGAAAGGGTTAAATTTATTGAAAGGGTTAATATTTTTTGTTGTATTTTTTTCCTTTTGGGGGAGGGGAGGGGGTAGCAGGAGCTTTGGCATGTCCTCACCCTTGGAGCTCTGGCAGTCGCTGACCAAAGTGGTGGGTTGCAATGTCTTGCATAGGTATAGAGTTGAGTGCAAGAGTGGGCTGATGCTAATTTTTTTCTAATTTGTCTAATTTTGAGGTGTTTGGGGGAATGTTGGTGGTATATAGGCGATTTTTACGAATATATTTAACACATGAGAGAATTTCAGAGTTTCTAAAAAATTTCTAAGAGTGGTCTAAGTGTAAATGTTATGTATTTTAGGTGTATATAGCTCATAGATAGGCGACTATGAAAGATGTAATTCACATGTTAAACAATATGTTTTCAGAATGCAATTAAACGTTAGAGTATTTCAGAGTGTTGTATGTATGAATAAATTACATGCATCGAATCGAAAATTTCAAATGACTACATGAATAATAAGTGGAATTACATGAGTTTTAAATGTAATGTGAGTCTCAAGCTTAGAAATATAATTTACACAGGAGAGAATTTTAAATACGTGAATAACATCTAATGTCGACAAGTGCAAACTCACTAAATGAAATCCAGCTAGTCAGTATGAATAAATAAAGATTTCCAAACTCGCATTTAAATGTTAAGTTTTTGAGACTTTACTGGTTCGGGAGGTACTTTAGGATATGTTAATTTACATTAGATTAAGTTATGTTATAGGTTGTTCACTGTAAAGTGAGCCGTTTTGAAGGCATTGCCAAAATTTTCCTTTCAACCAGTTTCTAGTATATTATTGCCACTTTTTAATATAAACATCACCATGTGACTAATAAACACAGTGTGTGTATTTCACCACTCTCTCTCGCTCTCTCTTTCTCTCTCTCTCAAGTTAACATCTGAGGTTTGCAATAAAATATATTTATTAAACGTTAATGCCTGTTGGAAGGGTTTAGTAAGTGCTCACTTTACCGTGCTTAGCCTATAGGTTACGTTAACGCAAGTCATCCAAACATAAAAGTTTACATCAATATTGCACGTTCGCTATACAATATTGCTTCATTTATACTATTTTGCATTTTTACAGCACCTGTTATTTCTTTAAAATAAGTTACAATTACATAATTTTCAATCATCTTTACGCACTTCGTAATTCATTAACACCTATCTTTTATATCAGCCACTATGTTTAGTCTCCATTCTTTATTACTTCCTTTGTAAGCTGGAACAGTTTACTTTCGTTAGGTATTCCTCTACACCACTGCAAGCAACGAGGCAAGTCTCCTCGTGAAAAATCATTGTCCACAGTAATATATTGTATTGCGAATGGTAGAGTTTTCTTAATGCATACATAGTAATTGTCATAGTCTTGTTTGAGTGGAAAAGGGGGGGGGATTTAAATTCATTATGAAATTAAATTATTGAATTCGTGCGGTGACCATACTACATCCTACATACAGGTTCAGACTCGGACATTTCGAGAACTATTATTAAGACAAACTAGACTTCAAACTCATCCAAATTTCTGTTACTTTGGAGATGTGCCTAATTATTGGGAGAATGTTCCATGCAGACTATAGAAATCAGCATCCTATGCGAGCACCTGCAGTCATCCTTTGGTTTACTGGCTGATTGTCTTTGTGAGAAGACATCTTGGTGTTTGATTAGCCAATCATAATTAGGTTACTCCTGTAATGAATGTTTTTTATTTGCAGGTAGAACCTGAAGACGCATAACCATTACATAATTGCAACCATCCAACAGCGAAAGTTAAACTAAACTGAAGTGTTTTGACATACAACTAAAATGGCAACCATTCTTTTCGTGATAATATAGCATCTCTCTTTATTATACATGCTCTTAGGTACTCTGAGCAGTGCGTGATATGTATTTAACTTGGAAGAATATATCTATGACCGGAAATAAAGTAGTTAGCAAGATGGCTGGCCGACGATACAGTTGTTGTTGATTTTATAATGTACTTGTCCTGCACAATCAAATATATAGCATGGCGCTGCGGACAAAATTTCAATATTATTAGTAGAGGTAAACATGTGCTGCTACGGAAATAATGAAGGTTCGGTTATGAGAACGGTAATTGATTAATTAAAGTACAGGACGGCAACAAGTATACGTACATGGAGAGGTTGAAGCTCCCGAAGCCTTTCAACTTTGAAGGCGACATAGCCAGCAATTGGAAGCATTGGAAGTAGATATTTACCATTTATCTTAAGGCCACCGGCTGAGAAAACAAGGAGAATGCTGTAAAAAAAGCTACATTGCTACACGTACTTGGGTAAGAGGCGCAAGATTTGTTCTTCACAGTGGATATCTCAGAAGAAGAAAGTAAAAAATATGGTGGTGTAGTGAAGTGTTTAGAGTCGTACTTTATCCCATGCACAAATCAGAGCGTGGAACGGCATACATTAAACAACCATGTGCAGGAAGATAGTGAAAGTATTGATACATTTGTAACAGCGCTCAGATGCCTCAGTACAAATTGTGGTTATGAGTCGCTATGTGATGACCTCACTAAAGACCGAATTGTGTGTGGCGTGAGAGACACACGTATGAAATATCGATTGCTTCGGGAGCCGACTTTGAATTTGGCAAAAGCTGTACAAATATGTAAAGCAGCGGAGCGAACTCACGAATTGATGCAAGCAATCGACAGGAAAGAAGCAGTAGCCCTACATGTAGTGCATCGTAGCAGTCGCACATAAGGAAATGCGTCAGGAAGATCGGCAGGTGATCGTGGAGGATACGAGTATGGGACTTCACACTGCAAGACAAGAGGAAATCACAAAGAGAGGACGGTTCACAACACAAACCAGGCCCATTCCAATAAATGGGGACTGCCAGAACAAGCCGTGCACCATCAGCAGCAGAAACAAGACACCCCAGGAATTTAACTCGAAGAAAGACAGCTACACAAGGTACAGTCATTCAGCAGATAAGTCGTGTCACAGATGTAGACATAAACATGCAAATTATCAGTGTCCTGCATTCAACACTGTGTGCCACAACTGCCACAAACGGGGGCATTATTCAAGAGCACGTTGGTTGAAATCAGTACAAAGGTAGCAGAAGGTGAAGAAACTGATAGCATTGATAAGGCTGTTGACTTAGTGTTAGGTTGTGTCACTGTAAGAGGGCCAGTTAAAGTACCCGTAGATGAAGTAAATGAAACTAGATTTTTAAAATTTGTTGATAGTACTAGTCGCAATATTGAGCGAGACCTACTAGAATCAAATGTTAGTTGTAGGGGTAAGCAAAATAATGCACTTAATGCCGATGAGCAAGTAAAGCCATTAGTTGACTGGAAGTCACAGTATACAGTGAATGACAAGGATAATGAATGGTTCTACTGAGCCTAATGTATGTGTTAAATTCAAAATTGATACTGGTCCACAGGTAAATGTACTATCAGAGGGAGTTTTTCTGGCAATTAAAATTAAGAAAGGGTGCTTTGTTAAAATCAGATATTAAACCAGTGACTATTCTGTGTCAGAAATACAAATTTTAGGAAAATGCTCTTCATGATGCAAAACTAACCAAAGGAATGTGCACAAACTAGAACTTCAGGTGACCAAAGTTAATCATACTACACCAATACTGGGGCCACCAGGCCCCTGGAACCACAAATTCTTAACATGCTTTCTAGGTTTAAGTGTGTATTTCCGGGGTTAGGTGACTTAAAAATACAACCACATCAGTTTGTGCTGAAACCATACAGTAAACCAACAGAGGTCACATTTCAGAGAATTCCTTTTTCATTTCATGATCAGCTAAAGCAGGAACTAGATAGGATGATTGAATTAGGGGTCATAGCAAAGGTGACAGAACCAACTGAGTGATAGAACCCTATCTTAGTTGAAAGAAAACCTAAAGGGGAGTTACGAGTTTGCTTCGATACTCAACCTTTGAATGCAGCCATAATGAGGGAACATTGTAGAATACCAACCTGGGAGGAGGTTACCCTGAAAATGACTGGAGCCCAATATTTCAGAACTTTAGATACAAACAACGGGTTTTGGCAAATTCGCCTCACAGAGGACAGCTCCAAGTTGACCACATTAGATTCATCTAGTCAAGGAAGACTCTGATTCCCACGGTTGCCACATGGGCTCTCACGTGACCTGAAATTTCCTATAGAGTCTTTAGTACATTGCTTCAGGACATTGAAGGGGTGCAAATATACATAGATGGCATTATTGTTTTTGGTAAAGACGAAATTGAGCATGACAGAATGTTGGAAAGGGTTCTACAAAGGGCAACAGACAATAATGTGACATTCAATCAAGACAAATGCAGGTTTAGACTTAAAGAGGTAAAGTATATCGGGTACATCATTGGCAAGGAGGGGATCAAGGTTGATTCAGGTAAAGTCCATGCCATCACAGAATTCCCAGAACCAGAGAATGTTTGTGAATTGCAAAGATTTTTAGGAATGACAACTTATGTAGACCAGTTTGATAATACTGCTGTGTTAAGAGCTTTATGCAAACGGGAGGTTATTTCGTAGTGGACACAGCAACAAACAATTGCCTTTGAACACCTGAACACACTGTTAACCACTACACCTGTGCTGCAGTGTTATGATCCTCGTGATACTGTTATACTCTAAGTCAATGCATCACAAAAGGGTTTGGGAGCTCTATTGTTGCAATATAATGGTATAGTGGCTTATACATTAAAATCCTTAAATTACAAAATTACGCCCAAATTGAGAAAGAACTCTTAGCGGTTGTGTATGGATTCGAACACGTTCATCAGTATATATACGGGCACAAAGTACTGGTTGAGTCTGATCACAAACCATTGGAGGCCATATTTAGTAAACCACTGGATAGGTGCCCTTTAAGGTTACAATGCATGCGAATCAAATTGCAGAATTATGATATGTTAATATGTGTCCCTGGCAAAGAACTAGTTATACCAGATGCCTTGTCTCGAGCGAGTGGTCCTGATACCGAATTAGAGTTACAAGAGCATGACTTTGCAGATCAACAAGGTTAGGTGGTACACCATATGCATGCCAGAATACTTTGGCGGAACTCCAATTAGTGACACAGAATGATAAAACATTGAATCATCTCAAAACTATCACAATGAATGGCTGGCCTAACTCGCTTCAACAAGTACCTGCATGTGTGAAGCCAGATAGTTCCTTTAGGGATGAACTAACAGTACATGATGAGTTGGTATACAAAGGCACCCAAATTGTAGTTCCCAAAAGCATGAGATGCACCATACTAAGCAAAATTCATTACAATGACATGGGGGTACAGAAAAGTAAACTGCGGGCTCGGGAGAGTCAGGTATGTCTAAAGAAATCCTGGACATGGTAGACAATTGCATTAGTGCTGCACACAATCTAAATTCCAGAGAATCTCAGATAATAAAGAAATTCCTGACAGACCCTGGAAAATAGTGACTGCCGATATTTTCCACTTTCAGGGCAACGATTATCTGTTGATGTTCGATGCGTACTCGAAATACCCTGAATTCAGTCATCTCACTAATCTTTCCTCAACCCAGCTTGTGACACACTGCAAAACAATCATGGCCAGGCATGGCATTCCAGAAACCCTACATAACGACAACGAGCCTCAGTTTTCTTCGAGGGAATTCAAAGGGTTCGCTAGGTTGTGGGGCATTAATCATAAGACTTCAAGTCCAGGGTATCCACTGTCAAACGGGTTGGCGGAACGTCATGTACAGGCTATAAAACGAATGGTCAAAAAGGCAATAGAGTATCGCAAGGACATTATGCTGGTGCTTTTGGAGTACAGAAATACACCAATTGTCAATACATTGCAATCACCAGCACAGCTATTATTTAGTAGATGCCCAAGAGGTCTGTTACACTGTACTGCGAGCAGACTGATACCACAGGCACAACTAAGCTTGAAACGAGATCTTGAAACTAGACAACAGAAACAGAAACATTATTATGATCGCCAGTCAAGGGTTTTGAAGCCCCTACAAGTAGGGAGCCCAGTTCGAGTTTGAAAAGCGGATAGGTGGCAGCGAGCAGAGATCGTTACAGTTCTTGAGAGACCCAAGTCTTATAGAGTAAGGGTCGATACTGGCTACGAGGTGGAAATGAATCGCAGATACATCATTACAGATACCAGTCACCAACCCTTTGTAATTTCAGGTGATTTAGAGGAACAAGAGGGCAATTCTCAGGAAATAGATAACACAGAACCTATAACAAGTGCAAATGAAAAATGGCAAACAACATTCAATACAAAAGATGGGTACAGTGATAATGAACAGGAAGGATTTTGAGGGTTTGCAGAGAGCAACTATCCTAGTATAGGTAGTACAGAAAACAGTAGATTAAGCAATCTTGGCAGTCAGAGAAGAGAGATAATGTCTAGGTCATGCCACATCGTGATGCCACCTAAGTACTTAAATTATTATTTGAGTTGAATGTGTTTGTTGATGGAAATGCTATGATAGACAGATGATGGCATTTAGTTGTAAATTGATGGCAGAAAGAATATATAACTAATGTAACATGATTATGTTAGTTGAATATGTTTGTTGATAGGAATGCTATGGTAGACATAATATAGTATTTTGTAAGTGTCACACAGTTGCAAATTGATGGCAGAAAGAATATATAACTAATGAAACATGATGTGTGTACCCCAGGCTGCACAGACTGGCCACTTAACTACTTCAATGTTTTTTAGGTTAATGTCTGATGTTCTAATATGTGTAAAAAAAAGTACCTCACATGTGGAGGCAAAAGACTAGGATAGATGTGAGAGTAATAGACCTACCTGTATGATGAGACCTGGTGTGTGTGTTATCCGATCAGTGAACTTATTATGTAATTGATCATTTTAATATAAACTGTTGTAACGTTGTATGTAATGGACCAATTTTAAAAAGAACTGTTGTTACTTTGTATGTACATAATGGATCGTTTTAAAAAGAACTGTTTTTGCATTGCACGTAATGGATCAATTAAAAAAGAACTGTTGTTACTTTGTATGTAATAGATCAATTTAAAAATAACTATTGTTTATGTAGGGTTCTAAGTCTTGTGTCTGTCTTTTGTATTACTGCTTATCATTGATAATTCTACAATGCTACTGTTTCGGCTTAATATTTTGAAATGGGAGATGTTATGTATCTATCTTGGATGATTATATCTATGACCAGAAATAAAGTTGTTAGCATGGTGGCTGGCCGACGATTCAGTTGTTGATTTTATAATATACTTTTCATGTAAAATTCAATATATAAAAGTGTACAAATAAGACGGCATTGCCTTTACACAAAATTCACGGAAATGGTGTAAATTTGTATAATGCAAAATGAAAATTTATGTTTTTAACACTTTCGACACTCCACATTATGTAGCGAAGTAATCGATGTGCACGAAACGACTGTTAGAAGAGTTAGGAACATTTAGTTTTGTTGCTGAAATTTGTATTTGCTGTGTATCAATTGAATAACTGTTCGTTAACACATTGAGATCTGCACATATTTACTGGCACTTAAGACAAATTATAAGTGAGTCACCTATACCCACTTTTGCAAGAACAGCGGTTCTTTTTGTGTATGTTAGAACTCACCATCGTCCTATTGGTCCATACCACACCGGACACTACCCAGTACTTTACAGCGTTCTTTAATGGCCGGTCATCAACCAATGGAGACGCGAGCTGATATTGAACCAATCAAATGTCCCTTATCGTATAAAAGGATTTATAATCAATCATGTCCTTTTGAAAGGTTATAACAAACTAAAATTCTATCGTTAGCAATATAATTGTTAGTGGGCTGTAGTGTTCTTGTAAAGTCGTGTTAAGGCCAGACGTATAGGGAATCAAAGGCTAAATTAGGACAATGATATCATTGTCTTTTTTTTGAGGTAGTATTTTCAACTAACGATTTTTTGTTAGAGATTGAACTCATCTAGATTTATAAACCTTCCCAATTATAGTTTTTAAATTTCAAATGTACGGTTTCACTATTTTTAAAATTGTGGAATTTTATAAGTAATTGAAAATTGTATTTAAAATTTAAAAATTAATATTTGAATGGTTTAGAAATGTAGATGCGTTCAATCTTAAAAAATAGAACCTTATTTGAAAATACTGTCGCAAAAAATTACTGAGAGATCTTTGTCCGAGTTTAGCCTTTGATTCCCTTTACACACATGCATGGTGAAGCCTGGTCATAAAAACTAGCCAAACGAAGACCGCACATCCATGCGAGTTTTGTTTTGTACAACAAAGAAGTTTTCAAATTAGCTTTGCTTGAGCTACACTCGAACATAGTCTACAAAGTGTTAAAAGGGCGCAAGTTCACGAACACAAATTTTACAGCCGGGACAAGAAACGTTTTTCTAGCAACTAAAGGACGCCCAGAATACTTATATCAGCCTTAAACAATATAGTTCATTCACAGTTCCTTCCAACTTTTCTGAATCCATGCTAAAGTTCTACCTCCATGATATTCCTCCACATCATGCAAAAAATGCTTAAGTGACTGTAGAAAACTATACCGTAGGGACTGCGTACAGCGTTCGTGCACAATTAGTGTAATAATATTTTGCATAAGAACTATCATTTACTAGGAATTACCAAAAGTAGTACGATATAGTTTCTTCTGGTGCATGCGTCATGCATCAGGAGACAGGAGACGTCCGCAATCTTGAAATATGTCACCTCATGCTCTGTCATTTCAGTCAGCCTGCAGCCATATTTTCCGACAAAATCACTAGTTTTACCCAATAATCACTTCCGAAATCAATTATTTTACCAAAAAATCACTTTTTCCCATCAAAAAATTTCAAATAAAATTGAAAAATGAGGGAAGCGTATCCGAAGATTCTCGAAGTAAGAGCCGAAAAGTCCTCAGGCGAACAAAAGGATTCGAGGCTCTTAGCGGAATGAGCCACTTCATACTTAGATCAGTAAAAGAGGATTCGAGGCTCCGAGCGGCCCAGAGGAACTGGGAGCATCAGCAGACATGGCCCCCTCCCACGCCCATCATCCTGCACCTATCACATCCACGCCCCTTTCCGTTCTTCACCTAACTCGACACTTCTTCACCATCACCTCACTTACTTTTCATCCCCACCCATAGAAATTATTATAAAATTGATTATGGCTGTGTTGGGACACGGCTGTTTGTTTTGCATGACGCACTCGGACGCCTTGATTTTTTTTTATGTTAACGGCACCGCTTCACTCGATCATATGGGGTTTCGTGGGTATCACTGGATTACTTTTGAGATGCTCTTTCCAGCCATATACGATTTCTGTATTCCGACTTGGGTTTTACGAGTATAGGCCGATATTGTGTTAAGTTTTTTTTTAATTTTTTACATTAAACTCATACAATTAAACTCATACAAATGCCTTTATACGAGAAATCGATTGATCTTGACGAGAGATGTCGATTGAAACTCAAACGAGCGCCGTAGCTTCTCCTAGTCAAAAGTTATACTATGCGGAAGTTATGAGATGCGGCGAAACTAACTCAAAATTGTGGACCCCCCCCCCCCCCCAACGTGGATGTTTCGCAGTCTTCACTCAACGTAGCATATTCTTTGATCCTTTGGCAATCGAATGGTGTAATTGAATTTTAAATGTTTTAATATAGACGATGTATTAGGAGCTGCAATGCCAAACTGTATCCTCCGATTTTATCATCGAATTTTATGGATTGCCTCCCACTAAGGTCGCAAATATAAAGGCGTATTCACGTCAAAAAATCGCAAAAATCGAAAGAAAAAACATTAAAAATTCCATAAATATTTAAAATTCCACTATTCTACCCATTGCCCATCCCATCACCCTCACCTCACCCCCTCACCACTCCCACTCCCTGGCAATTGTTATAAAACCAAGAAACGAAAATTTCTCATCCCACCACCCTAACCAACTATCCGCCCCCTCACCAAAATCCCCCCGTCACAAAAATTCGAGAATGATCCACAAAAAATCAAATAATAGATCATAATAATCGAAGAACATGACGTTAACCTCACATTCATCTCACAATCCTCACCTCACCCCCTCTCCGCCCCCTACAAATTATTATGAAATCGAGAAAAATAGTGAAAAAAATTTTATAACGAGATACATATAACATTACCCTACCCTCCTTCCTACTCAACCCCATCCCACTAATCATCGACACATAGCACTACCTACCCACCTTACAATCATAAAAACTTGAGAAAAATGAAGAAAAATTATTCTAAAAATCAAGGAAAAGGTTACATTGATAACCACCGACCACAATGTTGGATGTTGACGACCTTGACAACTACAAATCGAGAAAAAATTGTAAACATATAAAGAAACTAATAAAATTTTAGGAAAATATTACATCACTGACTTCGACACCCATGTTGGAGCTGATGGCCATGGCCTTGACCCCAATGATTAAACACAAAAATCAAGAAAAATGATTAAACATCGAAAAAAAATTGTCTAACATACTATTTTACTGACTCTGGAAACCATGTTGGATGTTGGGGCCATAACACTGACTATATTGTCTGTCAACTCGAAAAATGAACAAAATATGGCTATAAATCTTTAAAAATGTAGAAAATATCGAGGAAAAAATTACATAACTCTTATAATAAAGCAAGTTGAATGTGTGTGACACTGTGGGTTCCATTCTCGTAAAGATGGCAGAGCATAGCCACTCTCTAGTACGACAATCAGCAGCCGACTGAATCTCCACCTCTATATTGCTTTGGCTATAAAGTCGATCAATCTTCCGACACTCAAACGAGCTTTACATAACACACATACCTCCCACTACGACCCATGCCCCAGTCCATCAAACATCTCCTCGCTCCTCTTCCCTTGCATTCAATAACCATAGCTCTGCTGCCATCAATATCAACACAAGCCACCAACCCTCCACCCAACTCAAACCCCCACCCAATACCTCATCATATCTCGTCCCCTCACCATCCTCCCACTCTACCATGCCTCATAGGCCTTCATTCCGTAATTAGCATTAACTATTATGGCATAATCGCCTGACGAATCAGTACTCACTGATGCAGCAAGAAATATTGACTGTAACACTTTCTGGCTCTCAGAATACGAAAACATGCAGTACTTGATGTGGTTCTTCAATGTATCATCTTGCATAAACCGTATGTGACTATTGTCGAAATGCTTTATCACACAAAAATTACTCTTCGTACATGCAGTTTTCTTATGTCGCCCAGCATGGCAGTTTCTGCTGAAGATCTTTCCACAGCAGCAACACTCTTAAAATGACCATGCCTGGTCCGCAAATGACCCCCCCCTGCTCCGCAAATGACCCTTTTTGCTCTACTACTGACCCCTAAATGACCCATTCTGCTCTGCAAATTACTTCTAAATGACCCCTTCTACTCTGCAAATGAAACCTATATGACCCTTCCTGTTCCACAAATGACTCCTAAATGACCCCTCCTGCTCCACAAATGAACCCTTCTGCTCTGCAAATGACTCCTAAATAACTCCTTATGCTCCTAAAATTACCCTGTCTGCTCCACAAATGACCCCGAAATGACCCTTTCTGCTCTGTAAATAGCCTCCTGTGCTCTGAAAATGGCTCCTAAATGACAACTCCTGCTCTGCAAATGACACCTAAATGACCCCTCCTGCTCCGAAACTGACCCCTCACACAAGCAAGGCTTCGCATTCATGTAGTGGTTTTCCAGTTTTTTTGTGTTGTAATTCTCTGTTGTAAAGTAAAAAGTAAATCAGTAAGTGCCTATACCAAGTGGATTGAGCCCACTTGTCCTCAGCTCTAGATGATTCACTGAAACCGGAGCCACATTATGACGAATATTGTACTAATTCTGAGAACAAGTGGACTCAATCCACTTGGTAAATATGCACTTACTGATTTCCTTCTACCTGACTACAGAAAATTACAACATAAAATACCAGCAAACAACTACACGAATGCGAAGCCTGGATTGTGTGAGGGGTCAGTTGCAAAGCAGAAGGGGTAATTTGTGGAGCATAAGGGGCCATTTGCAGAGCAGAAGGGGTCATTTTCGAAGCAGAATTGGTCATTTAGGAGTCAATAGGGTTATTTAGGAGTAATTTAAGGGTCATTTAGGGGCCAGTCTTGTGAGAAGTCGGTCTAGCAGTAGTCAGTTGTCTGTTTTAAGTGTGGCCATGAATTCAAGCTGAGCAAAGAACTTATCTGGAAGAATCTTTTGGAGATATAACTGCATGGTAATATAATCAAGTAACTAGATAAACATGTATTGTTGAATGGAGGCACAAAAACGCTCGAATCTCACTGGTGATGTGTATTAAAAAGGGAATATATAATTATATATATATATAACAATAGCTAGGTAAAGTAGATACATATGTTGCCTCTGTGGAAATGACATAATTCTTTTTCATAAATATGGCACAAACCAATGATTGAACGAAGTCTGCTGTAGAGCTTAACTCTATGAATGTATGTACCTTCTCCCACTGCTAGAAAATTACATAAGAAACAGTATTGATATTGTGGAAAGTTTTTCAGTGAAAGCTGCCATGCTCAGAGACATAAGAGAACTGAGAACTGCCTGTATAAAGAGTCCTTTCTGCCCAATGAAGCATTACGACAATGGCCACAAACAGTTTATGCAAAGCGATACATTGAAGAACATCATCAAGAACTGCAAGTTTTCGTGTTTTGAGAGCCAACAAGTGTTTTCATCAATACCTCTTGCTGCGTCGGTGGGCACTGATTCGTCAGGTGATTATGCCATTATAGCTGTTGCGGTGTGGGCAAGCCTTTGGCTTGATGATAACATGAAACCACCAGTAACAACGTAAAGAGGGCGAGGTCGCGAAGGCGAGGAGCCACCGGGCATCGAGGACGAAGCCAAGGTAGTTATGACAACAGATCTGACAATAAGTACACATCCTCCATATTCAAGGACCGCCTAGCGACGGGATCAAGGTCTTACTTAACCACGCCCACGACGAGCAAGGTGGACCATTTCAGGGGATTCGAACCGCCGTAATCGCAGAGTCTTCAGCCTACAGCATCACTGCAAGCAAAGCGGTTCCAGTAGGATGCGACGTAAGGACTCTTAGTTAGATTCCGCGGCCGTTGGTATAATTGCTAAATATGTATAATGTAGAAGCTTACAGAGTCAGTTAATGTATACGCTCCCCCGGCGCAATGTAATGTATTGATTAATGCAACATGTTGTACGAATCGTAATGTATCAGATAAATCTGGTTTTAAATATATATGATGCAGAATTGACACAATGTGTTACTATCTGTCTACGTTCCCCCAAACAGCTTGTTCGGTAAAGCCCCTAAGGCAAAAGCATAAAACAGCGAATGCTAACGATGGAATAAGAGACCTACGGGCATAGTAGAGTGAGTTGTTGGTGAAGGGGGCGAGCTATAGTGAGGTATTGCGGGAGAGAGAGTGTAGAGGTGGGGTGGTGGGTTAGTGTAATTCATATCTTTATGTTTAGTTTCATATTGGAGGATCACGTAATTCCACTTATTATTCACATAGTTGTGACCATTTTAAATTTGCGATTCAATGCATTTAATCTATTCATTTGTAGGACACTCGGAATTTCTCTAACATTTAATTGCATTTGGAATAATACTATCTTTCAAAGTCGCCTATCTAGCAACACCATCTACAAGCAAGATCACTACCAAACCAAAAAAAATTACACTTAGACCTTTCTTGCACAAAACACTACACATATATACCCCGTCCCCAACACGTCACACTTCATCGTGTTCCAGAGCTCCAAGGGCGAGGACGTACCAGAAATCCCCACAAAAATAAATAAAGAAAGAAAATTGACCCTAGCATACTCTTGCACTAAAACTCACCACACACGCATACACATACACACACCCTGTCCCCAAAACATCACACCTCAGTCGAGTGCCAGTAGTGCTGACAATACCTACCAGAGACGCTGCCCAACCCACAAAAAGATAGAAAGAAACTAATGAATTTGACACTTATGCCACTCTTGCACCAAACACGCAAAAATTAACCCTTTCAATACATTTAACCCTTTCAATAAATTTTACCCTTTCATTAAATTTAACCCTTTCATTTTAATTAAAGGCAGCATCCCCTTTGAGTTAGAACCATCCAGCCCCTATTACTGACAATCAAATGTTTTACATATAACACTTGTTTGTATGTATAATTTGTTATGTATGCTACATATATACTGTATCTGATGACCTTCCATATATACAAAGGCCTGTCCCATATCTCAGATACAGCATAGCAAACGGAGTTTTTTTTAACGCCAATGTGAACATTTTAAAGTTGACGCAACTAGCTCCGTGTTAAGTTCAATATTTACCTGTCCTAATGGCGATTTACGCTGAATGTAACATGAGAGGTCGTTGCGTTAAATTTGCGCATTGTATCGTTCAGGTAAAGATTGTACAGGAGTGCACGTATTCACACTGAATATCAAGAGTGATGTCAATGTTATGTTTCAACCTAAAGGTAACAGTGTCAGCCAACCGTACCAAAGGAACAATTTTTTAATCTTCTTTTTCTGCATTAATTTTTATTCGTGCCAATTTCCTTATGGATTGTAATGACATTCTAAGTGCTAATTAAGTTTGTGTGTATTTGAATGATAAAAAAGTAACTATTTAAAAAACTCCAAACTTAAAGAAAATCCCATGATTTTCCCATGAAATCCCATGAAAGGCACACGAGCCTTTTCCATACCGCAGTTATAGCATATTTAGTACCACTACATTACGACTTAACACAGATGAGACAATCTGAAGGCAAATGTGTACACGCAGACGATTTTACATAAAAAAATGGCATAGATCGAGTTAACGCAAAGTTTACATAACGAACCCCGTGTTAACTTCAATATGAATCTGCCTTACTTCTATTAAAGTAAATTCTTTTCAGGTTGCGGGGAAAAACGGGATTCCTTACGGGAGAGTTTGCCATTAGAAAAATTTCCACTCCAAGGTGCGTTGCTTTTCAAATAGGTCGCTTTTAAGATGGTGGTAGTAAATTCATAAATTATATATGTATTTGTGTGTAAAAGTTTGAGTTTAACCAGGATTTATTGTTATATATACTTGCTTCACCCCAAATATATATTAGATAGGCTACTAAATTTATGTTGTATAATCCATACACGTTTACTTCAAACTTTTCTGAAGCCCTGCTATAGTTCTACTTCCTGGATATTCCTCCACCTCGTGCAAACTAAGCTTAAATATTTATTGAAAATTACACCAAAAGGCAACGCACCGAATTCGCGCGCACTCAATTGTAATAATATTTTGTATGATAACTATTTCTTACTAGGCGCTACCAACACACATGTCTTCTCACTGTTTTTTATTCATATTTTTTTATAAATAGAATATTATAATTTATAAATAAAATATAATTGGAACTTTAATTTAACGAAAAATAAGATAATTTTATGTTAACAGAAGTATAAAATTGCTGTGGTACATGCCGTATTTAGAAAATAACTAAACGCGCCATACATGGGGTGATTTTTTCAAAGGTTTGATTCCAAAAGTGTGAAGAAACCACGAATAGACTATAACTATTATTCACGCTCTTCAGTGCTGTGTACAAGAATAAACAGTAGAAAAAACAAATGTGTTTTCCATTGAGCGTTCAAAATCAAGTTTATTTTCAAATTAAAAAGTTACATATTTGCTAGCGAAATAAAAGTAGCTGCCATCAAAATGAGTTTTTTGATTCGGTTGTTACGTTTGATTAAAGGCACAATGAAATACAACTTTTTGCAAAATCTTTAGTACACTTACGACCTAATATTAAACAACACATTGACTTATTTGGTTAAATTTTCACTCTAGCGCAAAGCACAAAGTTTATTTTTACACAGGTTCTAACGAAATACAATTAGGAAGTCTTTGCAATATTAAATTTATCATATGAAAATTTCAATTATCCTAGCTTAGCACTTGCGGAAACGAATTTTTACATTGTCGATGAAAAATGTTTTTATCAAAATTTAATGCTTAAATTTGACGTAATATTTCTACAATCATCAATGGAATGCTGCTAATATGTTAATAAAGAAGAAAATTATAAATTATGCAATAACGACTTCAAATAATTTTTGTTGCGCATTATATAAACAAAGCACATCACTGATTTGCTTTTTAAAACATACCTAGTGTATTAAATGAACAGTAATTGTTTTTTTTTTAACCTTTAATTTATGCATTCGCACATGTGTTTTGAAGGTAATAACCATAATGGCGCTTATTTTGTCGTTCTGTATTTAGGCTTACATCCACTAGATACAAAATACAAAATACCAAATTACCAACTATGTCACCATTTTTGTATACAAAATCGGGTCATGTAATCATTTAGTCAATAAAATCTGCCATTTCGGAAACTGTCTAAGGTGAATTTGACTCAAGTTAGTAACAAAACGCGATATTCCTTTTGGTAGAGTTTTACACACGGACAATTTTCGCCACTAGATGCGCAGTGTTCCAAAAGGTAACTTTCAGTTTATATTTTAAGCCACGTGAATAATAAAAGAGAAAAATTATATTTAGTTAGGAAGTTATTTTATATCTGATTTATGATTATTGAAATTATTCTGTTTTTAAACGTAGAAAAATAGAAAAAAAATCTTCTATTTACCAAACTTTTAATGTTGATTTTGCCAACTTGTAGTAGAACTAACCTTACTTCTACTTTAGCAGTATCGTGGCGGGAGCAGGACTGCCAACCGGCGAAGCTCTACGGCAGGACTGGCGCCTCGAAGACCTGCCCGGCGCAAGGCGGGCGGTGGACTGTCGTGTCGTGTGGGGATTCACTTCCGCCAGAATCCACCGACCTTCAAGTCTCTTCGTCGAGAGATAGAGTACGCATGCCATCCGCGCAGTAAAGTTCGCTCTAAACTGCACGGATGCGCAAGAAAACGGACGTAAAACACGGAAACAGAATGGCTGGATGAATCGGGACGACTTTAAACTGTTCTACTATACACATGGACGTAACGATCTGCAGTTTACGTAAAAAAAAATCCCTTTCTTTAGCAAATTACCAACATGATCTTCATAACGTACATACCTAAACTTTTAATAGTTACACAGTATTTAATAATTTATAAATAGCCCCGCCAAACCATGCACGTGCGTTTATAAAAACAAAAAAATCATAATTGCCACTTCAAAACCACGCCCTAGTTTTCTTGTGAACTAAAATGGCCAAGACGTCGAAGTTCGCCGAACAAAACTCTCGAGTCCTGTTGGACACGGAAAGTTGGGAGTTGACCAGATTTCTTACGTTGTTCCGTACGTATACGCGTGCGTGTGCGTTACACTGACGATTGTACACAGACTGCTTTACGTTGTCTACATCCGTGATTTCCATACCCGTTCCAATTGTAGAATAGAGTGGGCTTAAGAGCGAGTGTATGTCAGTGCTCGTTGGCGAGCCAACGATACCAGCAAAGCTCTTCCAAAAAGTTCGATCACATTTTCACAGAGAGCACTGTTGTTCGTAGCTGCTGTCAATCAACCAGGATTATGTGTCGCCATTGCGTCTTGCACGCGCAGACCTGCTTCAGCTCTCCTCGGTGGAGGGGGGGAAGGGGAGTTGCCTGAAAGGTATAAAGGATGTCGAACCTTGCTCCCTGCAGGCCCTTAGAGGTGTGCAAGCACCTCTCTGGTTACAAACCAAGCCAGTGTCTCCCTCCAATTGCCAAAGCAAAAGGAAATATAGTTCCTGTCCCCTCTTTCTTCTCGCTTTTCATCTCTTCTTACACGAGCATGTCACACACACACATACTGTCTCCCGTAGCATATCTGAATAATGCATGAATATTTTGAGTTTTATTCTGTCGACTGGGTTTTTACGGTGCCTATGCCGGTTATTCCCAGTCTCTTCTAGTATTAGCTTAGCTGTAAGTTCACTTAGGGAGGTAGTAATGGCCCCAATCGCAGGCCATGGCTGCCCAATCCCTCTCTGCCGTGGTGCATGTCTCCTTGCATGATTTCCTATCGCTGTAGGCGTGAGGGGTCTAGCCCTGAGATGTAATATATTCCCACCCTACTCACCCTGCTCTCACATAACGCTTAGTTATAGGGTAGTTAGAAAAGGAATCCCTGCAAGCCGGACCTTCGAGTGCGTCTGAGGCAGCCCACAGTGGCTGAACCAGACCCCACGCATGCGGAGGAAGTTAAGCGTATTATTAAATTTATGAAACCCCGAAAAGCACCTGGGTTCGGCTCCCTGCAGGCTATAGTACTTAAGCAGCTACCTGACAGCATGTTTGAGGCTATAGCAGAGTGCAGTAATGCAAGTTTTAATCTTGCCCACTTCCCTACTCCCTGGAAATGTGCCTCAGTAATTGTTTTTCCCAAACTGGGCAAAGACCCAACTCAATTACAAAACTACCACCCAATCAGCCTGCTTACCTTGCTCTCTAAAATTCATGAACGAGTTTTATTGCGCTGCCTAAACACTCATATCCGCGATATTAATTTGTTTCCTAGTGAGCAATTTGGCTTTAGGAAAAATCATACTACTGTACACCAGTTAGTCCGTTTCTCCGAACGTGTTACTAATACTTTCAATTGGAGCCAATATACGGTTGCAGTATTCCTAGACGTGGAAAAAGCTTTCGACAGGGTTTTCCACTCTGGGCTTCTTTATAAACTATATAAAATAATTTCCCAGATTGCTATATCAAGCTTCTGGCACACTATCTTGATAAACAATCCTTCCCTCTATCCATTGAGGGAGCAATATCTCAAAAGAAAAATATTAGGGCAGGAGTTCCCAGGGCAGTATCCTAGGGCCAGTCCTTTATAATATATATACACGCGATATTCCGCGTCGCCTAATTGGCATATCAATTTAGAAATTTATGCAGATGACACTGCCATCTACACTCGGTCCCGCCGGGCTGAAATTGCCATTCAGCGCGACCAGGCACAACTCAATGAGCTAGAAACTTATTTTCGCCTGTGGAGTATCAAAATAAACATGGGTAAATGCGAAGCGCTAGTCTTCACGCGCTGCAACATCCCCTGTAACCTTCAACTTACACTCTTCGGATAGCATATTCCTTTGAAAGATGTAAAATACCTTGGCCTCACGATGGCTAGAAGGCTGACACAGCGGAAACATGTGGAGTCTAAGCGAAATGTTGCTTATGCCCGTATGAAAGCCTTATATCCACTGTTGAATTACAATTCTGGTTTGTCACGTAAAACTGGGATTCAATTATATCAGACTATGATTCGACCCATTGTTACTTATGCAGCCCATGCTTGGGCCTAATGCGCACAAATCCATCTCAATTCACTTGAAGTGGCGTATAATAAATGCCTTAGGATGGCAACACATGCATCACACTATGTCCATAATAGGTGCTTGCACGCAGAGCTTAAACAAGAACTGCTGCAAGACGTAATTCGAAAACAGGCCCAAAACTTTGAAGACCATGCAAATCCATTAATTACTGCCCTTAGGGTGATTGACATAGATGAAACACAGCGCTATAAATGACCAAAGTCACTCTTAGGGCATAGGCCCCCTTAGCCCTGCGTGTAACACACTGCATTTTACATTTTGATAGCACCTGCGCAGCTTTAATAGTCTATGGCAGAGGACTAATCTGAGAAGTCCTAAAGGGACCGATCAGCCTAGATAAAATTATAAGTTATTAATTTTAAATTAGAATAATACACCTCTCTCCCCAGCCAGCTGCTTGTAGGTTGGCCCATTCGCCACTGCCGATGCCGATTCCAAGGCTGCCTCTCGTCGGATTATCTGCAAAATCTGAGGAGGTTGTGGTGATAGTGTGCTCCCTGCAGTAACTGGTGAGAGCCTCCTCCTCCCCAACCAGATATTAAGTTCTTATTATAATTGTGGTAGAATTAACTGAGCTGCACTGTAGGGGCAGCTCAGCCTTGATTAGTTATTACATTTAATTAATTTAGCCTCTCTCCCCAGCCAGCTGTTTGTAGGTTTGGCCTTTCACTTCCCCACTGCCGATTCCAAGGCAGCCACTGAACAGTTATACTCGCAAATAACTGCAGGGCTTGTGGCGACGTTTGGTTCTCTGCAGCAGTTGGAGAGAGACCTCCCCTGCATCAACAATCAATCAACCCTCCCTTATCCGAAGCTCCATGCACTCATAGCATATGGCCATAGATACGCCCTGTTACAACCTATGGCAACAGGGATTGGCCCCTGCAAGGTATCACAGCATTAGGTTTAGACACATATGTTCCCGAGGACATATGTTACTATTAAGTTTAGTTTAATTTGAACTTAGATTAATAACTTAATCCCTTCTTTTCACAGGCTGTACCGCCTCTTCACGGATATCTAAAAACCAGTAAGCATTGGCTCAGCTCTTTCTGACGCCCACGCTTACTGGCAGCTCACATTATTCGCTTTAATTTTCAGGTTCTACTGGGGAATCGGAGGGAAGTCGCCCAATAGCACCACTCCCCCCACCAGAGAGGTATGCAAGCACCTCTTTGGTTACAAGCCACCGTCTCCCTCCAGTTGCCAAGGCGAACGGAAATAAAGTTCCCGTCACCTCTCTCTACTGGCCTTTTATCTCTACTAACACGAGCATGTTACACACACACACACAGTCTCCCGTAGCATTTCTGAATAATGCATGAATACTTTTAATTCTATCCTGTCGACTGGGTTTTACGGTGCCTATGCCGGTTTTTCCCAGTCTCTTCTAGTGTTAGTTTAGCTGTAAGTACACTTAGGGATGTAGTCATGGCCCCAATCGCAGGCCATGGCTGTCCAATCCCTCTCTGCCGTGATGCACGTCTCCTTGCATGATTTTCTATCCTTGTAAGCGTAAGGGGTCTAGTCCTGATATGCGATCAATTCCCGCCCTACCCACCGTGCTTTCACTTAACACTTAGTTATAGGGTAGTTAAAGGAAAATTCCCTACAAGCCGACGGCAACCTCACTCTGTTGTCTGTTGGCTGGCAGCTTGAAACAGGAACAATATCGGTTCCCTGATATTCAGAAGGGATTGACCACTATACTTTAAAACAGCTGTTTCATAAAATATTTTAACAGTTTTATCAAGATAATTTTCCAGCACTCTCTTCGGGTCCGCAGCATTTAACGTTATCCCCGTACAGGTTATTGCAGTAGTTGACTAATAAAAATTCACAATAATATTTTTGGTAAAATTGAATGTTAGAACAATATTTTTCTTTTGTTTTATATCGGAATCTGTTGTGGGTATACTGTGGAAGTGTGCAGTGAAAACGATTATAATAATAGAACGCTAAGGAAAGTTAACCCTCTGGTGGGAACATTTAACTGTCAGGCAGATATGATTTCTTTTTTTTTGCCACTGGCGGCGCCTCTTTTGCGTCTGAGATGCCCATTACCTGAGTGTGCTTCAGTTGATATATTGTTTTTGACGTGATACGTGTCCCTTGCTACCAGCCTTCACTTGTTCAGGTAGGCAACATTGTTCTGAAACACAGCCTGCCTCAGAGGCAGATATTCCCACTAACGTATAATGTAATTTTTTCCCGTGTGGCAGATGTTCTTTCAACTGTTTAAATTTTTTCCTTATTATTTTCAATACATCAGTTTTTCATCTTGGTTTTATTTATTTTATCATTGTACACAGTCATCCCTAGCCTACTCTTTTGAGATTCTCATTTCCATGTGTACTTCTTTCAGGAAAATGGCTGGCAAACTTCCACTAAATATTTCGATCCGTACTAGGCAAATAATTGAGATGGTTGAAATGACAGAAGAATCTGATGACGAAGTTGACTGTGACGAATCGTACATTCCAGGCGAAGGAGAACTATTTTCTTCAAAAGACTCATGGTTCTGAACTGGATGCAAATGAGTGCTTCGATGAAATAGTTGATGAGAACACATCTTGTGCTGCTTCAACTTCTCAACCCACCACAATTGGACTCAGCTCTCCATCAATTGTGTTGCATCAACCAATTGCATGTGTAAGCAGTGATCCAGTGGACAATGAAGATGAAAGTGATAATGACTTAACTGAAAATATCACGAACACGTCTTTGTTTGGATGGAGGAATTGTTTGGAGTAGAAATCCAAGCCACTCAGCTGTATCACACAGACAATTCGTCGTAATATCATCAAAGTACGATTAGCAAAACTGGAGGGACCTGCTTGCTCTCTCGGGGATTTTCCATCTGCAGAACAAGTGTGGCGGCTGTTATTCCAATAATATAATTAAGGAAATAGTGCAACATACAAATTGCAAACTGGCAAATGCGAAAGAAGATTGAAAATCTTGACTCACGTTATTAAGATACAAATTGTGAAGAAATCAGTGCTTTGATTGGATTGTTGTTATTGTGCTCCATATTTAAGTCCTCTAGAGAATCTTTACGTTCCTCATTCTGAACTAGTATTACAGGAAGATCAATATTCAGAGCCATGATGACAGAATCAAGGTGTTTTATTCTGATTAGAGCATTGCGATTTGATGATTCTACAACCCGAGAAGTCAGGGAGGAAACTGACCCAGCAGCCACAGTATCACAGATTTTTAACATGTTCATCGTAAACTGTCAAAAGAATCATGCAATGGGTGCCCACGGATGTTTTGATGAGACCCTCGTGCCCTTCAGAAGCCATGTATGTTTTCTAGTTAATATGCCCAAGAAACCAGCAAAGTATGGTATGAAATTGTTGTGTCTTACTGATGCGCATAACTCGTACTTCTACAATTCATACGTATATACAGGCAAAGGAAGTGATGGTGCCACCCTTACCTCAGCAGAGCGAAAACTCCAAATTCCATCTCAAGCAGTGGTTCGTCTTACAAAATGCCTTTACAAACCAAACCGAAACATAACCTGTGGCAATTGGTTTTGTTCACTGGAAATTGCTCAATAATTACTGAAACATGGGTTGACCTTGGTGGCAACCATGAAAGCCAATAAGCTCCAGATACCACCTGAGTTTCTTCCCAACCAAACTCGAGCAGTTGGATCATGTTTGTATGGTTTCACAAAGGAGTTGACAATTTTATCATGTTCCAAAAAAGTTAAAAGCAGTCATTTTACTTTCTTCTATGCACCATTATGAATTCAAAGAAACTTCAACTATCGAACGAGAAATAATTTCGTTTCACAATGTGACAAAATCTGGGGTTGATGCTATTGACATGAAGTGCTTCAACTATTACACAAATCGGAAAACTAGGAGGTGGTTACTAGCAATATTTTATTACATACTGGCTATATGTGGCTCCAATGCATATGTATTGTACAACATGTACATCAAGGCTGAAAAACTTGCAACATATGAATTTGTGAAGAATCTTGGCATTTCTCTAGCCACACCCTTCATGAAGAAAAGACTGACAATTCCTAATCTCCCAGATAAATTGAGAGAACTCATCCAGGAAGCAGTGGGAGAGGACCAAGAGAAAGACGCAACGCCCTTAGTATCTGTGATAAGAAGTGATAAATTGAGAGAACTCATCCAGGAAGCAGTGGAAGAGGACCAAGAGAAAGACGCAACGCCCTCAGTGTCTGTGATAAGAAGTGATAAATTGAGAGAACTCATCCAGGAAGCAGTGTGAGAGGACCAAGAGAAAGACGCAACGCCCTCAGTGTCTGTGATAAGAAGTGATAAATTGGAAAAGAGTAAAGCTCGTAGATATTGGCCTTACCAAAAAAGAGTAACTAATTATAAATGTATTCAGTGTGAAATACCAACTTGTCTTGAATGTTCAAGGAAAATCTCCAATCAATGCATCAAGAATCATAATTAGGAGACATGATGAACTGTAAATCTAGATAGTTGCTACTTCTATGGTTCTCATTTATGTTCTTTTTTTATTTATTGTGTATGACTTTTTTAGATAGTAAGAGTTGTCATGTGTTCAAGATTTCTGTTTTCAAAATGTAAGTGGTTTTGACCTAAGACACGAGATAATTTTCATATATTTTTTTTGGTTTTACTATGGCTTGTTTCATTTTGTTACTCAGCTCATAATTGCTTATAATTCCATTCTAGTTTTATAATATGAATACCGAAATTTTTACGAAGGGGCAAGATGGTGATAATGTTTGACTTGTACTTTGAATGTAGTGAATAAGAACTTTGCTTTTGACTGTAGTTTGTTTCTTGTGTTGCTTGAATATGTGAACGTGATATTGTTAATACGTTTTAAGTGGTAAGAAGAGAAATTAATGTTACATTACATTATTTAAAACAATGACTTAAAAGGGCTGAATTATTTAGATAAATAAATTCTTAACTGTGAAAATCGTGTTGCCCAACTTGTGTGTCTAAATAAAAAAAACATTTTTAAACAAAGAGAACTGTGTTTAGTGCTCGTAGAATCAAAATCGTGGGGTTGAATTTCAACTAAAATTGTTTTTCGGGTTTATCTGCCTCAAGACAAAAAAAAAAAATAATCTTCCCACCAGAGGGTAGAAAACATAAATCCCGCAATTATTTTCTAGTTTGAGAAAAACTAGGTATCCATTCAGATAAACTTTCAACAAAGTTCATATAATTTCGAAATACTATCAGCAAAATTGTTATGCACATAAGTAATTCCCATAAAAACAATACGCAAAATGTTTGAAACTAATGGTGAACATATTGAAAACTATTGACACTTTCACGAAGTGAATTATATTGATGAGTTGCGTATTAAAAAAGTTAATATAATTTGTAACGTGCACCCTGACTAGCTCAGTTAGTTTCCTCACTCACGCCCACTTACAATTAAACAGTCCAGAAATTTATTTTTTGTCTCTAATCCAATGAACAGGCGTCACTCCGATATGGCAGTGTCCAAGCAAACTGCACTGATTGCGACCATTCAAATATCACGCTCGCCTTCTCTGCAATACCGAATTCGCGCCGCAGCGCGTCTTCTCGCACGAAAATGGACCGGTTCCCAAGAAGCGACTCACGCATAGCTCAGCTAATCACCGATCCTCGATACTAAAATTGCAATTACGTTCAGAACCCACCATTTGTGACTTACAACTCTGTGATTGAACCTCGCGAAGTCGCCTTCGCACTTCGGCATGCGTCCTTTCCGCACACTTGACTAGAAAACGACTCCCTCTCTCTCTCTCTTTCTCTCCCTAAATCGCCAACTGCGAGACACCAGCTTGGTTCCTCCACGAGGACTGCCTGACGAATCACGTCACGGCTAACATGAGTTATGCCCTGCCCACCATATCGGAGTTTCGCTGTCCATTGCCCAGATTAGTTTATTATATATATTTATATTTTCGTTTCTACATATTCCACAAACCATATTCTTTGTCACTCACATTAATTTTAATTATCACTACACATTTACTCCAATGATTATCAAAACTAATTATCTTATGACTGACCATTTGTATGGCTCGCTCTAGGAAAATCTCTCCCGCCACCCTTACAAATTTGCGCAATCTAGGACTTCTTGCACTTTATTTGTGTTGTCATTTCTTCATTACGAAAATACCAGCTGATTGGGTATTATATTTGATTCTAACACTTCATTAAAATAGGTCCAGTGAGAGAATAGCTTGAACTTTGTAAATGCTCCTTACAACATATAAATTGCTACAGAAGTATTGTTAGTGCTTTACGTCGTCCAATTAGTTGTGCAGTGCTATTTCTGACTCAAGGAAGACCTGGACTAGTTTATTAATTTTAATAGGCCGTTTTATTTTTTAGCGTTATATTTAAATTTTATGTTTAATTGCCACAAAGAATTATATTGATGTAATAACCAATGTTACATGGAAAACCGTAGGAAATTAATGACTTAAATTACGTACACGTTTTGTTGTGTATTACGTAATTTGTGTTACGTAACAACTCTGCTTCAAATTCGCTCAAAGCGGTATTACTTCTCGGGAAAATTATTAAACTATTAACAGTTATTTGTAACCAAAATAAAATCATTGGAAGTGTAAGTGCGGGCCTATAAATTACGCAAGCCACGCTAGGAAACAGCGACGCAAATTTGTGAAATAATGTTTCATTTGTCAAACAAATACGATGACGTAGGTTGACTTCAGGATTTTTTGTTCTTTAAAATAAGATTACTGCAGGATGGCAAACGTACAGACAAAAAAAAAAGGTGTTTTAGCTAACATACACATGAAACGTACAAAACAAACAAAATAATACTTTGGGCTGACTTACTATTGATGCTCTCGCGTCTAAATGATTCTCCGCGGCCGTGAATGACCGAACTTGTACCAATTTAACGGGAAAAAAGTGCCCTAAGTATGAGCGCTAACTTAAGTTCAACTTTCCTATAGAGTGGTCCGATTAATAGTTAAGTTGGCCATTGCTCTGAAAATATCCATCACCGAAACGTTCGAAGTTCCCTATTCAATGACGCATTTCATAGGCTGCTCACTCGCAAATCATGTCACCAGATTTTAGTTATTAAATAACACAAATTTTTATCATTTCATTAAAGTAAAAATTATTGCCGAAAGTCATAATGGTTACGCAATTTTTAGTGAAATACTTTTTGAAAATAGCTAGTTCTACATAAACAAATGATCACATAATTTTTATAATACAACATAGAAAAATTAACTCAGTAGGGTCCTTCAGTCATGTTTTAAACACTGATATACCACTGTTACTTTAATGAATATGTCATTTCAATTGAAAATATTCAAAGCATTATTTTTACATTAACTCCCAGTACGGACTCGTGCGTTTTCAGAAGGAGTAACATACACAGTTGCTGTCCTCTACATACTATGTTATACTACCCTACCACTCGGTAATAGATTTCACAAATTTACAATCAGTATTCAGATATTATATATTACTGATGTAGGCCCTAAGTTTCTTGTTTTAACTTTTGGTTTTTATACACAAAAACATTATCTTTGTAGACATACAAGGACCAATATTACTTTTTGCCTTTATAAAACTTGTCACAACATATTCATTTTTTATATTGTACATTGTCTCAAAAACGTACTTTCTCCTAAAGCAGTACCAATTAAATCCAATACACTACTTTACAATGTTTTAATGCCAACGTATACCGATCTTACAAAAAGGAACGTGTGTATCACCTAAACCTTTAGAATAATGGCCAAATCAGCGTTCACTTTACCTCCACCCCAAAAGAGGTATATTCTACCATTTTAAGTGGGCGCTGCGAAAGCGCTTGGTTTCATCAGTGTTTCTAGCAAGTATTATAAAATTCAAACCAGTAGTGTCTACGGAAGCTCCAAGATTTGCTGTTAATTTAGTGTTTATGCTGTTATCATTTGTAGACGTATACGTAGACAAATTATTTTCTTGTCATAAATAAGTAAATAACTTTTCCGAAATAATGGAGACATATAGTTAGAAATTATTAAGCTAAACAAATAGTGATATAAGAATACACTCTAAATTGATCAAAATCCTTACACGATCAGTTAAAATGAAGAACATTAAGCAACACAAGATAAAATGTTCAAATTGCATGTCCAGTGCCCCAACCGATCTTCAGATCACCTTAGAGCAGAGCAGTACTAGAATTTAACACTTATCAAAATTAAATCATCACACAATTGGAAAAAGGGCATTGAAACAACAGGTTATATAAATATGGCATTTCAGGAAAATAAACAACAAAATTATTTACAGCTGTAAGTACAGAATTAGCTACATAGTTTTCAGAAGAAACCACCACAACACTATTTGTACCGAAATATTAAATTTATAACAATGGCAAAACTGATACTTCTTGAATATGAACAGAAAAAATTATTCAGGTAGATTTACAATATCAAACATTTTAACAAATGCTACACTCAGAGTATTATATGAAGTTATTAAACATTCAAAACACATTTTGATCAATAAACACAATTGTCTAGAATTCAGGGATAACAATTTCATATAGAAAATAGACAATGCCAAATCGTAATATACAAAATATATACAAAATATGTACACATCTCAAAAATAAAGAAACCATATTGCTTTATCTACATTAAAAAATGATAACCGAACTGGTTGATTTACAGTGCCAAAATATTAAGATTATATCAAATGTTTGACATTAACAAAGCGTAATTTATGAAAAAGTTGCAATTTTCTCTCATTATTTAGTTGTAGTTGGAACTTCTTTGTATCACATATAAAAATGTTTGGACACTTCATTTTGGTAAACAAAGTTATTGAAAATTATATTTAATTCATAGGGTGTAAATAATTTACTATTACCAACAAATATTACTTCAATTTGATCTTATAAAGTAATATGCAGTAAACACATATAAAAACTGTAGGGGTAGTATTGTATTCTTATACATTTTTCTACAAAAATGATCATTAAATGTACATTTGCATTATGTGGAATATCACACCAAAGCATCACTTTTCTTTGTTGGCACCGTCTAAATGAATAATTACAACACATTATGCTTCCGATGCATCCCACTGCCAAACTTCATCTGCGCCCTGTTTGCTCGAGCATTAGGGATGTATCCAGGTTCACGACAGGGCAACCCACGCAATGAACGGCTGTATGCCAACTCGGGAAGTAGGCAATGCATGTAAAACCACTTCAGTTTTGGAAGCATTTTTTCTAGTCAGAAACTTGGAACTGCTTGAATTGTGAAGCACTCGAAACCCCCAGGCCAAAAAAGGAGAAGGTCACACCACTGACGTGCAGTGGCTGCTAACTGACCTTGTACTTGGTAGTAGCAGTTATGGGACTTTTTCATTTACAGCTGGCTCTTGGTTTCCTTTGATATTACATACTGGAATGGAAGGTGTTTACAGAAGACAGAGTTGTTAAGAGCCGATTCCAATGCGTCATTGCTCAAGTAAGGAATACATTTTACCTCCACAAGGCCATCTTCCAGAACCAAGCCACCAGGGCTAGCTCCAACCCAAGGTTACCAGTGTGGCACAAATATACCACAGGATTCTACCTTGACCTTGTATCGCGCTTCGTACAGTTGTTTTGCTGACTCTTCGTGACGCTGGCCGAACAGCACCGCATTCGTCCGAAGGATCGGCGGAACTATAATCTGTTTGACGAGTTTCTCACAGAGAGTGCTTTCAGCCCTCTTGCACACCACTGAAACGATACCTGCACGCCTTACACCAAGCATCGTCTTTCCTGTCGTTTTCCCCTACTGTAGCCAGCTGGAGCTTAGCTGTGTGTTCAGCAGATTTTACTTCACCCTGCAAAATTTCAAGACTTTTTTGCTCATTCTGTTTTTGTCTTTATCGCTCATATCAGACTGGTGCTCTAGTATGGCACCATTATTTTCGTCTGGTGGAGCCGATCGTGTCTTCTTCTTTCTACCTTGTTGGGGTTCTACAGCATAAAGCAATTTTTGCTTTGCACTTCTTTCCTGGCGTTTCTGGACCAATTTATTTGTGGCTCCACCAGGGCTTGAACCAGATGCTAATTTCCATGGACTCGTAATATAATCTGGCAGTCCACCAGTATGTACAAGACCAGCCATTGCACATCGGCGGTGATAATATTGGCCTTTCCCATAGTCTACACGTTTTGCACCAGTAAACTTACTTCCAAACGACATCAGGTGCTCAACTGTGTTAGTGGTTTCATTTGTAGTTAGAGTATCAGATATACTGACGACTTTCTCTATCTGAAGGTTAATCATACCCAGAAGATCACTCTTTTCCAGAATTGGAATAAAGTTAGTTTCTTCTGTGTTTTTCCTTGTGCAGTAGGTCTCCCGGCACGCTGAGTGACTGCCGAAAATGTGATTGGGGCCATTTCTCAAGTCTGTTCTCAGTTGTTCAACCTCACCTCCCTAATTATGGTGTATGGCACCTTCTCATGCAGTATATTTCTTGCAAGAATATCAACATGTGTATTCTGCAACAACTTGTGAAGGTTGCCAGTGTAACATCTTGTGACATAATTTTCACACTCTCTCTTTACGACATAACATCCTCGTGGTGTCAATTGTCAAATTTTGTGATAGATGTTGGAATCCCCTTCACCGACGATAAAACGGACCCAAACAAAATATCATGATACAGCTTCCTCAAAACTTGGAAAATTATAGTATGCTCCATACCTGTGGATGCTCCAGTAAAGTTCCGGTTGCACACATGTTCCCTTACCTCTTTACGCTGACCCGAGTCTAAAGCACATATCATGCAAAACTAGTTTTTTTGTGTCCATATACAGCAGTTTTTGTATTTTAGTTCCGATTATACTAGTTAGTCCTGAATTAGAATTGTACCCATGCCCATAAGACCTTTTGCCCCAGCCACCATCAATTGTGACCCTTATCCAGGTTTTCCCCTCATAGACATGACCTTCCTCTTGGGCAAACCGAACCTCCTTCTGTATGGCGAGCTCCATTTTTTCTTTTAATTTTGCCTCCCACAAGTCACCGACTTTTTTTTTTCACGTGACGCGTAACTCCCCGCAGATAAAATTGGCGCACCTAAAATTCCAAATATTTCCTCTGTTTGTGTGTGCCCAATGCCAACAGCAGTTGCCGCCCAGACCAAAGTGTAATTTATGGCAGGTTGTTTGTCTTATGTATCAGCATATAACTTCTCAACCTTACAGCACATTTTGCAGTGAAACGTCAGGATGCTGAAAACACCTCTACATAATTATTTCTGTAGCTCCATCAGTCCTCCAGTACACTTCATTTTATGACACAAGACAATGTTCGCATGCTGTTATAAAACATATTGCAAACTGACAATACGTCGTCCATTAATAATCCTAGATGCTGGTTTTGTATTTACCCCAACCATGAGGTCCGGTAACTCTTCTTGTAAGGGTGACAACGCAAGTCTTTTAGCACCGTATGTCCTGAATACACCTGCAATATGAGGTGTCATTGGTGAATCTAAAGAACCAACGCCTGACAAAGATAACTCTTCTCTTACTCCTCCTCCTTTTTTTTTTTTATTTTTTTTCTGAAGGTGGTACCAAATCACCCTCCATGACATTGTTGTTCAAGCTGGCTTGTTCAATCCTTTCAGTCTGCTCTTCCCTTCTTATTCCTTCGCCTGCGACGCGTCCGTAAGATAACCATTTTCCTAAGGCTAGGTGGTGTACGTAACTTCGGTATTGTAGTTACTACAATTGAAAAAAAAAGTATTGTGTGAAATTCGTACATTTTAAAATACAATAAAATAAATATACAGCCATCAAAAAGGTTGGAATACTTAAATAATATAATTTTTTAGAATCGCTCCTGCCTTTGTGCCTTCTACAATGAGTCACATCTTAATACTGAACGCAATCATATACTAACACTAGAAACAGCATACATCTGTGACTATCTGGGAACTTGTAACAGCACTGCCGATAATTACAGATTTTACCAATTTTACCATATGTGATACCTAATAATTATTGCAATTGCAATGCCATTTTAATTCAATCGCTTCTTGTTCTGGTAGCTATCTCGCAGCCCAAAGATCCTCCACATCACGACCGCTATGCAACATAACCTTGAACAAGCCCAATCAAGATAAATAAGCCACTAAACAATATATTTCGCAATACAATGTTACTCTGTTCCCACTGTCCTGAAGATGGCGATTGCAATATCTACTGAAACAACGGGAAGATTAACAACTTCGACGCAGCTTAAATCCTGAAGTCAAAGGCCTTCAAGTCATCACATGACCATTATTATAATAATACAACTCAAATATTTAAAACAGATTAGCCAAGAAAGTTGGTTCAAATGAAGTACTCGTATTTTGTAATGGAATTAGTTGTCGTGTGTAGTTACTAAATGCGGATACTAGTGGTATAGGTATATCCCATGCCATCTGAAACAGAGAGCAAAAACGCGGGTGCGTAATGAAGACTATTTGTCGCCCGACTGTTTAGTCGTGGACCCAAAAACAATGTACTCATATGGGAGTGCGTATACTAGTGACACGATTCCTAGACGACACAAAAATCATTAGTCAGTCGGCGAAGCCTTTTGATGATAAATTAGGCCAACTATTGTTGGGCGGCTATATATCCATAGCAGTGTACGGAAGCACGTATACTATCGACGAAACAGTCGCACTCCGACTGATCAGTTCGTTGCTACGTTTTGATGATAAATTAGGCCAACTATTGTTGGGCGGCTATATATCCATAGCAGTGTATGGAAGCACGTATACTATCGACGAAACAGTCGCACTCCGACTGATCAGTTCGTTGCTACGTTTTGAAGAAGGTAGACGTATACTACCACCGCAGCACACAATGGCGGGAAATATCGTGAATGACACGGAACGGTTAATCGAAACTGTAGAGAAGAGACCTGCTATATACAATGAAACACTCAAGAAATACAGTGATGTTATTCTGTAGACAAAAGGACGAGTTTCATCATGCCCGTTGTGTTTACGTCAGAAATAATACTGTGGCGTTATCGGTTTTGTAGGATGTATAAAAAGACAAGCACGCAGAAGAGTCTTATCGTGAAAGCATTTCAACAAAATACGGTAGGTACCAGGGAGCCATAATACTTTTTTCTTTATTTATAGGGTTTCTTAACGTCTCCCGGTATTATGCACTGAGGCTTAATAAGGGACGGCTTATTTACTAACTTATTATCTAAGACAGGCACAAGCATCCATGCCGGGGCGGGTGCTCGAACCCGGGACCTCTCGCACCTTAAGCCGGTGCGTTAGCGACAACGCCACGGAGGCCGGATAGCCATAAATTGCAGAGAGTACTGTGCATACCATAAACCCCGTCATTTAGAAACAAAAAGCGTAGTAACGATATAACAATAAGACAATATAAGCTAGAGTTTGGGTACAGGTCACACGCAAGTATATTTGAACATGTGAAGGTTTGACTTTCCTTCGAAGTATTGTTAACATGAAATATTTAATTTAATATAAAATTTGAAACTGAGAACGACCAAATCAATGCATTTGAAACTATATAATTAATTTTAACATTACGACAGAGGAACAACTAAAATATTTGGACGGTAGCATGCGCACCTCAGCAACTAATCTGTTTCGTCGTGATGAAATCCGCAGCATGAACGAAACGACACGACCAAATAGTTGAGTCGTAGCAACAGTCGCAAGTATGCGCCAGCCCTAAGTATAAGGTAATTAAATCTTATTTTCGAATGACAGACTTGAAGCATTTTTAATAACCGCAGGGACGCATGACCTTAATCTTTGACCACGGATGCCATCATCGTAACGACAGGCAAATTGTACACTATCTTGGCCGCCATGCTGTTTCATCTGTTGACGACCCTAATTTGTTTTCGCCTGCCATATTGGATGATTGTTTGAACCCTCTCATTCCTGTTGGTCGGTCACCATTTTGGTTTTATTTGTCTCCTTCGTTCCAACTACTATTGTTGTATTTAAAAAAAACTGTCTAATTTAAAAAAATAAGAAAAAATACTGGTTTTTAGAAAAAAATTATTATAAATATAATGATTACTTATCAACATATTCTTAAACAAAGGAGTACAAGAAATTTCTCATGCGCGTTTTGAAAATTCTGGGAAGTTTTTTTTTTTTTTTACTTATACCAACTATGGCAATCATTTTTATTAAAAATTTTGGTTTAAAGTGTTCGCTAAGTTACTTCCATTGTATTCAACATAGGAATCGGGTAATATTTCGAAAACAATAAAAAAATCGGGTAAAAATTACCAAATAAACGATTTAGCATATACCTAATATTTCAGAATGGCCCCCATGTTGCGCAAAATTATACACAATATATAATATTTCTTGGTGAGGTCTATAAGTTACTGACAAAATATCTTATGGCTATCACAAAACTCTTTTTTTATGTAGTAAGTGTAGCAAGAAGTCTCAGATTAGGAATTATGCTCCTCTTCAAACATATTCTGCGATCGTACCTTTACATGAAAGTCGCTCAATTCAGCTTTGCGAATCCGGTGAGACAACTATAAATAAAATAAGTTCCCAGACCAAGCATTCGGGAAAAAATTGATAAAAAATAATAAATTAGGTTATTCAGAAAGAGTGACCAGTTCATAAAAATTTATTTCAGCCATCAAGCATAGTAGCCAAATGATTTGTACCAACAACTGCGTCATGCCGTGGCAATTCTGAATTGCGGTTCCACAGTGGCCACGTAATTAGCACTCCAACTTCCCACCACAGCGATTTTGGTTCTATTCCAGGAAGCAGCTTCGCCTAAATACTTCATCAACGCTATATTGTATTCCCTTTCAGCATTCAGCTGAGAGAAATACCAGTTCATTTGCAGATTACTACATTTATATTTTATAAGTAACTATTTTTAATAAATAGTCGTCACACGATGTGCTAATACAGTATGCTTAGAAACACGTAAGTGTTTTACTTACGTAAAACAAGGGGAGGGGGGAGGGAAACGCCCTACAAATGTTTCACCTAGGGCGCCATGATATCTAGTATCGCTCCTGATGAACACGGTCTGATAGTTAATATTGAGATGCAGGTTGTTATGGTCGCTCAGTAGATTGTGAATTATCACTATGCTATAATAACAAACATTCAATACATCACACGTACTGCATTTATATTCTGTATATGCCACAGTTTTCATTTTCAAATGTACTAGACAAAGTTCAAGGAAACGACATAAAAACACAATGCGACATTTACTAGTTTAAGGCCCCCTATTTGTTATAGTTAATATAGAATTATTCTAACTGTAGTCAGGATCGTCTTATGCCTTATGGGCCTAAACCTAAACGTACAAGGGAGCGAGAGAGATGGTAATAGGAGTTTATTAACAGGCAGGCGTAGCTTTAAATTAAACTCTTGGTGTTGTGTCTAATCTCTTTATATAGAACTCTGTCAACACAATTAATACAACTTATACAAAAGGCTTTACTCTAAGCGGGGGAGTTAAAAATATATAATTAATTCAAATTACTATCAGCCACGATAATCAATATCTAAAGTGTCTGCAGAATCCTATTGAACAATATCACCTCGTGATTGATGCAGAAGGCTGCTTGTAGTCTCTGGATATCGACGGTCCCGGAACGCCCTCGTGTGCGTCCTCAGGTGGCAGCTGAGTAATTGTTAGCAGTAATTGCTGTCTTTTTTGTTATTCGTGGCAATTAAGTTTGATAGTAACTTAAGCATGAGAATAATAATTAACATGATAACGTTTAAATTCGTACTCGTAAATTGTGTTGTGAAATTTGAACACCTTTTTCCTGTTTTACTCTACTAAAAGAGTATTTCTATCAACCATATAACCGTATTAAATTTTATTTATACCTTAAGCACAATATTTCATATTTCACGTTAAATTCTTATGTAAACTGGTGACGTATTGAATGCATTTAACTACTGCTGCATAGTAATTAACCTTATTAGTGTTCTATAATTATCAATTCTTGTGGGTTCTAAATGTTTTCACATGTTGAATGTAATATCGTTCGATATATGTGTATATAGGATTCACGCATTGGGACGCGTGTTTTTAAAACAAAGCAGCACGCCTGAAACACGCTGTTGATAGTTATCGCTCGCTGGCCGCCTGGCTCAGCTGGGTCGAGCCCCTTGGTGGAGGGGTGAATGGTGGAGGGGGGGGGGTAAGGGGCATACTATTGAATGTGATGGCATTGCACAAAAATGGGGTCACTGCGCCTTGCACCTCTTTGAAGTCCGTATCGGCTTCGTACTACGCAATTTACTGCTTCGTGTTTTGACGATGTGCCAGTCGGTCAGTGACAGGCCCTGCTTCAGTCCTCTGCGAGTGTTAAATACTCACGCCGCAATATGTTACAATTATCTGTTTACATAACATCGCGCTGCTCGTGTCCTCGCCCTAGATACTGTCGCGGTTGGGGTGGTTTCCAGGTGAGTGCAGGGAACCACTCGGCCGCCCACTACAACACGTTGTCAGCATACATTAACACTAGGGAAAAAAAAAAACCTGACGATTTACGAGCAGTGTTTGAACACAGTAGTAGTAGTAGTAAAATTTACTTTCAATAACTTATTGATAAAACGCAGTTATGCCTTCACATGTTGTGAAAGCATACAGGTAATATGGAAGCAGATATGGATGTGTGAGATAAACCGAATCTTAAGTGAACAGGCAAAATTATGGCCATGCTCATAAAATCTAATTAAAATACTATTTAAAATACTAATTATTTCTAACTAGGCTACCTTGTTGAACGCTGCATAGGCAGGCGCATGTTCCTTTCAGCCGCAACACGAAACTTCGGCGAGAACGACGTTCACACTACAGCAATATAAAAAAACTGCAAAACAGAAACTATAGAGCATTTGCGAATACACAGGCCTCGAGCAGGTAAAAAACCATTCACCCCAGATACTTATCCGATCGGGAGAAAAGATAACGACCCCACTTCTGAGTGTCGTGCAGCTCTGGTGCCTGCCCCCCCCCTTTTTTTTTAGCACCTGTCTGGCTAAAAGGTTGGACGAAGTTATTCCGACCACCACTTCTAACAAATCAGCAGCACTGTACTGATGGAGGTCTCTTAACACGATTTTCCTGAAAACATTCCATTTTGTGGTTTTTTCTCTTGTTCGTTTGGAGTTTCCAAATGCTGCACTGATGTGCGGGAGCAATCAAATTGCTACTCATGGTTTCTTCTCTGCAGTTACATAGTTATAAGTCGGTCCGCTGTGTAAGTGCACAATGGGAAGCAATTTACCATGAGCATGCACTCGTCACCAGCAAAAATTTTATTATTTTTTCTATTGGTAGTTCGGCTTTCTCAGATGATGCAAAGATGACTTTTTTTGCCACAGAATGTTACCTTAATGCTTTGAGGTCATGTTCTCGGCCGAGAACGACCTCTCTAGCTTACAGATTGAAATATTTTCGTTTAGTATACATGTGCCTTAAATTATTTAGAGGGAGATTGAGAATCCACCAGAAGTACAGTAACATCAGTCAAAAAAATTTTAATTGAAATGGCGCAAGGCATTTAGGAGAATGTTTAGCAGAGAAAAATTATACTTTTTAACTTCACAGATAGGACTCAATTTGAACAATATCTCCCACCTTCAAGCTCACATTAAATCGATTTTAATTTCACTACTTCTCCAGCTTTTTATGATGATGTCTTAAAGTTCTGAGAATCTTCCAAAGAAATATTCTCTAATGACTTAAGGACCATAGCCTCCCAACTTAGGTTCTGTTAAGACCTAGCATTTATAATGGGATGTAGCGAGTCTCTCCCAAAAACAATTCAGAAGGCATGTACTTGGTCGTTGTACTGACTACATTACATCTTTAGCCTGCTGACAAGGTACACACTTTACCCAATTTACAATCATCCTTCTCATTCCAGAACATATAAATACCTCCTGAATCCCTGAAATTGTCTTTTTTATTTGGCCTACACGCCTACCAAAATATAAGTTATTATAAAAATTGAACACCATAGGAGCACACTCACTAAATTTCCCTTTCCTGGTTCATTACCCCATTTATCCTTTGTAAATAGCATAACTACATGTTGCGACCCTAATCTTGGTGCGAATCTTCTGACACCCAGTATCTGTAGCTTGATGCCATTTCAGATTTACAAGAACCTTTCGAAACTTGATCACAAATAATAACATCCACCTCCCAATCTCATTCCATAACTTTGTTACAACGCCAACTACTTCAGCCCTCTCAAATTCATTAGTACGAAACATCCCCAACAGATAATCAGCCAAAAATTTTTCTGAACACTTAAAATGATAGACGACAAGACTTAATAGAATCAACCTACCCAAATATCCTGCTAGCTTACCTCCCGGTTTATTAGATGCAATCGTTGTGGGGGTACCTGATGTCCATGAAGGGTTGTAATGCAATGTCGTAAACAGCATACACTAACTCACACCATATCAGAGCACGACTAATACAGACCTGAGCACTTTTAAGACGTAACGGTACTTTGGCGCCACTGCTACCCCTCGACATTTGGCATGTCTGTGAATAAAATTAAGTGTCCTGATTGACTGACTCACTCACTCACTCATCAACGCACAGACAAAACCGCTAAACGCAAAAGCATGGAAATTTAAGAACGCCTAACCGTTAGGGTGCAGGCGCCAACTAAGAAAGGATTTTCAGAAAATCGACCCCTAAGAGGGTGAGAAGTGGTAAAATGTGTTTCAGAGGACTCCTGAATAGCTCATTAACCTGCTAAGATATCGTTTTGATCTTTGCTTTAAAAAGCTTCATACATATAGATGACTAAAAAATTACTTAAGTACTTTTCAATTCATCCCCCCCAGGGGGTGAAAAGGAGTAATGTGTGTTTTCGACAACTTCTCAATAGTGGGGAGGGGGTGAGCTTTCATGCTGCGCATATTAATCCTTCCATTTGAGCATTCCTTCGAATTTGAGGGACTCCAATTCCCTTTCTAGTTCTGTTTTGACATTATTGTAAGCGAAGTCACGAACCATTCGCTAAAGTGTCATGGAGATATTTGAGGGAGGACTGCTTCTCACATGGGCGTCTCAACGTGGCCTGCTCCAGAGTAAACTCACCTTACGACTGGTAATCCTAGCACCTGAGGGCAGACCGTATGGTCTGCAAAGAGGCCTTTCGGTGAAGGAAATTGGTAGCTCCTTGAAGTATACATAAGTAGCTCCTTGCAGTACATTAGTAGCTTTTTGAAGTACATTAGTAGCTCCTTGTAGTACATGCGGGCGAAGGCGCCGACAGGAAGCTAAGCCCACAGGGACGTAATGGCGTGGAGGTTACTTTGATGTGGGTGTACGCATTCTCTTATTGGCTGCGCGAGGCTCTAGGCGCGGGCCTTGTATCTGACTGGCTACTGCATGCTGTGGAAGGTTGCCTGTTGGCTGGGCTGCCGGCCAGTGACGCCATCTCGCTGCTGTGTTCGGCTGGAGTTCGCGGATTAAGGTGGTAGGCCACCTGTGTAGGCCGCCGAACGGTTTGCAGAGCTCTAGCAGAAAACGTTTTATTTAAAAAAACTGTCCAACGTGACCCTGTCAGTTCTGCTTACGAGTAGCATTTAAGAAACGTTAAGGGTCTGCATACGTTTTTCAGTTCGTCCATTTCTCTCTAAAGCATGACTCAAATGGGTGTTTTCGCGGTCATTTTTAGGTATGAACATTCCGGTACAAAATATTAAAATAGGAATACGGTCGTGCATCAAACCTTTGTTTTTATTATTACGTCATAAAATGGTAGGGTATACGCTGAACGTGCCATAGAGGTGCGTTATTGATGGCAGGACTGCACGTCTGTGCTTTGCGCATAGAGACGATGAGAGAGTTGATGCGCATGTTTCAGTGGCCCCTAGGGCTCCCACGCTTTTAGGCTTCAGACGTGCAATATCCCTTCAACCAAGCGGCCACCTTAAGCGGCTCTTTCACCTGTGCATTCTTAAATATTCTGTCGTTATATGCTCCAGTGTATGTGCATACGAGGTGGAATTGTGGGACAGGATTTTTGTCTGATTCTGAGAAGTTTCTGAGAGATAGGAATGATATTTCCTATGTGTAAAACTCGCACCGGTTGTGGTGGATGCCAGAAACATTCTTCCTGTCAAACGCAGATGACTCACTTCCTCAACCTCAGCCCGCATCCACAGAGGAAGAAGGACCTTTTCGTTAAACAAAAAAAGTTTCATTAGAGCTGAAAGGAAACGAGTGTGCAGGATAAGGAAATATTCTTATCGGAGGGGGAGAGTCGGAAGTGCGGGAAAGAAAAATACCACAAGAAAGTTTTAGAATAGCGTTATGTCGTGTTCACTATATCCTGCATCAACAATAGATGTATCTACGATATCAAGTGACTGCATGAACAATGTGTATGGAGCTTATATTATACATGGGTAATAACTTATGAGAGTACACAATTTATTGAGTCTACTGTCAATAGTATTTTCCAAGAAATAATACAACCGTTGATGTCAAATGACGTTATTTTTTATTTAAAACGAATAAGTTTAACGAGTGACGTTTTCAAGTAATGGCTGCCTCCAGTTTCAGTTCAGTTGGTACGTTATATTTTTTTCTCTAACGACCATTGGTAAAGTGAAAAAGTTTACTGACTGAGAGAACTTTAACAATCAGGCGCTGAACCCGTAATAAGAAATTACAGTAGCTCTCAGAACAGTTCGTCTTCGTGCCTTCTTGCTGCACCAGCCGACGAACTTGGAACACACTCAAAAATTACGCGCGTCCAAAAAAATATTCGCTTACGTAGCACAAAATCCAATGTAATCTGGCCGCAACTTAGACTTTAACTGTACGTCACACGCAAACGCGTAAAATCGGGCTTCCAAATTTAGCTTTCCGCAACAAAATGATCAGCGGAACTGCCTTGCAGCACAGGCTCGGCGTGTATCAGTGTCGTGACGAACTCTGGTCAAACGTAAATCAAATAAACTTTAATTAAGGAAGTTGCGCGAACCACGCAGTTTTCGAACCTACTTGTCAGGAAGTAGACGCGAATTACCAGCGGACACTACGGCTAAGAACTCTGCTTAAGAAACAAGTAACAAACACAGAGTAGTAACGATTACAGAAAAAATATAGTTTCTTGAGGTCGGGCCACCATTAAAGAGCTATGAAATCTGGCGGCATTGATAGTCTTAAGACAGATTCCCACCCGCCATCTTGGGTTTATGGAATTTTTGCCATACACCGGAAATACAGTTTTGTATCATGTTTTTTGGAACGGCAGACCACAGAATATTGCCTAGTGCATTGTCTAAGGTCAGTATTTCTTGATTACTGTTGATATCGTCTCTTTCGTAATCGTTCGCAAGAAATAATCTCGCGTTTCGCCTCGACTGTTACCTGCTAAAAAATAATAAATGTAGCGAAGCTGTGGCAGTTCGATAAAGTTTGGGAAGCTGTTTTTTAAGATATGTCGTGCTGAAATAGAAGCTTTCGCGAAAAATTTGGCAAATCCAAGGTGGCGGGTGGAAATCCGCTTTAAGGTACGCTTTTCTTCCAGCTTCTATTTAAAGCGATGATCGCACGGCGTTAGACGAAGCGACGAACGATGCGATGTTCTCCTCCGAGCGTCTATGGGCGTTGACAGCGTCTGCGTTCATATGTATAACTGGGAGTATTTTGCAATTTGCCGCTGTAAATGTTCGCTGTTTTTTTTTTAAAGGTAACTGTGCATAGTCCACTCATGGTTACTTCCCAACTTTTCTGAAACCCTACCAAAGTTTTACTTCTAGTATTTTCCTCCGTCTCGTACAAACAAAGCTTATCTACTTAAGTGTAGAAAACTACAGCAAAGGGACAGCGCCCCGCGATCCTTCGCACTCTAATAATATTTTTCATGAGAACTGTAAGCCTATTACTAGGAATTACCAACACACCTATTTCCTACTTGCTTTTATTAATATGAAAAATTATAATTAATATGTAAATAAAATATTAATTTAGTAATAATAAAATACTTTTATGTTAACAGAAGTATAAAACGTTTGTAGAACATTTCATATTTAGGATACAACCAAACACGTCATGCATGGGGTGATATTGCAAAGGTTTGATTCAAAAATTTCGAAGAAACAGCGAATAGACTATGTTAAATGCTTTCATGTCTTCTCTATTGTCGCGCCTGTATTTAATCTTTACTTGTGATGTGTATATTGATGGTGATTGTTTGTATAATTGTTACAGCAATTTCATCAGCTATTGGAATATGACATTGTTTTAAATATTTTTGTCGGATATCGAGCAGCTTGTGCTGCAAAAGGAGCGGCGAACGACCCTCGGCACACGTGGTCCACGCAGCCAGGGTGGCTTCACACCTCCAACACTCCTCTATTTCTCACTGTCATTTGCCGCGGAATGAGGGATGCTACATACAATCCTCACGACTATAAGCAGTAGTTATAGTATATTGGCGGTTTCTTCACATTTTTGAATGTAACATTTGAAAAATCACCCATTTATAAGGTTTTTTGGTTATTTCCTGAATATGCCATGCATCACAAGCGTTTTATACTTCTGTAGACGTATAAGTACTTTAGTTTTCGTTAAATTGAAATTTTACTTATATCTTATCGTAACTTATGTTGTTTCAACTATAATTAATACGAATGAGGAAACAGGTGTGTTGGTAATGCCTAATAATAAATAGTTGTTATGCAAAATATTATTATACTGAGTGCACCCGAATTTGGTGCGTTGTCTCTTTGGACGTAACCGTGAATGGACTATATTCATTATATGAAGGTACACAACCATAGACTAGTGATGAGATAGACTACTTATTCGTCTTCTGCGCATGTACCCAACACTGACCTACCCCAATCATACACAACTGTCAAAGTCACATGGTCAACAGTGATGAAAGTATTTGTTTATATCTTAATTGTTAAATGACAAGCATTATTATATGAGTAAAATACTTTTACCAATTTGAATTTAATGAAACTGCATTACAAATTGTTTGGAGTAAGTATAAGTACATCTCACAACATTTGTTTACAAATCAGTTTTTCTAACCTAAAATCTAAACCACGCCACTTTCGCTAGACTTGTTGGCAAAAAAGCAGTTAAATGTTGGGATATGGAGATTGGTTGTGCGCAGCCAGCGAGATCGGTCTACCTCATCTTTAGTCTATGTATACAACCAGTATGGTATCCCAATAGAATATTGTAAATACAATGGTCGTTCAATAAAAGTGTATCTAGTATTAACGGATCTAACCACCAAATTCCGGATACACGAAAAACAAGTGACATGTGGAGCGGAGCGTCGTGACGCCGCGCTGTTCCTGCTCGAGAGTTAGGCGCAGGGGATGTTTGCCGCCGGGAGAGAGCACTCGCGTGGTGGGTATGGTGGTCCAGGCCTTCCCGACAAGCGAGGGAGGTCCTGCCTGTAATCACGGCCTTCTTGAGGCGTCACGGCAATTACGGATGCCCAAAATTCGGTAAGTGTAAAGAACAGTCCAGTTATTTGCTATGACGTAAAGTTTGCCGATTCAAATTTAACCATTCAAATTGGCGCGGGTCAGGTGCGTTGTTTCCGCCACACGGTGAACAAGGAACACTGCTGACATCTAGTGGTCGCTGCGTCAACTCCCGCCGGCACCATGCGGCTGGATAGTTTAACGTTGACATTGCCGTGCTCGGGAGCATGTCCAACAAAACATTTATTTGTGCGGTAATTATGCAGCCATGAGCCAAATCTCGATCAACGTGGACATCCTTCTTCAGAAATGTAAGTGTTCTTAAATATAAAAATAAGTTCTGTAGAATATTTAATTCATTTTTCACGTAATTTGTTTACAACAACACATCGCTCGATGAATAATATTCCATGGCGGACAGGTGAAGTCGTTCTTGCGTGAGGAAACGTGGCAAGGCGTAGAGACATAAAGCGTAATTATTAGCGTATGTGTCTCAATTGATAGAATTAAGAAAACAGAGATTAATGGCCGAGGGCGAGGGGCGTCAGATTCAGATTCAGTCAGCTACCATATTGTGACGTCGCTGTACACCATCTTGGAAGTCATTGACCTTTAACATCTAACCCATAACCTTTGACTCTTGACCCTGGTGACCTCTGACCCCAAATCCCAAATATTCCGAAAAAAATATAATAAATTAATGAAAACATTTATTATGAAAAATCTAACTCAAAATATTTTTAGAAAATATAAAAATTGATTTTAAATATATTCTAAAAAACTTTTAAAATTTATAAAAATGTATTATTAAAAAAAATTGCATAAAATCATTTGAAAAATAAAAATATCGTTAAAATAATTTCTTACTTAATATATTAAAAAAATAATAATTTTTATAAAACTTATCCAATGAATTTTTTTTAAATCTTACATTTCCAGAGGTGCCAACAGCGCAATCCCCAGCAGACGACTGATCCCCTCACCAACACTCGCCTCACCTAAACCCATCCCGCCATCTTGATTTTTTCGTCCGTCATTTGTTTATACAGTGCTGGAGGCCGCCATGTTGGTCCGTGCAGTCAACCAACTTGGTAGGAAACCGCCATCTTGATAGGTGACCACCAACTCGCTAGACATCACCTATCTGCCAAAATAGATGCAGACCACCTTGACCTTGATTCCATTACATTGAAAAAACTCGAGAAAAATACATAAAAGTCAGCAAGCATATTAAATTAGTACATACTACCACCATATTTTATGCAGAATACCTTGACCTAGATCTCATTACCTTGAATTACCATGAAAACAAAAACTCTAAAGAATACATAAAAGTTAGCAAGAATAATACACTACTAACTTTTAACACCATATTAGATGCAGACTACTTCGACTTTGACATCATGACCTTCAATGACCCTGGAAACAGAAACTCGAGAAAATTTGATTAAAGTCCGCAAGCATATTAAATTATTACCTACTACCACCAAATTAGATGCAGACTACCTTGACCTAGATCCCGTGATGTTGAATGACTTTGAAAACAAAAACTCTAAATAATACATTAAAGTTAGCAAACATAATGCATTACTAACTGCTAACACCATATTAGGTGCAGATGACTTCGAACTTGACCCCATGACCTTGAATGACTTTAAAAACAAAAATTAGAGAAAAATTATTTCAAGTCAACAAACATATTACATTACTACCTTCTACCACCATATTAGATGCAGACTAACTTGACCATGGTTCCATGAACTTAAATGACTTTGAAAAGAAAAACTCGAGAAAAATACATAAAAGTCAGCAAGTATATTAGATTACCAACTAATGCCATATTACATGCAGATTACATCGACCTTGACCGTATGACCTTGATTTTTTTTTGTAGAAAAAGTACATAAAAGACAGCAAGCATAATTCATTACTGACTACTACCACCACCATATTAAATGAAGACTACATCGGAATTGATCCCATGACCTTGAATCACCTTGAAAAAAATTAAAAAATAACAAAAGTCAGCAAGCATAATACCATATTGGACGTAGGTTACCTACATCGTAATCACAAGACCTTGAAAGACCTTGAAAATTAAAACCCGAAGAAGAAATTGCACATTTTTCATCTCCTCATACCCCAAACACTAACACACACATACCTGCGCACAACCAACTACACACACCCACACACACTTGCACATCCAACACACACAGAGCACAAAATATTCAAATTTGTATGCGAGACTGATATCGCATTAAAAACAGGTAGTGTGACCAAGAACACCGTCCACATAAAGGTAGGCGAGGCTAAATGCATGCGACCCAGCGATGGAGCTATTGGAGTAGTGGAGTGATGGAACTGGTGGAGCAAGTAGAGCAGTTGGAGCAGGTGGAGCGGCGGAACAGGTGGAGCAGTTAAGCAGGTAAAGTGGTAGAGCAGGTTGAGTGGTGGAGCAGGTGGGGCAGTGGACCGAGTCTTGGTGTGAGCGAGCCTTCGCAATTTTTCTATCGATTTTTAGCATTCCATGGGTTTTTCGTCTGACTCGTAATTTTTACTTGCATTCCAGACAACTAACATTAATTAGTAGAGGTTTTCCTTCCCTTATTTACAGATTACTTATAACTGGAAAAATAATTTCATCGAAATTCGCATATCTCTTTTCTAATTACCATTTAAATTTTCAAATAAATTCAGTTTGATAGCTATACTAAACATGTATATAGACATGTTTAATGTTCTTATATCATCATAGCCTACAAACATTTGTATATATCAAGACATCGAATCCCATCAGAAAAGAATATATTTGATGATAAAAGAAACATTATCTTCATTACACATTTAACTCAAATTATAAACAAACGTTTCTCCCAAACATTCTAATATAAGGAGGGAATGAATAAAAACAATAGTCTTCTATACACTAACTTTGTTTCACACACACACACTTGGCCAAAATACATATTATTAGTCACATACACTCAAACATATTCTTCACAAAAAAAATTCATTTTATGATTTATTCTAATTTTATAGAAAAATTCCTGTTGTGGTCAGTCAAGGTACTCCGATTCGCATACACTACACCACAATTTTCACATGGATACATCTTGTATGAGGTGCTGAACATGCAGTTATTTACTTCATGTCTTCTAGCATTAGAAGTATTTGTGAATGTCTTGCCACAATATTTGCAGATGATTGATACCCTTGTGTAACTTCGACTCCCAGAGGTTGAGGGATTTCGCCTTAGCATTGGCGATGTCGACATACCCTCACCTACACTCCCCTTATTAATATCATAACAGCTTACACGATCAGTATATGATTCTACTTGTAACAATCTGCCAGCCAGCACAACCGCCGAAGAAGTGAAAACATTCTGACAGGATGCATGCTTATATATACTGTTACCACCACAGAACAATCCGTTTGTGATATCCATCACGACTGCTTCAAAATATCTGAAAATTATTTGTCGGGTGTGGGATTCGAACCCGCACTCCCTTTACAATAAACCGTAGCTTAAACCCAGCATCTTAGGCTGCTTGATCAACCTGGAAATTACTAAAAGTGAGAATTTCAGAAAAAGTTTTTATAGTGGAAAGTGCTAGTAACCTTTTCCGTGGATAACATCATAGGATCTTAACCTTTCTTACCCTCTCGATCGAAATCTGCTGCTTAAAACAAAAAAGAATTCGCATTTTTTTAAAACGCAGAAAAAATCATAAGACCTTCGTGGTATGGGAAAACTCTGAGAAAACTCCAATATATTTTCACCCCAGAAAAAAAAATTATTTATAAGATAGGAATATATATAATTATCTATCAGATAGGAATATACATAAGTATATATAATAAAGGAATATATATAATTAAATATATAATTATATATAAGATAGCATTATACATAATTGCATATAATGTGTTTTATTTTGGCGTGAATATATATATATATATAGGGTTTTCTCAGAGTGCTCCCATATCACAAAAGTCTTGTTATTTTTCTTCTGAGAATTAAAATAATTGCGAATACTTATTTTGTTTGAAGCTTCAGATTTTGATCGAGAAGTTAAGAAAGGTAGTTTCTATGATGTCATCTATGAATAAGGTTAACACTTTTCATTATAAAAATTTTTTCTGAAATTTCCACACTATTACAAATTGTCAGCTTGGTTGACTAACCAAAACTCTGGATTTAAGCTCTCGTTCCTTGTAAGGGGAGCGTGGGTTCGAATCGCACACCTGACAAATAATTTTCGGACATATATTGAGATAGCCGAGATGGACATATATCGTTACTACCACAGGACACTCAGTTTATGTTGTCAATCTCGACTGTCTCAATACATGTCTGAAAAAAGATATACATATAATCATGCATTCTGTAAGAATGTTTTCACTTCTTCGGCGGTTGCGATGGGTGGCAGTGTGATGGGGTCACAAGTAGAATCATATACTGATAGTGTAAGCTGTTATAATATGCATAAGGGAAGTGTTGGCGAGGATATGTCGACATTGTCAATGCTAAGGCGAAAGCCCTCAACCTCTGGGAGTCGAAGTTACACAAGAGTATTGATCATTTGTAAATATTGTGGCAAGACATACACGAATAGTTCTAATGCTAGACGACATGAAGTAAATAACTGCGTGTTCAGCACCTCATACAAGATGTATACATGTGAAAATTGTGGTGTGGTGTATGCGAATCGTATTACCTTTACTGACCGCAACAGAATTTGAACTATAAAATTAGACTAAATCATTTAATGTTATTGGTGAATGAAGAATATGTTTGAATGTATGTAACTAATAATATGTATTTTGGCCAAGGATATGTGTGCGAAATAAGGTTAAAATGTATGTAAGACTATAGTTGATTCACGATTTCTTCGGATTTTTCTGAAGCCCTGCTAAATATATACTTTTGGTTACTGATTACGTATCCATCCGCTACACTTTTGTGAAGCCCTGCTAAATATATACTTTTGGTTACTGATTACGTATCCATCGGCTACACGTAAACATAAACACTGCCATGTGACTTCTACTTTTATAACTGTTAAATGCATTGATTGCTGTTTACAGCTGTTTAAAGAATTCTGTCGTATTTCCTACGAATGTTCACAATTTAGGACTACAGCAATATTTAGTTCGCCTTTATAACTATTTGTTACACACGATATAGCACGTTACACATAATACAGATTAATATTTTACCTCGATAGTGTTTGTTACAACTGTGGCAAAAACAACAGTAGTATTTAACCTGTTGTTATTAATATGTGTTTGAGTTGTTAAAAGGACGACCTTATTTGGAATAATAATGAAAATGAAGGGACAACGAGTCCAACGAAATGACACAGTAAATTCAAGCACGCAATTCGTGTCGCTTATTTATTGTACGTAGCATCGGTAAAGGTAAAAGATAGTGGTGAACATGGAAAAACCTACCGTAACATTTATTTTGCTAATAGTTACATGCATTGGTACTTACTGGTTTTTAGGTTTATTTTATTATTTATTTAAATTTATCTGGCTGGGCTTAATTTTTTTTGGTACTGTGTGCAAACATTCTAATCACAGAAACATAAGCTCTTTACACAACTGTGTTTCAAACACCTAGCACAAAGGTACAGCGCTGTGATAAACATATGTGAATTTAAATAATTAACTTCGGCATAACATCAGTTCATGATTAAAATGTATACATTTGCAGATCCAATATCTGAAATCCAAACACACCTGGCCTGTATAACGATTACAATGCAGACACCACAGATGGAAATGGCGGTCACGCTCTTTCACATGCAGCGATCACAACACTTCTTACAGTATATTTAACCCTGCTGCGGAAAGACATATTTACCATAACATTGTAACTTGCCTAGGAAGTTAAAAAAACACGAGTACGAACTTGACGCTTCGTTCAGAAACACACAGTGTCACTGAAATGTCGTCACATCACTGTCAGTCGTAAGGCACTATAAAAACTGGGTATAATCGCCCGCCATATTGGGTCAACCGTGTGGAAGTAGGCGGATACGCTAGGGGAAAACTGATCGAATTCTAGATTATTCTTTCCACACCACTTTTGCCAACCTGCTGGATTTGTAAGTGTTGCACCATCGCATGTAAATAACATATAATAGGTATTTAAACAATACAATCTCGTATCAGTTGAAAATTACAAATTTAAAAATCATTGTTGCTGTAATTAGTACGAAATATGCGAAAATTACAAATAAAATGTAGAAATTTCCTGCTACACAGTTGGTACGAACTTCTTAATAGAGAGAGAAGAGAGAGAAAGAGAACGAGAGAGAGAGTGACAAGCTCCGCTTTGCGTATTAAACCTTTCTTGCGGACGGAAAAATAAAACCATGTGTCCTTACAGTCTACGCACGGTAATTTGCACTGGTATTTTTAACTACAGCAATTAAACGTGTTTCCTTCAGTGCTACATAGCAATTCAAATATATTAATAGGCAACGTTTAATTTACAAATGGAATATATAAGAACGATTATAGCAAATATTGTAGCTATGAACTATTTCTTACTAGCTGTTGCCAAAAACGCCGCTGCTCTCACAGTTTTATATTCGTATTTAATACGAAGTAAATATTACAAGTTATTGAAGATACGAAGTAAATTATTAATATTTTCAAGAACACAGTACTTTAACGTTAATCGCAGGGTTATATAATTGTGGAATACAAGTGATTGAACAAAACAGGTTGACATGTTATGCCTAGGGTGATTTTTCAGAGGTTGTATTCCAAAAGGCAGAAGAAAGCTTAAATGGACAATATTGTTTTTATTCATTCCCTTCTTATGTTAAAATGCTCGGGAGAAATGATTAACTATAATCTTATTTAAATATGTAATGAAGATGATATTCATTTTATCATCAATGTAATTTTTTTCTGATGGTATGCGATGCCTTTATATATATATATATATATATATAATATATATATATATATATATATATATATATATATATATATATACAAATACTTGTAGGCTATGAGGATATAATAACATTAAATATATGCATATTCATGTTTAGTATAGATGTCAACTAGGACTTCTCTGAAAATTTAAATGGTAATTAGAAAAGAAATACGTGAAATTCGATGAAATTATCTTTCCAGTATTGAGTAATCTCTGAATAAGGGAAGGGAAACCTCTATTAATTATTGTTTGTTGTTTGGAATGCAAGTAAATAATGAGTCAGATGACAAGCCTATGGAATGCTAAAAATTGATGGAAATATTGCGAAGACTCGCTCACCCCAAGACTCACTCCACCACTCCACTGCTCCACCTGCTTCTCTGCTCCACCATTCCACATGCTCCATCACTCCACCTGCTCCACCACTGCACCTGCTCCACCACTGCACCTGCTCCACACCTCCACCTGCTCTACCATTCCACCACTCCACCTACTCCACCACTCCATCACTCCACCTGCTCCACCACTCCAGCAGCTACACCTTCTCCATCACTCTACTGCTCCACCTGCTTCAACACTCCATAGCTCCATAATTTGGTCGTATGTATTTCGCCTCGCCAACATTTATGTGGATTTTGTTCCTGGACAGCATGCCGGTTTTTAATGCATCATCGGTCTCTCCCATAAAAATTTGAATATATTGGACTCTGTGTGAGTTGGTATGCATGTGTGTGTATGTTCATGTGTGTAGGTATGTGTGTGTTGGTTTTTAGGGGTATGAGTGAGTGGAGAATGTACCATTTGTCTTCATGTTTTAATTTTGAAGGTCATTCAAAGTCTTGGGAACAAGGCCGAGGTTACCTACATCCAATATGATGATATAAGTCTGTAATGTATTATGCTTCTTGACATTTATGTTTTTTAATTTTGGTTTTCAAGGTAATTCAAGGTCATGGGTTCAAGGTCGAGATAATCTGCATCTAATATGGTGGTAGTAGTAAGTAATGTAATATTCTTGCTGGTTTTTTAAGTACTTTCCTCGAGTTTTTCTTTTCAAGGTCATTCAATGTCATGGGTTCAAGGTCAATGTATTCGGCACCTTATATGGTGCTAGTAGGCAGTAATGAAATATATTTGATGAGTTTTATGTATTTTTTCTCAAGTTTTTGTTTTCAAGTCATTCAAGGGCATGGAGTCAAGGTAGTCTTGCATCTATTATGGTAGTAGGATTTTTATATATTTATTGAGTTTGTGTTATCAAGCTCATTCATGGTCATGGGGTCAAGGTTGAGGTAGTCTGCATGTAACATATTGGTAGTAGTTAGTAATGCATTATTCTTACTAACTTTTATGTATTTTTCTCGAGTTTTTGTTTTCAAATTCGTTTAAGGTCATGAGTTTAGGTCAAGTTAGTATGCATCTAATATGGTAGTGGTAGGTAATAATGTAATATACTTGCTGACTTATGTATTTTTCTCGAGTTTCTTTCCACATCATGGGGTCAAGGTTAAGGGGGCCTGCATCTAATATGGTGGATAGTTGATGTCTACCTAGTTGGTGGTCGCCTACCAATATGGTTGTCACCTATCAAGATGGCGGTCGTCTATCAAGTTGGTGGACTGCCCGACCAACAAGACGGCCTCCAAAAATGTATAAACAAATGAATGCCGGAAAAATCAAGATGGTGGGATGGGTGTAGTTGGGGTGAGTGTGAGTAGAGGGTCAATGGTCTGCTGGGAATTGCAAAGGGGTACATCAAGAAATCTACGTTTTTAAAATAAATTTTTACATATTTTTTAAAATAATAAATTTCTAAAATAATTTTAATAATAAATTTTGTTTACTATTATTTTATTCTCAAATTATTTTAAAATAATATTTATAATAAATATTTTTGTAGAATTTTAAACTATTTTTAATTAAAAATTTTATCATATTTTTTGTAAGTTATAAGCGATTTTAAAATTAATTTTTACATAATACATTTCTTATGATATTTAAAGTATTTTTTTCGCAAAATTTTTGTGTTTCTGGCATCAGTGGTCACTGGGGTCAAGGTCAAGGGTCAAAGGTCATGGGTCAGGGATCAAAGGTCAATGACTTCCAAGATTGTGGGCAGTAGGGTCACAATATGGCGGCTATCCGAATCCGATACCCTACGCCCTTGGTCATCAATCCCCATTTCCCTACTACTATTGATGAACCAAATGCATCTCATAAAGGGTGACTTTTCAAAGATTTTATTCAAAACGTGTGAAGAAACTGCGAATTTAGTAAAAGATTTTTTTTTGCAAAGTACTCAACAGTTGTCATGCACATACTTAGTCTATAATAGCGAGGCACCTCAGCTGGCCACTCACCGAGAAGTGACTGAGGACGATAGGGTTGGGTACGGTGACGACGATGTTGAGCGAGCCGTTGCAGCGTACATCAGCTGGAAGTTCCTGTTGGCCAGCAGCTTGTGTAGTCCTGCAGCGAACTTTCTCAAGGTCACGAGGGCGGGGCTCACTCGCTCCAGGGCCTGCGTCGGGCTGGACGGTATCTTCGACCTCTGCTTGAACAATGAAGTGGAGAACAAGTTCACTCAAGAGCTCAGTCACGTGTCTGTGTTCTGGTCGGTGCCAAACAGCGAGGCCTCGAGCACCGTGAAAGTGAAATGATGTGAATATGGTTCAACGACGGAATGCAGAGGCGCAGAAAACGGGAATGCCTCAAGGTAACCCAGGAATGTCCATCCCGTTTCCCACATGCGAAAAGCCAGGTCACCCCGCCCCGGGGAACCGACCTGGTTCGCCACGGCGGGAGGCGAGTAGACTGATTACTATACACCAATCTAGCCCCCCCTCCAAATAATGCAGTTGTGCACAGGAAAGTTAAGGACGACGAGACTTCCTGTTTCGAGTGGGTTCTGAACTACTCCACTGCGGTGCTAGATGCTGTGCGCGGACCAACAGCAATTCAACCTCCTCGTTACATGGGCGCAGAGATTGAGCGATTACGACGAACGGCGACTCTTGAGGGAAGGAGAACAAGAAGAGTGGAGAATGTTGCTGTAAACACAGCATGGAAAAACCATGTATTGGAAAACACTATGATTATTGACTAGAAAACCCATAGATTCAGTGTCCCATCTTCTAGCCGCCACAGTACTCCGTGCATTCAAGCAGTTGGTAAATGTTCGCCGAGTGGGTTTCAAATTATTTAATACCCTCTTTTGCTGTGGGCTTATTATTAACGCTGAATCTTTCAGGGCATCTCAAACAAATTTCCTGGAATTCACAGAACTAATGTAAACACTGATCTAAAGGGATTCTAGCAAGTCACCAAATTATTTTACTTAATGCTGCACCTCTAATATACCATGTACGGAAAATTATAAATATTTGGAGGCAATTTTACAAATGATATATGTTGCGACAACCTGTTTTGAAAACTGCAACATTAAGAAAGAATAAATCGATGCATTCTTGAAAAAAAAAAATGAAGTTAGAAATTAATGAGTTTAGGTGGAAGGACTACGCAGAATCTATGAACCCAAGTGTACAGAGATAGGTGTAAAAAGTTTTCGATCAAGGATATTACATAACCATATCAGCAGGGGGCATACAGTTGGAACACGATGAACGAAGAACAAAGAGAAATGAGAGAGAAAATAAGTTTTTTCTCGTGGTTTGAATATAAATATAGAATAATGCAATGCGAATAAAAAAAGAATGTCTATCTAATGTCTGCAGATTATTGTGTTAAGCCTTGGAGACATAAAGAGAGATAAAGAAGAAACCCTTATGTTATCCAGTTAGAATAATATAAAATAACGGAGATGCCCCAGGATTAATATAATAAAACGGCATACAGGATATTAGTGCAGTGGCATGTGCAATGGACAGTAGAACAATAGAACATAAAAGCAAAGTGCAAAATCTTCAAAGCAAATGTAATATCTGTACTTCTCTGTGGTTGGTAAAATATGGATCCTGAAAAAAAAATTACTGAAGAGAATTTTCCAGCCTATATCCACTAATTTATCTGACAAAATGATGAGTATAAATTGGGCACACATACACACACATACATATATATATATATATATATATATATAATCTACAGACTGCGCAAAAAGGCTAACCAAAAAAGTAGCAATAAAATAAAAAAGGGGGAAAGGGTCTTGCTATTGTTTGAAGAAGAAGGTCATAGACATGATGAAGATAGACCTGGATTTCAACACACAATGCATTAGAAAGAGAGGAGGTTTATGAATATGCAAAAGGTAAATTGTGAAACAAAATGCAGAGATAGTCGGCAACACGTGAAAGGATCCCAAAACTGTGACTGCTAAAAGAGTGAGGTTGAATGTATTCGTTTCTAACCTTAGTTTCACCGAGGAGTAATATGAGAAGAACATATGGGTTTTACCAGGTTATGTGGTGAGTAGGAAGCTGGGTTCCGCCAAAAATCAGATTTTTATAGCAAAATGTCTGTGAAGGAGAAGATAAACTTAGAAAGTGAATGAGAAAATAGTTTCGTGAGAATAATTTAGTACAATTTAGGACTAGGATGAACTTGGAGAAAATGCGGTGGGAGAAAAGATATTGGGTAGATCCAGGAAAAGTTAGCTGAAGATACCTGTAACCAGGTGGTTCCCAGATGAAAGTGATTCGTTTGATTGTAGGTCAGAAATGGCAGATGTTTAAGGGTAAGATACAATAAAATATTAAAAGGTAAATGGGAAATGCATTTAATACATTTCGCGAAATGAACATTTGTGGACTGTACCTACTGTGACTGGGGTTTGATGAGATTAAAAGGAGACAGGGAAGGTGCAGGTAAAGAAGGAGAGTTATGCACAGCGTAAGTGATGTAGTTTGACATTGACAGCATGGTTTGTATCGAGCACAGTAATGTTTCACATAAAATTTACTGTTTTAAAATTACTATCTGAAAGAGCAGGCTGGAGGCAGGGGAAAGCTCGGTACAAACAGCTCCTCAACATTTCGCAACGACGTGAGTGAGCGGCTGGCAGAAAGGAATGGCAGACTACTCACACAGCACGACGAGCACTGCGACCAACGTGGAGTTCGCTGCAGTGATGTAGGTCAGCACTTCGAGATCCAGTCCGATGTTTACAGGGTCGTCATGGTGAAGGACTACGATGGGTGGCACCAGGAATTCGACACCAAAGCCCAGCTAGGAAATGGATTATGTGCGTTCAAATTACATTTTATGTTATAATTTGACATTACACAAAGTGTGGTGACGCAGTGGAAACACAATGCACTCATATTCGGGAGTGTCCGGGTTCGATTTCCGGTCCAGCAGTTCTGGTTTAAATGTTACATGGTTTTCCTAAATCATTCGTGACGAATGCTGTTTGTACTTAACATATGATAGGTTCCTTACCCCTTTCTGTATATCTGAACAACTTGTTTCGTTTCTAATGACCCTGAATGAAAATGAGACATGGTGTTTCACATCCTCCAGTAACGTCGGCTCCACTTCGGAGGTCGTCTAGGCAATACCTTCGTGCCGCGATATTCTGGGTTTGAACACTGGTTAAACCGTTGTTGAGAGTTCTGTGCGGCTCACGTGCAACAAGCAATGGCATTAAAGCTTTGCAAACACACCTGGTTCCCAACGATGGCGATGGCACACGCGGTGGACAGCTCGTCGGCGTGGAACCAGGTGGCGGCGATCTTGGGCGGCGTGCCGAGCATGAAGAGCTGGGCCAGGCACACCAGCACTTTGCCTAGCAGCACCACGAGAAAACGGTCTGGAGACAAGGTGACGACCTTGAACCACGACCCCGCCATCATTAGGAAGCCGCCGAGCACTAAGCTCAACCGCATGCCCTGCTCCATGGTCACCACGTAACTTCTGCCACATTCCAACATGCTTCAAATCAAGGAGAAACATGTTCAACTACTCATGTTTATCTTACTCTGCTTATATCTATTAATAAAAAGTATTGAAATATAAAATCATTAGTAAGTTAGACTAGAGTGCCTGAACTTCGTTACAACTATGACTCATTATGTATTATATGTCCATTATGCATATATTAATATATTCCTTTAAATGCCATATGTTTTAGTCCTCCGTCTGTCACTTAGCAGCTGTTCACGGTTAGGTAACTGAGCACTCTTGACCTGGTAACTTTATTTGTGTGCCGATCAAGTGTAACTCTTATGAATTTAAATATGCTAGTAATATGCTAGTTCCTGTTTAGGTATATAAAAACAAACATAAACCAGATAAAATAATTTCGTTGACCATAAATTTTGACATTACTCTTTCAATACGGCGTTAAGGCATGGAACTACTTTTCTCACATCGGTGTCAACTTTACTGAGAGTATGCCAGTCAGTTTGTCTTCTAAATACATGCAGTTTCGATAGGGATATTATGTTAAAGGTTGATCATAAAAATGCTTAGTAAACCACGAAGCAGCTCACAACCTATCATCAGTTTGTTATCCTTTGCCACACAAATATAATGCCTGTTAGTCACAGTGATCGGAAGAAATTTATGAGCTCCACGTAAAGGTGGCACTCCAAACAAAATTCTCTTTACCCGAATTCCCACAATAAATTGATATCACTTGTAGTTTAAACTAAAAAATTCAATCAATAAAATATATAATTATCTCAAAGAAAGTAATGAAATTAAGTTATTAAAAATCAGTTTCAATTGACAGAGTAAACTTCTATCAAAACCAATTCAATTATTTTATCAATTTTATGTTCATATTTGACAGCTTCAATATTTACAGTAAAATTCGTACTATGTGTTCATTCAGTCATACCTCAATTAAGTCCAGATCTCACCAGTCCGCAATGTACTAGAATCCTTCGAGCGCCCTCACGCACAGTAGCCTTCACTCGTCGGGTTTAACGGCCTCTCGTCCATCCACACCACGAACACATCGTCCTCGTCGTTTTGACATCTCCCGTTGTCGTCTATCCCTCGTCGTATTTGACTTCGCTCCCGTACTCAGCCAGATGGCCTCCGCCAGACTGCCGCCCGTTGGACCTCTGCAATATTTATAGAGTCGTAGACCATCGCCCAGTAATTACTTTAAATGCCGTGTTGTGCCAAGGGTTCTAATTCCCAGAATATTCTTGAGCATCCTCTACACTTGTCGGCTTCTCCAGCAGGGAGGAGGAGGATGGTCTGTGATGCCAGCTACGTCACCACTGTCAGTCATTCTACCACTGCTGTTAGTCATTTCATTCGCTACCTGAAGGGGGAAGGGGCGTGGCGATGCATCGAGTGCGTCTGACTGGGAGAGAGTAGGGTCGAGATGTGTCTCCCCCAGCCCCCCTCCCAGAGCCAGACTGCGCATAACGGGAGCTCCCGGCTGATGGGAGATGCAACACATAACACTGCCCCCTCCTAAAGTCTGTTAGTGCTGAACCGACTCTCCAACACCTGGACCTTCAAAGAGCCCCAGTCGGTCAATGTGTAGAACTTTATACTTTCCTTTCAAGGAGTCCCGACGACAGATATGTAAGGAAGTGTCACTTACTCGCTTCGAAATTTGGCAATGGCCTTCCCATCATCCTTGGTACTGAGATGTGTTTCCTCGAAGATGATTCCTTTCATACAGCCGCACTAGACGTCCATCCCTGAATGCATCACCTGCAACTCTCAGACCACATCGAGTGTTCCTCTTGATGCCACTAGACACTAGGATATGCTCGTCTACTGCCCCTTGACAGTTTTCCTGCTCCCGAAGGCGCATATGTATAGCTTTGTCTGTAAACTGGAATTATCTCGTTTCCTCGGGTGCATTAACTGCGGGGTGACTTCTTACGTGGTTCGACTCCATTATACTTGTTCTTTTCACCGCATAGCAATCTTTCTTCGTTCCCTCAAATAGGATGTCACCCGTATAGTCTGTTCACAACTGGAACAGACTTTCTCGGAATCTTTCCTATTCCCATTTTTAAGCAATATATAAAAAATTACGTTAAAATATTCAAACTATATTCTCTCTCCATGCTGAAAAAATTAATTTTACCCGCACCAGTCACTGTTTGTAGTGACGATGCATACAGCTGACAACTAAGGTGTTGTTCAAAAGTCTGTTCCAGTCGTGAACCGACTATAGTTTATATGGAACCTGTGATTTGGATAACCATTAATGTGGCTGTAAGTCCCACCTTTTCGTGTAGCTGTCCTTTGGCCGGTTTCTCGATGACTAGTCTCGGGTGACAACCCTGGACACCATGCTCGCAAGTGTCCCTCCTTTTTACAGTTCCAGCATTCTTGGCTCCTTCGTCGATGGGGGATAGGTGTCGCAGCCTCTACAGAGTTTAAGAGTTCCCCTACCGCTGTCTCCAGTCTTCTTAACAAGCTCTCGGTCTTACACAAGTCAGGTTGTCGGATCCTGCAGTTACTTTCTGGGCACTGGATGCGGCTTCGCAGTTGGGAATGGTGGGCATATCACGTGTATCGGTCACCAAATCGCAGCTCCAATGCCGACACCAATGTGGAATACCCCAGTCGATGTAGTTCTGGCAAGTACTGCAGTATACTCAGTGCAGGTCCCCTCAGTACGGCCGCCAGGTAGTACACCCGCTGCTCATCAGCCCAGCCATTCAGGGCGGCAACAGTCTCGAACTGGTGCCAGTATTCGCGCCAAGGTAGGGAGCGGGCTTTATTGTGACGCCTTTACCCGCTCCTGGCTGAGGCGTACTCACACTGTGGAACTGTGCTGGCCTCCCCTTCGATGGCGGCATTGGCGGCGACCATAACCTTCTCCTCGCCTCCCACAGTCGTAGGCTCGGTGGGGGTAGATTCCAACTCCTCTTTAGCCCCTGCCTATTTTCTCCCCTGCCGTTGCAGAAATTCCTGCCATTCCTTCTTGAGGGTGCTCACTTCCTGTTTCATTACTTGTTCAACACTTTCCATCCTTTCGTTAAAATTGTCCATCTTTCCTACATGTTGTCCATCCTCTCATTCACATCGTCCATCCTTTCATCCACACTGTCCATTCTCTGGCTCACACTGTTGATCTTTTTGTCCACACAGTCTATTTTATTGTTCACTAATTCGCTTACACATACTATTTTTTTGTCCTCATTCTCATTCACACAGTAATTTTTCTGTCCACTATTTCGCAACATTGTCTATTTTCTTATCTACCAGTTCACGAACATTATTTATTTGGCTATTTACATTTTCACAGAAGCTATGTACAACACTATTTATTTCACCTTTAACATTTTCACTAACACTAGTAATTCGTCTACCCAGACCTTCGATCAGAGGACGATGTGCTTCCATCTCCGCCGACATTTCTAGTTAGCATTCACAACTTTATATATCATTCCTGAGCCTATCACTACAACTGCGATATTTTTAAAAAATATATCCTACTAGTTAATATTCTACTGCGACCTTAATTACAATTTTTCATCATAAATGAATTGACTCCAATCCCACTTCTGACACCAGTGTTACAATTTCAGAAAAGTCAGTTGGCTGAATCAGGTTCTTTAGGGATGGAGGTCTTAATTGAATAAAAGAGTTAATTATAAATTCCTAATTTTATTTACAATAACTACGAACAAAACCCTCTCGACCCAAAGTCTCACAATAAATTGGTATCACTTGCTGTTTACAATTGATAAATTCAATCAATACAATTTATAATTAACTCAAAGAAATTTATGAAAATAAATCATTAAAAATCAGTCCCAATTGGCAGTGTATAAAAACAAATTCTATTATTTTATAAATTATATGTTCATATTTGACAGTTTCAAGGTTATAATACAATCCGTATTATGTGTTTGTTCAGTCCCACCTCAGTTCAGTCCTGATCCCACCAGTCTGCAATGTTCTAGAGTCCTCCGAACTCCCTCACACACAGTAGGCTTCATCTGTTGAGCCTCATGCCATCTGATCCATTTACACCACGAACACCTCGTCCACCGTCGTCTCGCAATCTCCCGCCATTCTTCCGGCCCTCGCCCAACCCACTCCGCTGCCGCACTCAGCCAGACTGCCGGCCGTTGAACCGCTGCAATATTTATAGGGTCGTAGGACACCGCCCAGAAATTTCTCTAAATACCGCGTTGCGCCGAGAGTCCTAATCCCCAGAATATTATTGCGCGTTCTCTACACTTGTCGACTTCTCTAGCAGGGGGGGGGGGGGGGGAGAATGGTCTGTGACGCCAGCTACGTTACCTCTGTCAGTTATTCCACAACTCCTGTCAGTCATTCCACCGGCTGCTTGACGAGGAGGGGGGGGGGGGAGACGCATCAAGACAACGAGCGGATCTGCCTGGCAGAGGGGAGGGCGAGGTGGGTCACCCCCACAGATCTGGACCGCGCCGAACGGGAGCTCGCGGCCGGTGCGAGCTACAGCGAGTAACGATAACAACATATATATCGCAACAATCATACAATGACGCAATGCTTTGCAAATTAGACCTTTTAATATTCATATGCTGTGGAGTTAAATGAAACGCAGTATACATAATACAGGGGCAGAGAACTAGCTCCTAAAATCTAAATAGTATTACGTCTTATAGTAAGACATATCAAGCACGCTGACAAAGGTAGGTGTGAGTGTTTGTGTGTGCGTGCAAATGTATGTATGTACACACGTATACATATATGCACACATTTCCTATGTCCCACACGAGTGAAACTGTAAGATTATGGAACACCGTAAGTTATGCGACTGGTTCGTATAATTTATATGATTTTATTTCAGACTGCAAATCCTTGGTTACAAAGGAAAAGGTTTTGTTCATCGGCGTACGAAATAAGTACTGCACCGTGTGCGATGAAGCACAGAAACGAGGGAAGAAACAGTCATTGCGTACATGTTACAAGAATTGGAGTCAAGTACAAAAGCTGACATTATCGGAGAAAGCTTTCGCAGAAGCGAAGAAACGTATGATTTGCGATATAGAGCTCTGATAGCCGATGACAAGAGTAGTGTCTACAAAAAACTACTTGAAGCAAGACCGTACAGAAAGTTACGTGTCAATAAAATGGAATACCAAAATCACTTTTTGCGTAATTACTGCAGCAAGTTAAAAGGCACCTGGACAACTGGTAAAAATGGCCCACTTCACCTGAGGAAACAAGTACATGCCGAATGCTTACAGTTGCACGGTGTTGTAAAAGCTACTGAAAACGGGGTGGTACCATGTTACCGTAGCGACAAGCTACCGTACGACTGCTACTGTCTACTGCGCACCGTTGGTACTGGCCAACAGCGTCAATGCCTGGCCACGGCTTATTTGTAACCAATACGAATACTAGGGGCTTGCCGGAAGTTCATTCCTTTATTTTTCCGACCAATAATGAAACATTATAGTATTATGTGGCATATGAAAGCTTCGTACGAAAACAGCACGAAGCTAAAGCATAAAAATGCAAAATTTCTGTGGCGAAATGTGATGATGCGTCAGGCAACCTTGCGCGCGTGAGCGGCCGTGCGTCAAGAGTCTGTACAACTTCTGCAGATATTAGAATTGTTCTTGCTTTAAATATCCAGGATTTGTAGACCATCGCAATGACGGGATGGTTACCACGGTCGCTAGGGCACTCCCTGCAAGACGTTCTAAGAAGTTGGCGAAAAATATTAGTCATGATATTATTTATCTTCTACAGAGATATGTACGCTAAGCTAGAATAAAAGTATTTTTCATATATTTTTATTTATTATTTATAAATGTAGGCCTAATGCATATGAGGAAAATAATATTTTTTTAAATAGTACAAAATAACAGTTCTGCCGAGAGTAATTTGAATTTGAAAAGGTAAAGAAAATGTGAACAAGTAAAAATATGAAGAGAGTGAATCACTCATATGTAGTGGTTTTTACAATTCTTGGAATTCTCAGGCAAATGAACTTATCAAAATGGTAGTCTCTGATTTCGCCTCACTGGGAAAATGAGGTATTCTTAAAATAATTATATTGATTAAGTCACTTTAAAGTTGTTAGCAATATGAGACCAAATAATGTTTTGTGATACCAATTCGATTATGAAATTATGTGTAAATTATCAGACAACATTAACTTACTTATATTTCTTAAAAAGGATTCACGAGGAGTTGCCGCCACTAACATCGCTTGCTTATTCCTAGAGACCTGCAAAATTCGTGTTATTACTTAAGGACAGATTGAACTCCAAATTACTGTGCGTTTGACGAACTTCATCCATTGGACGAAAATATGTGTGGCAGGCCTTGGAGAACTCTTGAGTCAACAATACAAGTTCAGTGGTGGAGTGGCCAATATCTTTTAAAGAGATCAAGTAGACACGGGACGTTGATTACAGTGCAGCGGCCTATGAAACCACGAACTGTGGCCACTTGTTTGTAAGGCAGTGGAGTCTATCGTGTCACCAACAAAATGACGCGAATTTTGCACGTCTCTACGAGTCATTTGGAGAAAAAACTATCATATGAATGTGCGTCCTATTCCTAATGTTAACTAACTAATACGAAAAATTGGAAACGCAATACAGTGAACAGCTCCAATAGATTATTGCGTGTGGGGATGGATGAAGGATATTGTGTGTCAGAGGACTGCACAAACACGTGAGGAGCTAGTTGCGTGTATGTCGCTACAGAGACAGTCGTGTGCAGCATGTAGGGCGACGCGTGCAGTTCATAGGCGTGCCGCCAAGTGTATGGAGGTAGACGGAATCATTTTTGAACATGTCTTGTATACTTGTTATAGTGCTCAATTTTTATACTCAACTGTAAACAATAGAGTCTGCAATTACATAAAAGTAGTTACTTCGATAAGGGTTATTCTTCTTTCTTCACCTTTCCAATTTTTCGAAAGACCTTCTGTGTAAATATTGGGAATAGGACCCACATTCTTGGTGACAATCTTTGCTCCAAATTACTTCAGGAAGAAGCCCTGTGAGGGGCGGTAACTCCTCGTGAACCATCCTGTATATTAAAATGTTCCTAATATTTAAATTTTCCTGCATTATTTGCGTTTGTATTTATTGTAAAAATCTTGAAAACTTTTTTTAAGGTGAAGAGAATCAATTGTTTGGCTTTAATTTTAGGGATATACAACTCGCAGAGGCGGATTTAGGGTTCAGTATTTAAAAGTGGATATAACTTCGGAACATTTGTTTCTTTTTAATGTTTTTACTTCATTTCATCGTGTAAATAATACGTAATGTTAGTAAGGCTATCGTCATTCAAGCACATACGTGAATGGGATACATTGTTAATATGCCATAATTTGCAGTTTATAATTAAAATACTACAACAATTATATAGACATCCGGATCAGGTGTGGAGGCCAGATTTTGGCAGAAGAAAGTAGTGCCGATATTGTGGTTTTGTTTACATAACATCCATTCCTACTTAGGTGTTATGACACATAAAGCCATACTGTTAATGTTTCTACTAGCTGTTGGTTAAGTTTCCTCTCACTTCTTTACCTTACTTCTTTCTATTTTTCATTTCCGAAATAGTACTATTTTTTTCTTTTAGACTCAATGCTTTATGCGAAATGTAGGACCCGAACACCGCTGAAAAATAGTTTCCATTTTTTGGACTTTCTCCGGGAACGTAGGCGAAGGCTCGAATAAGCCACCATAGGGCAGATGCTGTACCCACGATGACATGTCCAAGTAATTTTTGCATTAGTGTGGCTATCCAGTTCAAAGAAATTCAAAGTGATTTTTTTTTGCTAGCCAGCCTGCTAAATATTGGAGTACATTTTAAATTACCAAAGTTTATCAAGCTTTTAAATTTTGTTTTTGTCTACTGCCTTTGGGGGGGGGGGGGGGCATAGGCCGAAGTGCTCCTCCACCGGATGCGCCCCCGAGTGTTTGGGTACTGTTAACAAAAATTTGTAAGCTGGGATGAGACAAGTAGGAACCATGGCCTTTAATTGCTTTTATACCTACCGCTAAATGAAATATTATTTTATTCTTGTTGTTGAACTATATTTCTGAAATATCATAATAAATCACACAACAAATGTCAACATGTAATATTGCAAAAGGATACGTAATTCTTACTTTTAACTTCCACTGGCATGCACGTTACTTACAACCACGGTTGTTTAATATCCTTGGTCACGAGGACGTTTTTAAACTGTTTCTGCGACCATGTCATATAATATAAGGTTGCATAGACGAACATTCTGTGACAAACGGCGGCAATGAATCTACACTGACAGTTTCAGAAACATAACTTTTTGTCCTTCTTATAACGTCGCAATTCGGTTGTATGATTTCACATGGTTTTTCCGTATTTCTATATGCAATGAAGCGGAATTTTCACATCATTTAGAATCTAGTGTTTAGAACATTTTGCCATACGGCAATGATACAGCCAATGTTAAGAAGGTGCAGTTAAATTTGATGTAGTAAGTCACATTGTGTTTACAATTCAGGCTATATTAAAGTTCAAGATTATGCATAGCAGATCATACGTTACTATTAAAACTTTGATTTCCTTAAAGGACTTGTGAAACTGTTAGGCATTGTTAAACAATTACTAGACGCGTATACATATAATGCCTCGAAATTAATTGCCCAAACGTTTTCAAATTAACATTTAACTAACGGGCAGTTATCCCACTGGTAGGGATAGGAAGTCGTATTATCTTGTCTCTCGCAATTTTGGTTTCTATCTGGGGAGGTTGCATTACTTCTTGCCAATTTTTTCACGAAGTCAATAATCTAGAGGTAGGATGAAAATATAGAAGGTAAAATGATGGAAATGCCTCGAACCGCTGCCCCGGGAGTTGTTCATGCGTGCTAGTGGCAGTGTGTGTTGTGTGCATGACTATACGACTATCAGCACTGGCATGAAAAAAAAAAAATGAGTGCAGAGGAATTTCAGGATCCGAGGAGGACATCTAACTGGCGGGGGAAGTGAGTATGTGGTTCTCATCAACGGAAATAACACATTTTAAAATTTTTGGTGAACAAATTTTGAGTATGAAGTGCGAAATTTAACTTATTCATAACATGTGAAGTGTAGTATGTGTGTGTGTATGTGTGTGTGTGTATATATATATATATATATATATATATATATCTCTGGCGACACTCGATTTGTGATTCTTTGCACAAAGTATTGGTATTGCTTACTTGCCAGGAGCATCATACTCAACAAAAAAGGTCCTCTTGTTGCAAGTGCCTAGGAAGCACCGTTTCTTTTTGAAACACACGCAATATTTGCAGCAGTGACGATACAACGCCTGGCACGTAGGCAATACGTAATATATATGCGGAGGTAAAGAAATCGTAAGCAAACGTGTGTACTAACTGGTATGCAGGTTCCGAATTAACTTGGCAGCAAATTAACGACAACACTTTTCTAAGACTTGGCGTTTTATTGCAAGTTTATATTTAAATTTATATGCCACTGAAATAGCATAATTTGGTACGATTTATAAATGAAGGTATAAAATTTACAGATGATCTAAATGTTTTAGACAGCTATTACCTAGATTACACTTACAGTTTTCTTACTAGCGAAAAATATACAAAACATAATCATACATGATCCTTTGTAGTTCGTAACTGTCAATCACTGTCTGTAAGGGCATGTGCAAAGTAACTTAGTGCGCAGGAGAAACACGCCTCTCCCCCGGCCCCTCACCCTCCCCTCCCCGTTTGCGTCCTTATTTTTAAATTCGTCTCGAGTAACACTCACTTCTACTAATAGTCTAAAGTCTCATTAATAAACTTTATTTTTAATTTATCTGCATACTTTAGAAACATTTAAAATATAATTCAGATACGTAGTTCTAAATCAAATAAATAATAACATATACATAATAAAATAAAAAATTAAGGCTCTATATATTTACTGCAGTAAAATGTGCAATATTAGCGGCGTGCAGATGTTGAACAATAGTTCTTAAAAGCGTCATACATGCAAGAATATTAACACAGTGTATTAGAACCAATAATAAAATTACTGAGGAGTTAATTAATTAATTATTTTCTTGCCTTCAGTTTTGTAGAATATGAAATTTGTTCACATAAGTCAATGGTTTGCTCTATAAAGCTAAGTTAATAATCCTAATAGTCTTCTTTTTTCATGGACGAGTGATTGTACGTTTTAGTCAACAGTACCTCAGAAAAACTGCACTCATCGGTAATTACAGATGCATGCAGTTTCAGCAACATTCCAAATGAATAAATAAATTAGGCACATTACCTTGTAAGATTAACTTACAAAAGTAATCTAAAACTTCCTATGAAGTTGCTTTCTGAGACACCTTTCTTGCAACATCTTGTATCTCACTTCACATCTCAGTAACATTAATATCCTTTGTAGTCTTCACGAGTCAGATGTTTTTCAGTTTTACACACTTTTGAAATACATAACGGGTAGGCTTTTCCTGCAATATTAAACGCAACAAACGATATTTGCAATAAATATGTTACTAGACAATATAAATTATTATTTATCTTAAATTAACTTTATAATGATCCAATCAGTTATATGACATTTATAAATTTTTATAACCAAACTGTAAAGAATGTTGGATATTTTACTTTAACATAATATTATACTTTAACATAAATTTCCTTTTGTATGCTATGTATTTTAAAAATATCCGGTATCAAAGAATGAATAGGGAGCTTTGGTCTCCTTTCGAGGAGAGACTCGCAGTAGGGCCATTGTGACCTAGTAGATAAAGATCGTTGAAATACAAGATTGTAAAGTTTATATACAATTGTAAATAATAATGAAACAAACACCTATCGCCGTAAAGAAAGATGGTATAGATATAAACACGACGTTTTCGGGTGAGGTTCTTCATGAAAAATCCAGGCAACAACCACAGCCATGTTGAGATCGTAGAAAACAAGTTCCACCGCCACCTTTTTGAGCGCAGTTTAGGTCGGTAAGATCCCAACATCCTATCCATAACATCAACTTCTCCCATACCATAGTTATATTTTCCCAGGAGATGAGGTTGGTAAATGGAATATAAAAAAACAGGTCAATGGGCTCTAGGGATACCAAATTTATCACTAAGTTTTGCTTGGTTTTCAGAAGGAATGACATAATTGAAGCTAGTAGTTTTTTTTTGTCAATTTGGTTTTTCTGGGATATGTTTATCTTTCACTTGGATTAGGTGTCCTTTTAGAAGATTTTTTAGGAGCAGGAGACTTTGTACTAGTTGGAGGAATAGATTCTGTAAGTTCTTCAATGGATATAGATGCGCCAGATTTTATAAATAAACTTACTTGTCCACAAACATCGGTCGGCTCCACTTCTTCCAAATTGTTGTCATCAATGTCTTCGTTATCCTTCACTTGTTCTTTCAATTCTGGAGATAATTGACATAAGTCCTATTGATTTGACAAGGCTGCATAGTGGCGCGAGCGATCGCGGCTAGTTCGCGTGCACTTGTCTCGGAGGTCGTCAACACTCGACCCCTTCCTTTCCCCTCATGGTACCCAATAATGTCACTACACTCTTCGCTTGTCATAACAGGCGCTTCTGCCTCACGTGCCTGTCGGTTGATGTGTGCGCACATGGTTAGAAGGCTATGTGGCTTAATTTTTAATTAATTTCAATAAATTTTTCATACAACAGTAAAACCAAGTTGAATAAAACAAATATTAAAAAAAAATATCGATTGAATAAAATTTTAAAGTATTAAAATTCGAATATTTTTACGAAGCCCTGCCATTATAATTTATTTTAAAAAAAATATATTTTTTTATCTTCTCGTGTATGGGAAAATACATCTTTAAATCCGTAACTAAAATAAACACATTGGCGATTCGCGTACTCTAGCAAGCGATGACGGAACTGCGTATTTGATGGGCGTAGAAGGTGAGAGAGAGAAAATAAAAGAGAGAAATAGAAGGAATGCGACAGAGACAAGAAAAAAGGGAAAGAGAGAAAGAAATGGAATGAGAGAGACAATATAGAAAGGGAAGAGATGGGATGAGATAGAGAGAAGAGAGAAAGGAAAGAGAGAACGAGACGATATGAGAGAGACAAAGGAGAAAGAGAGAGACAAGAGAGAAAGAGAGAGACATAACACAGAATGCTAGAACATAAAAATACAAGATGGAATGAGAGCCTACAAGTATTAAGGAAGCCCAACGAATTTTAAAAATTGCTCGAAAATTGGATTTCGGGGATTGCTACTGCATTTTCTTGCGCATGGCTTGTTTTGAGGGGAAATTGTGACAAATTTAGGAAAAAAAGGGGAATTTTAGGGATAAAAGGGAAATTTAAAGGTAAAGAGGCTGATTTCAAGGTGAATATGGTCGATTTCGAGGGAAATACGGGAAATTCAAGATGGCTGCAATAAGACTCGCGCTTCATTCTCCTCCCCTATGTGCCTCAATCGACTATTCCTATCTACAGGGATATGAAAATACTTACATACAGGAAGTGATCGCTTAAATCATTCTTTACACCCGTAGATAGTCAAAAGTTTAAACGTGGTCTGATTTACATTCAATATCACTTTATCTTTGACTGTATTCCTTTTGTACAGATTATTCCAGCCCCTGCTTTTCTTCGGTAAAAGCGTTTCAAGTTGTGAATGGCCCTACGCAAGTTTAAATGCAGGATGATTTGAGGACAGGATGAAGGTAAAAATATCAGTAAAAAACACATTGCACATTTATTGATGTCACAAAACAAATAAATCGTTATTGTTAACTAAGTAACATTTTCATATATTCGTGGAGTAAAAAAGTATTAAAATTGCTAACAAGCTACAGCATTAAAAAAAAAAAAATGTATTACAGTGCACAGTAAACGAAACAGATCATCGACACAAAGTGAGATCAAAGTGACAACTACTTCAAGACAAGAATTGGAGTGATAAAAATACAGGCTCTTTTTGAGCGTATGGACTCAAATAAGTTTTTTAGTTTTTTTTTGCTTATATTGGATTGCTGGGCCAGAGTCACAACGTCATGACTGCAGGGACTGCGTTTATTTTCCAGCAGACAGTGTTGAGATAACTGAATAAGCCTACTGGAGGGTCCTGCCGGGCAGCCAAGAAAACAATCACGACGTTCACCACATAAGTTTGCAATCTTCCTGCATTCCGATCCCCTATGCTACTGCTGGGTTGAGCTGCGTTTCTTGATCCAGGTTGGTGGAACCTGTCAGCGCAGCAGAAATCGTGAGCTTCTCAGATCCGTCTCGTGCCCCGTCGTCGGAGTCTGGGCTCTTAGCGTCGCCACTGTTGGCAGCCAGCCTGCGGTAGTCCTTGTGGATGAAGGAGCCGAGGGTCGCCCCCATCGCAAGCGAGGCGCACGCAAACGAGAAGGCGTAAAACTCGCCCCACCGCTGCAGCAGCTCGGAGAAGGCCATCGTCATAACGATGCCCAAGCAATTGCCCGGGATGATCAGGAGGCTGCCCGTTGTGCTCTCCGACTCGGGGTACGTCAGCTCGGCGGCCATCTCGAAGGCGATGGGCACGAATCCCGTTAAGAAAAAGCTGCAACAGAGAAATGACAAAGTACACTGATGACAGAACGTCCTTGCTTATCAAGATCACGAGGCAGGAAGATTAGAAATGGATATGGTCCTCACTCAATCTTCGGAGAGACTAGAGAGATTCTGAGTACCAGGTCCATTGTCATGTGGTACAGAATTCACCACAAACAGGAAGATTATGTATTTTCGTCTAAAGTCCAAGCTTAGGCATTTCTCTCACTTTAACTCTATGGCAAAAATGGTGTTATATATCCTACAATTGAGAAATTCACACCATTTACATATCGTAATAGATTGCCATTTTGATAGCTTTATCGAAGGCCTGCTATGGCTCTATACATTACTAGTTAGAGCAGACTGTTATCCACTTCACTGACTACTGCCTATTCAGAAATATCTTAGTGGTTTTGGCAAAACTGAACAAAGTTCCATGGTCACTCATTATTGGTTCAGATGTTATGAACTGGTTAACTATAACTGGTAGAACATTCTCAAAAAAACACAATTTTAAGTCTGTTCTGGCACCCACTAAAAGCTCGATATTCTTGTGGCTTGTGATAAGGATTAATAGGGAAAGAAAGTGTTTGTGGATGTCTGATGGAGAGAATCTTTCACCTTGACGAAGCCGGAGATAAGGCTGCATAGTGGACCGATATTCGTAGCCATCCACATCCTGACAATATCTCACACCCCAAACATTCGTCGCTGACTTCCATTTTCCACAATTGTGTCATATATGAAAGACCAAAATATTTGTATCTTACTGTATATACACGACCTTTGGTATGTACACACACACACACACATATATATGTATTAAATAATAATCTGTCAAATATTAACGACATACATGTTTATAGAGATGTATGTTGAGGTGATAGGTGGTGTTAGCCACACAATGCTACTGAAGTCACAGCATTGAAATCATTTTTTACTTCAAGGTTATCATTAAAATTTCGTGTATTCACGCACAGGCATGCATATCAGGAGCAATGTTAATATTGTATTTTGCTCATTCGATTTTTAACTTCCACGCCACTAGTGTCAAAATTCATAACCCCTAAAAACACTCTTAATAGAGCCATCGGTGCTTGAAAACTACTATAATATAAAAATTATATTCTTATTGGCACAAAAGACATTACGAAAATATTGCCTTGCCCTTCATGTGCATTCCCTAATTTTTAATTATATTCTGTTTTCAATAACTTGTAACATAAGACTATTAACATACGTGGTCGTCACTGGTATTGATCACTTGATTGTAAATAAAACGGTTACCTCTTGGAATATGTTAAACATAACATTGCACTCACCCTAGCATCCCGGCTGTTACGTATACACGGGTGGGATCGGCCGACATCACGGAGTAGCCGAATGCAGCAGAAGCTACGATCATCATTGCGTAGACGACTAGCATGACTTCCCTGCAAAACAAATCAGCACAGAAACTCATACACAAATTACATACTTGTTATTTAACTCACATGTTTCTGAGAGAGTGAGAGATTTGAGCGGCTTTTAAAATAGAGGTCTTGAGAGCCGAAGTGGATGAAGTGAGGTGAGTATGTAGTAGCGCCGGAATGAAAGGGTGGTGGAAACGGGAGATCGCCGAAAAACCCGCCGACCAGCGGCATCGTCCGGCACGATTCCCCCTTGCGAAAATCCGGGAGTGACCCTGCCGGGAATCAAACCCAGTTTGTCTGGGTAGGAGGCGAGTAGTCTGTACACTTGACAACCGCAGTCCCTTTGTGTTTTTGGAGAAAGCCCAAATAACATAGTGGCCAGAAATAATTTATACAAAAATGCCCTTTAACCAATTGAAATGTAATGTAAGACTTTTAAGGTGAAATAAATAAATTTTGTAACCTCACCAACTGACATATAACACTTTCAGACGAACGTGGCTGCAAACTTATGCAGAGAATTTATTTCCATCCAAATTTATCCATAAAACTTATTTGACATATTGACAGTGGTTACGAGTTAAATTCAAGGATAAGTAAGTCGTCAAAAACTAAGACGGGTGAAGTCGTTGAGCAAAAGTGGATAAATATCGTCACCAACAACACAATTTTGATACAATGTTAGCTCGGAAAAATTACTTTTTATGCAGAATCTTGCTTTATAATTGTTCTGGGTAAGATAAGTCTCTCAACTGTAGACATCACTTGTGTCATATATGACTGCCAGGATAGTGATGCCATAGCTTACTTGTACTTGTGCGTCTTGTCCAGAATGATTCCATAGACGACGCACCCCAGTAGGCTGAACAAAATGATTACCAGCCCAACACGACCAGCAAACTCCTGACCATCCTGCACACAGAAAACACAGGCACAGTGTGATTTCACTGGAACAATGCCAAGAACAAGATTTCGATCAGAAATATTCTACTTGTTGTGATGTTATATATTTATATAATTATATTGAGGCATTTCCTCAGAAATTGCAACTGTGGAGTACATATATGCACTAAAATACATTTTCTTAATTTTATAATAAAACTATGGTTTATAAGAGGTAGAATTCAAGCGTTCGGACACAGAATGATGTATCATATGCCTTAATTCCTAAGCAAGGATGTTTGATGTGGCTGTAAGGTCCATAATCCTAATTCATGCCAGGTGCCTGTCCTCGCACTAGTTGCTGCGACAGAACTGTTGGCTTCCTGCATATCGCTCAGCCTGTCCTTCCCCGACTCACCGATCCCTTATCTGCATTGTTGTGGTTGGATCTTTTCCAACGCGAGAATCAGTTTCGTGGTAGGATAATCCGCAATCTCAATAAGCCACGATTCTCCCGCATTCGAAGGCATAAACTTGTTTGTTTGAGTGTTGTGTTCTTCAACGCGGCATACTCTGTGCACACAGATGGTGGGGAAACAGAATGCTACTAACTCTGACGGACTCTCCGAACTCCACTTATATACCACTCATCAGTGTCGCCACTGGTGTACGTGCTGCGGAACTCTGCTGAACAACTACTGATGTAATTGCCATGCTCTGTTCTATGCATTCCTCCAATGTTGGTTCCTTCACGTGCGTCCTTCTTGGTGTCACAATTTCAATGGCCAGCAGTGTACATCAGCAGAAGAAGTATCAGCTTTGTGAAACTCAACCTTAAAAAAGTGCAGTGTTTATTTTTTGGCGGTCGAAATCAAGATGGTAAGAGGACTGCAGTTAGTAAACTTTTGGTTGTGAAATTAGACCATGAAAGGTTTAACCATTCAGAGCACAAATCATAAATATTATGTAAAAATTACACAAATATCATAAACGACATAATATGATGCAGTGTGCCAATGCTCCAGTCCCGCGAAGCCAGCAAGAATCATGTATTATAAATACCATACAATGTATATGGCAAGTGCTTTGTAATAGAAAAGCAGATCGATGCAGTGAATCAAAACACCAATAGAGACGAACACATTTCTCAAAGATTAGAAAAATTGAAGGAATATTCAACATTTCAGAATGTGAAGTACGGTTGCGTGTTCAGGTGACAGTGATTTGATAGTAGTATAGTCACAGCACGAAGGCGAGTGTATGAACACAACATTGAGGGAATGTAGTAATGCACACTGAGTGTAGTCACATAGCGCTTAAAGAGCATATTCTCACAGTATCTAGAGAGTGTATTCACAGAGATCTAAGTGTAGCTACACATCACTGAGTGTAATTGCACAGGACTTGACAGTACATGAACTGTACAAATTTGTCGTACTTTTCAAAGAATTCTTTGGAAACTAGTTGCCAAATTTATTTATTGCAACACTACAACTATACTAGATTAAATTTTACATGTTCCTGCGGAATGTGCAAAACTAATGTGGAATTTTAACTATAAAGTTAGACACTGTAGCCATCATGTTTGTTGTAGTCATGGAGATCAATAAGAAATTTATATGTAGTATTAACGACATGTTGCGATGATACAATAATGTACTTTTTGTGTTACAAGAAATATGCTGGCAACTGCTTTCCAAAGATTTGTTTGTAAAATGTACAGAAACATTAACTGTGTAGCCATGCTCACCGGAAATTGGCGTAGGATGATGATGTTGAGCGTTGTGATGAACACATTCAACATGCTGTTGGCGATGCTGTTGGACATGATCAGCAGAAGGTAGTTCCTGTTGTGCAGTAGCCTAACCAATGCCTGTATGTAGGACTTCGCGGTAACCGTTGTTGGGGACGCTCGCTCCAGGGCCTGCATTGGACTCGGAGGCAACTTCGGCTGGGCCTTGAACACTGGCGACAAATGGGCATGAGCTACGCATGTGCAAGTTACACCTTGTCACCTTGCATTATTCTGCTAGTAAGCAATACAAATTTATCATCGTGACGTTTGGACATAGCTATGTCTCATTCAAGATTTTTTGCTTGTTGGAATTGGCGTAATTCGCGCTATTATTTTATGAAAATTAGTTTATTGGCACATAAATCTGCGCACTTTAAGAGAAGTCATTCGGTAACATAGAATTTTGTAAATTGGCTCAATAATTGATTATATACAAACAATTCAAATTTCGTGTAATGGTACATGCACATACAACTTGATACCTTAGTGCAATAGAGTTAAAACCATAAAAATATTTTTATTTTCAGAAGAAACATTGTTGTATTAACAAAATGCCTTACTTCGGTATGTTACAATGCTAAATTATCCGGAGCAAAAGTTTAATAATTAGTATTTAAGTTGTAATATTATTTCACATAATATAAATTTCTATACTGCATATTGTAGATCAATTAATTTAAAAATCAGATTTATTAAATTGGAACATTATCGTACTGCAGTATTGAGGGATAACGTTATTGCCGCCCTTGGTAGGACATAGCCTACATAAAAGTACTCATAACAGTGAATATGATACGACACACACAATACTTGACAAAGGTGATCAATGAGTGACAGGCATATCGAGAAGATGTTCGAGCCATTTGTACGAACAAACGATGGAAGTTGAGAGAGGTTTCATAATCAGGCTGTGAGAGATAGGGTGAGCAAAGCGCCCATTTGCCAGTCGTCCGAGTCATGCATACTTCACAGTCTGACTGCCTTGGGGCAGCGGATAAATGAATGTACCTATATGTGATGGTTTAGTTCTACTCGATTGTGACACACTACCAGGAAGAAGAATTTTGATTCTTATATAGGAAGAATAGAGCTAGCAGCTTCCTTGTCTACCATTCAGCAACATGTAGCAGCTTCACCAGAACACTGTATATCTACCAGAAGCATTCCCATAATCCAAGCCCGAACAAATAGACGATCCCGATTCTTACCTTAACATGTTCTGCTATTAACACTTCAGTATCGTCTCCTCCATTTGGAGTACTATCAAAAGAGAGCAATGCCGAATGTTATATAAATGCAACATATTATCTCTAGCAATTAATTTAATTTTTCTCTGGGAATGGATCTACCACTGTTCAAGAGTTCGCTGTAATGAAAAAATGAGTGATCGATTTATCACGGCTTTCATTCACTGCTACTGGCGTGTTTATTGGGAGTCACCACATATGACCGCCGTTCGCCACTGGTAGTGAGGTCACGGATAGCGCGTTCGTCTCCCACCAAGACGAATCAGGCTCGATTCCTGGTGGGGCCATTCCGGGATTTTCGCATTAGGTAATCTTGCCTGACGATGCTGCTGATCGGTGGGTTTTCTTGTGAATCTCGCGTTCCCCCCGCCCTTGAATTCCGGCGCTGCTCCATATATATATATATATATATATATATATATATATATATATATATATATATATATATATATATACACACACCTCGTTTCACCCTCGTCGGTTCTATCAACATCTGGTTTCTAAGAGGCGTCCAAAATTCTCCACTCCACTGGTAGTCATGCGAGGGTCGACTAATCCATAGCAATACTCTGAAAGCATCATGCGGCCCCAAGTGCTGCTTTTAATGGCCGAGTGCCCAAAATCAAGTTTACAGCAAGATACACAGTACTGCCTTCCAGGAGTGTTTGCATTATATTTCTAATCTTCCGTGGCCTCCCTATTAACCTTGGTTATCGCCCATAGAACGTTTGTGGGACCAGATGGGACGCCAGCTTCCTTCATGTCGAAGTAACGCTGCGCCGTGAGTATGTTTACAAACTCAGTCGTTAAGGATTTTCAATTTCGTAATACAGTGTGAAATTCCGGCCAGTTCATGGAAGATAACTTTTTGTCGCGCATCTGTTGAATGGCTGGCAATATTTTGGATACATTAGTCTAGCTTGAAATTACATCTTGTGTAGATTGTCTGCTAGAAAAAAAGTGAAAGATTTTGAAGACTCCATACCGGACCACATTATAATTAACATACTTCACGTACACTTAATACGAATATTCCACATTAAATCGTGCATGATTACTGTCGTCTGTAGTGTTTCTTCAATAATTTGTGTATCTTTAATTTAATTTCAGTGGTATCCATAGATAAAATGTTTTCCAAAGCATTCATTTTTATGTCTCGTTATCGAGCATGCAATGCCTGCTAACTACATTATAGTATTGCACAAATGGTAATGCTGTCAAATTGGTACCTTGCTGGTACGCAAGGATAACTTGTTGGGACCAATTCTTATTCTTCTGGATAAATATGTCCGTAAGCCTGAAAGTACCATGATGTTAAATGTCCATCTCCGTCTTTATTTGAATTTGGAAAATAGTTTAATCTCTGACATTTTTTTGGAAAAATATCTTTATCTGGAGGTGGTATTATATGTGATTTTAGCATTATCGAATTGGGAGTCCTGTCGAATAAGACGAGATATTTCGTGAAATAAATATTTTACAATAACAGGCATCTTTCTAGAGATGCATATAATTATCAAAGCACTCTTCTTACATCCATCTCGTCAGTCCCACTGCTACTCATAAGGGAAATACTGTGGCTTCGTCGCTCCTGGATGCGGTACTAAAGGTGCCTTTTATTTGTGTTGCAAATTGGAGGAATCTTGTTCTGATACCATCATAAAATAGACACTTTTTTCTTTTGTTTGTGCAATTGCCCACTAATAAAACTAAGTTTCTATCCAAAGGGTCTTCTTGGTGCGCACATTTTTGTAGTAATAACTGATATTTGTTTTACGCTTTGTTTTGAGCCATAGTTTGTATCACATGCTTTGCTAAACGACTGGAATTATGAACATTCGCTGTTATAGTAATCAGATACCTAACAATTATAAAAAATTGGGTACCGACCTAGTTTCGCGTAGGCCTCTGCTTCCCATGGCACGATGAGTGGCGTTTAAAATATGTTCCATAATATTCAAATCAGGCATATGAGGTCCATGGCATTACCTAAAACTTGCTGCTAACATAATTTGGCGGATATCACTCGACTTTCCGACAAAATATCAATCTGTGTGAATGGGTGCAACATGTCCAAACCTATTTTCACATGATAAACTCGCTCACAGTTTGTGGATATAAAAGGGATCCTGGTGCATCCATCTGATCACAACCCACACAGTTATGAAGACACCACTAGATAGTATTCACTGGGGAAGAGGCCCAATAGCACCACTTCCCTCACCAGAGTGATGCCCAAACACCACTCTTGTTAGTCCTGCGTTCCCTCCTACAATTCAAAGCAGACAACTGAATGAATTACGTTCTTACCCCCTCTCTACTAGTTATTCATTTATATTAACAAGATCATGTTTCCAAACACTCTGTTTCCTGTAGCATTTCTAATTAATGCACGCAATATTTTGAATTCTTTCCTGTCAACTGGGTTTTTACAGTGTCTATGCCGGTTTTTCCCAGACTCTGCTAACAATAGCGTAGCTGTAAGTACACTTAGGGAGGTAGACGTGGCCCAAAAGTGCAGGCCATGTCTGCCCAATTCCTCTCTGCCGCGATACATCTCTCCTTACATGAATTCCTTTCCTTGTAGGTGTAAGGGGTTAGCCCTAAGGCGCAGTAAAATCCCGCCCTATACACCGGGCTTTCACTTAACATTTAGTTATAGGGTAGTTAGAATAAAAAGTGAGATCCAGATTCTTGGAGTTTTCTCTGTACAAGTCCACTTCCATCTGCTTGGACAAGTTATAAATCTAGCTCATTCTGACCAGAATTCATATTTCCAACTAGCAAGTGTCCAATATTGATGTCTCCGAGATCCTGGCAAGCCAATAGCTCTGTATAGTCTTGTTAATAACAGTAGTTTCTAAAGCCCATAATAAGTTTGATCTATCGCACAGTCCTTATACCGATGTTCCCTGACACCATAGTATTGAATTCAAACATAAATTGGTCTAAGGTTGCACACATTTTGTTCGAAAAGTGTCTTTCTTGACAGCTGACTTTGTTCAGGATCATCCAGAATGTTATGACAACCATATTGTTGTCGTAGATTCGAACTTTTGTCTGAATTTCTGTATTCATGGTATAACCATTACATTTTCGAACGTGAAAATCCAAACGTTGCCTTTATTGCCGAAATACTGTCGCCCATTTCACAAGGTAACATTGGAAACCTTTTTTTATAGTCGCTAAATTCGTTATAATTTGTCTTCTCTTTGAGTTTCTACAGATTACTCTCGCTCCATATATATCGCAGGCAGATGCTTTGTATATGCTATGTAGCTCACAGAGGTCACCTATCAAAGTTTTTCTGCAAAACAGTGTTTTTGTAAGGCACATAATAAGGAAAATAACAAAAGACAACAGACAAATAATTCCTACCAATGTATATAAATATATCCAGAGAAAACCTATATCATTGTTATTGGTAGGTTTCTACATTTCATTTGTTTTCCCTGATACCACTAGGTACTAAACGTTAAAAGAAAAAAAATTTAATTTACGATATTTCCTAACATTTTCTCCTCATAATAAAGAAAACAAAATTTGAAGAACGAGGGAAATCGAACGGATGTTGATCCGGTGAAGTGTGCTTTAGTTGTTTGAAGTATTTCAAGACTGAAGACATTGTGATGTGTCTAAAGAATAATAATACCTGAAAGGCAGGGCAGTAGTCTGATTTGAAAGTGAAGACAACACATCTGGGAAGACCTAGGAGAAGTTAGATAGAACAGATAAAATATATTGTGGCCAGACTACTCAGCTCTTAAAGAGAGTATATACTGAATACATACATTGGAGTCTAGTATGTCAATTCCAAGGATGTCCTATGGATATCCAGAGAATACACTCACAGGGCATGTGGGATAATGTTAATAAATTATTCAATATCAACAGGAAATAAACTGAATGTGCACACCAAATTATCACTTCCAGTACCTCCACTGATTTACCAAAAGAAATATGGTTGAGAGTTTCAGGCAGGACATGTTTGAGTAACCGAATTATAAAATATGTTACAAAACCATTTTCACAGTACTCTTAAAAATGCCTGACGAGCAACAAAATTAGGTTTTTATATATCCTTAATATAAATTTCTAGCATATACCATAAATACTTATGAATGTACTATGGATATTCACTCTCTCTACATGTATATATCGGATATCCATAACATTTCATATCATCCTGGGAATATCTCAAATGCCCTGCTTATGCATTCGTTGTTAAATGTGTAAGAAAAATACATACATGATTTTTATAACTAGTAACAATAAATGTTATTTTTTGCACTACTGTTAAATATTCATATATCATGAAGGTATAATCGGTATGAGTTACCTAGGTATTCAACTGATATCCATATGACCTAGTGTTTATCTTGGGCAATCTGGACATGTGTAAATAACCAAGCTTTTTAAGTGTCATTTTACAAAGATTTTTTATTAAAACAGCAGCAAAAATAATAAATTTTCAAGAAGTGAAAAGAATGCGAAGAGAATATATATAAACCTGTAGTTTATGCTTGGGCATTATGGGGCGGGTTCAAAATTTGATAGGCTTAAGGTTTGAGCGTATTTTACCCTGACACGTAAATTCTTCTTATTCACCTATCATGTTTATTGCACTGCTTTAAGTGAATCATTATTCTTATTATGGCTCCATTACGGACCAACACTAATTTATAGATGTTTTCCGAAATCAAGTTGAAAATGTGCAGTTAATGTAAAGCATCTCTATAGACAATATTCGACTGCATGTGCCCACATATTTGTAAATAACTACTAACTTACATATTGCGACGAATATCATGACGACGGTGGAAGTTACTGCCAGGCCGATGCAGAATAGATACAGATCACACCCGATGTCTTGAGGGTCTTCATGTGGACGAACTATGGTTGGCAGTATTATGAACCCAATGCCAATACCTAGCTGAGAAGTAAAACAGAACACTTCACTTATCATATTTCATTGACAAACAGAAATGCTAATTTTGACTAAGTCTGGCCATCCAGTCAAAACAATTTGAGAATTATGATACAAAAAAAGGAGTTTATACGTGCAGATGTAAGGAATTCATGTAAGTGAACGGCACCAAACTCCAAGGAAAGTTTGATACAGTGACCCGGCCGATAAACCTCCTTGAAAGTGTAGTAGAATGGAAGAACCATCACGTACTTCACCTTGGCTTTCTACAGAGGTAGTGCCTAACATCACAGCCTTAGTATTTTCCTGCGTATACAGGATGTATCTAAATTCGTCCGACAAACATAGACTGTTGGTTATATACGAAAAAAATGTGAAAATAAACGGCGTATGGTCTTAAGTGAATTCTAAGCGCAGTACACATTTTTAAATTTGGACCTGAGAAACAAGTTTATAAAAAATGTAGGAGAAACTTTTAAAGATGGACCGTTCAGTGTTTGGGTATTGTATAACGGAACAAATATATGTAAACACCACAAAACCTATCTGTCACTGTTGTCAAAATTGTGTCGTGGAAATAATCACTGTTAATATCTTTATTTCGACTTCGCCTCCATGGTGCTGTAGCTGTAGGATTTAAAATAAGTACTATCACACTGCGTGTCAAATTAACTTTACACATTATTCACAGACTTACTGTTCCACCTCCAGTACTTGCAATACACTTGTGCTTCACGTCCGAATTCCAATATATGCACTGCCCATAGTATTCACTTCAGACCATAGGTCGTGTAGCTATATGTTTTTACATTCTTTATTTTAGCTATTAACTTTAGGCGAAGTTGTCGGTCTAATTCAGATACACTCTGTATTGTAATACAGCGGAAAGGTATCAGGCTGGAATATGGTTGTTTCTGAAGTATGAGGGTCTCAGAAGAGATTGGATGTGGGGGGAGTTCCAAAAGCTCCGGGGGAGTTCCAAAAGCTCCCCGCAGTGACAAGTTGGTCCTTTGCTGTCATGTATTCTACTATCTAACTGGATGTTTACGATTCAATGTGGGCATATCTCACTTCCGACCTGTATGAGCTTAACTAAGACTCTGACGCGAACCATGCATCCACTGGTGCTCCCATGACAGCTTGCACCTCCGTAGTCACTTGTTCCATCTAGCAGACACCAGGTCGACACGAACGACCATCGAGTACGATAGTGCAGGTCGACGAGAACTTGCACCGCCTCGCCGGCAGGTACTACGTAACTTAAGTGACCGTATTGTTTTATTTTTCTCAAGAGGTAACTCTTAGGATGAATTAGAAAGCAGCCCGGAACGGTGTTCCTCTGAAAACCACAGCCGTCATGCGCACTAACAATTGGGGGACCATCGGATCAGTTCGCGCCACGACGACCGACGTCCCTACAATCGTAATGGAGCTTGGCTACCCACACCCCTTTGCAATAGTGGATTCGTCCGACCCCTCAGGTCTACGTCACTTGGTCTCGTCCGCAAGTGAAATTCATAGTATACCTTATGATGACACGGGGAGTGTAATTCAATGTAGTAAACCATTATTCCACGTATTTATCAAGGGTTAAATTAACATCATGTTTGTAAGAGTGTAATTGTGTTCATCTCTCATCAAACATCCTACCAAGGCCTCGCCTCTCATAATATCCTCCTTCAAGTGCGGTGACATTCCCCGTGAAGTCATATTCACAAGCCCAATAAAAGCTTTGATTTTCACGGGGATGACACCAATATGAAGGAAATCAATAAGTAATAATATTCATTATCACCATTACCTCTTAAATGCAAATCAATGACTAAGTGTTATTTTTAACGTGATTTCTGATGGCGGCTTCGGCAGCCATCAGCGGAAGACGCTGCCATTGACTTAGTCTGACCCCAGCACTCGACCTAGCCGGCAGCACTGGAGTTTCGCTCCCGCACGGACCCCTCGGCTCATTCAACATTTGACTGTAACCATATCTATCTGCAATAGTGACTAAATAACTGGAACATTTTGTATTCAAGAGCCGAGGGGCGTACCGTCTGCTTTCTTGAGTTCTTAACCAGGACGTAATGAGCTATGCGCTTCATGTACATTAACAGGGCCTAGGCATTTTCTCAGCATTGGTTACCAGCAGACCACAAGTGCCGGGCCCGCATTATTTAAATGCTAGGGGTTAGCCCATGACCTTATGTTTGTATTGTCATGGGGCATTTACCATGTAAAGATTTTGGCTATCATACAAATATTGAAAGAAAATATTGAATATATATATATATATATATATATATATATATATATATATACGTAGGTAATAATGAAATGATGTGAAATTAACTCAACATTGAAGCGACTGCGGTCCTATTTTATATTTCTCTATCAACTTTGCCACTGCAGCCCCACTTAACATAGTCCTTTCCACTGAGCCACTAAGGCTCCACTTGGAATCGATCTATCCACTGAGCCACTACGGCCTCACTTGGATTGCTCTATCCACTGAACCACTGTGGCCCCACTTGTAATCTCTCTATCCACTGAGCTACTAAGGCCCCATTTGATATATATTTATTTACTTGGCTCCTGTGGCCTCACGTGATATAGTTCTATCCACTAAGCCACTGCGGCCCCGTTTAACATAGTTGTATCCACTGAGCCACTAAGGCCCCACTTGGAATCGCTCTTTCCACTGAGCCACTATGGCCCCACTTAATTAACTCAACATCGAAGAGAGACATTTAAAGTTAACAAAAATGATATTCCATTACCTTCATATCTCTATGCGATATTCTCTATGCACTAATACAAAACTTTCATAGGAAAAAAGTAATTTTAAAAATTAGATTTTAGGGTAAAATGAAATGACTGCTTAATTCGATCTTGCTGAAATTCGTACTTGACCTGTATTTTACCTTGAGGATTCGCTCTACAAAATTTGAAGAACTTCTGTTGCGTTTCAAGGGACTTAGAGCTATTAAAGACGGACAGACAGACAGACAGACAGAGATCTTCTACTTATATAGTAGTATAAGAGTTTCTCTGTTATTTATCACAACAGATAAATAAAACATATGAAACAAAATAAGAACTGTTTTATTGTGTCTTTATCCTTAAGGATACTTCGGGTACTGTGCCCTACAGCAGATTCAAGTCAGTGTAACTAAGGTGTACGAGGTGACCTGTAACCTCGTAAGTGTATTATATCAATTTACTAAACACGTTAAATCACTGGCACATGTCATCTCAGCCAACCCTCCATTAAGACGGGGGACTCCAGGGTCCCACAGGGCCATAGGCAGCACGTCCCACATCATTAACTCTCACCACTGAATTATGACACCAGGCAGTATCAACAGTTTTCGCCTCAGTCTGGTAAATCAGGCGGGGTGGGGTCCAGTTCCAACAACCCTGGACTTCAGACCACATCAACCCAAAGTACGTCAGAAGTATGAACTGGACATGGTAATCTTTGGTGCCTGTCTAGACCAAAATAATATTTTATGTGGGAAAAAAGCAAGGTGTATATGAATGATGCGAGTATTTAATGATTTTAACTCTCTAGACATTGTGATAAGTGGCAATACTATTGCGGAAGAAACATAAGTGAAAAGGATTTTTAAACTTTTTAACATTCAGTCCGTGTTGTTAGCCATTTTTATTCTTATGATAATGTCCATACTATATTTATTAACTTTTAGTGCATTTTTTTATTGAGAATATTTTCAAAATCTACTTTTGCAATGTTTTGATTGGCCATTATCTATGCTTGTTTTCACCCATTCACACATTGGCCACTTGTGAATGAGTGAGGAAGTGAAGAGATCTGAGCGACTCTTAACAGCCAGGTGTTGAGAGCCGATGAGGGTGAAGCGAGGTGAGTGGAGTAGGCCGGAATGAAGGGGGGGGGAAACGGGAGATCCCCGAGAAACCCAGCTGACCAGGGGCATCGTTTGGCACACTTACCACGTGCGAAAATCCAGGAGAGACCCCTTCGTGTCGAGCCCGGTTCCCTAGGTGGGAGGCGAGTACTCAAACCGCTACATTATAGCAGCCCCTTGGCCACTTGTGGATAGTTGCCAGAGAGATCACACTTGGTCGGTATTCGGCATACGCTTTCATGCGGCACTGAATGGTGTGGCGATATGTATTGCAACCTGAGGCACGATTCTCATTCAATTTTCGTTTTATCGGGAGTCCAATTACGTGAGGATTGATATGCGAGAGTAGTGGAGTTGACGACATTCTGATAGGCAGGTAACCACTTCGCTTGGAAACACGGCAACTTTCACCTTGCTTATCGTTTCCATGACGTAAACCGTCTATCAGCAAGAGGAAAGGTGAAGGAGAATTGCACCCCTGGTGTCAGTAGGTATTTATGAGGAATTAGGAAAACCACAAGGCCAGTAACATAGCTGTTTTATTTTGGATTCCATTGAACTATCAGTTGACCCAACAGTAATCCAGTCTTTGAGAGTACACATCTGAACAAGCGATAATCATCTTGGCAACTAATTACACAAAGTCAAACGGTTGGTTAAAAAATATATAAGGTTGTTATTACTGTTTCTGTTGGCTAAACATAATTTCGTGTTCAGCAAGATTGATTTTGCATTAAATAAAATCGAGAACCGAGTCGAAAGAGATAACAAAATTTTGTTAACTGGGCATTAGCAAACTAAAACTTGAATGGAAGAGTTCGTGCACAGACCTGGTTACCGAAGACCCCTATGGCGCACGCCGTGGACAACTCATCTGGAGGGAACCAGATGGAGGCGACCTTGGGAGGCGTGCCCACCATGCAGAGCTGTGCGATAGCCGCAGCCGACTGACCAACCAGCACCAGTGGGAAGCGGTCTGGCGACACTCCCAAGAACTTGAGCCACGCCCCCGCCGCCATCAGGAAGCTGCCGAACATCATGCTCCATCGCATGCCCTGCGAGGACCCACCAACATCACTGTCACCACATTGGTTCCCAAGACAAAAACAGAGGTGTTGCTGTGTTGGGGACATGGCCGTGGGATTTACGTGAGTACACCTGTGTAAGTATGCAATATTTCCTTCGGGATATTGTAATGACGTGAAAATAACGAAATTAATATTTGGCGGTCATGACTTAAATCTACCGCTCTAGAGGAAATCATTAGTTTGAAACCAAAACCAGCACGCTAAGAAGACTGGAGTTGCGAGATACACTGCCCAAAATTGCCGTCATTTGCCGCGAGCGCCCGTAACGCGCCTCGCGTATGTGCGGCGCCAACTCAAACTCGTTCTTGCGCCATAGTCGCGTACCCGATCGAACGAGGCCAAATTTATTTCAATCATATTATTAGGTAAGACGTCGGAATAGACCACCCTGTAAACGTTACAGCGCCATTTCCGTCCTGGTACATTCGCCATGTGCCATTCTCATTTTGAACAGTATTTGTACATAAAAAATAAAACATAGTACTGAGGTTTTTCTCTGCTGCCCTTGTATGATTCAGGGTAAAAAATGTAATGCATTTGACCGATCCTACCATACGGGACAGTTAGGATAAGGATGGGGCAGACGGACATTGGGGCAAACCGACAGGTCGTAAGACATTGGAGTAAATTTCAGTGGTTAGAGTTGGAAATACTGATCTGGCTATCGTGAGAGTACCGCTCAAGTGTGCATCTTTTATGTGGTTCACAGAAGCCACGGATTTGGAAGTAAAACTGCAACACAGCTTTAAAGATGACAACAGGTAAGAAAATGATTAGTCAGCACTATCGTATAGTAATAAAATACCTTTATAAAATAAAGATTTACACTTGTAATGTGGGTGTGAGAAGTTCTGCTGCGGCACGTCACGGTTCCTGCTCATTTGGCGCATCTCTTGTCTGCCAGAGTGAATACTGATGCGATCTGTTGGGATTTGGGAGAACTAAGTGTCGTGTGACAGATGTTGAGAGCAAACGGGAATTGTTTGGTGGCAAATGGACATTTTTGTGATGTGATAAAAACACAAGATCTGTGTTGTATAAGAGGGATGAAATATGAATAATAAATTACTTAAAGCCAGTTATGAAGCTACTATGCATTGATGAATCAGTTGAAAGAGTGGGAACGAATACTTTGTGGTAGTGTAATTCACTGCATTTTGGTGAAAATCACCAATAAATCAGTCAAACTCAGCCACCGTAATAATCAGTAAACATCTACTGATTTCCAGAGGTGAAATTTTCACTTGTTTAACTGATTTGGCTCATTTTTACAGTTCTCTATTTAGAGTGTAACAGTGCAAAAAAGCGATAAGGACCAGAAGTACCCTCTGTAAACTCATACTAATAGACTTCCAGATACTCACATAGATATGCTTCCAAAATAAGTCAGGGCTTTACGTAACCTAACGAACCTGATTCTCTTGTTTCACATAATCATAATATTGTCATGGTACGAAACCGAGAACGCACTACAGACCGATGTAGATAGACCGAAGAAAAGATTGCAAGAGCTGTGAAGGCATTTAAAGATAACAAAATTCCCCTCTCTACAGCTGCAAAAACTTCAAACGTGCCTCGAAATACATTGCGGTGGCATGTCTTGTCAAATGTATTGATGCCTTAATCTGGACAGCACACAACATTTAGTATGACAGTGGAGGAAGAACTTGTAACTCATCTTCGTAAACTTGACAGTTTAGGTCACGTACTGACATTCAAAGAGCTCCGAATTCTATTTTATCGATTTGCTTTTGCTAATGGACTGAAAAATCCTTTCAACCTCGAAACAGAAATGATGGGAAAAGAATGGGTTCGAGGCCTTCTAAGTCGTCACAGAGGTCTCAGCATATCTGAAGCACTATCATTCGTTAGTCCTAGAAAGCTGTCCAAAATTAAATTTTCTTAATTTTATGACAATTTGTCAAAATTGTTGGACATCTTTGGTCTGTGGGACATGTCCTCTCACATTTTCAATTGTGATAAGAGTTGCCTTCAACTAACTTAAAAACAAAAAAAAAGTGATCGTACAGCATGGGGAAAGGAATGTTGTCAGTCAAACAAACTGTGAAAAAGGTGAGACTGTGGGTGTTACAGCATGTGTTTCTGCATCTGGCCATATCTACCTCCATTTGTTGTGATGAAAGTACGTCAAAACGACAACTATGCAATTGGCATGCCATTAGATACAAAGGTAGTTATGTCAGACAGAAGTTACATAACATGGGAGCTGTTCTCTCTGTTCATACATCACTTAATTGCTGCCAAACCAGCAGGACCAGTAATTTTAATTCTAGATGGACACGGATCTCGCTGCTCGGATCCTCCAACAATCGAGAAAGCAGTGACGAATGATATCTTGTTATTATATTTATCCCTACGCACTACTCAAAAGCTTCAGCCACATGATGTGTCTCATTTTGGCTTTTTAAAGAAACACTACAATGAAGCTTGCCGAATCCATTTGAGAAGAAGTCCTGACAAATGGTTAAATAAAAATGTGTTTGGTGGCATATTCACAGAAGCATGGAGTAAAGCTGCTACAGTCTGAAATGCTGTGAATGGAATCAAGGCATATGGAATTTTTCCTTTCAATCCAAGTAGTCGACATGAGCATGTTTTCTTACCAGAAATTGTCCACATGTCTGGAATTGACACTGCAGAACTTCCACAGTTGTAGTGGAAGCACAATATGAGGCAGAGGCAGTGTCACCAAATCAGGAAACAGCATACGTTTCACCGGCATCATCAATATTCACAGCTGAATAAGTGGTGGCATTACTGTCAAACTTGCAAAGGAACACTTTTGAGGAGCTGAGCCTAATTCCCATTATGGTTACATGTAATGCGCAGACAAAAAACAGGTGAATCCCGGATACTAAAAGATTCAAACTTAACTCAGAAACTTAAGGAGAAAAAGGAAGCTGCTTCTTTAATATGCCCAAGAGAAGCGACTGCAAGAAGACTGCGAATTTCAAAAAGCAGCACCAGCAAGATGTGTGTCAGTCATGAAAAAAAGTGTACCAAAAAAACGAGGATTAGGTACAGTGCCTGCATTAAAAGTTGTCGTTTTATGTACAATGTGTAGAAGAAGGAAGTGGCCCATATTTTGAATGCCAGAAGTGTTTTCCAGAAAAAAAAAATGGTAAGGAATCCAGTCTATCCATATTCCCCACACCAAATGTCCTTTCGCCCCATAGCTAGGTACATACGGACACTATTGTAGTGATAATTATTGTTAATATTTTGTATGACATAGTTTTTAGTTATATGCATTTCTTTTCGTAGACAAGTATACTAATTTCCGTTGCATTTACTGTGTATTTTTGATCAAGTTTCATCAACTCATATGCGAGATTTTCAACTTTATATCCCTTGAGGTGTCTATCCGCCCTACCTTTACGCTAGGTCTGGTATTATTGATTAGCCAGAAGAACTTTAGAGCTGAGATGCGGGAGGGAAGAGAAGTAAGAGGAATAGGAGGAAAATGGCAACTCTTCTGGAAAACCCCGCAAAACCATAAAAATCATTACCACTAGGTAAATTTCTCTAATTTTCTATTAAGTGACATCGAATTGTTGATCATCCCACCAATGTGGCTACGAAGTACAAGAGTTACAAAATTAATGTGTTTGTTATGGACATGGTAGTCATGATTTACCATATCTGATACTTTGCTTTCCCAGAATAATTGATTGTTGAAAAAGGAGAGAGTGCAGTCACAGCCTATTAGTATTTTGACTTGCAAACAAATGCAGGGGTATTGCAACACGATAATAAATAAATATTTTCCGCAGAAAATTAGCAATATTCTTGACTTTTAACATATTTAAGTTAGACACTAAAATTAACTGAGAACTAATGGAAGTATTACGGGTGTAATATCGTCAGTGTAAAATATAAATGATTTGAGTTGAGAGATCTGAGCGGCTTTTAACAACGTGGTCTTGAGAACCGACGTGGGTGAAATGAGGTGATAATGACGTAGCACCGAGATACAAGGGCGGGAGAAACGGGAGATCCCCGAGAAAACCCGCCGACCGGGGCATCGTCCGGAACTATTCCTACTTGCGAAAATCCAGGAGTGGCCGGCCAAGGATTGAACCCGGTTCGCTTTGGTGGAAGGTGAGTAGTCTAACCGCTCAGCCACCGCGACCTCCGTGGAATTAATTTAACATAGAATCCTCGAAATATCGTTTCGGATGTCTGTTGATAGGTTGGCTTAGTTAACTAGAATTGCAGAAACTCTAACGTCCTTCGGACAGGCTGCAGAAGTCTCGACTCTTCCGAAGGAAGTTTATTTGTGCTGATAGAAAGACAGATGAACAATTAGGTTACATGCTGATTTATCATTTACTAGCAACCATTCCTTCAAGATCTTCTCCGTATGTAACTAATCTAGTCGTATAATTCTATGTGCCAGTTCTTGAAAATTCTCTCAACCAAAAAGCTAATATTAAGATGTCAAAAATTCTGTCAAGAGCAGATGTCCATAAAGAGATCTCCGATCACATTACATTCAGCCTGGATGGAAAAGAGTACAATTAGGCCCTATATTTATGCATGGGCGTAGTCGGATCTGTAAGATTTATTTGGTTGATGCAAACTTCCCTGTTAATATATTACTGCAGACTGTACGTTTGAAACATATCTGTGTAGTTTTTATCTGTATAAATGAATCATATATAATTGAACTTGCTGAACAGTTTTGAGTTTAAATTCTTGACGTACAGTTAGCTGCAGTCTGTATAACAGAGTTATACAGAGTATAAAATAGCTTCTATGACAAGTGTGAACGAACAAGCTCAGTGAACAAGTGTACACAGGATTGCACATTATACCTTGCGAAAGCAAAATTGTTGCCTTCGATGAACTTACAGCAAGAGCAAACAATTTCCGTCGGAAAGTGAGCAAGCGCTTACTAAGTGCGACTTATTCACTAAGGTAGCAAAATCAGTGTTGTTGTGCGACGTACCGTTTTGTCGATGATGAAGCAGACGGGAAGAATGAGAAGCACGATGGACGCCATGAACAAGAATGAAGTCCAGTCGACCATTGACAGGGGTATGCCATAGTAGCGCGCCACCAAGTCGGCGACGATGGTGTACTGGACCCAGTGGACCGAGTTGATCAAGCAGAAGAGAGCGAAGATGGCGATGACGACCCACCTCCTGGGGTACACCTTTATCTTGACCTTCTCCCCCGCATCTTGAGACTTTGCGACCAGCGCGTACTCCGCATTATGCATGTCCTAACAACAGTTAAGCATTCATTCACAATTATGTGCATGAAGAGATGTCACATGTAAACATTTGCTTTGTTACACACATAAGTATCACAAAACATACAGTCATTTGGGGGATCTTTGTACCATAAGGGGCAACTCTGTACCAACTTCCTAATATAATTTAAAGTAAATAAATTGAATAATCCTTGCACATTACCAGGTTCCATACAAATAAAATTGTTAACCATGGAGTATGTATACATTAAGGTGGAGGATTGTAAATCCTATGTTTAATGAAAATGTGTGGTGAAATGTTACCCTTGATTAATACAAAGTTACGTCAGATGACGACAATGCGTTTCATTACATCCACAACTCAGTTTGAACTCATGCATTGTTTGTGTTGTCTATATAGAGTCAGCTTAGGTAGTGGATGGGGTTCAAATAATTGTGACGGTAGAGAACACAAGTGTGTTATGTTACGAAATCAAATTTCTGGGTAAATTGGCGTCGAAGGTTGTTATGAAGCGTACTTTATAGCCTACTTTCAGAATTAAAGGTAGGCTTATGCGATCACCTGAATGTCTGCCTGGAATGTGTGTCTCCTAAAGCCCCCCCCCCTTTTTTTTTTTTCACCAACGAAATAACTTCTGAATCCGTAAACCGAAATTTACCAAACTCGGTTCACGTATAGTATTATCAAATATATCCGACTTTTATAGTTTTAGATCCCGTTGTATACTTATTTTTAAAATTGCGTTTTTTTTTATTTAGGGCTTTATGATTTATCTTGAGAATCATTAAAACCGATTTAAACGAAATTTGTTGCATTGACAATACTTGATATAAGCAGTGAATTTAGAAGGCGATAATGATATTATTCTGACATTTTGTAAGATAGTGGAACATTAAAAAATTTAGCTTATATTATATCTCGGGAAAATACTTCACCGATTCCTGTAAAATTCGGACTATAAGTAATACTGTTGTAGGACATGTTAATGCAAGCAATATGACAATATGAGGCACTTATTTTCAAAATCACGGAAATGTAAAGATTTTTAGGATTTGTATGCTATATAGCTACTACACTGCTTAACCAATTTCAACCAAACCTGTTATGCTGAATGCTGAAAGTACCTACTAGAGTATCAAATGTATTAATGATAACCATACTTTTCCCGTCATTTTGTAAGATATTGCCACGTGGACAATTAAGTTCCTATGTCATATCTCAGAAAAGATAAAAAAAAGTCAAACGATTGTTACCAAATTTGGTTATCAAGTAATACTATCTTACGTCATGTGAACTGGCGTGTTTTAGTGTATCAGACACTGATATTCAAAATGGCAGCCAAATAAACATTTTAGATTGCTATGGTAGGTATATCTACGAAACTGTGTAACGAACTTAAATATGATTTTGTTTACCAAAAGCATCTTATACAATCATCAAATGCGTCTATCCAGCGCCACCTTTGTCCACCATTTTGTAAGATATTGGCATACGAATAAATCAAGTTTGTCATATCTCGGGAAACGATTAACCGATTCATACCTCTATTGGCATACAAATAATACTGTGGTAGGTCATGTAAATTGATAGGCTATGTAATATGGCCAGACATTTATTTTCAAAATAGCGGCTACATAAACATTTTAGCACATTATGCTATATCTTCGAAATAATTTAACCAACTTCAAAATAACTTTTATGTGTCATTTTGGAGTGTGACAAATATTTTGTTGTTAAATATTGGCAACATAAATGTTATAGATAAGTTTATCATATCTATTAAATCATGTGAAAAGATTCAACTAAACCTTGTACGCTTACAATATTTCTTAGTTGCGTCAGATATACCTTTACAGAGCCCAGTTTTAGGCATTTTAGTACAGTAGAGCCAACAGAGAAAATAAAACTTGTGTCAATCTAATTCCACCAAATTCTGAACACATTTATGACTACTGCGTACCATGTAAACTATATAATTTAAAAGACTCAAACACTTGTTTCAAAGTTAATGTTCCTGTAAATATTTGAGGTTGGTTAACCCCTACTACCAAAACTTTGGACTAATTGCAACCGAAGTCGAAGCTCCGAATTCTTCCTCTGTACTGACGTTGGTCGCACAACTTCTCACAGTACGAGGTGTTCTGTTTTCGAGTTCCGGGTAAGGCACTTGTTTATTTCTAGTATTGCATTAGCTTCTGGTTGCATCTATGATAAATAGTTTAGGAACCGACAACTGACTGACAGGGACTAAACCCACACTCAATTGATAGATCTGGAATTTTCAGACTCTGAATCTGACCGATAGCTACTATCCGACTAAAGTAACCGACCGACAGGCATCTTCCCGACCCAGTAGCTAAAGTCAACATAATGCTGTCCGACACAGTGGCTCATAGCAAACTGTCCGACAGAGCAAATACTGAACGACAGAATGCTGTTCAACAGACAAACAGTAGTGCGTCATGATCGCTAGCAGGAGGTCAGCCCTAAGTTACGGCAGCTAGTCAAAATCTACTGTCTGATACGGCAGTTGATAGTCAGATGTTAGACTTGACAGCTAGCTGAAACTTTGTTCTCCAAAATTGCACCTAGCCAATGACAACTTTCTAAACGGTAACACATGCTCAGGTAATTTCAAAGCACGACGGGTCAACATGCAGTTTAGCTTCCTCCCACTCAGCATGCTGGTGCAATTTGATACCATAGTTCAACATGACGATAGAAATGGAAACAACTGGTAGGCTATTTTAGTACGTCAGCGATTTTATAAAAGAGAAGGTAATTTCAGTTATCTATGGAAATATGGCTCGTGGATTTTTTGTAGTGTTCTCAACTATCGACATATTAAGCATTATATACTACACATAATGCCCCAGGAAGTAGTGTTAAACCGAAGCAAGGAGGTAGAGGGCCTCAATGCCTATCTGAAACACTTCTATGTATATGAAGCGATTGTTTATTGTTTAGGGGCTATGGAATTATGTTTTGTGCCTTACTCGCAGTTCCACGATGCATATTGTTATGGTGACACAAATTAATGTGATAAACGCTTGAATATTGGTTTCAGATTAGCTGACTGAATGGCCGATCTGGTGTAACAATATTACGTTGTCTGTCTTAGCATGACGCCGAGAAAAATATCTAAAAATAGGAAATATCGGAAAGCATTGTTTGTCCATAATATTGGTTGATGTTAAAAAAAAGTTCACATCGAACGTGTTCCTTACCTACTTCAAAAACATTCTCGTTTTATCAGCTACATACAACGCAAATTTCATCGCGCTACTTATACGGGTGCATTGAGTGACATGCGCCCATTAAAGTTGGTAACTATGGAGGGAAAGTAGTTCCATATCTTGATGTCGAATAAAAAGTGTTGGGTAACCAAGTGTGATAACTTATAAATTAATATTTGTCGCTTCCTGTTTTTTTTAATGCATAGAAATTCAAAAATTTGAAGACATATATAGAATACTTACTTTCATAATAATGCCACAATCCCACATGGCCGAAGCATGAATAAAGTGACGAGGCCCGTATGCATTTTAATTTTACATAATGCGGAAGACTATGGAACGTGCATACAAGTATATATTAAGTAGGGCTTTCAAAAGTGAATATTTAACCGTGAACAGCCTATAGACGAGATCAGCTTTGCAACACGAAAAGAAGTCACTTAAAAACAATTGTAATAAAATTCGTTTTTTTTTTTTTTTTTTTAATCTGTCTGTTACCCTCAACAATTTTCTTGTCGGTGCCGTCGAATGCATGCGGTGTAAGCAGTGTCAAACCAAGACAGTGAACCGTAAGTCCGGCTTAAGGTCGTTCGTTCGATTCGACTTGCAGCACAAAGACCGGAGAGGGGGAATTTTAAATTGATGCATGCCAGCATTCTGCGTTACTGTGATGTGCACTCTACGGCCGACTTCGCCCCATCTGAACGTGCCAAGCGCGGGGCGAATTCAAATTCATTGGCCGTTGAGACTGTGAAATTAAATATTGAAATTACGCCAGGCTTTAATAGGTCAGCCACGTAATTGAACATCATATTTGAATTTATACCCTTCCTCATCCAACCGAGAAGGAACGCGCCAGGGCAACCACGACAAAGATATAATATAATTTATTTGAATTATACAACGCTACCCAGCCTGGCCAAGAAGTTCCTGTCAATCCTCCAGATATCAGCACCTCCCTGACCTTCTGACGTCACAGCCCGCCTGCCTCAGTACAGGGTGCAAGAAAATGTCATCGCCTCCACCAGGGGAGATAAGAATTTGAGTGGCGCTCCCGCACATAAACCAGCACCTGTGTTGGAAGGCTACGCTACCCCCCGCCCCCGGAGAATCACTGACACAATGCGATTTTCAAATATAGCCCCATGGTCCAGCAGTACTGCAGTGCTGGTTCGCGTACACGGCAGTATTGACAGTAGCTCAACTTCAAGGGCGCCTGCGCCCACACGATGACTGGAATCGGCGCGGGGGCTGTTCTGTCCCCCACAATGCACACCAGCTGCGATCTCATTTCATTTCACTCCGCATCAAACCAACAGAAGTATTTCTTTCCGAACTAACAAACACCCTACTTTATCCAGCCCTAATCCAGTTAAAAGGAATTATTTTATCCTCCGCGACTGTCGCAAAGATTTTCCATGGCCTTCTCCGCTTTGTCTGGTTTGCTATGCTCTTCCATTTAGACCCATCTTCTTTCGGGGTGTGCACATGGTTACAATTGCGGCCATGGCACTATAACCCTGCTTAGCGGCGATGCATGCGCCCATTATAATAACTAAACCAGACCTAAGGCGTATAGGGCTTGCCCTGAGACGCAGCCCATTCTCTAACCAACTTAGCGACTAAAGTGCATGCGGGAGGGCACACAGAACTGTTAAGGTGCCCACGCTGGCGTAGCGGGATTTGGGGACTCGCCAGAAAAAAAAATGGCCCAGCAGAGATGTCGGAACTCGCCGGCCGCAAGGTTCGCGAGCTCACCTACAGTCTGCGGAAGACTCTCTCTCTCTCTCTCCTCTCCTCTGCAGCCCGCACAGGGTTCAGCCTCCTTCACTGCAGCAGCCCGAGGTAGGGCTCGAACCACTACCTCCAGCCGGCAGCTTGCAAAAGGCCGTCAGCACAGCTTCCTTCAGCTGACCACCCAGGGACAGCTCTCCACGTCTGGTAAATCCCACACCTGTATCCACTTACCCTTACCTCAGTCAACTTCTCTTGACTTCACGATAACAGGTCATTGCGCAATTTATATCCCCCTGGATAGAGCCCCTTTGTAACGATCACGCTGTGAATAGCGTATATTTTAATTTGGTTAATTAATTAGGAATCTTGGTAGGAATTAATTATTTTCTTTTTATTAATTTTTCCCAGGTTCGCCTTCACCTGTTGATTTAATATTTAATATCATTTCTCATCTAGCTTACAGTGTGTGATTGTTTAGACGGTTGTCTGCTAACTCTTTTTTTTTAACGTAATAAAATATTACGCATAGAACTTAAATATGTGTGCGTCGCTTGCCGTCATTTTTAATTTAGATCCTGTACCATTTCTATTATTGTTGCTTATTAATTCGGTGTTGTGTTTCCAATAAGGGCGCATTTAATTGTAACTTAGTTCACGTATTTATCTGGCCGTGCAGTGTGCTGAATCCCTCAGGAGGCAGATACTGAAATTGGACTTAATTCCCGAGATTCCAGTGCACCCACTGCTGGTAACAGGCACAAGGTTCCGTTACTTGGGTTACCACTGTGAACAGCATGTCTGCGGGAGTGATTGTAGATTTCGTCCTGCCCTGGACTGCTTGTACGCAACCCCTGCAGACAACCTTTATTTATTTTATTTGGCTATATTTCATTTATCAATGCGCGAGCTACACGGTGGTACTGGAAGCCGTCAGAGGCAACGCGAGGGGTGTGCCTTACTATAGCAAGCTTTGTCGAACCAGATAATTACCGACTCACGGTCCAATACACTGAATACTGTGAATCCGAGAGCCGCCAGATCGATTATAACGTAGTGTTACCTCCGAACCTCGAAACACTCTTAAAATATTTGTTAGGATGGTGCGAACCAATCAGATTCCGAGGAAATCCCCGTTCAGCCCACCTTAATATCAGCACCACCCACGAACACCGACACACAGAGCCCTTCCAGTCGATCTAGCCTAGTGAGACTAAAATCTGGTAGGATACTTCGGGTTCGATACCCGAGAGCAGAAGTGCTTCCCAACTTCTGCACCATCACATTGGCTTCCGGACGGACAATCAGGGTTCGAATACCTCCTGAAGCATTTCCTCCCAATCAGCCTGAACAACCCGCAGCCCCGCTCGCCAATCCAGGAGGCCACGGCGGATTAATCCTGTCAGTACAAGCCAGATCGCTCACCCCCATAATCACTCATAACTCGTAACCGATTGAGCTCACTCACCCCTAATTGGGACAGCTGGCATCCCGACTATTGATGTCCCTTGTGGTACGGAGAGTAAGGTTGCCCGGAAGGGATAGCCTGACCCGAATTATTCTGGGGTTTTGACTCCCCTCTACGGGGTTCGACTCCCCTCTACCTCAGAAGGTCAGAAAGGGCAGTCAGCACCCCAACCACTTATCCGCGAAGGGGTTCACGCGTCAAAATAATATAAAAAAATACTTATGGAAGTAAAGGTACGCCATTCAGAAATCTAACTATAGGGAATTTTCCAGAGCAATTCCCCTCCCCACAAAAAAAAACTATATCAAATGTGAGTTATTTATAAATTATAGCAAAGACAACTGACTACGTAAAGGAAAACGGAGAAAATTGCGAGGAGCGAGAAGAAATAGGGGAAAAAAAGAGAGTGAAAAAAAATGTGGGGGGCAATACCGAGTTCCATCTCATTTACAAAAGCTATTTCTTTTCATTTTTTAATAAAAAAACATTAATTATTAATTTTATCGACATTGCCTTGCCAATTGTTAAACTTTATTTTGGGTTGAAGCCTTCAGATAAATGTAGTCGATAAAGAATCATAGTATGCGTCATGTGATTACAGTTTTAAAATTTTAAAAGTGTAAAATAAACGTACTTATTTTTCAATAGTTTCAAAAAATTACAGTAGCTCAAAGTGGCAAAAACACATTAAGAAAGGGGGCGCTTTTAGTCGCCCCTCTTAAAACGTTTTTGCTTCGTTTATGAACCTAATTTTGGTGCCACCAAAATCTAAATTTCCAGCTATGTATAAAATAGAGAAAAAGTCTATAACGCAGAATATGCGTCGATAAAAAAAACATTATTACAATTCGCATTTACACTCATTCTCGCACCCTCTATTAAATACAGTGCATACTCCGCCCGCCCCCTTCATCAATTGGTACGCCTCTGGTAGCTCTTCTTAAAAATATTGTTGACTGAGCAATGTGTATTTGACGAAGCTAATCGACGAAGACTTACTTGTAAAGCGCGAGGAGTTCTGCAGCTCTTGTGTCAACGGAAGTCCTTTGGCCCCGGAGCGGCAGAAGCTACTGACGGAGAAACTTCACGTTTTGTTTGAGATATTCACAAGACCAATTTATTTTGTCTTTTGTTTATCTTTGTTTATCTATGTAATATTCACCTTTATACCTTCGTGTTATCAGCTTTTCAACAACCTACGCCTCCCTCGAAAACAGCGCTTAACGTGAAGGCTGTCAGTAACGCCCATTGTGAATCCCGCCACGATATTATGCAAACGTCTTCATGTCAATATTGCCGTCGGTAATTTTCCCTCGTACTTTAGTAGTCTTTGAAAATGAGATACGGGTTTGTTTGTATGAAAGTGGGGAACTAACGTAGAAACCTATTTTCGGAAAACCAAATGTTTTTACGCCATCTGTTGTTATCGGTATTAATTGCTTATTTGCAGAAGTAAAGTTCGGCATTTTATTCAGTAAACAGTAGGCAGGGCTGGCAACAGAAACTATTGCCCGGTTGCACCAAAATCTTCCCCGATCCGAGATCGAATGATTGTAGTTCCGAATCAGGATTCAGTTCCATCTTGGTTCCATTGTGAAAGTGTTGCACCAACGAAATTGCACAATTCTGGATCTCCGAGCCGTCGGTGTTGGTTCGGAAGTGAGAGATCGAGATTAAGTATGAGACAAATTTTTCTATTGATTGGTAATATATGACGTCATGAATGTAGGCGTAGTTTTCTGTTATTTTACCTAGAAATTGTCTATCAAGTCTCCGCAATTGCTCCTTATTTAATTTTACGGAGACAAGTTATGGATGAAACCGCAAGTGACTCGAAACTAAATATTTTTACAGAAAAGGAGACAAGAGAGAGTAATTGTTGACTTGATAGAAAACAAATTAAATGTCATTGAATGTAAAAAACGGACTCGTTTTATTACAAACAGAAAGATGAGGAATGGAAGATCTTAGAAGATGTTGTACTATGTTAAATGCACTGAACATTTTCCGTCTTAGTTGTTTTGTTTGATTGGAATAACTATGGACACACTTTTCTTTGTTATTTTTACGGTAATACCAATGTTATTGTCGAAGGTAGCGTACATAGAACTACACGTGCGACGGTTGATCTGTTTTATGTAAATTATTGTTCTACGAATTTTACTGTATAGTATTAAAGTTCGTATAATGTCATTTTTTTTCCCCCCCAAGAAAACAATTGTACTTAGTTCTATCTGTTGGCGTATTTTCAAACTACATTTGTCGGCGAAGGCTGTTCGATGGTTAGCTTGTGAAGAAAATTAGGACAGTTTATGAAATTTCCAATGGCTCTTCTAGTTTTACGTTGTGTTTGCTCGGAGGAATAAGCATGAATTGCGTTCTCTCTTTACAAAACATTACTACATCTTCAGTTAAATAAATGCATTTGACCTTAAGCCTTTGTAAAATGTCTCAATTTACATTTTACAACAGTAAACAACAACCGAATCCATTTTAAACGATTTTAATGTTACTAAGTTTATTTCTAATAAATAAATATATCAAATACAGCTTTTAAATGTACATAGCCTATATTCAACAGACTTGTATTCTTCTCTGATCTCGGATCGAGATTTTGAACCGCCAAATTCGGCAGTTCGAAATGAAGTGCATCTCTATCTCCAGTCAAGCTCTGAACTCGAACGGTGCAAAAGTTTTCTGTGTCGATCTTAGATCCGAGCTCGGATCTAGTTTCGAACCACGATGGTGCAACTGGCTATTAGTCTTCGTATACAAGTTTTAATTTAATATTTTCTTGATTCGAACAAGAGGTTTTGTCGTTGTTAATTGGAATTTTTTTTCCTACAGTCTAAAGCCGAGTCAAAGTTTCTACGGACAGAGGAGATTCTACGGTGAACACGAATGCGGTGCCTTAAAATTCTCGAAGATGGCAAATACCTTGCTGGACGATACTTCGACTCGTGCAACATCAATACTAACCGCAGGTTAAGTCCTAGCAGCCTCTCACTGGACATCGCAATACTCTTAGAGCTGGGTGCCGCGGTTGTCCAGTAGTCGGACCACTCGCCTTCCATCAAGGCGAACCGGGCTCGATCCCCGGCGTCGTCGCCCGGAATTCCGCATGTGGGAAACGTGGCGGATGTTGCCGTTAGCTGGTGTGTTTATTTCAACTATTTATTTCAGATTTTTGAAGAATATATTAGCAGAATTTACTTATGATATCGTAGGTGATAACAATATTCCTTATTATAATAGAATTATTATTTATTTAGGCACTTTGAACCATAGCCAATGTTTGGTAGAATTTTTGTTCGGTAATGGATATACTTTTATTTTGTTTACATAACATTTTACTTTCATGCAATAAAATATATGCCTCCCCTCCCATTCTATGGCATGAAATCTCAGAATTATTTAATTATACGAGTGTTCCAGGCACAGTTATATCAATGCATTCGGCAAATCTTTACTTAGCCACTTTCAACATTTTGAAAAATTCCAAAAATTATATAATTTTTGGGCTCTATTGATCTTGCTGTCTTTCCTGCAACTACGCATTGGTGTAATCTACCTTTATCGCACTACATAAAGCAGAGTTGTGCAGATTTGCTTGTAATCAGCTGTCTGGAGCTTGTGGTTGACGTTGTAATGGTATCTTTTAGACTTTATTTTACCCAGCGATTACCTGTATCTTTACATGCGTCCCCACTATGCCGTAACTCAAGACGTAAGCCGAATATAACAAGCCAATACAGAAAACCAAAAGGATTATCCTAGATAATTCTTCTTACTAATTTTGTGAGTAGATATTTTCTAGAGTGCGATGTGTTTATGCCGAGCCTGCAGGAAGAAGAAAGCGGTCCTTGGTTCGAGAACGTGTAACTGTACTCCAAATCGCTCCAACAACCGAAATACCGGCGATTGGCACGAGTACTGTAGGCCTTGGAAGGCATGGGTTATTTCCCGTGCAGTGATAATGAAGCCATCGTACCTCCAAAAGAAGCACTGCAAAACTCAGTGTTTGTCTTTGATGACATTGCCTGCGAGAATCAGACTTTTATACAGGAGTACTTTAGCATGGGACAACATGCATGCTTGGACTGTGTGTACCTTGGACAGACTTATTCGCGTATAACCAAACAGATGCTTCGCCGATAATGCCAATGTGTTGGTGCTGTTTCGCATGGGCGAGATGAACTTGTGGTATGTGTATGACGACCACGTCAATAAAGACATGACATTTGCAGAATTTAAAGATAAATCTTCACTGTGCTGGAAAGACAAGCACGGATTTTTGGTGATTGTTAAGGACTGGCCTCTATATAATGATAGGTACCGACGCGGATTCGATCCGTTCATCGTCGACAATCGAGAATGTGTTACAGTATATCGAAATTCGGACAGAGTAGCCTCAAGCTGCGGCTTGACAAAGACGAGGATGGAGGTTGTCTCGTACTAAGAAACGATGGAACTTTTGAAGCTGGTAGAATAATAATTCTAAATGTTGGCGAACCCGAACGCTCTGAAGATGCTGCTACTAAACATTTCGTCCTCGAAACTGGTAATGGCCTCATCTCGGAACTGCATAGTATGTTGGCCGAACAAACCACATACTTTCGCACTTACCTGTCTGAGTTCGGTGCGAAGATGGATCGTGTTAAAACCGAGATCATTTGCGATATGGTGGCTGTGGACGAGCACATAACAAGTGTTCAAAGGTAATTTACCAACAGATTGAATGTGGCATCTGCCCAAAATGAATTCACAGTAAAAGTGTTTAAAGATTCCATAGAGCAGACATTCGCTACCTCGATTTCCCACGTCGCCACGAAAACGGATAGTCGAAATTACAGCAGGAACATATTGGATGTCTGCAGTGAACACCTGGGTAAGATCAAAATTATTTAGACGGAGACTCACCACTAATCCTATAAAAGAGAGCAACAGTGAGAATCTTTATTCATTATGCTGTCGGACATTGCCAGCGAACTACCCTAGGTGATTCAGTCTGTTCACTCCAAGTATTTGCTCGCCAAGAGAGCCAAAATTTCATGTGACCATATAAATGAAGAAATTTTTAAGCCTATTACTGAAGTCGATGATACTGCTGAGCCTATGAAGAAGCAAAAACACGATGAGGTGCAGTCAGATCAGGATGATGGATGGGATGCGGATTTTCCACACAAGATGAAAGTACAGAAGAAAGCCCTAAAATCTAATGCTCTGGCTCGATGGTGCCTACGATCGTACACATCTCGTAATAATGATACAACGTATGGTGTATACAAGCACAATTATAAATGGTTCCTTGGTGCTGATAAAATAGAGTTTCTACCAGGCAGGAGCATCCAAGTTGGCAATTATACGACACTTGAAACACCCAGGCTATATGAACTTCTATTTCGCAAGGAGCCCTGGAGTTTTACAGAATATGACCTGCTGGAATACAAGACTCTGCTCGAACTCACACATGCACTTCACCAAGATAACAATCCCGAGACTGGTGCTTATAAGGACGAATCTCATGAAAAAATCGATATTCTCGAAGACCTCTTCAGCATCCTAGCGCTGAAGAGCAGTGAATGTATGAAGAAGATAGACGACGGCAAGAACATTTACTATGTGTATTGGGACAATCTGAACGAACTGGTCGATAGGCTGCAACTACTGCTTGCTTTGCAAAGTGTTGGAAAATACTCCCACACCAATGAGATGGCGGGCTACATACGATGAGTCGATTGAGTATCGCCAATGAACTGCATGTGGCTGCCAGGTGCAACTACCGCCATCGCAAGGTCATGATTTGTGGGATGAACAATCTGTTTAAAGCCGACCTCGTCGAGATGATACTGTATGCTCAAGTCGACAAAGGCTAAAAATACATGTTGACAGTCATCGATGCCTATTGCAAATTCGCCTGGGCCAGGCCGGTCAAGTAGAAGAATGCATGTGATGTCACTAAGGCCATGGTGGATATGTTAAGTGAAGGTCGCATACCGACCAATTTGCAAACCGACCAGGGCAAGGAATTCTATAATGGAAAGTTCAAGACCCTGATGAAGAAACATAACATAAATCATTATTCTACATACAATAATCTCAAAGCTTCAATTGTCGAGAGGCTTAACAGGATTCTGAAGGGCAAGACATGGAAGCATTTCGCAGCAAATGGTAGCTACAAGAGGCTTGAGCTACAACCACTCGCATGAAGTCCGAAGATGTCGAGGACGACTCCCTGGTTCGGACTGTGTATGCTATTCAGATGAGGAAGGACCCACACAAGCCTAAAGCCAAGATCGGTAACCTGGTACGCATCTCCAAACAGAAAGGTGTCTTCGAGAAAGGGTTCACAGCGAATTAGAGCCCCGAACAGTTTCGTGTGCGACGTATACGTAACTATGCTCTGAGGACTTACTATCTCGAAGATCTGAACAACTTACCCATCCATGGTGGTTTTTACACCGAGGATATCCAGCTGAAGAAGTTTCCATACGTGTATTTGGTGTAAAAGATGCTGAAACGGAGTAATAGATGGGCATACTTAAAGTAGTGGAGTTTCCCTGCCCACTACAATTCCTGGGTCGCCGAGGCAGACATCGAGTGGTGAACACTGAAGATTAATAAAAATAATTGTTTTTTGCTGATTATGTATATTTTATTATGTGTACAATAAATTTGGTGTAAAAAAGTTTGCTGTGTTATATTTTTTTATGTATACCTTTCATGATGTTGACTACAGTGTGATGGTTAGGTTAAGTGGTTGTCGAGTAATGATGGGAAATTTGCCCCTACATGTAAATAAAATACTTAAGCCTGGGATAGTCAAAAAATATTTTATATTAATAAAAATGCAAAACTTAAAATAAATGCATAAATTTTAATGAAAAAATATCTATGACTAGATATTTTTCCTTTTTTTTAAAATCAATTTATTAATTTTTTAAAATAAACTTTTGCTCTTAAATCCAAAATGAGGGCCACCCTCGGCTCCTTCATCCACAAGGACTACCGCAGGCTGGCTGCCAACAGTGGCGACGCTAAGGGCCCAGGTTCCGACGATGGGTACGAGATGGATCCCAGAAGCCATAACAACTTCCACTGTGCTGACAGGTTCCACCAACCCGGGTCAAGAAACACAACTCAGCCCAATAGTAGTACAGGAGAAGAAAATTCAGGAATATTGCAAACTTTCGTGGCGAACGTCGTGATTGTTTTCTTGGCTGCCCGGAAGGACCCTCTGGTAGGCTTCTTCCGTTATCTCAACACTATCTGCTGGAACATAAACGCAATCCCTGCAATCATGATGACGCGACACAGGCCCTGCAAGCCAATATAACCAGTAAAAAATTGATGTGCTATTTTAGTTCATACTCTCAAAAAGAGTCTTATATTTTTATCACTGCACATCTTGTCTTGAAGTGTTTTTGTCATTTTGATTTCACTTTGTGTCGATGATCTGTTTCGTTGACTTCTTGCTGTGCACCGTAATACATTTTTTTTTTAAATGATGTGGCTTGTTCGGAAAGTGTAATACTTTTTACTCCACGAATAGATGAAAATGTTACTTAGTTAACAATACCGATTTATTTGTTTTGTGACATTAATATATGTGCAATGTTTTTTTTTTACTGATATTTGTTCCTTCATCCTGTCCTCAAAGCATCCTGCATGGAAACTTGGGTAGGACCATTCGCAACTTGAAATGCTTTGACCGAGGAAAAAGCAGGGGCTGGAATATTCTGTACCAAATGAATGCAGTCAAAGATAACGTGATATGCTTCTATTGGATGTAAATCAGACCATGTGTAAACTTTTGGCTATCTATGAGTGGAAAGAATGACTTAAGTGATCACTTCCCGTATTGAAGTATTTTCATATCCCAGTAGATAAGCATAGCCGATTGATGCACATAGGGGAGGGGGATGAAGCGCGAGGCGCACGGCCGCCAGCTTGAATTTCTCATTTTCCCCTCAAAATCGACCATTTTCGCTTCGAAATCAGCCTATTTCCCTTAAAATTTCCCTTTTATCACTAAAATTGCCATGTTTTTCCTTAAAAATTTCACATTTTCCCCTCAAAACAAAGCCATGCACTAGAACATGCAGTAGCAATCTCCGAAATCCAATTTTCGAGCAATTTTTAAGAGATGTTGGGCTTCCTTAATACTTGTAGGCTATCATTCCATCTTATATTTCTATGTTCTATCATACTGTGTTTTCTCTCTCTTTCTCTATTGTCTCTTTCTATCTTTCTTCTCTGTCTTTCTCATTTAATCTCGTTCTCTCTTTCCTTTCCCTCTTATCTCTCTCTAATTTCATCTCTTTCTCTCTTTCTATCTTCTCTCTCTCATTCCATCTCTTCCCTTTCTTCTTTGTCTCTCTCTAATTTCATTTCTTTCTCTCTTTCTCTTTTTCTCTCTTCTGCCTCTCTCTCTCATTCCATCTCTTTCCTTTCTTTATTGTCACTCTCATTACATCTCTTTCCTTTCTTTATTGTCTCTCGTTCCATCTCTTTCTCTATTTTTTTCTCTCTTGTAGCCTTCTACGCCCACCATATACGCAGTTCCTTCATCGCCTGCTAGAATGCATGAATCACCAGTGTGTGTATTTTATTTACAGATTTAAAGATTAATTTTCCATACACGAGAAGGTATATAAAAATATATTTTTAATAATTTCTGGGCAGGGATTAATTTTAATACTTTAAAATTAAATTCAATCGGTATTTTTTTTTAAATTTATTTTACTCAATTTGTTTCTACTGTTGAATAAAAAAAATAAAATTTAACTTAAAATTACGTCATTTAGCCTTGTAACCACGCACGCATATATGCACCGACAGGTGCGTGAGTCAGACGCACCTATTATGACAAGCGAAGAGTGTAGCGACAGCTGTGGATATACCGTGCGGGGAAAGGAAGGGGTCGAGTGTTGACGACCTCCGAGACAAGTGCACGCGAACCAGCCGTGATTGTTGGCGACACTATGCAGCCTTGTCAAATCAATCAAACATATAAAAATCGATGAATTTATAAATAAGTAGAATTATTTCATTTGTATTTATTTAGTTATCATTAGAAAAACTCCAAACTTTTTTTTAAAATACAGTAAAATAACGAAAAAATATTTTTAATGTAAAATCATGTTTAAAAATTTTTAATTATATAAATTTCACACTTTGCCATGACAACTGCCAAACATAAAATAAAAGAGAAAACTCCTTGGAGGAACATGAATCGAACCTACGACATCTCGTATGAGTCGGGCTCTTTGACCACTGGACCACCATGCTCAGTTCAAAAAAGTGCTTAAATGTTGTATTACAGCCTTTTGTGACTTTCTAAATCTCATGTACCTATGCCCTCGTAAACATTTTTATATTCATTGTAAATAATGTACTAGCAAACCTTATTTTCGCTAGTCGAGCTGTAAACATGTTAATAAGCAGGTGAATGGAATTTGTGAACTATTTGACCAGGCTCGTGAAATTCCGTTTACAAGAATCATTTCTAGTACCTGATATACATGTTTGTGTGTACTTACATGTGTATGTAAAAGCAATATTTAACCAAACGGATTTGATTATATATTTTCATTTTAGTCTTTTTTAACAAGATCTATTATAACAGGATGGTTGAAAACAGGATTAAAACGAAAAAAAAAAAAGTTACATTTAAAATGTTTTAAAATTTATTAAAATATATTACTTCAAAAATTTGTCAAAAAATAACTCATATACTTATATACCTGTTGATGTTGATGTTTGTTGCACCATGCATTTGTTTCTGGCAACCATATTACTTTTTATAGCCATAGAAGTTATTTCCAATTAAATAATCGGTATTTATTATTAGATTTTTTAATTTATTTAATTTTAATTGCTTTTAAGTTGTACTGAAATTTTACTTAGAGTACAGTGCAATAATGCAAAATGTTCTCTCAACTTCATTTCAGGTCACCTCTCTTGTAGTCTAATTATCACACTAAGTCGGTATCTGTAAATTATTCATGTTCTCGAAGGTAAGAAAGAAATCAAAGTTTATTAATACAACATTTAAGCACGTGTTTTGGTGTGATCTTGGTGCTCTAGTGGTTAAAGTAACCAGCCACTGTTCAAGGGGTCACCAGCTGTTATGGTAAAGTGAAAAATTTACGACGTTTAAAATTCTTAAAGTGACTTAATATAAAAAAGTATTTTTTCGATATATTTTACTGTATTTTTTAACGCTTTCGGAATAATTAAAATTATAAAAAAATTACAATAGTTTAAATAAAATAATTATACTTATTTATAAATGCTTCTATATATATATATATATATATATATATATATATATATATATATATATATATATAATTTATTTATTTGACAATGCTGCATATTGGCGCGAGCGATCACGGCTAGTTCGCGTGCCCTTGTCTCGGAGGTCGTCAACACTCGACCCCTTCCTTTCCCCGCATGGTACCCACAGATGTCGCTACGCTCTTCGCTTGTCATAAAAGGTGCGTCTGACTCACGTGTCTGTCGGTGCATGTGTGCGCGCATGGTTACAAGGCTAGACGACTTATTTTTATTTATTTTTCGTACAAACAGTAAAAACAAATTTAATATAGCAAATATTAGAAAAAAATATTCATTAAATTGGCTTTTAAAGTATTAAAATTCGGAAATTTATAGAAAGTTCTGCCTGGAATTTACTTTAAAATATTTATTTTATACCTTCTCGTGTATAGCAAATTCATCTTTAAATCCATAAATAAATATACACAGTGTTGATTCGAGCACTCTAGCAGACGATGAAGGAACTGCGTAGATGGCGGGCGAAGAAGGCGATAAGAGAGAAAGGAAAGACAAATACGTGGGATGGGAGACAAGAGAGAAAGGAAAGAGAGAATCAGATGAAATGAGAGAGAGAAAAGAGAGAAGAGAGAAAGAGAGAGAGAGAAACAAGAGAGTAAAGAAAGAAATATCGAGAGAACATGGTATGATAGAGCATGAAAACACAAGACGGAATGATAGGCCACAAGTATTAAGGAAGCCCTACAAATCTTCAAAATTGGATTTCTGAGATTGCTACTGGATGTTCTAGCACTGGTTTTTTGAGAGAAAAAAAGGGGAATTTTTAGGGAAGGAAATGAAATTTTAAGGGGAAAAGCCGATTTAAAGGAGAAAATGGTTAATTTTTAGGGAAAACGGGACATTTTGAGGGGAAAGGGGAAATTCAAGATGGCGGCTGGCACCTCACGACTCATTCCACTTCAATATGTGCCTCAATCGACTATATATATATCTACTTATTCCTAACGATCTTTGAGCCCCCTCCATTAAATTAAACAAAACTCAGTAGTCTCATATTGTCTAGTAAGGTTACTTTACTATTATAGCTTAACGATATCAAATTATTGCTTTCCCTATGGTGGTATTTCAATTTTTAAGGTGATACGTAACAGCACTGTTACTACCAATGTTAATGAAACCTGGTTAGCTTATAGAATTAAATGTAAGATTAAAATTTACTTTTAGTAGCTTTTCATTTATCATACTTTCTACAAAAAAGTAGGCTACGATCCATAAAATAAATATTTTTATACGAATCCCGATTTATTCATTTAACTACCACCTAAGTGATGTAAGTAATAAATTAACTATAAAAAGTTTAAATATAAAGGCGCAAACAATATGTTATAAAAGTTGTTTGATACATATTTCATGGTGATACGAGAACCATTACAACCAAAGTTGACATGATGACAGTGACTGATAGCGTTACTTTAATTGATTTATGATTTATATCTTACATCATTTTGGAATTTAGTGCCATGGAATGATCGAGCCTATAAATAATATGGCAGAAACTATTTAAACAATACCCATCAAATTTCGTGTACAAGAATAAATGTGGAAAGACTTTCTCCAAATGGCGGTCTCACATAACCTGTAGGGGAATATACCTTTAGAACCATTAGTCCAATGTATATTAAACTCGGTAAATTTGCAACACTGTGCGAGTGTATTAAATTCAATAATTTCATCCATCATTTTAGGAGGCAGAAAAACTTTAAAAAATCGAGTGTATCAGTGTAGAAGTATTGAGTCGATCCTTGCCAAGTTTAGAATACAAGAAGTTTCATGCAAGACTTCTAATTTCTGCGGAATTTTAAGAGGAAACACAATTATTTTCAAAATGGCTTCATTATAAAAATTAAAGATCACGTGCCCTATCGTAGCATAAACGACACAGATATTAACCAACCGAAAGTATCTCACGATAACAGTAAAAATACTTAAATAGTAACCTTTCTAATCTGACATTATGGGAGAAGGTATAACCAGAAGCATCATAACCATGAAATATGGTTCAGAAACTATACAGACAAGACACGCGCGTTTGGTCTATAAGTAGACGTGTTACTGTATAGTAGCTAAACAACTATACCATTTTTAAACGACACTCTGATTTCTAAAATGGTGATCTTGGATATTTAGCTTGGTGTGTTATATCACTGAAACAATTTAATGGGAACGAAACTTTCAAAACTAGTAAAAATTACTTTATAAGTGGTAACACGGAACATTCGTATGTCCATCAACATTGGTTACAAGAAAACAAAAAAAAATAATAATCTGTTTCCTACCCGGTTAATGGGAGTGTCATTAACAGAAACCATTTTATACCTTAACTGTTAATTTCTGACAATGTAAAACATATGGTGAAAATTTATTTTTTTATATTTTTTAAGACACGTAAAGTCCATGAACTTAAACACTTTTAAAAATTCAACGATGATTAATTTGATAAATGAAATAATTAGTATTTAAAAAGGAAGTTATTATTTGTGTGTAGGCCTACTGCTGATTTAAAACTATTACAGCTCATTATTTGTTATTAACTTTACTACTTCGCCTCCAACTGAAACAAGAATCGTACTTGCATTATATTAAAACATAATTACTTCTTCTATCCTTTATCAAAACGTTCATTTTACATCGACAACAGTAGCATGAATTTTCCACACTTTGACAACTACCTACACTCGTTTCCAATTTTCTTTGCAGGAACATCTTTGTTTTTGTGGTTTTTGTACAGTTTCCCTTTGAAACGATATTTTTTTTTATTTCGTTGATTAGATACTTTCATTTCATTATATATTTCCTTTTTTAGTCCTCGCATTGGCGGCTTCATTCATATTAACAATTTTCATCTGCTAATACAATATGACTATATAAAACAAAATAGTAATTACACATAGTTAATTATTATTTTTATACGCAGGTTTGACATGGCGGAATCTGTAATGATATTATGGTTTCTGCTTTTCACTATTTCTATTACATATTGTGTCAAAATTTCGTTAAGTCCCGGGCTAGTCCTATTAATACTAGACGCAAAACTGCAACTTTGATACGTGGTCAAGAATATGCTTAACATACATCCTGTTAACACCCCCACATACACATACCTATACTGAACTCGTACCGTACATGTATTTATGTCAATACAGTTAAAAACTGTACTTACGTCTTTTTAAAATTTCATGTGTATGTGGCAGCAGAGTCCCGACTGAAGTAGGTATATATTTACACCTACTTATTCTAAGTTTTTTTTACTCTGCATCAAAGTAAATTCATCCTAAAAATTAGTCAAATGACATGTGCACTGTACTACTAATTTTACATACAATGGTGCAAAATACAATTACTATGTAGCCGAAAATAATATGGAATATTCGTGCATTTTTTCTGAACGGCAGTTACATTTACACAAACATCGCAATTATAATTTCACCACAGAATATGTTTATTTTCTCACTTACACATTAGTAAAATCACAGATTCACTGTACTTGAAAATACGCAATTTCTGTACTTAATCACTGTTTTACGAAGCAATTAAACCATCGGTGCCATCTTTTTTATCACTCCGTCGTGTTAATTCACATACTAAATATGTGTGATTTTAAAATTTCCACATTATTGTACTCCTTTCTGTAACTTGGTAGCTCAGTATCCAGTTCACAAATAGTTAAGACTCTATCTTAGTTAAATTTTACTCCTAATTTAACGTGTGCCAAACCAATACAATGATTCACTAACTTTCATAAATAAATTTAAAAGGAAGGGCTTAAATCTCTTAGAAAACTTGGCTACACTCGTAATCCAAAATAATGGGGCAGTATAGCTTCTATAGAGGTTTATAATCTTATAACTTTAAATTGTATATAAGATATTGTCATGTTGTTACCATATATCTATTCCACTACGATTACCCTTTTTAAAAACACATAATTAATTTTAAAAAGTCTTTCGCCCTGAAAATTGAATACATGGCAAAGTAGTGTATTGTAACTAGAATATTGGTTACATTTTCATACGCACATAAATTAATGGCTTTTAGGTTACCACAGAATTTTAACGAAACTGGAAGCAGCGACGAATACTGTGACAGGAATATCACACAAGTTAAAAATTGTTCCTGCCCTTTAATATTACGCTCAAAATACAGACTACAATGATATACTTTATTAAATTTGTATACTACCTCTCGCTAATTGACGTTTACCATTTAATTGACACCGAGTGAAGAGCCACCTTAAAAGGCTCGCCACAAATTACTTCTCGTGTCGTTACACAAATACAATTAGAATCTGGATAAAACTATTAAAAACCATATCCGGTTAAGCTGCAATTCCAGTGAATCCATCAAGGTGTTCAACCCTAAAATATTTATTGCATCGCGAAAGAAAACCAGCAATGTGTGTATCGAGGCCAACTGCTAACCATTCACTTGAGACTTAAGTAGGGCAAACAAATGGGACAGAGGCCGAAATTAATCTTGAATTATTACACAGTATCACTCTAAATAGTCATAGTCAAAGTATTTATTGTAATATGAAAAAAAAAAATTTTGAAAAGGAGAAAACAACCGCTTGTCCCCTATTATTAGCAACACTTTAGCACGAAAAATTTAAAGCTCATCAAATTTTAATGCCCTGAAAAATATTCAACACAATCTTAAACTCCGCAATGACTCACTGTTTGCAGCGATGTATCAACGAGACGAAAGCGTTTTTGTAGCTGTCACATGAATAAGGCCCAACAGACAGTTGACCCATGAAGGTACCATCCTCACGAAACTTAGTGTCCACGAAAATTTGTCAGAATCCTGACCACCACTGATTCGAAGCACACTGTGTCGCTGCTGCCAGTAGAATAGGAAGATGCAAGATCGTGCAAAGACTTAAATAACATTGAATTACATTTAAAAAAACTGTGACACGAAAGTCAGGGGCAATAGAAGTAAGGGTATGGAGAGGAAAATGAGACGGGATACCGGTATCCACCGAGGTCGGTGAAGAAGGCGCTGCAGTAGATGTCGTTGAAGAATGCTATGACGATGGTGGCACTCCAGTATTTCAACCTCCTTCCATAAAAAACAGACACCCAGGCAACTTTGGCTCATCTTGTCCAAACATGACAAAAGCCACAGAAGAAGAAGGTACAGAAACTTGAAGAACGAAGACTGAAAAAGGAAGTATGCAGGAAATAATCCCAATGAATTTTTGAACTCTTTAAAATTATGGAACATGAACACACAAAAACTCTCAGTTGACAAAAATTGATCACCGAAAAAGTCTTCCTTTCCTGAAGACTTCTTCAGCAATCAATCCAGAGTCCTCAGGGACATCAGTGGGCTGATAGGTATACAGAGACCGAGTGCCAAGAGTCAAGTTTCTTCTCGAGTGTCTGCAGGGGTGGCGGATGGCGGCATTCAAGGCTGCAGGCTCGCACTCCTTGTTTATGGTAGACGAATTTCTGCTCTTGATGCCACACAGAACCTCGGCTCGGGGGAAGACAGGAAAAAACAAAACATAAGGGAATAAGAAAAGGGTATAATTCAAAACACAAAAACACAAATGGCAGGAACAAAGGGCTATGGAAACAAATGCAGTTTCTAAAAATCCAAACAATATAGTTAAACATGCATGCAGCAAACCTTCTGAACATATATTTTTTTTAGGTTAAATATGTCGTATTTTCTACAATATCTGCCAGATGAAGGTGAAATTAAACTGGCTGTATTTGCTGCAAGAAATTCGTGAATTCGGAAGTGACCCACAAACTTGGAAGAAATTCACTCGACATGTCTGCACTCAGGTCTGCAAGACTAAATATTCTACATAAGACCAGATCACCTACCCTGGAACCTGCGGGTGACATGGTATCCTCTAATTTCTGGTTGACTGGAATCTTAGCAGGTGGTCCCTGTCAGTATCGCCAAGTAGGGAGCAGGAAAGGAGAATATTCCAGGTGTTTAGGAAAGGAAGAGAAGGGGGCACACCAGTAGACTCATCATGCACGGCACTAATGAAACCTACATAAATGAGACCCAGATTCTGGTCCCATAATGAATTATAGCTGTTATAGAATATGGTCATAAAGCATTAAGGTTTTTGTTGAACCTCTCCACTTTGTTATCCTTTGAATAATATGGACTTGTAATGAAATGCTATATCGCCCTGTGGTAACACATGTTGGCAGACTTAAAATACATGATATTATCTGCAAGGATCTCTATGGGGGCACTAAAAACCTTCCAGACCTGTTTGGTCAAGACCCTAACAATAGTGGCCGCCTTCATGTTCCTCAGGCGCAACAGTATAACAAACTTCGATAAGATGTTTAATAAAATCAAGACACAATTATTTCCCTTTTTTGACCATATCAAAGGACTGAAAATGTCCAAATGGATGGTACCCCAAGAGGCATCGTGAAGTTTAATGACAGCTTGCCCCAAGTTTCCTGATGAGCCAGTTTGCACTTCTGGCAGGCATCACAAGAGCGCACATATTCAGACACATCACTCTTAAGCGATGGCCAGGCAAAGTTGGTAGAAATCTTATGAAATGTTTTGCTCACTCCAAGATGTCCTCCAAACACAGAATCGTGAAAATAAAAGAGCAAAATGGACCACAAAGACTCCAGGACTAAAATATTCTGCGAAAGTCCAGCATTGCTGGTATAATACAGTGTACCCTTCTCGACTTTAGGGAAGTACAATACCCTTAGTTAAGTCCTGCATAACTTAGGTACAATAGGCAGCATCACCTTGTGCCTGTCACAGTCTCACAAAATATTCGGGACAATCCTGTATAAGGTTCATCTATTTCAAGGGGACTACTGGCTCCTTCGATTCTAAATCGTCTGTATGGTAAATGCGCGAAAACTCATCGGCCACTTGGTTGTCTGTATACCGGATGTGTTGTAACTTGAAAAGAAAGCGCAATAATCGCAAGACCTTCGGACCCAGTTTACCGAGCTGCTCAGGACGATTTAAAACTAAGATCAAAGCCTGGTTGCGGGTGAACATGTCGCTCTCCCCATGTTCGATACACACCAAGGTTACCTTCCCATATACCGAGGTTGCGCTCTGTCTCAGTTAAGGTGCGACTGGCTAAAGATCCAGGAGCTAGCCCCCATTTCATCTCTAACCAGTTGTTCCGCCTCCTTACTCAGACCTGGCCAATAAAACATTTCCCGAATACGAGAGACAGTCTTATCTTGCCCTAAGTGTCCTCCAAAATAACTATCATGATAGTATTGAAAAATTGGTCCATGTAACATCTGAGGAACAAAAAATGAAAATTTAGAAGTTTTAGGGTCCAAAATTCTTAACAGCACCTTCCTGATCTCATAAGAACCTCCTTGTCCCGCATTAATAAATGACTTTGTCATTAAACTTTCAGGGTCAACTCCCTGGTGGTGTTGCAAATTTTAATAGGCTTGGGGAAAGTTTTGAAGAACTCCAAACAGCTATTTTCCGACTACAGATGATATTAATTTTGAATTTATGAATTCCACTTCATCAGTTTCCATTTTCTGATCTACCTGTTCCCTGGCTTTTGCTTGCACTTCCACAGAACAAAAACTGGATGGAGCAATATCCTCCTGAATGGTGTTTACAAATTGTGGGAAGTCTACCTGGAATTCCTCAGAATCGTACATATGGGAGAGCGCATCAGCAACCCCATTATATAACCCCTTTATATGTTTGATGGAAAACTTGAAACACATAAGCCAGACAAGCCATCTAGCTAATCTCCCTCCAGGATTATTTGTGTTCAAAATCCAACTTAGGGCCTGATTGTCAATATGCAACACAAACTCTGCACTTTCAAGGTAGTCGCGAAATTTATCCATCCCATAGATGGCTGCTGACACATTTTCATAGGCTGAGTATTTTTTCTCAGAAGGAGACAATAGTCGACCAGCGTACGTTACAGGCACCAAACTACCCTCTTGCTCTTGGCATAACACCGCCCCTAATGCTAGAGTACTGGCATCCACTTGAAGGGTGAAGGAATTATCAAAATTCAGCAAATGCAAAACTGGTGGTATGGCGATTATCTCCTTGAAGAGCTGAAAGGCATGATTCTGAGACTCTCCCCAGATATAATCTACCCCCTTTCGTTTTCAAGCATTCAAAGGTTCGGCCAAACAAGCAAAGTCGGGAATAAATTTGAACTAAAACCCAACTAACCCCAGAAATATGCCCCCCCCCCCCGGTAGGTTTTTGGGCAAGGAGAAATTCACAACTGGTCTGATATTCTCCAAATTCATGAGCAATTTTCCTTCAGAAATAATAAACCCTAAATACCTCACATATGTATTAGCACGAGTCACTTTCTTAGGGTTCACAGTCAATTCTGCATTCCTCAAGGCAGACAAAACAATTCTTACATGGTCAAGATGCTCCTCAAAGGACTTGCTGTAAACACATACATCATCAGTATAAGTGAAAATAAAGCTATATTGATATTTCGCTAACACATTTACAATACCCTAGACATAGCCTGAGGGCCACAATTTATCCCCATGGGTAACCTTTTGCATTGGTATTGGCCCAAGGTGTTACAAATGCCAATATACCACGGGAATCTGGATGCAACTCAAATTGAAGAAATGCCGAATTCAGATCAAAAATAGAGAAATATCTAGCATTACCCACATGTTACAACTAATAACTCTATATTCGCCTGGTGTTTTGTTGGGAATAAAAATGCAAGACTTGAATAATTACTACTAGATCTCTCAACAATGCCGTATTCTTGTAATTTGTCAATAATTTCTCTAAAAACATTAAGCTTTGGGGGAGCAACTCGATAAGGTACAGAAGAGACAAGTTCACAATCCTTGAGACTTAGTACCAAAGGATGATGGAAATAATGGCCGAATTTTGAGGTAACCATATCAGAGAATTCCTGTCTTAACAGTGATAACTAGTTTTCCTGATCACTTCCTACACTCAAATCTTGTACCACATGCACCATAATATTATATAATTCAAAAGGTTGAGCTTGAATCCCAATAGGCTGAGATTGGCAAAAAGCGAAAATCAACTGCTTCTTACTCGAATCCAAAGTAGTCTGAGTCTTTCCAGGAAAATCAACACCTAATAGTAAGTCATGACTAAGTCCGGGCAGGATCCGAAACTGAAATTTCCACGTAATCTGATCTATCATAACCTTAAAGATAGCAGTATCCTTAGAATTTTTAATTCCACCATTCGCGAGAGAAAACCCTAGCTCTTCCGCAGGGCCTAATCTGAATGAGCCCTTTTGGCATACGGGCAAGCAAATAATCGGAAAAATCTTGATTAATTAAAGAACAAGCTGTGCCAGTATCCAACAAGGCTGATACTACTATCTGATCTGAAATTACCACAGGAATGTAAAGTAACCCATGCTTCCTCTCATACCCTAACACATTCACTGGAGATTCTCCCACGATCTTATTTTTAAAAGGGTTCATAGGACACCCAGACTTTATGTGTCCCTTTTGTTTACAAAGAAAACAAGTCACTCTTCCAACCAATTCCCTTTTCTGACACCATCCTGAACATCTTGGATTTGATTATTAGTCTTAAAAAATTATTTGGAGTTTCGGAGTGCCAAGACCGAGGTTTTTTACAAGATCGGGACTGCTCACCAGCAGCAATATTAAAAAGAAACTTTCTATGGAAACAATCCTTTGCAAGATGATTAGTTTTCCCACAGATTACCCAGTACTTTGTAAATATTAACTTGCCCTATTCAGAGGTTTATCCTCCCCTTCTCCCCAATCAAGATGACTACCTATACTTCTCTTTCCTTCCTCTGAAAAATCGCTCAAGGTTCTCTCTACTTCCACAACTAACTCCAGCAGTTTCTTCAATGTATCCGGTTTGGTAGTAAAGAAAAAATATATTTTATTCCGAGGATAGAGGTTGTTAAAAAACTTATTTAAACTCTTTCATAGACTGTTCTTGCAATTTCTTTCGTTCTAGCAATCGCAAAAGATATTTGGCTACAGCAATTTCACTAGAGACTTCTTTAATACAAGCCCTTACTAAAGTGTCATATTCCCAATGTTTATTCCGGGCCTGAATAAATATGGCCTGCAACTCATATGGCACTCTAAAGGTGGCTACTGCAAAAATGGAATGTTTCTCACAAAATTTTAGAGAAAGTACTAAATTTAACTGTATAATTAACTCTACCAATTGCTGTGGTCTCTCCTGGTGGGATCAGATCACACACTTATAAGGGGGATGGTAGTAGCTAGATGAAAGAGTACTCGATTATAAAACACTACTTTTATTTTGATCACAATATCCGTTACAGCAAAAATACAATATTCCCCTGATTACATCAGTAAACCAATATTAACACTACAATTCTCAGTGAAGCAAGTGCTGCTTTAATATCTGTCAAAGTGCTTTAACTCGGTAGGAGTCTTTATGGAAGCCAATGTCTATCCCTGTGTCACAGCGACCTATTGCATCCTAACTGGAGGGAATATTTACCCTGAATATTCATGTCATCGCCAACCGGAAGACCTCCTCGATGCCAGCTGCGGGCGGGCATTTATCAGGGACCATGGGCCTAGTGGTCTTCTCTCGCAGGGTGTCGCTTGGGCAGCTGGATCAAAGATGGCCACGAGCCGCTATTGTCTCCATATTATATAGAGACGACCCCGGCCTCATTACTCTTCCCCGGGGAGAATGTTTTCCAAACAGCTGGGCTGGCCTGTCGAGGTCGTGCCGCCCTGCATGCTAACCTGGCTTCTGCCAGCCTTAGCTAGTGGTGATCACACCATGGCCCCCTGTCCCCACAAGACTGATGCATCCTCGCATGAGAGAACAGGGGCCGGCCGATGTAGGGGAAGGTAATGAGTGAGGACAGGCCGCTGAAGTAGTGTGGTGGCATCGCAGCTAAGGGGTAGTCCGGGTTGCCTCATGAGAGTTGTGTAATGTTGCTGGAAGGGGTCTCTCTTGTTCGCGGGTGCTTTCAGTGTATCACAGTTTAGTGTCTTTTCGCGCACTTATGTCAAGTCTCCCTAGGGTGATGGCAGTCGCCTTAGACTAGGGACAGAGTTACAATTTGGCTTTTATAAAAATACGTCATTTCGTCTGAGTTTCGTATTTGAGAGCACATTTTGAAAGTAAACTTGCAATTATATACCAATTTTTTCAATATATATTTAAGTTCATATTGATATATTGGAGAATTTATATATATATATTACTAATTAGTTATTACGTTACTATCTTTACAAGTTATTATACATTGCCAGATTGCTGGTACTCGTGATTTGTTGTCATTACTTATTTATTCGATTGTGCATGTTCATTAATACATAATATATGATAAAACAGAAACAATTATACTGGTACTTATTATGTTTGACTCACAATTTACAAGCTAATTACTATTGGTGTGTCGGCACGAAAATGTTTGTTTTTATATGACCGCTATGTCTTCGTGTTGAAAGGAGATGCATGATGGAAGTGCAGTCGGCTCCATTAACTAAGTTTATGAAATCCCGTAGCTACAAGTAATATTTATAATAATGTAATTCACCGGCGCCGACTGCGAAGGTAGGAAAAGGTAGGCATTCTTACGCACTACATATCGAATTACAACCCGCCATAGCGCCATAAGGAATATTACTAATATATCTAAAAAATACTAGTTGAAAGGGGTTCTAAGACAATTATACGAAAATTGTGAATTAATATTAAATGGATTTGATCTATTATAACAGTAATTTAAATTTATAAAAACAATAATACGCCAGTCTTATGTTGGTGTATAAACATTTTACAGGTATTGTGAAGTTGATGTAACTCTCTTTTTATATACTTTTGGAGTAAATACCGTTGCTGGCAGTGGTTAACGTAGCGATTTGTAAAATAAGTAATTACAAATATGTACATGGGGCCCTAAAAATAAAAAAATTCACTTTAACCTATATGGCGAAATCGCCGCCTAGGATAACCCGTCTAAGCTGCACTCTAGTACTGAATTTGGAAGTAAAGGTGCGCAACCTTATACTGTGGTGCTCTCTGCCGGAGAGCGGTTTCTCTTATTTGGTCAAGCACGCCTGTCAACTAAGCAGTAAAGCTGCTGCATAAAAGAATGTGCTGTGCGTTCTGTAAAACAATGTTGCAGGCGTGACAACTCTGCATTATAATAGCACATGCACGTGGCTTGACGTGCCTTATGGAATTCGTTTTACACAAATTACTTATTCTGCATACCATTGTTACACTATATATACGTGACTCGAGAATATAATTAATAATTGTCACTGAATTAAGACATTGTGTGATCAAATTTACTGTTAGGTAATTCTCTATAGACACTGTTCTGTGCATAACACCTTGGATACGGTACCTTACTGTACTGCCTTTTCAAGGAGGATGGAAATTTAAACTAATTTATAGTATAACAGTGTTAATGCTTCGATCAAGGCGACAGTTGTCGACAAACTGACATAATTAAAGTGTTCTTGTGACATTACAGAAAAGACTGCCCTGTTAAACACATTAGCCTGGCCTGATTTATATTCTACGATTGGCACAGGTTAGCATGAAATATTTTACATTCCTTTTTTAGTGACTCGTAAACTGAGTAAAATGAAATACCATCCTTAGGGGATAGCTGGGTGGCTTCGAAGTGACTGCTTCTAAGCCAGTGAATAGGCAATATAATATGAACAGCTGCTACCACAGGACTTTTTACGTCACACACATGTGTGGCTTCTACTAAAGTTACCTGGCCTAATGTTACCTCGCATCCACATTGTAACATTATTTCAATTTATAAAATATCTGTTCTTGAAATTGTTTGGCTGAGTGACTTATTCAAGTACCTTAGTGCCAACTTGCTCTGGGGATTAGTTATCACATAATGATTGGCATGTGCCTCTACCCCTAAGACGGTTTGTCCGGCCGTAACCTGCAACGCCACCTCAGTGGGGCTGCACACACTACTAACGGGTCGAGCGTGCGCCCGGTCGTCGGAGCGACCAGGTGCACAGCAAGAGCAGGGCACGCTGGCACAATGGAGCCGGTGGTTGCCGTGGGAACCAGATACGCCGCGGAAGGAGACGGCAAAGGCGGATTATTCTGAACTGGAGAGTTAAGGTCTAATTATAGACTTTATTCTGTTGCTATGATTAAAATGTTTATGGTTTGTTTTGTGTGTATTGTTTTATTTGTTATATTTGCAAAGTAATGTGTTATTATTTATTTTCATCTTCCGCAGAGTGTTTTGTCCATCTCATTTTGTCAGTGTTTATGTAGCAGGGATATTTGTGTTATTTTAATATGTTTATTTACTTATTCACTTATCGCAAGGGTCAATAATGTAAGCCATGTCATAAAGTAGTCCCGTTTCGGCGTGAGGGCAATGAGGGCAAGCCGCGGCGAGCCCCCGGGTCGGGCGGGATAGACAGTCGGCGCGAAGCATCCATCGGAGGTGGCGTGCATTTGTTAAGCTCCGGGGTTTTCCCGCTCACGCCGGGCGGCCACCAACAACTTATATCTGGACATTAACGGCAAACGACTTTAAATCATCAGGAACCTTCTTTTTCATCTAGCCGCCTGGTAAGCCACCTCGACTCCCCAGTGGAATAGCATTGCCCCAGGGAGCTTCAGTTTTCATGTAAGTCTTAATTGTCGAAAGGCGTTTTCACTGTGTTACCGCATAGCTGGTCATAATAGCCAAGTGTACTTCATATCAAGTGCCCTCATCGAAGGGATGTAATTCAACGTAATAAATACATGTGTGTGAAATTCCACTATGTCATTTACTTACGTCGCAGTATGCGTGTCAGGGGACGGGTCCTTACAATACACGCTCATTCAATTTACGTAAGTTATTTTATCCGCTAATGTTCTGAGTTTTATTTCGCATTGTATGGGCGTGTGGGAGGACCTGACAACCCACCTACGCGTGTGTAATAAGTAGGAGTTTTCCCGCCAAGATCAACAATGGTACATAGCCGACCAATGGGCTATCGTTTAGTAAACTACATTCATCTGGAGCAATGGTCAACAAGGCGGATGTCAACAATTCAACTTCAAAGGCGGGGAGATTTGTCCCGGGTGGACGGCCCGCAACCCCGAGGTTAAGAGGAGCAGCATCAACATTGACGTCGCCTGACGGCGTCTGGCCCCTACTGGGTATACTCATTCTTACATCTCAGCATCATCGCTCCAGAAAATTCAATTCCAACCTTTCCAGCCTCCCACTGGTCATCTGACCGCATCATGATGTGGCTGTATGGGTGTTACTTGTACTTGAGTGTTAGGAACACAGGTGAATTTGCAAAATGCATAGAATTGGTCAAAACTATGTAATTTGATAGCTGCTTGCAGACATTTGACTTGGCTATTTTCTGCTGTGGTAAACAGCACGCACCGCTATGACAAATTGAAATGTCTTATCCAACAGTAAACGCAGATACCCATGTTTGCAGCATACATATTACTGGCTATCTTAACGCGGTGAGCATATTCCATGTTCCTATATTTTGTGTGTACATGTTCATATCTTATGTAAAGTTGTAGTGTACTGCGGAAAGATAGGAAACTATGTATATACATGTGATAGGATTGGTAAAATCTTACTACTATGTTTTGAGAGGAAGCCTTAAATTTGTAATGCAAATATTTGTGTTGGATGTGTGAGAAAGAGAAAAGTGAAGACTGGGTCTGTGGGTCTGTGTGGATGTATTAAATTGTGTTCAAAGGTGTGTTTTTCATTTAATTGACCAATGAACTTACACGGCAATCCAGCTTCTGTAGTCTCAGGAACTCTAGACACAAACATCTAAGGCACTAGCACTCAAAATACACAAACACTGGACCTTGAAATGATTTAACAACTCATGAGATTTAACTATTTTAATTATAAAAAGATCTGTATTACAGATCATAAAAATAAAAAGCAAATAACTGCTGTTAAAAATTATTTAATTAAAAATTCAAAAATCAAAAATAAATAAATAAAGTATAACTGTTTAAGTTGGAAAACAAATAAGTAATTAAAACTGTAGTCTGGAAGAAGGTAATCAAATTAAAATACTACCACTATTCAAACTAAAATAATTACTTACATAACACAAATATTGAAGTTTAAATTAAAATTTTCTGAAAAGCTGCTTGTTAGAATTCAGAATAAATTAGAGTCCAAATAAACTGAATTACTGTGATGTGTCCTGAAAGTGTGCCGTTCAGTTAACCTTGCGTATACTGAGCTCCATTTATTAAGATTGTAAGTCAATACCAAATGCTGTCCCACATTAACTTGAAAAATTACAAAACCTTCTCAAAATTTTAAATGTTCTCGGGGAAATCAAATTTTAAGTTCACTTCCAAATATTTTTAAACTAAGTTTATAGTTGCCTCCTACACTAGCTCGGTCGTTAAACCTCGGAACACTGGGCTAATGTGACAATCCAAATACTAAGTTAATCAGCATACTTTTCTCCTCAAAATTGTATCATCTTAAAGCTCTAAATATGGATTATAAAATTCAGTAGATAGTGGAGACTGGCCCACAGTCTATGACCTTAAAACGGGGTAGCGTCACCTTAATTAGTATACTGTCGCACATGCGGTCATCATGGCGCCTACGCGTCGTGCTGCTCGCTGTTGTCGTCAGCTACCACAAATAAATCTAGCTCACGTGCTTAACTCAAGCCCTCTTCTCAACTGACTTGACTTGGTTAGCTAATAATTGAAACTCACTTCGGGTACAAAAATAAACTATCTTATTTAGGTTGATGCCGGCGATCTTACCTTATAAAAATCCTGGCGATAAAAAGTGTCCAGGACCAATAGGTCCGTACTCAGAAGCCCCTTAACTTCCGGCTTATTCCTTACGTTCTTACTAACATGGGCTCAGCTATATCCGGTCACACAAATATAACTAATATCAACACACAAAGATCAATTAAACTTTCAAACAAAAGAAAAAATTATGTTTAAAATTAAAATAATGAGTTCTGAAACATAAAAATTCACCAGTTACAAATAATTAACGTAACTTAGTTAACTCACTATTACTCAGAATAAGATACTCTGTTAACCTAGAGTTACAAAATAAAAGAAAATGAATGGTGGTTTCTAAAGTAACTCACACATAAAAAAATAATGAAATAAATATGAAAATGGCAAAAAGTGTTTCAGAGGGTTTTAATTAAAATAAAGATAATAAATCACATGGGAAACTAATGTCAGACGGTACCAAACCACATATGGTTCATTTGCATATCAGTCCTGGTTTACATAACAATGAGTGGGTGCTAATCAATCACAAAGTAGCTTATCAAACATGGTGGCCTTATGCAGCGATAGCAGTACCGCCTGGGGGCATACTGCTTCGTTGCATCAATTTTGTGGCGCTCTCACCAGGGACCTGATAAACATAATCACTATGGTGGCTTGTTACAATGTGTGTGTATATATATATATATATATATATATATATATATATATATATATATATATATCCACAGTATATATATATATACTGTAGTAGGCCTATTACTAACATAAATAATATAAAACGTAAATAGTTTCGTGTGAAATTTCAAAGAGTTCAAAAGAAGCATAGTATGATGAAATATTGAAATATATATATATATATATATATAAATCATATATCATGTATATATTTCAACCACATAGTTTTTTCGAAAATATTTCCAAACCTCACTTGCCTAGATGAATGTTCACCAACATATGAAATTATTAAAAGGTTTGCAATACTAGCACTTATTGAAAACAATCATTATATATTTTAAAGCAGTAATTATTTTAAAGTCTCCAATTTTAAAATAAAGTATAATTTTGGAAAATTCAAAAACAATTTTTCTGGAAATGCAAAGATAAACTCGATCCCAGAATTGGCACTGGCGACAACCAGTTAGCAATGATGCAGGTTGTGGCCCCATGGTTGTCGAGGTCAAAGGCAGGCCTTCGTATTCAGAATTCATCTTCGTGGTATGACAAGAGAGCGCTTCCAAATCGATGTTCACTTGATGGAGTCAGAACGTCAGCTGTCTGTTTTTCTATATGAATGACGTTATATTTTTTACAGTAAAGAGCGTACCTTGTATCCGCAAATTGACCTTCACCATGAAATTTATATGTAAAAATATATGGGGGCACCCTGAGGAAACCCACATACTGGTTCGCCCCAGAATTAAACATTCTGATTCTTACATAACAATATGTTATCTAAATATTCTTGTACTGATGTGTATTTATAAACATTGACATATTTAATTAATTATGTATAAAATAAATTAAAAATAAATTAACTTCTCTATTTATGTATGATTACTTTACATAACAAATTTAAAATAGAAGTTTCATTTACATATTAATGTACCTAAATACAATTATGTATGAAATAAATTTAAAACAATTAATTATTTACATATTTATATACATACACATAACTATGTATAAAATAAATTAAAAATAGTTTTATATTTATATATCTGAATATTATTTATAAAATTACTTTAAGACAAATTGTATGTATATATTTAAAAACCTATACATATTTAGTTATAAAATAAATTGAAAATTATTTTATATCTCTATATTTATGTATACATAGTATATAGATAATTAATTTTGATACAATTTTATTTGCATATTTATATACTTATACATAATTATGTATAAAATATATTCTAAATTAGTTGTATATTTACATATTTATATGTACATAATTATGGCAGGTATAGCCGCAGTTTACTTTACAGCATTGACAACAATTGCGCTGAGCATTGCAACTCTGTTATGGTGAAGAAGACGGGTGCCAAGCGCATCAACTACACAAAATATGGATCTTATCAAGCGCAATGCGCCGCGGCGGTGGTTGCCTGCAATTATAGAACTCTAGGCTCTGAAATTCGTAAAAAAAAATTAAGTTGAAAAATTCCAGGAACTTTTACAAAAATATTGGAAGCTCTAAGAAGACTGAAAGTTGAAGTAGCTAGAGTAAAGCGAAAGAACGTGGGTAGAAAGCCAGCTCTAAAATAAAAGAAACAGTTTTCTAGTAAACAAAGACAACAATCCTGCGATTGCGGAGCTGATTGCGATTGCGGATCTGATTGTGGTTCAGACAGATGGAAAGATTGCGAGATTGAATTGAATATTGATAAAAAAAACAAGTCTTTCGTTGTTTTTTTTCCTTTATTTTTAAAGAAAATTTTTGGAATATTTCGGATTTTATAAAAGTTTTTAGAATTTTTTGGTTTTACGGTCAAAGGTCACCAGTCAAGGTCTAACGTCAAGGTCATCTGGTACCAAGATGGCAGTAGTAGTCGGTAGTGTAATATGCTCGCACACTTATGAATTTATTTAAATTTTTACAATTTTTTCTATAATTTTTGTTTTCAAGATCATTCAAGGTCATGCTTATAGGGCCAATGTCATGAGTCACCTTTATCCAAGATTGTGGTTGTCGTCAGTAATGTAATATACTTGCTGAAATTTATGAATTTTTTATGAATTTCTTATATTTTTGGGTTCAAGGTCATTAAAGGTCATGGGATCAAGGTCAAAGTCACCTGCATCCAATATGGCGTTCGGGTGATGTGATAACATGGAGGCCGGTCGCTTCCAGTCCCTTATCACCTCTAAGTACAGAAACTTAAATTTTTATTTTATATTTTAAAAATGTAGTTTTAATTATAGAAAAAAAATACATTCAATTTTTTTTGGAATATTTTTGGGATTTGTTGTTTTTTATTTATTTATTTGCATTTTTTGGTTCAAGGTAATTCCAGGTCAGGGGTCAACATCAAGGTCACCTGTATTAATACATATTTTATAAGTTTTGGGATTTTTGAAGACTTTTTAGGGTAAATTTTGAAGGGAAAAAGGGAAATCTTTAGAGGTAAATGGTTCCCTAGGAACTGGAATTTTCAAATAATGTTTAATAATTTTTATTCATTTTTAATAATTTTTAATAATATTTTAATTTTTTTTTATTTTGGGTATAAAGGTTAATGGCCAACGTTTACTGGCTTTCAAAATGGCCGCCGGGCGACTGGACTAATAGCTAAAAGAGCATGAACAGCTCCGAGCTCTGATCCCCTAGACCCTCGTCACATACTTCTAATTTGCCTTCTACTCGCATCATTGATAGTCACCAAAACCATGATCAATACTATTTATGATCTCATTTCGCAGGTTCGCTATACGTTCATGCATAGCCACCTCCTCATTTATTCTGTTTTCAGTAGCTTTTGCATCATCACGCAACTGTAATCTTTCGGCATGTATTTGTTTCCTAAGATGAAGTGGGCCATTTTTACCAGTTGCCGAGGTGCCTTTTAACTTGTTGCAGTAATTACGCAAAAAGTGATTTTGGTATTCCAGTTTATCGACAGGTAACTTTCTATGCGTTTTTGCTTCAAGTAGTTTTTTGTAGACACTACTCTTGTCATCGGCTATCAGAGTTCTATATCGCAAACCATACGTTTCTTCGCTTCTGCAAAAGCCTTCTCCGATAATGTCAGCTTCCATAATGAATGCACTTTGTTCTTGACTCCAATTCTTGTAACTTGTGTGCAATGGCTGTTCCTTCCCTTGTTTCTGTGCTTGATCACACACAGTGCAGTACTTTTTAATACGACGATGAACAAAACATTTTCCATTGTAAATAACAATTGCAGTCTGAAATAAAATCATATCAATGATACAAACCAGGCGCATAACTTATTGCGTTCCATTATCTTACAATTTCACTCGGCGTGAGAAAAAGAAATGTGTGTATATATATATATATATATATATATATATATATATATATATATATATATATATATATATATACATACACGTGTGTGTGTACATACATACACATGCACGCACACACAAAAACTTACACATATCTTTGTCACCATGTTTGATATGACTTACTAAAAAAAATAGCGCAATTTAGATTTAGGAGATCGTTCTCTGCCCCGATATTATATAAACTGCGTTTCATTTAACTTCATTCAATTTTGACAGACAGTGTGACCTACCTACACAGCTTGTGAATATTAAAATGCGTAATTTGCAAAGTATTGCTTCATTTGATGGTTGTTGCGAGGTATATGATGTTATCGTTACGCGCTGTAGCTCGAACCGGTCGCGAGCTCCCGTTATGCGCGGTTCAGCTCTGTGGGGGTAACCCACCCCGCCCCCCCTCTTCCGCAGGCAGAGCCAATCATTGCCTTGTCGCGCCCCCCCTCCCTCCCTCGACATGCAGTCGGTGGAATGACTAGCAGCGGTGGTGGAATGACTGACAGCGGTGACGTAGCTAGCGTCACAGACCATCCTCCCCCCCCCCCCCCTTTTCAAGAAGTCGACAAGTGTAGAGAACACATTAGAATATTCTGATAATTAGAAACCTATGTGCATCTCTGCATTTAGAGAAGTTGATGGGCGATGTCCTACGACCCTATAAATATTGCAGCGGTCCATCGGCCGGCAGTCCGGCAGAGGCCATCTGGCTGAGAGTGGAAGCGAATTCGATTGCGGTGAGGGAAGAGAGAACATGTGTCTGGCGCCAGGATGTTAATTTTTTGTTCCGGTGGTGATTTTTGGATGGAGCTGTTTGGGGCTGGACCTTGCTACAGTGATCCATACCCATTGATGTTTTGAAGAATGGAAGGAGAGAGCCTGGTGATTTCGGGGCTGGCCACTTTTAGGATCTTCTTGGACGCCTCGTCTTCGACAGTGGCAGGGATATTCAAGTGGACGGGGGAATGAGACAAGTATTCTTGTACATTCACGTACTGACTTTGGGAATTTCGATTACCACTGAAGGATATTTGTTTATGCGGTAGACTTGTTTTTTAGGCATAAGAAGTTTATATGTATGGTATTTTTATGTTATGCTTTGTGTTTTTTTATATCTATGTCAGTTTTATAGTGCTTCCTCGGAACCAACACTGACCACTTTTAGTATGTAAGAGGGTTGTGTATTTGAGTAATTAGTGTATGTTGTTTCTTATTAAATAGTGTAACTGTTTGATGAATTGCTAATGCTGATTTTTAATTGGATTCAATATTTTCAAAATGTTGTAGTAAATTAGGGACTCCTTTCCCTTCTGGCGGTGTGTCTGATTTTGGGAAGACCCCGTTGGTGACTTCCAATTTTTCACCAGAGCTAAGGAGATGCTCTTTGACTTTGTACTGATATAAAGTACCACACGATTGAGCAAGTGTTCTTGTTTGTTTCCGTGGTGTTCTGAGATGATCCTGCAGCTGGAGAACTATCTCTGCATGGACGTGACGAATGGAGAGGAGCTGCTGGAGACTACTCCGAGGTTGCCTACCTTCTTTTGGGTTCCTGACGTTTCCTCTCACTGGCCAGTTTTCTTCAAGGAGGGGATTAGACCACTGCATTAAAATCTACACGAATTTGTTGTCTCCTGTGCACCCCGTTCAACTTGAGCAACATACGATGTTCGTTTCCTACATGCACAGAAAATTACCGAAGTGGAAAATGCACAACTTATATATAAAGAACTCTATCAATTTACTTACAACTTACATATTTGCAAACCTGTTTGCTGCACGTTGATGTTGGCGTGTTCCGGCGCGGATGGGGAAAACCTTCTCCATGGAACATGGTAATAATTAATGCACGCCCTGCGTCGACGCAACTGGTGGCATCATGGCTCCGACAACAACTCTGGGGGTTAGTACCAGCTCCCACAAACGTGGGGAGTGGAGCGTTGATGTCGCTCTCCTCGCTAGCCGGCAGTGGTCACATCACGTGCACGCTAGCTTAGCATGTCGTTTCAACCATCGTTCCTCCCTCTGTGATGCAGTGTCTGTCTTATTTGGACATTTTTCAAGAAAACATCTGGGATTGATCACTCCAATGAAGATCCCACTACTGCAAACCGAACTTTGAATTTCCCCACTACCAAGTAAAAACGATGTTGTTTCTGTGTTTGGGCAAAAAGTCCCTATTGGTGGATTTTTTTAAAGGTGAAAATATATGCATTGTGGTTGGCGATTGATTCGTGCCACCCCTTTAATACTCAATTGAAGATTTTCTGTAAAAATACTGTGTACAATTTTCGTTGGAGCTCAAACGCTTCAGCTTCGAGGGAGAATCTATTAAAGTTATGTGACGGGTAAAACTGCATCTCTACAAAATGTTAGGCTCTTCACGCGAGATAGGTCATCACGTCACTTTGACGTAAGGCTAGGTACCCGAAAGGGCTTAAAAATTTCTAAAGTTTTAGTACTATTGGAAATATGACTCTTATGAGGATTCTGAGTAAACGATTTATAGTTCAGAAAAATGTTTGCTCAAATCGTTTGGTGCAGGAACCTGAGGTTTTTCATAGAGTTTTCTCCTTGGAAGTTAATGCTTGCCATTCGTGAGCAGTTGCTATGGTAAGTTGGATGTGGGAAGAAAATAATGTTTTGAGAGGTGTAGAGTTTGAATAACAGGCAAGTCTATCTAGCTTGGATTTTTAATGCGTTTAAAAAATATTTTATTGCGGCCATATGTTGAAAGGAATGAGATTAAAAGCAAAAGTAAATCTGGATATCAATTGTCAGGTTTAATTGAAAGATGATATGGCAATTTAAAAATAAATGGGTTGTTGCCCCACAAATGTAAATTTTGCTTGGAGAAATAATTTAAAATCAAGTGTTCGTAGCATGGCCTTTGAATGATCGGTTAGGCAGAGAAATATATGTTACCTTAAAAATAGATTATATAAATTCCATGTGGAATTTCTATGGTAAGAAAGCAGTTTACTTAGCATGGCCTTTGATATAACATATAGCCAGGAAAAAGAGGTATTATGAAAGTAAAAATAATCATAAGTTTTCATGTCTGAATTTCATTGGCAATAAAGTCGGTATGTTCAGTATGACTTGCCGATGTCCTGGGAGCCAAGAAATAAATATTGTAAAGTTAAACATATTGGTTTTTTTTTAAATATGTTTTTAGTGGAGTTTAGTTTTTGCTTGGGTTTTAACCAGATATGTTATATTTGTTGGTTAATCTTGTAACTGGGAAAGTATTATGAATATAGCTGCATTGTGGCAGAAAATTATTGAGAGTAGTTTTCTAGAAGGTATTTTTGTAACGATATTTAAAGTAATATATTAATTGTTATGATACACGCATATGGCGTTCTTTCCCTATAATGTGATACTTGTAGAAACAAATAAAAAACTAATAGAAAAAAAAACATTGAAATTAATTAAAGACAGTATTCCACATGTCATGTGTTCTTATAATGGTACTCATATTACTGACACTCTTGCCCTGCTCAATGAAATTTGCTTGTTGGCATTTTGTGCCTTTTTTTTAATGTTCAGATTTTTCTAGGATTGGGGTAGTTCCAGCCTTGCCACGTCCTTGAGCCAAAAGCTTCGCAAGGGTCTGAAAATAATTGAATTGGTTTTGATACACTGTCAATTGGGACTGATTTTTAATGGTATAATTTCATTAATTTATTTGAGGTGATTATACAATGTACTGATTGAATTTATTAATTTAAACAACATGTTAAATCAATTTATTGGGAGAGTTTGTGTCTCTAGAATTTTGTTTTTAGTTATTGTAAATAAATTTAGGAAATTATAATTGACTCTTTTATTTAATTAATATCTCCATCACTTAAAGAGCCTGGTTTACTTGATTGACTTTTCGGAAATTGTAACACTGTATTGACGATTTATATGTTGTATATGGGGGCGGGGGGGGGGGGGGGAATTGTACTCGGAATTAAAAGTTATAACTTCGAAATTTAATGGCAATTATAACACTTGTATATTTAATTACGTTTTTCAAGTATTATACAATTATTTTTGACTGTGGACTATGGACCTTAACAACATTTTAAGAAATTACAATAGATCAAGAGTACATCACGATTATGTGAAACTTTTGCAACCCGGCGAACGTCATAAAGCACTCTTTCGTCGTGTTTGAGCGAGTACCTTGCTGGTGTTGTCGGAATATTATATCGGTAGTTAATTATTTTGGTATTTGCACTTGTCAACATATGTAATTCGTTGTATGTGCCTGTTAAGTGCATATTCTCCAGTGCAATGTGTCATCCGCATGTGTTAAATGGCTGCATGTATTCCTTGGTCCGCCATTTTCCATAACCTGAGCCTTGAAGAACGAGCGGCTACGTACGTATTTACATTCCGACGTTTAATTTTGTTGTTTGGTTGCGTTGTATTGATTTAATATCTGCAAATAAATAATTTCGTATCAGTTGTAGACGCAAGTGATTTTAGTAATGTAATCGTTCACGGATTGTCATAGGACAATACGTATTCAAGAATCGCGATAGAAATTACAAACTGTAAGTTATTGTGATTTGCAAATGATATATTTCGAAACGGTTGTATAAAATATTTAAAAGTATGCCTACGAGGTCTAAAACACTAATTTTTTTACACGAGTTTATTATATTGAAGTTCCTACGATATTTATGTGTAAGATTAACCTCGCTTAAATTTTTACAGTAGGCTATGTATTTCTCGCCTCGGTACGAACAGCGACATATTTGTCGTGTTTTTTCTTGCGGGAAATTTTGAAATGTAGGTGGCCTAAAAAAAACCAACATTCTGTCCTTATTTATTACTTTGAAAATCCAATTTTCATGTTTAAGGTTAACTTCGCTAAAAAGGTTTACAGTGTGTATTTCCCGCATATGTCCGAACGATACGAACAATGACATACTGATCGCATTTTCTTCTGTTGGTGAAGTTTAAACTTTCGAAGTTATAGTAATTTGAGTATTTTCGTACGAGCAAAATGGTCCACTGCAACATCAAAACAATATGTGACTCAAATTGTTACTGTGTCGCAATAAAAGCTGCAAAAACAATGCCATCTCGCGAAAGACGTCATACTAGAGCTAAAGATAAGATCTCTTTCGTGTGTATTCTCGCTGTTACCCCCTGCTGTGATTCCTGATAACAATGAGCAGGTGGCCTTTCAGGATGAAAGTGTTCTATCTCCCTGCACGATTTTGTTACCATAAAATATGTTTTTTTTTTTTTTTTTTTTTTTTTCCCCAGAATTACCTTACACGGCAGGTACAATATCATAACACATTTACAGTTCATTTGTGGTTTTTTAAATCAATATTCATGTTTTTAAAATATTTCACTTCAAATATTAAATTATACCAATTCTTTGAACCATTATTTTACAAATATCTTTAATTTTATGCCTCATATCAGGCGGTGACGTATATAGTTTGGCAAAAAGAAAACTCAAAAATATATTACCATTAGAGAATATGGGGTTTTGCGTGTTGCATACTTCTGCTGCAGGTGTAAAGAAGAGACTTAAACGCTTATCTCACTTAGCAAATGATTGCTTTGGAATTTTCGTACAAACACGCCGACTACAAACTTAATCATTGTGGATTTGTGCGCAGAAGGAAAAATAAATATAATATACATCATATCGCGACTGTGCAAGGAGCAGCACTGCTAACCTTAAGTGAAATCTCCTGTTATCTTTGAACAATAATGTATCATGGCCTATGAGTAAACGTAGTTATTTCGAGCACGTATACACGATTTCCAAAGAAGGCGGCCTTGAGTTCGCGTCTAATGCCCCACTTATCACGCGAACAGAATTCGAGTTTCGAGCCGAAGAAGCGATATACGACGAAGTCTCTTCGCTTTTCGAAGTTGGGGGAAAACATTCTCAATGCAGCGGGACTTAAGCTAATATGTAACTAATACGACTTTTAGTCATATTGTTGCCTAATTTGTCGATCTGTTAACGCCACACTATCTCCTTACTTGATTACTCCTGCATCCGAAATTTTGTACACAAAGGCTGTTCAAGGGAAAAATAAGTAAAAGGAAATATATAAAATAGTTCAATTATGAGTTTTCTCGATGGGAACTGAAGGGCTGTGCAAAAAATTGAAAGCAGCAAGACGAGATTTTTCAGATATTTAAGGAACCAAATTAAGCTTCTTCATAAAAATTAAAATTTTGAAAAATCCCCGAGCTGGGAAAAAATTTATCTCAAAAATACCCGGTGCCAATCTTTCAAGTTCCTAGGTAAAATGACGCGTGAATAGAGCGTGATCGAAAATCAGAAGGGGCGATACACACAACCTTGGTCAAACAATTTTCTCCTAGGTGGAGGGGAGGAAAAATGAAACGAATGAGTGACGAGATTAGGGCGGTTCTTATCATCGAGGTCTTGAGAGCCGACGGGGGGAAAGGATTGAGCGGAGGAGAGATAGAAAGAGGAAGAATGGAAGAAGGTACTGGATGTTGGCGTCCCTCCATACTTCAAGGGAGGAGGATGCTATGCGCCCCAAAGTTGGTGATTTCAAGCACCAAACTTTTGTTCTTCATTAAAAAGAATGGCATATATTTCAAAATAAAAATTTTCGTCGGTTTTTCACAGACTATACCGAAACTTACTATTTGTTCATACAGTAGTTATACCTTCATGTAAACAAATCATTGTACTGCTTTCACTAGAAGTTCCTTCCACTTCCTCTGAACTTTCTCCGCTGTGCTTACGGATGCTCGAAACTAAAGGCTGTGTTACACCTTTGTAAAAAAAAAAACAGTATGTTGCTGATTGTAATTGTAATTGTAAAGGGTTTTTTTTAATGTCTCCGGTTTTATGCTTGAAAGCTTAGCAGAGGACGGCTTACAGAATAACTTATAACCTAACTTAAATTAACACACATGCCTTACCCGGGATTCTAACCCGAAGTCTCCCGCACCCCAGATCGCTGCCGCATCAACCAACTGCACTATGGGAGGGCGGCAGAATGTTGCTGATGATTGTGTGTAAATTTATAACCCCGGTTCTCGATAAGCACCACAGATGTAGAACGTGCCATTAAAATGTACTCCTTTTTACTGAATTAAAGCATGTAAATTTCTTCTTGTAGTCTTATAAATGTGATATACTCCTTATTGGGCGAACCACTTACTCGAATCACAACACATCTCATCAGCTATGGCTGCATGACCTTTGAATCTCTGATAGTGTATGATACTCCGCAGCTGTTATTTCCGTAAAGTCTCTCCTAAATCGCTACGTATGTGCTTCAGGGCCATGGACGGAGTGGAATACGTCGAGGTTCCAGTGCGGCCGACCGCGGAGAAAGTCGAGATAAGAGCGTACAGCAGGAGGTGGGTTGTCTTGGCCGTGTTCGTCTACTTCTGCTTGGTGAACTCCTTCCACTGGGTCCAGTACACCATCGTCGGCGACCTGGTGGCCCGCTACTACGACATCCCGGCCTTGCATGTCGACTGGACGTCCTAAGTCTTCATGGGTGCCCTCGTAGTGTTCATGCTACCTGCGTGCTTCGTCATCGACAAGATGGTGAGTGGATAAATAACACATGTTCACTTTTATGCTGACATGGTGATAAAGAGGTTAGATTTGGGAAAGCTCGTTAGTGAGGAATTCAAGAAACATTGCCGCACACTGGAAAATTAAATTCTACGCAGGAAGGACTACCCAAATATATTATCTTTGAATGAATATTGTATGGAGAGGGGTGAAAATGACAAGTTAAAGATTTTTGTACATTCGCTATTGCGATGCAGCTGTCTGTTTCTGTTATGGAAAAAACAGGACTGAGCACCAAAAAATACTTAAATAAGTTTACAGACACTGCGACAGTGGTGTATCGTCCTGAGCTAAGTCCAGTATATATATATATGTATGTATATATATATATATAAAAGATGCATGAATTTTAAAAGTAGGACAGTTATTGTGAAACAACTAAAAATGGGCGGATCCGTTGCATATAGTGCATCAATGTTGCGTGCGTTTGCTTGTGTAGTGTATGAATGTAACCTTTGATAAATTTTTTTTCTGTTACGTCTGTATGGCTGCAAATATTATGTTTAGTAACTAAATTCATATTCAAAACAAACTAAGGAGAGTCTTTACAAATATGATATGCAGATTAAAACCTATAAATAATGAATTCAAATAACAACTTTTTTATTGTTTGTTATTAATAATTTGGAAATTGCATGCTTTTGAGGTAATTCTTTTGGACCCATACTGATTGATGTGTTAATGGAGGTTTATGCAGATTCAGTCGTATAAATAAGGGTAAGTTGGTTAAGTCTTAGAGTTCTGGATCAATTTCTACGAAGAGGAAATTTATGTTATGTCTAATTAAGTTAGCCGGAGTATTATATATCTGACATTTGTCAGTTTTTTTCTTTATTTATTTTATTCAGGCATGTTAAAGGAGGGATTTTATATTTATATTTTTGAACAAAATACAAAAATTTGTATTATTACAAATCTATGGTTACATAATTATTGATAATCAATGGGTTCGTGTACAGATATGGAACCACAAAATGCTATCAACATCCTTCTGTCCAAGTAGGATCACATAGTTCTGAATTAAAAAAAATAATAAAACTTGTATTGTTGGTTTGGAATTTTTTTTTTTATTTCGGTGGGGGGATATGTCCCAATATATCACCTCCCATCCCGGCTACGCTCCGGTTTTTAAATGTGTATCTTTAATGAGCATAATAATTAATCTTGTGCTCAAACGCTTTTACGGTTGTACGGCTAAAGGAAGACAGAACTGTTACAGTGTCAAACTTAAGGCTTTCGTGTGTGCCTGTTAACATTATTCACGCTATATAACTCAAATTCTTTACTTTAGAAATCAATCTATGTGATTAGCAAACAACCACTGCTCGTCGATTGTACTGTGCTGGTACTTGCGTATTATTACTTTTAGACAAATATATCCTGGAAATAAATATTTTCTAACAATAAAATAAGTTATAGACAGCCATTATGTGTCACATAAAAGAATTCGTTACCTGTTGGAGATTTGAACTATATATATATATGTGTGTGTGTATATATTATACATATATACACACACACACACACACTTAGCTCAGGACGATACGCCACTGTCGTAGTGTCTAGAACCGCAATAATCCTCTGGCAACTGCTACTGGAACGATCTGCCACTAAAATTGGATTTCGCTCCTCGTCAGCAGCAACTGGTCATCCTGGGCTGTCCACTGGAACCGTAGTCCTGGCGTCGACTCTCGTCCCAGCTGCCTCGTTGTGGCCTCGCCGTTGCTGATCGAACACCTTGGCGGGCTCCCTTCACTCGTCGTACTTCTCCTGACCGGGCCAACGGACCTTGAACTACGTATTTGGAAGCTACGTCGGGCCAGGCCTTCGTCCTCTGACGACGCGCAGGCAACATCGGCTCTGCGTAGCTAACTCTTCATGATACATACAAATTATGTTGGCAGCTTAACGATGCTGGATTAAATCTTCCTCTGTTTTGGACAGATGAACTGTAGTGCAGTACAAAGGCTTTTCTCCATATACATTATCTCCCAATTTACATTTACGCGGAGCCTTATACTTATACTGCCTCCAAACCTAGAACACTAACGTTCGATTATTTGTTCCTAATAATTCGCCGTTGTCAATGCCAACCTGGCTTGTTTATTCTTTGCCAACGAAAAATACTTTTTTTAAACATTCAAATAGCACGGATAAATACTAAACTACCATCCGGGAAGGCTTTCCAGAACAGTTTTCTCACACACACTTTGCATATTATCCTTTTGACACTCTTGATATCCGAAAATAAATTATGGCAAACAAATATATTATTATTTCCCTACATAGAATAAAACAAGCTAACATAGCCAGGTGTTAAATCCCCCTACCACCCCGAGTATATTCTTAGCCACGCCTTGTTTAAATAATATGCCAATGTTTTAATGAGTGGTGTAAATGTCCGTCGTACATACATGTTAATACAATACGGCCTACCTTGTTTTCCGTACATCAACAGTGCCGTTATTCATATCATTTTCCGTACATTAATAGCACTCGTACGTTAAAACCTAAACCAATGCAGTTTTTGGGGGAAAAAAGAACCAATCGTCGTAAGTTGTGGATGCACCAGAAAGCGCCTACATATAAAATTTGGTTGCATTTGTACCCCTCTACCCTGCGAGTTGTTTTGCCTGGCATTTACACGTTTCTATTAGCACTTTAGGTAACGTGTGGGTATGAACGGGTGCGTTCTTTTTACCCTTATTATATAGAAACTTGTATGTCTTCTGCTGTGCTCTTGAGTATAACAGAAAGAAGTAGAAGATGTGTATCGTGTAAGGCCGGCTTAAACGACTCACGCCTCTCGCAGAATTTAGGCACCAGAAACTTCTTAAATACTTTTTAAATATCGGAAGAAGAACGGCTTTGGAAATATGATACGCTACATTATGCTAATATTATACCACCATATTACAATTAACATTGTTAAGTGGTAGGGGAATGTCAGTAAAACGGAAACGTTACCCATAGTAAACGAATCGCATCTACACTTACTGTATGAATTAACACTCCTTGTTATGAAGATGATCGTACATGTTATAAAATATATTTCGTTATTATAGTATATTTGTGCAAAAAATGAGTGTTCGTTAACGACAAAATGATGATTTATTCATTCAACACAGATTATAACTACTTTTAGGAAAAATAAAGTACAGTTATGTAAATACTAGCTTTTACCCGCGGCTTCGCGCGTCTGTTTATAGGAATAAATAATGAAGTTTTGTGGATTAAGCCACTATTGGATTATCTATCCACTGAGCTACTACGGTTCCACTATTGGGTTATCTAGCCACTCAGCTACTGCGGCCCCACTTGATATATGTCTATTCTCTAAGAAACTGCTGCCCCACTTTGTATCGTTCTAGCCACTAAGCCACTGCGGCCCCACTTGATATATGTCTATTCTCTAAGAAACTGCTGCCCCACTTTGTATCGTTCTAGCCACTAAGCCACTGCGGCCCCCTTGGGATCGCTCTAGCCAATGAGCCACTGCGGCTCCATTTGATTTATTTCTATCCACTAAGCCACTGCGGCCCCACTTGGAATAGCTCTAGCTACTGGGCCACTACGACTCTTGGGAACGAATGGAAGATCCTACAGACAAAAAATAAAGGAGAAATGAAGAAACTTTTTTTTAACAATGCTTTTTTTATGCAGTAGAATTACAATAAGAATTTTCCTGAAGGAAATGATATATTTTTCCGTGATAAAAAGTAGCCTATGTCACTCTACGGCCCTCCAACTACATCTGTGCAAAAATCACATCGATACGTTGCTCCGTTTTGACGTGAAAGAAGGGCAAACAAACACACTTTCCCATTTATATAGTAACAAAGTTACACACAAGAATGCCCTACTGTCACAAATCATTCCAATTTTTACATAGTGTTCGTAAATTGTTGTCATTATCCATTTGTTGGCTAGGAGACCACGGACATTCCAGAAAACACGAAAAACGTTTGACACAGTTGATATATAATAATATTTCTGTTATTCTTGGCAACAACTGTACACTATGAACAGAGAAATGTATTGAGTCTACTGCGTTTGAACGCACCAGCACACCGTATTGCAGCGTAAGCTGCAAAGTTTAGAGTAAAGCTGGGTTTTCAATAATATTTAAGCATTATATTATGTGTTAAGATGTGTGTAGAAGAAACGAATGTGTGATTTCTTATATTTTGGTTCCCGGTGGAACTTATCAGGTCGTGTGCGTTGGTGGTATTTCATTAATCATTGAAAGAAATAATTTCATTTTACATCTTTAGAAAAAAAATTGAGTCTACGAGCAATTAGTACAGAGCAGTCGATGTTGTTGGCGGGAAACTGTTATTTACAGTATTCTATACTACTAAATAAAATAGAAGTGTCTGTCTGCGATTTTCGAACTTTTCACTTTTAATTATTTTTTTCATATAGTATAATTGATAACCAAGCCATACCCAATAATTTTTTTCTTTTCTGTCTGTCCGAACGGATTTAACTAAAAAACCACTGAACCTATTGGCATCAAATTTGCCCAGTCCATAGATAATAACACAAGGACCAACTTAGTCTTTGTTTCATCGAGATATTTAAAACAGTTCCGGAAAAAGTGTTTATCAGGGATATAAATAGGTACTGGATTAAGCTTTTCTTAGGATTGATTACTGCATAAAAATGCATTATTTAAAAAAAATTCGTCATTTATCCTTTTGTTTGTCTATGAGCTGTAAACCTTTCCTTTCAAAAAGCCGTAGTGGCCCAGTGGCTAGAGTTATTCCAAGTGGGGCCGCAGAGACCCAGTGGATGGATATATATCTAGTGGGGCCGCAGTAGTTCAGTGGCTAGAGCACCCAATAGTTGGGGCCGCAGAAACTCAGTGGGTAGAGAACCCAATAGCGGCGGCCACAGCAGCTCAGGGGCTAGTGAACCTAATAGTGGGGCCGCAGCCGGTCAGGGGATATAGCACCCAATAGCGGGGCCGCAGTAGCTCAGTGGGTAGAGAACCCAATAGTTGGGGCCGCAGAAACTCAGTGGGTAGAGAACCCAATAGCGGAGCGGCAGTAACCCAATGGCTAGAGCACCCAATAGTGGGGCCACAGCTGGTCAGCAGATAGAGCACCCAATAGTGGGGTCACAGTAGACCAGTGGCTAGAGAACCCAACCGTGGGGCCACAGCTGGTCAGGGGCTAGAGAACCCAATAGCGGGGGTCGCAGTAGCTCAGTGGCTAGAGAATCCATAAGTGGATCCGCAGTAACCCAGTGGCTAAAGCACCCAAAAAGTGGTCCACAGTAGCTCAGTGGTTAGAGAACCCAATTAAAAAAAGTGGCTAGATCAAGTCAAAGTCTTAAATATCATGCTAACATAAAAAATGTGCAAAGCGATGGCAGAGTGTAATTTAATAACTCCATTTAACCGAAACGAAGAAATATTAGTATTTTAAACATAAAACCTTAATTAAACTATTGTGGGCTTTACTTTAATAACTTTAAAATAAATCATGCGAACGAAGTCGCACGGGTCAACTAGTATAAGTATAAAACAATATGACAAAGGCGCCTGTGTGCACATGTTGACGATTATAATTGTTCATAAGTAATAAGCTTATCTGATAGAAAATGTTGGATTTTAAGTATGATCTGCTTCAATATGGTTGTTTTATACGGGCTTATGTTAGGAACAAAAGTAAACATTACAGGCTTGCTGCCTGTTTCCATTCGCTGGAAGTAAGAATTAAAACATTAATGGAAAACTGTAAATACAGAAGATGTGTTTCTGTATGACAGATAACCACCTACTGCATTTCTTAATACACTATTTTTTGTATTGTAAATGTAGGCCGTATCCGAAATGGCAGATCTTGTTGAAAAAAAATGATCACGTGACCCGATTTTGTTTACAAACATTGTGACGTATTTGGTAAATTGATATTTCGTATCTTGCATATAGCGGATGTTAACAAAAATACAAAATGACAAAATCAGCGCCATGTGGGTTTTGACAGTCAAACAGATACGCGAATGCGTACTTAAAACGCCTTTTAAAACAAATAACTGTTTATAAAGTACACTAGAAATGTTTTTAAAAGCAAGTAAGTGTTGTGATTTGTTTATATATTTCGCAACACATGTCTTATTTTAAGTCGTTATTGGTTATTATATTATTTTATAGTTTATTAACATATTCGCAGCATTCCAGTAATGATTGTAGATATATTACGTCAATTTTAATCATTTAATTTATATAAAACAAATTTTCACTGTTTATGTAAGAATGCGTTGCCGCGAGTGCTAAACAAGTGACTGTCGACAACGTCCGGATTGAAACCTACGAAATGACAAATTTGTTCCTTCGGACACGGCCTTAGCTTGACTATTATTGATTGGCACCGAGTCATTGCATTCAACTGATGTTTAGTGTAGAAATAGTTATATTTTGAAATGTACCTAGTCTGAAGTAGAATATTGTGACTCTCTTTGTTATGTAGAGTTTTCATTCGTTCGTTAGTGCTAACACTACTAATAAACACTTCAGTGTCAACGTTCTTCAAACTGTTATGAGTCCGAGGTTTCAGTGCAGAATATACATTGGTGTGCTGTGTTACACTCGTGTTAATGTAAACACACACAGCTGCTAACTTTTCAGACAATATCCACTAATGTGCATCGTTATTGTAAACATGGATCTTACAGAGACGACAGTTATATTGTCGCTTTAGAACAAACATCTGCTAGAGTTGGGCCTTAAACGTTATCATTAATGCCATTTTCCCGCAGTGTGCATAAGGTTTTCTTCTTCATGAGATGCATGCAGATACAGCGTCCACATTCGTCTACGTACGTAAATGTTTTACATGTCTCGGGAAATGACATACGCACGTACACTAGGAAACGAATGTGTGTACGTCTCGCGCCATTACATCTCATAAGCTACTATTTTGAGCCACACGGCTGGAGGGGAGCCTTATTTCCCCTCCGATTACAACAACACGTAACTTAATTTAAAAATAGGCAACAACTTAAACAGCCTTAACACGGGTCCGGTGCCCAAGAAACCACAGCTACACGGAGCCTCGCCGCCTTGCCCAGTGATTTGAGTACGTGTCGGGGTGTATTTTGTCTTTACAGACACTCCATGAGTTATGGGAGTCTAGGCTTCCGATCTCACGACACACAGGCCATTCGGTGGCGTATGAGGGTTCGGCGGCTTCAAGAATGTTTTCACTTCTTCGCCGGTTGTGCTGGCCGGCAAATCGTCACAAGTACAATCACATATTGATAGTGTAAGCTGTTATAATACGAATGAAAGAAGTGTTGGTTAGGATATGTCGACATCGTCATTGATAAGGCGAAAGTTCTCGACCTCTGGGAGTCAAAGTTACACGAAAGTATCAATCATCTGAAAATATTGGGGCAAGACATTTACGAATATTTCTAATGCGAGATGACATGAAGTTAATAACTGTATGTTCCAAACCTCATACAAGATGTATCCATATGAAAATTGTGGTGTAGTGTATGCGAATTGGATTACCTTGACTGACCACAACATGATTTGTTCTATAAAATTAGACCAAATTATGAGATGTTTTGTTGAAAGAAGTATATGTTTGAGTGTATGTAACTAATAACATGTTTTTTGGCCAAGTGTGTGTGTGAAATAATTTTAAAGAGTATGGAAGACTACGGTTTTTATTCATTCCTTTCTTATATTAGAATGTTCGGGAGAAATATTTAAGTCAAATCTTAGTTAAATGTGTAATGACGATGATATTCATTTCATCATCTAATATAATTTTTTTCTGATGGTTGTATGCTATGTCTTAATATATACAAATATTTGTTGGCTATGAGGAATCCGCTGGCCGACGGATTTTCTTGGGACACTGCCGTTTCTCCCCGGCCTTATATTCTGCAAACTCTTCATCTTGTGGCGTCCTCTATGTCCAGAGGACGCAAAAAGGCGGCTATCCATAAGCCTTAAGTTGCCCAGAAGTGAGTGGTGCAGAGAAAATGCAAAGAGGCACGAATGCAAAGCTAAACTATAGCAATGACCCTGAACTGTGATTGGAAATATTCAATCAGTTGATATTTTACACAAAATTCCACTTTCTATTTTGCAGTGTGACCATACCTCAACTACTAAAATTATTGTAGAATTTTTACTGTAGAAAATATTGAACATTTTATATGACTTATCATTGGTTTTTCAAATTCAAAATTCGTGTATATCTCTGAGTTCTATTCAGACTTTAGCACAAGCTGAAAAGCCAAAGTAACCTGCTTCAAATAACAGTAATCAGAAAACAGTGTTAAATATGCTTTTATTATGCATACTGGCAGCATCTTCCAAAAATATGAAATGTACTGCTTTCAGTAACAGGGTGGAATATAAGTTAATTTCTTTAAATTCTACACATATCTTTAAATATCATAAAAATATTTTAAAAAGTACTTTACACTACTTATTTGTTTATTGCCCATTGCAAAATTCTTCAACAAGGCAGTGCTTGCCTATGAACTGGACAGTTCCCACGCAGTCATTGCAAAAATTTATATCGGTAAATTGTAACAGGTTGTGTAAAATATATATAATTATGAGAAACTTTATCTTGGGCCATAACTTAAAGGCCAGCAAACAAATACTATAGTTATTGATTACACACGCAATATTTTCATTATTTGGCCATAGCCACCATGCTGAAGGCCATTAAATAGCATTATCTGCAAACAAACGTATACAGTAATATATGGGTTATACAAGCAAAATTTGAAAACTTCATATATTCATTTCTTGGCCATAGCCACAATACTAAATGCCATTAGATGCATAGCAAACAAAATACGGGAATATGCTAATACTTTAGTGTTACACAAAGCAAATGTTTAATACTGGGTGATTCCTTAATTGGCCATAGCCACAAATGCAAAGATGCCAATTTTCATATCAAGTACTAACTGATTCTTAAAATTTTCCATTACAACCTTGGATTTTAAGCCCTTTTAAAATCTTTAACAGGAGCATGTTTACGTTACCTATCATTTGAAACCTTATGCCCCGTAACAATATCGATGGTGGCTTAAAAGGAGAAAAATGGCAAAATATTTTCCTAAGGCCGTCCCATCTGGTCCAACCTGACCCTCATGCTTGAAAGGCTTGAAGTTCAAATAAATGTTCTCAAAGTACTTAACTGACGAGGCCGTCTGATCACAGCGGAGGAACCATCTCTCTCAAGTGGCTCTCCTGGGCCGGTATTTATATAAAAGTCACCAAAATTTTAACACACTGAGCTCGGCCAATAAGAACTGTCTCTTCCATGCGAGTCCAATAAACGCCACCAGTACACAAGATCTCCATGGTGGGGTAAATTCAGGGGACGCCTCCAATGAACGACGATTTCTTCCCACCACGCCTCCTGGAGTCTCGGGTGCTCGCCGAATCGCAGAGCGCCTGGTAGTCGGCTGACCGCACAGCAGCGACGAGCCGCGCGCCAAACCACCGGGAGAATTTGACGAGCGCGCATGCTCCAGGTAGCATCAAGTGGGAGCCGACTTTCGCTGCTCAGTTGGCCTTGGGGAGGCCTGCTTGCATTGAATTCACGTCAGTCCGTGCAACCGCGCCGGCAACGAACTCTTCAGCTGAACTTCACCTTTGCGTTCGTCGTGGACACGCAGAAGAATTCTTCCAGATTATGACAGAATGCAAGTAAGTGCGGAATCAACGAAGACGTTAACGTAGTTGGAGATCTTTTTGTAAAAAGACAAAGCTTCATAGCCCGCATCATCTCTGTCCAAGCGGTGCAGCCATAATTCTTAACAGCGATTACCTCATAAATGTATTTGAACAACTTCCCAAAGTGTGTAATAATGTTGGAATTACATTTTCTGCATGTACAAGCGTGCTAATAACTTTGTTTCAAACAAATGGCACATAGTGAGCAAAATTAATTTTGATCGTGGAGGAAAATGGGATGTAGGGGGGGGGGGGGGAGGTGGTGAGAAAATCGAGACACCCCTTCTCAATCTTCATCTCGCTTCACCCTCACTGGCGCTCAAGACCTCCCTTTTTGGAAGGGTATGTAGCTGCGCGTTCAAAGTCAAGAAGCGAGGGAGCGATACAGGCGACCCTAACACACACTCCTAGTGCCTCATCGCTCCTACGCACAAAGTATGCCGTGTTTCCGTCGTGATAATTTACTGTGCAAATTAGATCGGCAACAGTGGGACTTTATTATAAGTGATGAAAGCCCACTAATCAGACTGTTTTGTATAGTCATGCTTTTCTCTTATCGCCTAGTAAACTGCATAGGTAAGCTTTTAAAATTCTTATTTGTCCATTTCCACTATTTTTTTTTTCATAAATACACTTAATATCATTAAAGTAAAAAAAACCAAGGCGATAGATACCGGCTTTTTACCTTTTCTGGTAAAAAAAAACTAATTTCCAGAACAATTATTTACCGAGATACACGCATTCGTGGAAACAACGATTTTACAGAAAATGATTCAGTAAGCTACATACGCCTCTTAAACGTTGACCAGAACCTCCCAGTTTCTATAGTTAGATTGGCATTACTCTAACGGCTTTCCTGTGCAATAAATCACGAATTCTTGCAGGTAAGTGCGTGTAAAAAATTATTTTGTTGGGGTGGTTCATAAAAGTTTTGAATGCTTTGGATATCATCTATTTGCAAATCAAACAATTTATTGTTATGAATCTGATACATGATTGTGTTTTATGGCCCACTGCATGGCCGATTTCGTGGATCAAAACAGTCAGTAAATTAACTTTATTTTCAGAAATGTTTTTTTCATTATTATAACAATATTCCTGTCTATTGATATTAATTTCAACAAGACTATTTTGCTGATTTGGAAAAAATGCATGTCTTAGTGCACTACCAACTGGAAATAATATAGTCTGACAAAACCTAAATGATCTCTGATATTTATGTTTATCTTCTATGTATGAAATAAGTATATCCGGTGAATTCCTATAATAAAAAATTTTCAAATTTTCATGCTTTTGCCAAATTGTAAAAGCCTCTTTTGATAATTTTGTAATTGAATTATTTGCAAGGGCAAAATACCATTTTAAAATATTTTGTTCCATATGTTGGATGCTTTATAACTAGCGAATATTTCATCCTTAACACCACATCTTAGCTTGTTGATTAAACTAAGCATTTATTTATCGAGTTTACAATCAGTTGAAGAAGTTTTATAATATTCTTGAAATATTCTTAAAGCACTTTCAAACTTTTCAGTATCAATATTTGAAAGCGAATTTGCATTATCCTCTAGATATCCATATTTATTAAAAATTAGATAACACATTCTGTTCGATTATCTTCTTTGGGCAGCACAAAACTTATATTTGTGACGGCAAGAATGATTATATAAGTCTTCATTTATGAGCAAAGTATTTTCTTTAAGAAATTTATGAGCAACTTAAGACAGAGTTACATTATAAAATTTTGGATTTGGTCTCTATACTTACCACTGTTCAGTTTTCTGCTCAACCTATTGTGATATTCGTCTCAACATTTTGCACAGATTTCTTTAAATTTTTCATAAGACATATCGCCACCAACAAAATCGTTATATGTGTGTTTTAAATTTGTGCCATCTTGTCTGAATATACATAGAAAATTTGCATTATCTCTTACTAATTGTGTATGTACTTCGAATAAGTCTGTGCCAAATAAAATACATCAATATTTTTATGTCTCCCCATAGTAAAATATTCGCAGATGACATCCTGGTTTTCTAAAATGACATTGTCAAATACAATTAGAGATACATTTTCACACTGATCTAAAGGAATCATTTCATCATTATTGTTATAAAGTATACCATTTTCTTTTAACTTTTAATTTTTTAAATGTTTCATCGAAGTCTTTTTGTAACTCAATGTATTTATGTTGGTTTAAACTTTTTGAACAGGTATACAATTTATTAAAATTGAGCCATCCTGGCTTATAAATAAAATTGATTATAAAATTCATCTCACCACAATTACTAGGTCCAACAATTAAACCTCTTATGTTATTAGGCAATAATTGACCAGTCTTTTTATTTTTGTATTTTGTTCGGAAATGAGTACACCAACACCCCAATCACCTTTTTTCATTTAATATGACAATTTTTGTAATAAATGGAGAATAGAGTGTTTATGTTAATAAATAACAGTTCCATGCTAAGGAAGAAGCTTCACTATGATATAATAAATAAAGACAAATCTTTATATTTCACGAATATTCCTATTGTAGTCTCCATGCCATCGCAATATTCTGGTATTTTATTATTTTTTATTTTAAAAAAGTTAACAATAGTGCCTCTTTTATGATTAGAAGGCTTGCTGTAATCGATTTTTTTAGCTCCTATAATAACTGTCAGTGTGTCATTAGCCAAATTGGGATTAAAAGTCATTATTTTATAAACAGTACAATCCATCAAAAAAAAGTAAAGTAAATTAGATTATTATCCAAAACCAAAACATTATTAATTTTTATTTCACTTTGCATGTAAATATAATACACAAGATTTTTCTTCCTTACATTTTTTTAATTGATTGGTTTAAATTATATAATTTAACATCTAATTCTTTATCAGAAACTTCTTTAATTTTTTTTTCAAATTTTGAGTTAACAAGTGTATCACAATAATTCAAAGCTGATTTGTTTAAATGTTGCAATTTATCAGTTATTTTTTCATCGAGATATCTCTTATTGACAGCATCATTTCCATCTACAGGATCAGGCATATTATTAATTCTATGAATTTGAAGAGAAACATATTCTTTTGTGTAAAAAAAAAAAAACTTTACTAAGTTGATCTTTTAAAACGGTAACAATGATGTTGTATATTGATTCTACATATTTTTTAAAATCAGAAACATAAATTAGTAGGAATATTGCCTCCAAATGAATCAAAATAATTGACAGCGTTGTTTTCTTTCAAATAGCAAACCCAATGAGTGCCAGAATTTGTTGAAATGTCAAAATTAACTACCGCACACAAATTTTTGTGTATACTTTTTGTAGTTCGTCAATCATATAAACATTTATGAAATTTTTGATATTTAATAGTTTTACTAATTTTTCTATATCTATGTTAGATAATGTGTATATATTGAAATTTTTTATTTTTTTTTGGTCTTTCCCTCTTTTTTGCAACTAAACCACTTCCTAATTTATTTTCCACTACCAAATTGTGTCTCTGTTGTTCTTCTAATACTGTTTTTATTTTTTCTAGTTTGTTCGACAGAATTGTAATTGACACTAGCTCCCCAGCTGAGGTGCCAAGTGTACCTAAAGTAGCAAGTATAATAGGAATAATTCCTCCATGGTATAAACCACTTCCAGATTTTTCTTTGTACATAATTTTGACTGTTGGTAATGATAAAGTTAATTTGAATCTTTTACCTTTTTTTATTTTTTTATTTTTTCTCTAAATTTAGTCTTGTGATAAAATTTATCTATAGCCAAATCTTTTAATTCCTCAAAGGGAATATCAAAAGTTAAAATTGTTATTTTCATTTATGAGTAAAAAAATATACTTAATTAATAAAAAATTTTAATTCCCCATCCTAAATTTCTTTTTGTAAACATAGTTGAAGCAACAGCAGCAGATGCAATTTTCTCTCCAATTGGAGTATTTTTATCTAGTATAATTTCTTTTTCTTCTTTTACTAAAATTTTATCAGCATTATGTCTATATTCTAAATATTTATGATCTCTATAAGCAATATCATGATATTTGCAGGCCTCGTCTAATTTATTTATTTCTGTGTCACCTCTTTCCAATCTTTCATTTAATTTTGTAAATGGTCCATTATTAATTATAGCTACGCAAATGCATTTCGGGCAAATTTAAATTGTTTAATGCCCAATTTATAATACCTTTGCCATGGTGTTCTGAATTCCAAAATGAATTTGGAAGATAAGGTATTCCTTTTGGATTATTAACAACAAAATCAGAAAATTTATAATTCAACATATTCATTATGCTTACTTTTTCAAAGTAATAATTGTTACTTCCAGCATTTTCTTCACCACGAATAATTAACCATCAATTGATTAAATTTCTAACATCACCCATCCAAACATATTCTTTCGGCAAACAGTTGTGTTTTTTATGCCTTCTCCAGATCTAGGAGTTCTTGGAGAAATCATTATTTTGTGTGTGTTTGGCTCTGATCTTGAATGTGATTTTTTTTTATAGTTATCATAAATTGGTCCGATTATCTTTCTGTTTTTCCAACTTTTATTCGAGTTTATTTTCTTTCTTGGATTATATTTTTTGGAATGCAACATTGGTATCTAAAACAATTTTCGTGTAACTATCATAGTCACTATAAGTGAAATTATTCTTAAGATATTCTTCTTATTCTTTTGTTAGCAAATGAGAAAGTCCTTCAATTAATTTTTTGTTATTTACCTTTAACGGTTATTTTATTAACATCTATCTTTACTTGTGTATTACCTATGTATAAATTTTGTCTTTCTGCCCATAATCCATATTGAGTATCAATAACATTTATTCTTTTTGCAATTTATGTTCCGAGATTTATAGTAGAATCACACGCTGCATCAAATTTTTTAATTGTGCAATGCCCATTTGCTCTTCTACATTAGGGGATTTTGAGAATAATTATATTTCGAATGATGTTTCTTCTGGTGTTGGTGGATAATCTAAATATATATTTACTAAATATTTATTTTCATCACTAACTTGTTCAATTTTTTTTTTTTTACCAATATTCCATAGTTTGTCAATTAAAGGTAGATCTTTCTTCTTTTTTTTTTTTTTTCATATTCCACTTCATGGTGTTTTTTAAATATAATTTTTGTAGCTTTCAATCAGTAATTTAACTCGAGAAATGTTCTTCGAATCTTTCATTTATATATTTTTTCCTTCTAAATGAGTTATAAGTTATAAGTATTAAGGACTTTGATAGACAAACATTTCCCCAACTGATCAAACCATGGGGAATTTTAATGTTTACAATAATAGAATTGGATTTCTTATTCCTATAGGAGATGCCTTTTCTTTTCCAAATGATGCCTATGTTTATAATAAAATATGTTTAAAAACAGAGATAAGGTTGTAGATGCGGCAAAATATGCAAAAGAAGATAATATTGATGTTTGTTCAAACTTTTTTCCTTTTTTCCATTTTCTATAGTAGAAATTTCAAAACATGGAAATATTATTGAAGCTTTTGATATTCCATTTATAATATCAACAATAATGAATGCTTTATTAAGATCACCAAGTGAACAAAATTATTTAGAATTTTCTGGAGTAAATAAATATCGAGTAAAATCTGTTCATGGTTATAAAAAAAATTAAATAACGTATCTACTGAGATATTTGTTTGGTTTTATTCAATGCAACAATGAAATTTATTGGAAAGGCGGTTATAAAATTACTTTTTTTTAGAAATTCATCTGACAACAACTGTTTATTTGTTTTTGAATCAAAAAATGTGGATGGTACGGATCAGAAAAGCTATTCTGATCCGAGTAAAATTGTAATTGAAAAATGAGATATTATGTGGCCTATTGTCGAATACGAATCTAACACAGCAATTGCATTTAGAGAAAAAATATACAAACATCCTAAAATAACTACTAGTTTTGATTATTGGCAATTTTTAGAAAAAGAAGTTCTTACCGAAACAACTATTTTTAACTTTGATATATAAGATGAGTTAAATAATTTACAGTTTTACATGTCCGATTTTGTAAACGTAGGCTTTCAAATTAATAGAAAAAAATCGTACTGAACAGCATGTCCACGCTTCCACATTTAACCATTGTAATGTGAAAAATATTTATGTAAAAAATTGTATAAATGAAATTTTTCGAAAAGAAAATTGGAATCTAGATTTATAAAATGGTCTTTGTGATAAAATGTTCCTTTCTTATAGCGATTTTAGAAATTCAAAAACAAAACTGGATACTGTATATAGAAACAATGAACTTTATTATACACCATCTGAAAACTTCGAAGGCAATATTAATTATTCTTCATTTTTTGGACGAAGACCATTGTATATTATGGATTGCTTATATAGAAAAAACAACTGTAATTAAATAAATAAACAAATATAAAAATGTGTGTAGATTTTAATAAAGAAGTTGGAGCACATACAATTTGCAATGTTGTTATAATTAGTCAACGGAAGTTTACTTATACTTATTTGAAAGAAAGAAATACTGAAGATATATAAATTTTTTAAATTAATAAATGGAATAATCAACAAAATGTTTCGATATTTTGATACAACATTTTAGACTTGTAGTTGAGTGGTTACATTTAAAAATTTTGTAAATTTTTAGAAATATAGATGAATTATTTGATCAAATAAAAAATCATTTTCATAATTGTAATTAAAAATTTCTCATAGTAACATTTTTTATAAAACATATAAATTTTTAAATATTATAAATGGATCAAATTAAAGAACTCTCGGAACTTTAGGATGTTGGATATGAAATTATAAAAATAGCAACTTCCATTGATAAATAATTGGACATTGTCCATTTCAAAATGGTTTTAAAAATCAATAAAAATTATCTCAGATCGGATAAATTTTCTAATTTTAAAGAAGATGTTTATGATTCAGATTGTTGTGATGGCTGGCATTATGGAATCAGTAATGTTTAAGCTTCGGATTTTTGTTTATTTTTAGACTTCAAAAATTCTTATTGGTGTTTTACTTTTGTTGAATAACATTTATAAATTCTATCAATTATCTTTTCAATATTTTATTTTATTTTTAGCTTATTTTGCGTGTTTTAGTATAAATTTATTTCATTTAGATTACTCGCTTGCAAAATTGGCATTTCTAGAGGACATAGAAATTTGCTTCTTTTTGAAGTAAAATTGCTTGATTTTTTAAGTGACACAAATCCTGAGCGACCATTTGAGCAAAACTGGTAAATTTGCTTATTATTGGGGTAAATCTGCTTGATTTCAGAGTAAAAATCTTAGTTTTGAGAGATCCTTTTTAAAAAAAAATTAGAGATTAAATTTTGCCTCAAAAATCTTGACTTTGGAGCAAAAAAAAACACGATTTCTCGATGAAAAATTTAGGTGCGCCAGCTCCTGCATTATACATCTACTTATGTGTGCAATTACGCTTGAATTTAATCACTTTATAAGACTTATATGTTGCTAAACTCACCATAGCATCTCATTCTCCCTTTATTAGTCTGTTTTCCAATTGTCTTGTCGGTCATATCTAACTACATTCATATAATCCCATTACCTTATTAATTTTACTTTCAATGTCACTCATCCTATATGTCTATTTATATTCTGTATATCATGTCGCGCCTTACTCCTCCAATTATATTTTTACTTAGCATAAATGATCAATTCAAAATTGAAAATTGATTCTATCATTAAATTATATTAACAATGTCATCAATATTTGGAAATAGTACATCTATGACGCTGGCACAGTGATCAGTATGAAAATACGAGTAATTGTATATAGAATGATTCAGAAGTGATGGTTAAAAATGTAGGTATAAGACGTACAAATAAAGAGAAGCAAAAAAGATCCAGTATACATAGGTCCGAAAATTAACCGTTTACCATATAATGGAATTTGTGTGCTGGCTGGGCCGCCAGTGAACTCCGAGCCTCTGGATAATGTAATGTGGCAATGTTTTGTTTACAGCGGCAACGGATACATCACACCTGACACCGTATATTTCCACACCTGAATAATTGCAGCCTCGGATTGTACAGGCTTTCCATCAAATGAAGAATGACCCCGGATTGCTGGAGCGCATTCTCGAGTCTTTGCAGAGACGACTAAGACAGATGCATTCAAGATCATGGTCAGCATTTTGAGCACTACTGTACACGTTTTCAATTTACATGTTCATACTGTATTGCACCTTGTGTATCCACAGATACACATCCACACATCCACAGATCAACCCATACCGTTGCTCTTGTGTATGTTTGATCACATTTATTTGGTGCTGAAGCCATAGTCATGACTTCTATTGTCTCGTGATTGCTACTTTAAATCAAATTGTCACTGTTTTTGTTGGGATTCGTACCTAGTATTCAGCGGGCCCAGCCCAGCACAAAACTGACATTATCTTGTAACAGTTAATTTCTGGACACATGTTTACTAGACCTTCTTTGCTTCTCTTCACTTGTGCATCTCATCCTTCCATTTTTGACCATCACTTCTGAAACATCTTGTATATTATATAAACCTATGTAATATGAAGTAGTGGTTCGTCTATTGCATAGTTAAAACCAAGAATTTACTACCGTGTGGGCGTAGTCCTTTGTGAAATATGAGTTTGCTAGATTTCTTTACGTAGTTCGGTTACTGTAGAATATTTACTATAAATTGTCATTGAGGCTTAATCAGCGTCAGCTCAAAAGGTGTTAAAAACTATTTCTTTTCCTGTAAACTTGTGGAAACATTCGTCACTGAAATGCCTACATAAACTAAGGCATCTACTGTTAGAAATGTAGCTATGTCTGAGAGAGTTGTCTACATGTTTTAAACTTGGCTGCTCTTGGCATCCTCTGGATATCATCAAGATGTTTGTCGTGGAGCAATGGCCCCCTGGCTTCTCTTCCCTTGTTGCTGCGCCCCTACGGGAAATGTGTGTTGCGCGCAATAATTCAGTACTTGGCTAAATGACATAAAATTATATATTAGTTTCACATGTTTTGTTGGTCATTGTTCATTCGACAAGCTCTGCAAAACTCTGATGCTATAGAAGTAAATAAATAACACTGTATACAGAGTAACAATAACATTTTTGTTTTTTATCGCATATAAACAGATTATGAATTATGAATCGTTTTTAACAAACATATAGCTTAAGTACTTTCTGGGTGAAAAAAATATGTAATAAGCATTATATGTATATTTTACAGTAACCTGTTGAAAATCTGCTGGTATTTATTTGCAGTGTTTCAGAAATAATCCTTATACATATTATCCACATAAACGATTACAAAATATATTTTCTGCTGTACAATTTATCAGACGAATATAGTGCTACTTATATTTTGTTCATAAAGTATAACATTTGTTTCATAGTCAGTATGAATTAAAAACAGAGAGAATATATGTATGTTGAGCAATGATAGTAAGAAATAAATATTATCTGACATATTATTAAACATAAGTTAACATTATTTGTAGATTTGCATGCATGCATTGTTGTAAACAAATTCCATTGTTGCATTGAAGTGCAAAAAAAAAAAAACAGTGATGTGGTTTCTCCCTGGTGTTTTATCCTAGATTTGTTAACGTTTTCTTAATGTGTTGCAGAAGAATACGTGGTGAGTGGCTGCAAAGTATAATATTAGCAGGGCTTTCTAAACTTGAGAGCAACCACGACTTTACTGGAGGTTTTGCGGTGATGCAGACGCATGTAGCGGTCTCCCTCTGGGTTAGCACTTTAGCCCTTAAGGGGACGTGTGTTAGTAGTGAATTGGTGATGGTCCTTCAGGAGAAAGGTTTTATTATACAAGACCAGAAGGTATGATATGTGGCACTAGCGATATCTTACAGTGTTTCCCTCGAAGCTACGACAATTTGTGTAGCAGATTTGCAGTAGATCCTTGGCGAAGAACGCCGTGCTACATAGTTCCATGGCAACAGAGGGTTTGTGGTGATAGCGGCGACTGGCGAGTCTTCCTACTGGTTGAATGAATCTTGTCGGGGCCAGACTTGGCAACGATCAAGTTGATTTGTTCTTGCTGATAAATGCAGTGCTACAAACCGAAATAGTCACTGTCTACAGGTGATGTTCCCTTCTGAGTTTGCCCTTAGCCATGCCAGTTTTACTGGTGAGCTGAGAATAATCCTCACTTAGAGAGACGGATTAATAGAACATAATTTTAAAGTATGGGTATGCGGTGATACCGAATACTAGTAACGGATCTCCTATGTTAGGCTTTCATAGTGCCAGTGTTGGCAGCTACCCCATCGCAGCCCTTAGCATGGTAGGTGCTATTTATTATAATGCAGAAAGGTAACGTCTGCACATATGATTGTGGAGACTGGTGATGTCAGTCCTTGTGTTAAACCTTAAAAGGACCAGTGTTGACAGCTAGACCAGTGTAGTCCATGGTTTAGGAAGGTGGTACTATAATGCAGAATTGTAAAGTCTGTACAGGTGGTAGCAGAGACTGGCTATATATCCTTGTATGTCAAGCTTTGACAGGACTGCTGATGGTAAATAGTTGCCAGTAGTCCTTATTGAAGAAGGTGGTATTATAAATCAGAAAGGTAAGATCTTGTACATGTGATAGTGGCGACCGGCGACATCTCCCCCTAGTTCAAGTCTTGACGGGACCGTTGTTAGCAGCTAGTCTGCGGTAGTCCTTGGTGACAAAGGTACAGAACATTGCACCCAACAGCAGGCTGGCAGACAGTAACATGTTGGCCGTGAAGTACCCCCAGTGCTTCATGACCCAGGTGAAGGTCACTGTGATGATGCAGCCCAGGATGTTGGCTGGGATGAGCAGAAGGCCGCCCATTGTGCTCTCCGACACTGGGTACGTCACCTCGGCCGCTATCTCGAACGCCGTTACCAGCCAGCTCAGTAGGAACAACCTGTAACAGAACACGCACCGCCCTCAACTGACACTCACAGATCGCTTGCACATTTCTTAAGATAGAATTTTTTTGTCTAATTTTTGTGGTTATTTCATCGTTTTGACGCATCGTGTTGATGGCAACTTTACTAAAACGTCAATTTTTTTAAAAAAATCAGAAAAATATTTTTAGTGTAAATACTAGAATTTGAACATAAATTCTTGATTAGCGCAAATTTCGAACAGTTATTTCAAGAAAAGATAAATTTTAGCTAAAGTATCAATTGTATTCACAGGAGAAGCTTGCAGTTCTTTGAAATTCGACACTTGAATCACGTACAGTAAGGATTTTTACTCCCAACCCTTTAACTTTTAATTTTATCTTAAAATGCAAGACTTGAATACGAGAAAAATGCATAAAAAATTTGCAAGAAATATTTTTCTTTGTATTCTAACAAAGTTAATGATTATTTTGAGCTGGAGGCAAACATATTAATTGTGTTGGATTTTGAGATTTGCTCGAAGAAATGGATAAATTTAATATTTCTATAACTTGTTTCATTCGTTTTCGAAAAGTAGTTTCTCGCCATTGCCGTACTTTTTTTTCCAGGCCATTATTTCAAATCACTGCGTAAAAGGATGCAATATGCTAAAATTGCAGAAAATAATTTGAGCCTCTTGAATGCCGTTAACCAGCGGCGTGTGATGAAGAGTCGTAAGTTGTGCTGGTGTTTGGTTGCTCTTGTACGTGGTTTACAACAGATTTACACTTTCGAAGCCATAGACTAAAGATGAGGTAGACTGCTTATTCGTCGTCTGCTCTTGTTCCCAACAGTGACCTATCCCAAACGAACACAAATGTCAAAGTCACGCGGTCAACAATTATGAACATGTTTGTTTGTATCTTAATTTTTAAATGACAAGCACTATTATATTAATAAAATACTTTTATAAATGCAGATTTAACCAAACTGCGGTACAAATTGGTTAGAGGAAGTTTACAAACATCTCAAAGCACTTGTTTACTGAGCAGTGTTCTAACCTCAAATCGAATCCACGCCATTTATGGTAGTCATGTTAGCAGAAATCAGTTCAATGTCGGGATACGGAGACTGGTTGTGCGCAGCCAGAGAGATCGGTCTACCTCGTCTTTAGTCTCTGTTCGCAGATCGCGCTGAGCAGACAGCACCAACCAACAGCCACTCATAGCACTTGTCACCGTTTCTGCATTATTCACGTTCGAAAGTTAAACCTGTTGCAACTTTTTCAGAGTGCAGGCAACGATAATGTTACCTACATTTCGGTGCGTGGTGTTTAAAAAGACCAAAACGGCTGCCATCGAATGTTATAAATTTAGGATGAGGCAATTTTATACCTCGCACTTTAACTGCGTTGCAGTATATTTGTAATACTTTTCTTTACGAAATTATTTTATTTACATATCTAAAACTTATTACCTTTTAAAATGTATTATAAACCAGACCATGAAGCCAATGGTACTGTTAATATATCACGCATGTAATATTTATTATTCTTGATCTCCCCACCAACATTGTTAAAATAAACGGCTTTTTCATATTACTGTTTCTTCAAACATACTTGACGGGTACAAGCGGGACTTCAGCAAAAGCCTGCATTGAGCTTTGCTACAGACTAACCACCAATAAAATGAAACGTTCACCCCTTATTTTCCATAGTTACAAGCATCACGCCGAGACAATGCGCGCCATTTCAGAGCTTTGCGCTTAGAGGCGATGGCTCACTTGGTGAGCGTGTCAGTGTAGCCGTTATGGCTTCCTTTATCCTGAGCCTCAACTTCCAAGATAGGCGATCGTCCTAAGGCTTGTAGTAATATATGTGAAGGAAAGACGATTTTTTTAACAAGCATAAAAAATTAAGGAAATGAAAAAAATATAGGAAAATGTTAACACATAATTAGAGCACTGCTAGTTTTAAAGAGAGCAAAAACTCGCCTTCCGGCTGCTGTTGGGAAAACCAAATAAAGATTGGATCTATAAATATGTGGAGAATGCAGAAACTCTGGTGTCAGTGAAATCATCACAACTCGCTCAGTACACAAACCAATGACGAAATGGCGTGAAAACATCTGGAAAATTACTTTAATGGCGTGATATAGACAGGCTCGTGCTTATTTAATTTTTTTGGTTTGCAGATTATGCATGGTGCACAAAATAATTGTGGGAAATTATTGCAGAATTGTGGCATTTTGAAAATGGCATTCCTCTTTTCCGTTTTAATATGTCACGGGTACGATTTCAAGCAATTTTGCGTTCCCTTCGTATTGACGATTGCAACACAAGACTTAAAAAAAAAAAAAAAAAAAAAAAAAAATGACTAGAAATATGGCTGAAGCTATACAATAAATATTTTATTTGTTTATTTTATACTGCAAAACATCATTTTTACCTTCCGGAAAACATTACTGTAGATTAATATCTTTGTTAATACAGAGGTCGATGAAGTTTCAAGGTCTACATTCATTCCAAGGCAGGCAAGTATGGCATTTAGATTTGGTGTGCAGTATAGACTGTGAACATGGTTATCTAGTAAATCTTCAGATTTGTACTGGAAAAATAGGTGATGCGAGGGAAGTGAATCAAGGCAAGAGAGTGGTCTTAGATCTAGTTCAGCATCTGGCTCATGAGCTTTGACCCAGGTCGAGGACTGCTGGAAATGAACGTAACTCTCATAGGGATTCTACGCTCTTCACGAAAAGTAATCCCGAGAGTTATGTTGCCTTCAATAACTAGAGAAGAAAACTTCAGTAAATTTACACACAGTGGCAATACGCTATTAGTTTCTGATATTCCCCCCCCCCCCCCCCAAAATAGTGCTGTGCTTCTCCTGTCTACAGGGCATCAATCATTCACACACAGTGTCTGTAGAAAACAACTTGAAAAGGAAACCGGAAGTTGTGTTGTTTTAAAATTCAGCCAAATCAGGTGTTGATACACTTGATCAAGTGAGCCGTCATTATTCTATGAAAAAGGGTACAAAATGTTGGCCGTTAGCAGTATTTTATGACCTTGTAGACCTAGCCGCGCTCAACATCTACGGGGCCTTAGAGAAAACAGAGACATCTGTTTATAATAAAGTTGGCTAAATAAATGGCAAAACCCCAAGTGGAGTGTCGTTTGAGTTCACCACAAGTAAGAAACAAGGCATTTGTTAGTAGCATAAAAATGTGTGGATTTGTCGATCTTCTAGAAAAAGGGCATCTAGGACCAACACCCAACAATCAAAGGGAAAAGCGAGGAAGACGTTCCATTTGGCCCCGATCAAAGGACACCAAATACAGTTCAATCTGCAAAAGATGTAATATATTCGTGTGCAAGGAACATTCTGAAACATTTACAACATGCAAAAACTGTGAATATGACTATGGAACAAATTCTGATGAAGATGCTTGATTTAAGTTTGCAGTTCACTTACATTTACCTTCTTAGACTTTTTTCTTTAAATTTGTACAATATAAGTGCCTGCTCAAATAGCTGAAACATGTTTTGTAATTGTAAATACTGAACATTATGAAACATCTACAACTAGAAAAAACTGTGAACATGAGTATGGAACATATTCTGTTGGTGTCGGAATGATGTTTGCAGTTCAGTTACATAAATATTCCTAGTCTCTTTTTCTTTGAATTCGCTCTATACATGTAAATATGTACTCAAATGGCTAACATATCTTGTAATTGTAAATAAGGAACATTATGAAACATTTACTTAATACAAAAATTGTGAACATGTCTATATAATAAATTCTGAATGTGTTAGAATGATATATTTAGTGTTTTTTCTTTGAGTTTGTACTATGCAAATACCTACACAAATGGCTTTAACATGTCTTGTAGTTGTAAATAAAGATTGTTTAATTACAATAACCGGTATGCTGAATGATTAATATCATTTGTAAATTTTTTATAGGCTGGGGCCAATTGTGACCCCAGAGAGAGTGATAAGGAAATTTTAATAGAAAGAGTTCTAGGGATAAAACATAGTTCTATAAATTACATCACAGGGCGTATGCAATGGGTTCATCGCAGCTCGCTAGTGAACTGAGTGAAGAGATTTAGGCGGCTCTTAACAATGAGGTATTGAGAGGCGATGAGGGTGATTGAGGTGAATATGGAGAAGAGCCGTAATTAAAAGGCGCGGCAAACGGGAGGTCCCCAAGAAAACCCGCCGACCAACGGCATCGTCCGGCACGATTCCCACATGCGAAAATCCGGAGCGAGCCGACCGGGGATTGAACACGAATCACATTGGTAGGAGGCGAGCGGGCTAACCGCTCAGCCACCGTGGCTGCTAGCTCGCTAGTGAGTGTTAGAAGGCAGTGTGTCAGCGAACGGTGGGGCGAGACATCCATGCGCGCGCCGTCAAGACGCTGGTCTCATGCTGAGATGCCCCCAGCTCATTCGACAACGATCCTGAATAGGCATGTCTACGGGCATAGGGAGTACATTTATTAGCCCCGAGTTAGCCTCAAATTCTGAGTAAATGGTTGTAAAACATAATAGATTTACAACAATGTTTATATCTGTCTATTCCGATTTATACTCTCTTCAGTCCTAGAACAAATGAGGAATCTAAGTTCTGCAGGTTAATGTAATCAGTAAGCAGTGCTGAAGCTGAAGAGTGGCAATAGCTTGGACCTGCCATGTTAGTATCCTGAATTATTGTAAGTTATTTCCTAACGTGTACATTAAACATCGTGATTCGGAACTTACAAACGACATTATTTGTAGCTATACTTATGAATAAAAAAGATTATAAAAAGAACAGTGATTTATTGAATTGTATTCTGGGCGGTTAGCATCATTCCCTTTCGCCGAGAAAATAAAAAGCTGTTCAACAGGTTGGATAAATGTATTACATCTCCATTTTAAACTTTAAAATAATGTTTAGTGTTGCTACACCATAACCTTTTTTGTTCATTTTAACGTGAAATTCCATATTTTTCATTAACAACAGGATTTAAAAGATTTTTTTTTGCAGTAACAAGTGGATGCCCACATTTTTTTCATCCTCATATTTTATAAATGAAGAGGGGTGATATTACTCAACAAACTTTCGCAGACAACATATTTCCATTGAGGAAACATTTTGTTTAATTTTGAAGTAGCTTATAATCTTTTGAAAGTGAACATATCTCCATTATTAATCATTATATGTCATAAGTAAAGTCTTGCCCTATTTTGTTGCTCATTTTGCATTCAAAATTTCATAACAGAATCTTGACCTAGAGATCAAAATCATTCTGTCCGATTTTGAGAATTGCCCGCTTGTGCGTTTCTGTGGTATTTGCACATAAAAACTTCTCATTTTTAAAGGTTGGCTTTGGATGTTGTTTGGTGAAATTCGTCTGCTAATGTTCCAAGCCGGGGAGGGGGGGTACCTGTCTTCCAATCGTAGGCCTGCAGATAGTCAACTACGATAACCTCTGCCAGACTCTTAATGCCTGAAAACATTAATATAAGAGCTTCAGATCTGTACTCCTCACAATACAGCCCTCACCCCTCACATTTTTGCCTTGAACTCCGTCCAAGGAGGGTGCGTTTCTGCAGCTTCGAGTCGTTGACGTCACCTTAGCTTTGCGGCACACATCCTGCCCACTGTGGTCGGCCTAGAAATAGGCCATCTCGAGCATAGCCCCTAGTGGGCTAGCAACCACAGAGTGGAGCACCGAATCATGTACACTGTTAACAACACTTGTTCCGCAAATAACAAATCGCGGATCGCTCCAGATATTCCCAGCTCCTCCTCCAACTCACCAAAGGCTAAATTTGGACAAAGATCTCTCATTCATTTTCGTGCTAGTATTTTCAACTAAGGTTTTTTTGTTGAAGACTGAACGCATATTTGTAATCCATTCAAATTTTAAATGTCCTTTTTAATTATTTATAGGATGTCACAATTTTATAAATAATGAAAACGTATATTTGAAATTAAAAAATTAATATTAGGAAGGTTTACACATCTAGATGAGTTCAATCTCTAAGAAAACATTTTTAATTGAAAATACTACCATAAAAAAAACTGAGAGATATTGGTCCAAATTTAGCCTTTGATTCCCTATACGCCCATGCATGGTGAAGCCTGGCCTTAATGCGAATGTTTCCTGGCATGGCTAAAGCACTCAAACAAAATCTAGGCGACTGCTACTTAAAATTTCCTGCAGGTTCAACACAGGCTCAATTGCTAAAGGGCGTCGTTTTTTCCTCCACTAAACCCGATCAGCACCAGGAAGACATGGAAACATATTTCCAAGAACAGAAACGAAAGGGGAAACCAAGTCAAAAGGACAACACCAGCACTAAGGAGGATAAACGCCACCATTCATCGTCGTCTGTGGCAAACAGTGGTGTATCGGCCTTGAACCGGTTCTCCCTCCTGCAGGAGATCGCAGATGTTACCTTATTAAATTTGACCCTGGGCACTTCAGGCCATCCTCCATCAAACACACAGCCATCTGCCAACCGAAAAACAAATAGCAGAAAACTGCGCATAGTAGTTCCAGATACTTCCAAGTACAACCTGCCCTTGCAAAAAATTAAAGGAATCAGTAAAGCGGGTTCTCACTGCTTCCCACCAGAAATTATATTTAAATCCTAACAACCAATCCACAACTTCACCAGGCTGCTCGGCAAATGCTCTCAGCTAACTTCATCATCTTTTACATTTTTTGCCCAGCCTCCGAGCAGCCACAAAAAGTAGTGTTTGACCTCCCAGCAATATCTGACGTGGAGATCATAAAACAGGAATTCTAAGACAGCGGCTACAATGCCCTTCACATTTATCAGTTCCAGAAGAAAATTCAAGACAGTTCAGACCCATCTAAATTGGATTTGGAGCCCCAACTCTGTTTCTGCGTAACGGCCGCGCAGAACACAAATATTCCCCCTCTACACACATTACAGAAAGTAAATATGACAGTAGTCATCCACGCCCCTATCAAAAAAAGACCGCAATATGTGGCTCAATGTCGCAATTGTCTAGCCCTGGGACATACCAAGAACTTTTGTTCCACTGCACATGTCCGCCCGCACTGCACCAGCCCACACCCTGCAGGTACTTGCAATCCTGCCACTACAACACCTAAGGGCCAGTTTCAGCTCACAAGTTTTACTTACTAAGCCGAGTTTAAGAACGAATTAACTAAGTTTGCTGGTCGAATGCATTTCACCACAGTCAAAATGTGGTTGACTTTAACTTACCCCAGTTTAAGTTTAAACGCCCATTTTCGGCCGTTTAAGTTCTTGAACTCAGCTTACGATAGAAATGTGGCCGTCAAAACATATTACGACACTTTGAAAGTTATCAGAAACTAGTTCGGCAGACGCCTTCGTTGCGAGCACGATATTAATTTCAGTTCCTGCTATGTAGATTTCTTTGATATTTGTTATATGAATACATCCAAAACATGTAAGTTAGATTGGCTATGCAAAATGCCAATGTCACAAACAATTTCAGTACTAAATTAATTACGAATTATCTGTATGTCATATAAAATTATTAGGCTACATTTAAATGACGTTTGTATTTTATCGGCTCTTAGTGCCAAGTACAGTGAGTTTGACAATGAAATCAAATTCTATTGTTTGTTGCTGTTATTTGCTAGTTTATCTACATATGGAAATTAAAACAAACTATTTGATGGACGAGGGCAATGAAAATATAGGCGATGTCGATGGATTTGGGTAATCATGTTATTATGCTAACTAGAATAGTATTATATCTGCAGCAATTATTATTCAAACTTGCGAGTTCCCATTCACTGATTATTTGTACTGTTCTATTTTACAACATCGTAGCGTCTGCACGCTGTTTCAATCACTGTTTAATATTTTATAAACCTTGTGTATTTTACTATCTGCAAGAATTCCAAAGACGACACAACTCAGATTCCATAAACTAGTGGGCAAAGTCCTTGGCACCGCATTCTAAATGTACCATTTGATTCAAATGTCGGTCATTGAACTTAGATTTACTACAAGAGTTTAATTATCTGCTAGATGTGCGAGGTGAAATGCGCCGACCTTAAACGCCGGTAAACGAAGAGTTAACATTTTACCTTCGTTTAGTTAAGCCGAGTTAAACGAATAAGTGGTGAATCTGGCCCTAAGTGTATCAATTGTAATGGAGACCATTCCACTCTCTCGAAAACCTTCCCCAAGTTCCTGGAACTGATGCAGGGAAGACAGGAAAACAAGGCAACACCGTCCAGGAATTTAGCGACTACCTCCAAGCTCCGGAACTCACTAATTTCTAACGCGCAGGCACTTGCCCAGCACTCTCGCAACACAACACACGCAACTGAAACACTTGAAAAAACACCACCTGCAGCTTCCTCTCGCCCTGTCCCGCTAGGTTCGCTGGGAGGGATGAAAAGCGTACTGCAGGAGTTTCATGAATTCATGGAATCCCTTAACGAATGCGACTTTTCGTCACTCTCAGCGCACTTCCACCTTTACAGTCAACAAATCAAGAGCATCACAGACAGACAGGAGAGAAACTGGCTATTACTCGAAGCCTTGGCTTCGTTTGCGGCCCCTCAGGCCGTCTGCATGACCCGGGATTTTTTCCTCAAACCCATAACCTGCTCTGGAACGATCACGATTCACATTCAACAGATACACCACACTCTGCCGAGCGAAAAAAAAAAAACTTAAATTTTGAAATCTAACTATTGCAGTGCCTAGTTTTGCTAGTAATACACTACTTTTTACGCATTCAGCACATAAAATAACTTTAGACTATTACTTTCATATTATTATATAATACTACTGGGCATCATTGCAATAAGTAACCACTTTAAATAGTATATAATATATACAAATCACTTGCAAACAGGACTGAAAAGCACCAGAAAACACAGATTTTCAAATAATTATTTTACCATTTTAGTGGACAGATATTAACATTTAAATTTTTGCAGCATTTTTCAAAAATTAAAATCAATTACAGTATAGCTGATTAGAACTCCAATATAAAACTAAATTTTTGCTGATATATTTTAAAAGCTGTTCACGGTAAATAACGGTAGTGCTGCCATCTCTTGAGCAACTCCGCAAGCTCTGCCTCCTCGAGTACCCTCGGCCAACAGAGCCTTCTGGCCAAGCTACACTTTAACTTCACTCTTCCGACTCGCTTTTCTGGCTCTGCTTTCGGATTTTCACGAGTTTTTCTATACAAACATGAAGGATCTTTATTAAGAACGTTTTTTTTTAAAGTCAATTTATGCATTCAGCGCAAGATAACAAGAATTCATCAAAATTAAACCCCGAGACTGGTCACAATTTTCCGATCGGTGCGGGAAAAAAATTTATCCATTTTAACAAACCACAAAATAATTAACATACAATTAGCATTATGTGATCACAGAACAAGGCAAAACATATGCTGCATAGCCCTTTGCTGGCGTTGGCCCTGTGAATTACATTGCAACCACTTCACCACTTCACACTACACACACACATGTAGTACAAAGCTTCTCTCATCCGGCCGCTGTTTGTATGTATGGTCCGTCATCTACTGCCAATTCCTAGGCGGCCTCTTGGCAGTTTACCACCAAAAACTAAGGAGGCTGTAGCGTAGTGTGCTCTCTGCAGCAGCTGGCGAGTGTTGTGGGTGGCACACTTACACTAACATTCACCAGTGTACAGAACCTACACCAGCATACACTAAACCACACACCCTACACTCAGCTGCATGCGAGGACACAGACAATGTGATAATATTACCCGTAGCTCTTATGTCTGTAACATACTAACACTCTTTTCTGTGTGTACAGAGAGATGGCTGGCATATATCGGGTGGTTCTGCTCAGTTCTGTCCCCTACCACCAAGGCTCCATAGCGCGACCCTGATAATCAATCAGCTACAACCTCATTTCATTTCACCTGGCATCAATCCCACAAAGTCCATCTTCGCTTACTAACAACTACCCTACTTTCTCTAGCTCTAATCCAATAAAGGAATTACATTTATCCTCTGCGACTGTAGCATAGTTTTTCCCAGGCCTCTCCTCTTTGCCTGGTTCTCTACCTCTCTTATTTCGGGGCGTGACCATGGCTACAATTGCGCAATTGCACCAGACAACCCTGCTCAGCTGTGATGCATGCGCCCATATTACTAATTAAACCCGACCTAAGGCGTGCAGGGCTTGCCCTGAAACGCAACCCATTCTCCAACAGTCTTAGCTACTTCCATGCATGCTGGAGGGTACACAGAACAGTGAATTATTCGCGTCAGCAACGCGCAAGCCACTCCACCGCAATCGCTCGGCATAGTAACACACACTCGCGCATTTAACCACACAATATGTCATATATTTAAATATATTTAATTACTATTACCACTGTCTATTCATATTTTATTTAATAATTATTCATTATAAGTAGTAGGGGCGACAGGGTTTAATTTCACTTTTGATTTATGGGAAGAACCCTTTGATATCAAAAGGGTTTATCCTTAATCCGATTATAATCCGATAAAAATCGTTAATACTATTTTAATCAGATGAGATTTTTTTGGATTAATCCTTAATCCAGTCTTAATCTAATCGTTTTATTATGTTTTGTATTTTAATCGGATAAAATATCATGTAACTTTGATTGATTGATCCAATAAATTTAATTGAATTAATCAATCAAACATTGTTGTGTGATAAGTGTATAGTTTGTTGTACTTTATTTTCTTTCTTTCTTTTTGGGTAGGGGGTGAGGAGCAGCTCTAGTACGTCCTCGCCCTTGGAGCTCTGGAACTCGGATGAGGTGTGGCGTGTTTGGGACAGGGCATATAGGTGCTGAGTTTTGTGCAAGAGTGGCATAAGTGTTAATTTTTTATGGTTGATAGTGATATTGCTTGTAGATGGTGGTGGGAGATAGGCGATTTTTTGGTAATAGTAATTAAACAGAAAGAGAAAACGACATATAGCTAACACACCAGAGAAATTAATGGAAATACAAATTTCAAACGAACACAACTACGTGAATAACCTGGTGTCGACAAGTGCTACCTCACTAAATGATCACAACTACATGAGTATCCTGTACGAAATGAATTAACGAGCTACAACGAATAAAAAATGTCCCTATGAATTAAACAGCAGTCTTCCTAAACACAATAACAAGGTATTTGAAAACACGTTAAAAAAACTACACTACTCTGAGTTCTACACGTATCTGACAGGATTTTAAAACACATCCGTCCACCTGTGAGACTGGTGAGATACTTTTGAAACAGAATCCACATGTTAAAATTAATTAATTAACTAACATGAGTAAAAATAAAATTTTCAACAGTCAGTGATTTTAATGTACGTCCATTTGCTCGGGATTTCGCTGCACCACTGACTTGGATATACCACTTACATCGAATTATAAGCTGAACGAGGCGTTTAGATCAAACAGGACCTGTGTGTGCGTCGGCCTACGTTTGATTATAGATTGAGCTGAAAAACTCGGAAATGAACGAAAAGAGATGTGAGTACAATTTATGTGATAAAGGCATAAAAATTATGTTTATGGCGCATGTACTAATATATATATAAATTACACTAGTTGAATTAAAAACAAGTAATAAAATCGCACAAGCAACTCTCCCAAAACACGCCTGACCGGCTGCGAGCTCAGTGAAGCAACAACTGTAGTGTATGATGTGCGGAGACTTATAAGCACAGCCGATGTCTGTCCGGCTGGGAAGTCAGTCAATGAATGAGGTGTGGAGCGCGGTCGGTGTATGGCAGGCAACTGAGTTGAAATTACTGCAAAAACTCTGAATATGACTCATGTACTTGAATTTCCAAACTCATTTACCACATATTCTGATGACTTAAAGAAGGAATAAAGCACACATAAAAAATATGCTAACTTACTAAGAACCGATTTGAATACACTACATCCTACAACAGGCAAAGAAACAATTTACACACTACTCATACACATTCTGAATTATACCTAGAAAAAATTAGGTCTTCCTACAAAGCTACTATTAACGATGAACAATTTAATCATGTGTTCTTAAATGTTTCACGTGAAATTAAAAAAATACCCATTATTTTAATGTCAGTTTAGTTCTTAAAAAAAACCTTCAAATATGTTTTCTGTGTTTGTATAAGGTATGGGTGTGTTTTACCACCAGACATCATAATGTTGAATCTTCAGCAGCAACAGCAATAGTTGTAATCTGTTTTTGTGTGACAAAATATTTTTATTAAAACGTTTTCTGGACTCCTGTCACTGCTTGCTGTAGAGTTGAAAGGCAGTGGTAAAATGTTCTTGGATCTGTGGTGTGTCCCTAAGAGCTCTTTCTGCCTGGCTCTGAAAAGGTATTTATATCAGTCCACTCTCCCATTCATTGTGTCCACCAGGTTCTTCAACTTGATCAGCGGACCGATGGAGGTTTTCTGAAAACACTAAAAGTTCCTTTTCCTTTTGTTTCTAATTCATACAGACATGTTCGATTCTTTTCTCCATCACTTTAGTAATTCCCCCTTCAGTCGTTCAGAGTTGTTTAATTAAATTTTAATTGAAATGTTATTTTTTAAAATGTTTAAATTGTTTTCCCCTCATGAACAGTATGGCAAGAAATTGTGTTTTTTTTCTGTGAAAGTTAGCAAACAAATATCCTGCTGCCTGGCTTTAAATTCTTTTTAAGCTCCAGACCTGAAAATCTTACAATCATACACTCGTTTTATTTTAACAATTTTTTTAAAATTGTTACTACTATTAAATCAGCACTCATAATACACAAGATATGACACGAGGAATTCAAAACTAATAATTAACAAGTAACAGTACTCCTTTTTGAATATAGGAAAATATTTTATTCAAACATTTTTTTCAAACAAATTATCCTTAAGAGCGAAATATTTACATGTACTATACAACAAACATTTACACACTAAAATACATTTTACAACACCCATTTATTCAATCTACTTTTTTGACAAATTAAACTAATATATACAAAAATCATTTTTTACCGACTTTAAAACAAACATAACAAGAGAATCAAATTTTAAAAAAATCTTAAGAACTAATTAAGCAAACATTTTTTCAATGAAATTTTTAAGAACAAGTTATTTTAAGAAAAACAAGTTATTACATGTCAAAACAAAATTAGCTATTACAAATACAAACTATTTCAAAGTTAGGTACATCTTAAAACAATTTATGTTTACTTCAATAACAACTAAAACAAACCAAAATCTTCTTACGCAGATTACATAATAAATAAAAAGAACAAAATTATATACAGAAATAAAAAGAAATTACAAATATACTACATTAATCTGAAGATTGTATCTTTCCTACCTATTTACAGTGACTATTTACATTAACGACACATTTGGGTGGTGTATTCGTAGAGACGCACAGAGGGGCGTTCATTTGTCACATCCATTAATATATTTTCCAAACACATACAAATGCCAATGACTGGTTAAAACACACTCACACGCACACAGATTCCAGATGATGTTTTGTAACACATTGAATTTCTTCTTCTTATTTTACAAGGGAAAGTATATCGAAGACAGTAGTATAAAGTATGTTGATACTATAGTTTGTCACGCCTTACAGTTAGGCAAACAGAGAGCAGCAGCACTGATGTTGATGTAACAGGTGTTTGCAAACAGTCTTAGAGATTGCAAACAGTGGTAGATAGATGTGATGGTTGTGGAACAGGAGGTTCTTGTGGTGGTGGTAGATGGACGTCATTGGTGGTGTGGTACTGGCAGCTGTGGTGTCGTGGGTGGGCTGTATTTATTCTGGTGCTGTAACTAATGTATGGAGGAAATATAAAAAGATTACATAGATATTCTGTAGTGCCCCCAAAGTAAGATCGATATTCCATCTGCCTCAATGTACTGCTTATCATCCATACCCGATAACACTACCTTGTTTACGCATTCGGTGTAGACTTTGTGAGCATGCTAATGGAATTGATATTGGGTCCCCAAAATCCTTGTGCAATTTTCGAGGGAATCTCGATAATGATCATACCTGAGTGACTGTAACACATTAGGTTTTACACAATTAGTCTTATGTATGCATTGCTCATTCACAACATTTCCATAAAGTTTAGGACGTAAACCCACGAAGTGTGTGATAATGCGACCCGCACATTCATCTTTTCCTCACCCCAGTACAGCCTTTGTTCTCGTGGGGGAATTTTTGTGGGTTATTGTGCGCATAATTTGATGTATCAAACTGCACCTTTAAATCCGGTGTTATTTCTTTATAAATGCCATCACAAGCAACAGAATACACCAAGGAATCGGTATCACAATAGAGGAGGTGAAAGGCTGGCGGAAGAAATTTGGTACACATGTACTGATAATGAAATTAATAGAGAGTTAATTTAGAAACATCAAGAATGGCAACACCAGTGTATAAAGGTTTGTTGAACACAACAGAACACTTTGACATCTCGATAAGGACCAAGTTTTCATCGATAATCTGCCTTGCCTGGAATGTTGGATTCCCTATCAGCTCTGCAGCCCCATAGATCATGTCATACCTCGAAACGACTCTTATGCCCCTTTACCGGCGGACACTCTGCAATGTTTTACCATAAACACAATTATTCATTAATTTGAAAAATGATTTTCCCAATTCGTTCGCAGCATGGGCATGTTTCTCAATGTTAAACTCGATGTACGGAGCAATCCAAGCCTTCTGCTCAAAGTTCAAAATGCGATCAACAGAGTCAAGTGTGGCTCCATACATCAAGTACTGCCTCAGTAGTTTCCCCGTGTATCACATAATTCTTCCGCTGTGCGAGTGTCAAGAGAAGTTTTCATGTGAGCCATTCAGGGTTATGCCATTTTCTGGGGCCATAGGAAGATCAGATAAAGCATCATGACATTCGTCTGGAAAAGACAGATCCACTTCCACGAAAAAACAAATGTCACCATCATTCACCGTGTTTGAAAAGTCCCATGTTGAAAACATGTGAGCCTCAACTCACTCAAAAATGCTATTCGGAAGCTTGGATCGCTTTGTATGACTGTACAGCCCATTGACATCGAAATAGCATATATATTTCGATGCCACACTGGGGTCGTTTTCATTACCCATGTAAATATTGTTGGCTTGAGCACACCTTCTTGAAACCTTGGTAATACTGCACCCAACCCCATGTTCTACACAAAGATACATGTCAGGGTCATCAACAACTCTAGCCACGCATGTGTCATTGACAATAAAGCGTCCCATGAAAGAGACAGAGCTGTGACGAACATGGTGGGGTCAAGACCATAATGAGCCAAACATACAGTCCTGAAATTCTCAAATATATCTGCCAGCAAACAAGTGTCCACACGTAAGTAGTGAATGGCATACTGCAGCAAGTTTATGCAGTTGAATGCATCACATGCGGCTTGGGTGTGAGCGCAGTTCTCATTGCTAATGTCTTTGCCTCTCATCACATTATGAAATGTGCCCTTTAGTGGGAGTGACTTGCACATCAGACTGTCTGGCGACTTAACAAAGTCATAAGGGAAAACTCCCTTCCATTTTGCCAATTCGAATTGGGTGTTATCTGGAAACATCGAGCAAGTGATACTCAATTGTGCAGGTAGTAAATTACCTGCCAGAGATTCCAGAAAGGCACTCATGAATTGGAATGAATAAATCAATCGTAACTTGAAATATTGTGCCACTCCATTGAAATCAGTCCCATTGGGAATTTGTTTGGTAATACATTTGTATTTTTCAAGTGCCATTCCAATCACTTGAATTTTCCTGGGTTTTCGATTACCATGGTTCCATAGGGTTGTGGCACATGACATTCATCCAAAGGCTTTATAAGAACATGAGCTTCATAGTTTTGCAGGTTATGAAAAACAGCAACAAGTTTCTTTTGGGCATTCTGAATTTCAAGTTGCACATATCATGCATGACCTCTGATTTCGCCCATCAGATGGTCATGATCGACAACAATATAATCTGTACTGAGCTTTTCCTTACAAACATGACAACTTTTCTGAGCCCCCAACCTAGCTTTTTCAGCAGGGCTTTTTGGCTTCTTCAGAACAATCACACTAAAGATTCCTACAGTCCAATTTGTAAGTTCAACTAATTTATCAACTAATTGGTACATACAACCAACACCTACAAACTCAAAATAGTTAGATAAGCTTGGATTGTATGAACAGACCAACAAATTCTACAAGTGTATGTAACATGTTGGTTGATGGTAGTTGTATTATTAGTTTCATCATTAGGCAAGCAAGTGGACATGGGTTTCAGGTTTCAGGCAACTTTCAATATCGCAATAGGCGACGAAACCCAATCTCTGCTGTTTGCTGCAATCTGTAAATTCCAAGTAGTTATCGTTCCCAGTGGGGAAAGTACTGCGAACAGTTTTTTGTTGCTGGCAAAGAATAGTGTGACTTGCAAGTTTCTCCTCAGCTCTGAAATACTGAAGACAACAATCGCAAACATGTTTTTGTTTTTAATATGTCCTAGCTGACTACCAACCAGCTGTGACAAATTTCTAATAGAGACAAAATGCAAATGAGTGGCATTTCCACTAGCATGAATCACCAAAATACTCACATGTTGGTCATGGCATACAGGGGAAATACACATGGGTACAACAACCCCACCCTTTTTGCAAGTTTCATCAATTATATTGCTCTCTTTGACCACCACACAGTAGACATTGATAGAAATAGAATTTTTCTCCTCAAACTTACGAATCTCCTGTATAGCTACAGGTGACGACTGACCATCAGTATTCAAAACCTGGCGAGGTTTTGGATATGAAGTAGTTCTGTGGGGGTTTTGTGTGGCAGGATACAAAGATACTATTATGGCATGGTGGAAACACATTCCCTCTGGGCAGTCTACGTCGACACAAGCAAGATGATTACAAATAAACTTTGGTAATTTAGTGTGCACAGCACCAATGGTGAAAGGCCTGAATTGAGACACATGTGCATCCATGTATGTCAATATTTGCAAACTCCAGCCAGATCTATCCACATTAAACTCCTCAAGCCTGTTAGTAAGATAAGGGACGATATCGTAATAGATTAAACCCACATCGGATGAGTGCAAGACAGGGAGGGATTTTCTTTGAAAATAGAAGGTTACTGTGGCGCCTTCTTCCACCATGAGGGATTTCAAATACTTACCTGCTACGGTAACTGAAACTCTAATAGGCCGGGGTGATGCCAATATTTAAATTAATAAAGGGGCCTTACCCCTCTCAATAAACGAGAAAAATCTGCATCACTGTTAAGACTACCATTAACTATCTGCACATCAGTTAGCCTACCTGTGAATGCCGTGGCCAATAGCTCATATGTCAGGTCTGGCAAAGGCTCCACTGAGGCTGGGGACTTGAAAATCTAATTATTTTCTGGCACCCTTGGCAAAATATCTCTAATTGACTCGAAAGTCGGCTGTGAAACAGATGGAGCACTAACCGAATCACAAGAATCTTCGGAGTCAGATAGAAATAAGTCATCCTTCAAAAGATCAGCCTTGTCATGTTTGGGGGAAGCAGACACATTTTCACCTTTAGTTGTTGACAATCTTTCCGTAAGTGTATATGTGCTCGACTCGCATGAGTAGAGATCATCCTCCAAGAGATTAACCTGTGTCTGCTTAGGCGAAGGGACACTGTCTCATCAGATTGCTGTAGACTTTCTTTCCGTCTGCGATCCAGAATCTGAAACCCTTATGTAAAGATCTTCAAGCAAACTGTCAATACTTTGTTGCTTATTCTCACTCATTCTAAATCCTAACTAAAGTTTCTTTTGTTTCCCCGATATATTAGTTACAACACCTCAGTAAATAAATTCGAAGTGCCTTGTTATTCTGAAAACAGAGAAAAAGAAGTACACTTTATTCCCTCACCACAACATAGTTGAAATTAATCTTGTATTCCTAATATAAAGGAGAACATTCCTTAGTAATTTTTTTTACAAGGGAGGGAGCCAAGTTCTGTTTTTTTCTTTAGAGAGGCAGAAACGCGAGACGCATGTTTTTACAAAAGATAAAGGGGACGACGTTTTCTAAAGCTTTCGGGGACAAGACAGATATCAGTTGTCCGAGAATTGAGTGCTTGGGGCAGCAGGCGAAAGTCAGCTATCAAGAGTTGAAGAGGGCAATATGTGCAGGGCAGGAGCAGTGTACAATGTGGACAAAAGATTGACTCACGTGCGGAGCAGTTGCTGGGCACAGTGTGGACAAGACAAGAAAATTAACAAGTAGTTCAGTAAACTGCCACTAGCGTCAGTATCCGACCATGCACCATCCACCCGCCTGCTCCCCTTCGCATGCCTGCTTCCATCTGCCCAACTGCCTCCCCTTCCCCCGTAAGTTATGAGGACACAAACCTTTTTACACTATGTACAAAAACTATCTCATAAAAATTTTATTTATAAGATCTCAGTGGTCGCCTCCGAATCCACTTCATCGCCTCCGGAATCGTCCATTACTACATCTGGGGTAATTCTGGCTTGAATAAACTTTTCCAGCCTGCGCGACATACAGTGCCTCCATATTTGTTGATTATTTCCATCATTAGCAAAGGCAGGCATTCCGTGAAGACAGTCTTCACATGGGAAATATGACACAATATCCTCATCAGCTTGTACATGTTCAGGGAGGAATGGATATATTAACTTTATTTTGAGTCCCACAAAAGAAAAAATAAACTCTTTTGGCAACACCTATAATTGAGAACAGTCTGAACTCAAAATGGTTTTCGCCTTCCTATATGCTAGCATAACATTGAATACTTCAACACACTCCTCATAACAATCATCACAACAGTGGCTGTGATACATTATACCTGGAGCAAACTGATGCAGAGAGAGATATATTCCTCTGTAGATTCTGCATTGTAGATCTAGATGATGCCGTGGATGGATGCCGATGTAGTGGAAGCCTCTTGTTGATGTAGCGTTGTTTTTGGTGTGGATGCCTAACATTGTTCTCATTGTAGACACCTGATGATGTTCTCAATGTAGAAATCCTTCTCAGATCTATTGCAGATGCCTAAGTCTCACTACTGCTAATGCAATGTACACGAATGCATGCGCACACACAAACTGAGCTTAGCAGTTGATGACTTAACACTGAGAAAGAAATTAATTTAACCCTCTTTCCACAGTAAATGGATTCAAAATGGTCGCCAATTAACTTTAAATTTGATTAATTTTGGACCTTTTAGAAACTAAGTTAAAATATCATGGAATTTGTAAGATTTCAGCTTCGATAACAGTCATTTCAAGCTGGATCCGTGCTATTACATTAATATCACATCAAGAAAGCAGCATTTTAAAATAAAAGAATTTCAAATATACACCATTATGCTACATAGTACAATCAAAATTCTTGGTTGGGAAACTTGCCGGGAGAAATCTACTCATAAAAATATGCACAAATATTTAAAACAGATTGAATATGTATGATTGTTATTCTCCTGAAATTATAGACATTTGCTTTTAATGTGAGTTTGTTTAATGTAAGTTTTCAATGGTTGAAAAAAAGTTTAACTTGTGTACTGCTTAAATCGAAAGATGCATGCTTTTCATTACTTAAAAAGATTTAGCGAGTGAGAATGTCTCTTGTATGTAGTTGTAGTTCTCTGGAAATACTTAAATAAGTTAGCTGGAAAACAGGAGAAACTTAAAGTTTACAGGATTAAAATATAAAGTTTTTGTGGGAAATTTATCTGTGGATTATCTTGGGGGATTACAGTATCAGGAAAGATTTAATTAATTTTAGCTTCAGGGACATAAATTTCATCCGCGGGACTTGTGGAATTTTATTTCGCTCTCAACAAGACAGGCTGTTGCTTCTCGAAAAATTGGAGGAAACTTCCTTTCTGAGCAAGTCAGTGTCTGAGCAAAAGAGAAAGTTTGTTGGGCTGAGGGCAGAGGGGAGCTAGCCAGGCAGGGTGAGTTCAAAATTTGTTGGCCCAAGGGGTGTCTGGCAGTTGGGGAGTTCCCAGCATTTTGCACAAAATATGCATGCTGGGATGGGTGTGCTTGGCTGAGGCAGGTAGCTCTCGAGATAGCTGAAAATGCACTTTGGGCTGGTAGTGAAAGGGAGAGGGAAGGGTGCATTTTCCTTGGACAGGGCAGTCCTCCAGCTAACCGAAAACTCGCTCTGGGCTGGTGGTGTAGGAGGAGAAGGTCGGTGGTGCGTGGCCTTGGGAAGGTTTTGCAGAGTGCGGTGTTGGATCGATAGTGGGGACGCATGGCCTTGGATAGAAACTCTATTTTTGGACAAAGTCATCTTCCTGGCTGTGGGAGGAGGGCGGAGAGAGGGTAAAGGCAGTAAGAAGCGATGAGAACAGTTCTTGTGGGTTGGTGCCATCTTAGTTCTTTGTAAACACTTGTCCTGGATAGACGTGACATTGAACACCACCAGAAGCTTATATAGAGTGTCCGTTATTTTTATAAGCATTAATCGTGTAAACTTCGTTTCTGAACTCGGTCGACGAATGTTTATAGGATTTACAACTATATTTTTGCTAACCAGCACCGTGAATTTCACAAACTTAACGCAAATTTGTAGTACGTCCTTTATTTTTATAATTTTTTCTTCTGGGATGTTTGATAGCTTGTTAATTTATATACTACATATCCATAAAGTGTTGCAGGATTACACTTTGTGGGATTAATGACTTCTCCATGCCATCTGAGTCTCCCTGCGCTTCAGTGGAAATTTGTGTTAAAAGAGAATTATTCTTACAATAGTGAAATTTAATTTTTCCAGGGAAGTGAAAATTTGCCTTAAGATATGGGTAAGTTTTTTTTAAATTTCATGTGAAATGTTTCAGGAAGACATGTTTAAAATGTTAATCGTTAATAGTAGCTTTTTAGGGAGACCTTTATTTTTCTAGATATAATTCAGAATGTGTATGAGTAGTGTGTAAATCGTTTCTTTGTCTGTTGTAGTACATAGTGTATTCAAATCAGTTCTTAGTAAGTTTGCATATTTTTTACACATGCTTTATTCCATCTTTAAGTTATCAGAATACACAGTAAACGAGTTTGAAAATTCAGGTGTATGAGTCATATTCAGAGTTTTTGCAGTAATTTCAACTCAATTGCTTGCCAGACGTCGACTGCGCCCCACATCTCATTCATTGACTGATCTCCCAGCCAGACAGACATAGGCCACACTTATACGTCTCCGCACTTCACTGAGCTCGAAGCCGGGCAGACGTGTTTTGGGAGAGGTGCTTGTGCGATTTCATTACATGTTTATTTTTAATTTAACTACTGTAATTTATATATTAGTACATGCATCATAAACATAATTTTTATCAATTTGTCACATAAATCGTATTCACATCTCTTTTAGTTCATTTCCGAGTTTTTCAGCTCAATCTATAAACAAACGTAAATCGATGCACATGCAGGATCTGTTTGCTCTCAACACCTCATACAGCTTATAACTCGATGTATGTGGTATATCCATGTCAATGCTGCAGCGACCTCCCGAGCGAATGGGCATATATTAAAATCACTGACTGTTAAACGTTTTCTTTTCTGTGTGTGTTAATTAATTAATTAATGTTAACATGTAGATTCCATTTCAAAAGTACCTCACCAGTCTCGCAGGAGGACAGGCATGTTTTAAAATCATGTCTGGTACAAGTAGAACTCAAAGGCATCAAGTAGTGTTTTTTTTTTATGTGTTTTCAAATACCTTGTTATTTTGTTTAGGAAGACTGCCGTTTAATTTATAGGGACATTTTTTTATTCGTTGCAGCTAATTAATGCATTTCATACAGGATACTCACATAGCTGTGATTGAAAATTGAGTTAGCATTTGTCGACACCAGGTTATTCATGTAGTTGTGTTCGTTTGAAATTTGTATTTCCAATAATTTATCTGGTATGTTAACTATACGTCATTTTCTCTTTCTGTTTAATTACTATTACCAAAAAATCGCCTATTTCTCACCACTATATACAAGCAATATCACTACCAACCCCAAAAAATAACACATATGCCACTCTTGTACAAAACTCCGCACACCCTGTCCCCAACACGCCACACCTCATCCGAGTGCCAGAGCTCCAAGGGTGAGGATGTACCATAGCCACTCCTCACCCCCACCCAAAAAGAAAGAAAGAAATTAATGTACAACAAAATATACACTTATCAAACATCAATTTATAATTGATTTATTCTATTAAATTTATCGGATCAATGAATCAAAGATTCATACCATTTTATCGGATGAAAATACAAAAAAGGGATGGGATTAAGATCGGGTTAAGGATTAATCCAAAAATTTCATCGGATTAACGGTTTTGATCGGATTAAGAACTAACCCTTTTGATACAAATTTGATATCAAAGGGTTAATCCGATTAATCAAAACTGAAATGAAACTCCGTCGCCCATACTACTATTATAGTTCAGTTACCACTTATTATATCACAACAAATCATATTGAAATATTATTTCGCACAACTTAACTTCACCACACAACAAGAAACTAAATTTAATAATAAACCTTCGCCACTCCAGTCATAGGAAGAAGCATTTAATCGTTAACTTACTTTATTTTGGCATTAACCTCCGCTTTAATATACCAAACTGTCGGTAGCCCCTAACAGGGGCTCACGACAGCACACCAAAATTCCTGAACTTAGAAATTCTGCGGTGATTAACTTCAATTAACTTCGCCGCCCTCCTTTTCCCCGTACAGGCAGGGGAAAGGCGGGTAAAATCACCGCTTTGGTAACAGCTCCCAGGCGCTGCCCTGGGAAAAACTGTAATATTGTATGCTTTGCAGCAATTAAATAAATATTGGTGGTTGTGTGTGTGGGGGGGGGGGGGAGAGGTGTTTAGTTTCTCTTTCCCTCCACAATCTAAATGAAAACCGTCTGGGTGGCCAAGGTCCCTCACAAGGGACCGATCCACCCCCGCGCTGAGGGAGTAGCACCCCTGTGATGTGGCTCGGTGTGAGAGCTGCACTCTGTTACGATTGTGACACCAGCCACGCGGTGTGCCCAGGCGAAAGGCGGTCACCGGCAGCCTACTCAGGGGCTGGATCAGCTAGAGGGGCTGGATCAGCTAGAGGGGCTGGATCAGCTAGAGCTGCACTGTGGAAGCGTAATCGTTCAACACAAACCTGCAAGTTTCATCATTGAAATTAGGTCTGGCTGACACAGAAGGAAGGGGCATCGGCTGGCAACTATAACTCCGCTCACGCCAAGCTATCGGTGAATAGGGGAGAAGTTACAGCACGTTACCAGGAGGGGGGGCGAGAGATGTGGTAGAAGTATCCGAACCTGGAAACGAGGTTTTCCTGGGGCGTCGGCGACGCGAGGCGGACGCAGAATGCGATGGCACCGATCTCCAGCCATCTTCAGGAGTGAGTTAGTTAGGGAAAGAGAGTAATCCACTCATCTGCTCTTCCCCAACCTACTAGTATTCAATTGTAATTGTTTTAATTGTTATTAAAAGGAAGTAGCATCTGTATTACTTATTTTATTTCACATTCTCTCCTATGAAACTTTAAGATGTGGCGTCGGTTTAAGTGACGACCACGATAACTCGAACGTGGCTATTTGAGTTGTTTGGTCACGGAGGCAGTAACAGGCCCTAAGGAGCTGAATCATTAATTTTAGCCTCTCAAAGAGCACTCAACCGAATATTAAATCGCCAAGCTGCAAGGGAATAGCGATTCAGTGGAATTATTTGTGGTTCAATGACAGCGGCAGCAATCTCATTTAAGTGAGCGATATTCAGTAACCGAACTGAAAGGTAATAATTCAGTGATTCAATTTGAACACGTTTTACTGATTTACGGACAGTCTTCACTGATTTATAGTAAATTATAACTGCTCAAACAATCCTCTATTTAAAGCGGCGCTTCAAGAAATGACAGAAGATAGCTAAAACAGATTCACGAGCATTATTTTTGCTGCCCATATTCATAGCTATACAAATTGGAAAAATGCGTAAGTTTTATATGGCAAGTTGGTATTAAGTTCGGACTTCCAGTTCTTTATAATGCTATGTTGTTATTACACTAGGTCTCACCTGGAAGGAATTTATTTTTGCTCTGACTTCATCAACAGTGATGATTTATGTGTGATATTTGCTAGGTTCTTTTTTGTTTATACGGAATTTGTGAGATCGGCCAAGCTGTGGTACACTCACAAATTTAACGGATATGTTTGCGAAAAGGACGAGTGGAAATTACGTCGCCCAGGCTTGAGGGATGGAGCCACTTCTCGCAAGAACCGACGTGACGTTCAGTCGCCGCTAGTTCTGAGAGTCCCTGGAGAAGCTCGCTGGAATGCACGATGCAAGATCGGTTCCTGCAAACAACAAAACGCTGCTCCGGACAGGAAGCCAAGATAACTAGACCACGAAAGTCAGAAATCTCAATCAGCCAGTTTGCACAGGAAAGTTCTAAATATATTCTAGGCGTGCGTGTGCACCCTAAAACTATTTATTTTTGTGCAAAACATGGAATGTTGCCACAAAGAAAAATTTATTTAAATATCAATCAATGCAAAATAGATCTGCAATTAACAAAACAATATGTATGGCAATAATAACGTTGCATTGTCGTTACAGTATTACTTCAGTATTTTTTGTGGTAAACTATGTGGGGTCTTAGGCCACTGAAAAGCTGCTTTCAAATAATTAAATAAAAGTGTAGATCAATTAAACTGTTTCAAAATAGAAGTGTCTGTAGTCTCAGGGCCTCTTAATAAAATATTATACCGTGACCTCCTTTGATTTATTACGTTAAAAGTTCAGGTCACTTTCCCACATACCTAAATCAGGTTCGTCATCTCTTCAGAACTAAAAAAATCTCAGTGTTCTACAATTAAAATTAAGTCCAAATAAAAATATTTAAATAGTTCTTCACTCCATATTATAGTTAACTAAATGTGAAGTCAAAATGTTTGCTCCGGTAAACTAACTTGGGTCGGGTAGACCAGGACCAATGGGCTGATTTAATAATTGACACTAATTACTTCAACTATTTCTTCAAAAACTATATCATCTGTCATTAATAACTAAGGGGCAATAACAAACTTGCATGAAACGCTACCATGCATAAGTTCATTTGCCAGAAATTAGGTGGTGTCACCTTAATCTGTAGATACTGCTTACTCTCCCAGTATGGCATAGTGGCGTCGGTGTAGAGTCCACACGCATCGACTGTGTTCACTAATAAATATAATCTGCCTTAACAAAACTTAGTCTCTTCCTAACTCACTAAGTTAGCCCTCGCGGAAACTAACTTCGGGTTCTCAATAAACTGACCTAGAATAGGTAGATGCCGGGGATTTCGCCCACGAAATCCCAGCTGCGAAAATCACGTCTGTGGATTTACAGATCCGTACCCAGAAGCACTCCACTTCGGGCAACTTCATACTCAATTCCTACAAATGGAGCTCAGCTACGTCCGGTTTACTCAGACAGAAATATAGCTTAACATAAAATAAACATAAAACTGCAAATAAAAAAAAATATACAGTGTTGGAAATAAAAATAATAAAATCTGAGACTTGAAAAACTTTGAATAACAATTAAGTAACATACTTAAGTAAAGTTGCCAAATGCTCAGAATAATGTATTTACTAACCATAGAGTAACATAAATAAACATAAAAGAGTTGAAAAGCATAATGGATCCTAACTCATATTACACATTCAAAATTACGAAATAAAAGTAAAATTGTAGAAGGGCTCAAATTAAATTAAGAAAACTCTAAAACATATAAAATATAGGCGTCATATGGTACAAAACAATATACGTGTTAATTTGCAGACCAATTTCAGGGACATGTAATGAGAGCCTACATGGATATGTTACAGAATTACAACCAGTTACTATATGTTGGTAGTTAAACCATTATGTCAATGATCTAAGGACCTCGTTATTTCTTTAACACTTAGTAAGTTATGTTACGCAATAAATACTTAAACGTACGAAAAAAAATTCTAATATTACTCAACCTTTCCTTTGGTATAAAACAATATTTCATTAAGGTAATTTTTTGGTGTTCTGACTACTCACTTTCCCGGAATGTTAATTCCCTAATTTTCGGTAGCGGGAATCATGCCGGAGGGTGCTGCTAGTCGGTGGGTTTCCTCAAGGTTATCCCGTTTCTTCCCTTCCCTTCATTCTAGCCTTTCTCCATATCCGCCTCGCTTCAGTCTCATCGACTCTCCAGACTACGATGTTAAGAGCCGCGCAAATATCCCTTCTCTTTTCTCTCCTCCCCTATATTTTATTACAAAACAAAACATGCACGAATACTTTTTTTTGCCAATAAAACATTGTTTTCGCAGCGATTAGCCACTCACCCAAGGAATCCAGCAGAGCAGTACACCAGGACGACGTTCTCAGTCGTCAGAGCGAAGGCGAACCCAGTGTATGACAGCGCCGCAAACACGCACACTCCGAGCATGGTTTCTCTGTGCAAGGAATACACATGAAACATATATATTTATTGTTTAACAGGCGTTCATGTAAAAAAAAAAAAAAACCCTCTCAATCGTTAAGAAGGAAGAAAAAAAAACTTTTAACCGTTTTACAGCAAAATTTCTGCTTGCATTTTAAAACTAAAGCACACACTGTAGAAATATTTCATTAAAATCCCTAGACTATTATACAATTTTCAACCTATGAATATTACGGGAAATTAACCACATCCGGCTGTAGGTATCTAATTATATAAATATTCAGCGTCACTTCTATAATCAAAGCTGTAAAATTCACAATGCTTTTGATTCTTTCCTGAGCAAACGTTGGAAAGCTACCAGGGACGTATGGAAAGAAATTTTAGAATCGTGCTTTCTCAATGAGGGTATAATACACTGATGTGATAATTTGCGAGCAATTTCTTAGAATGCAATTATTTCGAGTGAAGGAATCGTCGAGTTTTCCGTATATTAAGAATCACAAGAGAAGTGAAAAAGCGAAAATACTTTTGGACATATTAATTAATTAGACAGAAGCCATAAAGATATATCGCTATCGTGAAAACGAATAAGGCAAACACCGAATCATTGGTAATGGTAGTATTTTATTGCTCTTGAACAATAAATTGTCCAGACCCGTATGCAGTAGGCTCAGGCGCAAATTCACTTGTTAGCAATGTAGACTTCAAGTATTTGAAGTATTAATGATATGTCATTATTAAATCTCAGATATTCTGAGACGTGTTGGCTGAGAGTGATTCAATAATGAACAAGTATCGGCTGTGTGCATTTGTCACGCTCAACAAGGCCTTTATAAGAAAAGGTCTTTAATTTTCCGAGAAACAAAAAATAAGTAACCAAATATGACTGGCGTATACTGGATAAACTGCGAATCCTAACCTACAACTAAATTAATTAACGAAATTTCCAGACCTCTACCAGCGGTCGAATTACTGGGAAAAATACACATTGACATTCGTTTGGAATACAGCTGTAAAAATAAAACACTCGAGAAAACAACCCGAGTGCGGACGATTCTTAACGTGAGCTATGTATGCTACTGTATCAAGAAAGTGGTGAATCAGAACCAAAAAGTGGGATCAGGTAGATATTGATGGGATAATTTTGTAGAAAAAACTGTCTGTTCAAACAAAATTAAAACTGTGTTAAACAATTACTTAGTATAAGTGAAGTTCTAGACTTACGGAGGTGTGATGCATGTGTTGGTGTCGTGGGTGTGAATATATATGTATGTGTAAAAATATATACACACACGCTCATTTGCAAAAAAAAAAAAAATACGAATTGAATACCATGAACGAATTGCGCTAGTACAACGACGGTTCACACACAGTATCGTCAAAGCCCGACATGTGTCCCATTTCCATTTTAAGCAGTTTGAGCTGCAAGACACCGAATAAGGCCTCAATACCACTGAGAGCCGCAAAACCAAATTCAGTGAACACGCAGCATGCCCCGACGGCGCATTCGACAAGCCTTTGCCCAGCTGGACGTCTTTGAGAGAGGCCGCATCGTCAACCTGCGAGAGACAAGCTATGTCTCGGCGTATTGCTCGCAACCTGGACCGTTCTGCTTACACTGTGAGTCGTTACTGGACACAGTGGGAACACGGAAGTACACACATCCGTTGACAAGTCTCGGGTTGACCACGTTGGACCACCAGCAGGGAGGATCGTTTCATCGTGCAACAGGCTGTAAGCAGTACTCGGCGTTTCTGCACACCATTCAAGGGCATACCACGGCAGCTAAGGAATACGCCTGTGTCCACCAGTACCATGCCCAGGCGGCTAGCAGAACGGAATCTGTGGTCGCGGCGTCCCGTACAATGTCTACCATTACGACCTGGGCATCGCCGAGCACGTGTGACCTTTTGCCGGAACAAGCAGCATGGCAACTTGTGGTTTGGCAACGAGTGGTGTTAAGCGACGAATCGCGGTTCTGTTTGGATACAGGCGGCCACCGAATTTGAGTCTGGAGATGCTCAGCTGGCCAGCTGCACGATCCACACTTCATTGTTGAGCGGCACAGCTTCCCAACATCAGGAGCCCTGCATGGTGATAAGTCCAAGAAATTCTGCGAACATGTACGCTCCCCTTCCTGATGCAGCTTGACAACCCCATTTTCAATCAGCATAATGCCTGAACTCACACAGCACGAGTATATATGGCTTGACTTTCCGATGTCAATATGCTTCTCTGGTCAGCACGGTCCTCAGATCTCTCGTCAATGGAGAAAGTTTGGGACCATTGGACGGCATCTTAGGCTAACGGCAACTATGGTGAATGTGGAGTATCAATTACACCAGTTGTTGCAGAATCTTGCTCAAGAGAACATTCTACGCCTGTATGTCTCAATACGCGACCATATCGCCACATTTCTCCATGCTACAGGTGGTACAATACCATAATAAGCGCCTCCTGCAAGTGTCGATCCCATCGCTGAGTAGGACAGGGTTGGCCTGGTGCATGGCCACCATGCTATTGGGACCTTACCTCATGAGACTTTTGGTTGTGGAGATTCGTCAAGATCTGTTTGTAATACACCGCTACACCTACTGCAATGAGGTTGGAGGTACGTCTTTTGAGCAGTTACTAGTATGACGTTTCTGAGAACCCAGGGAAAACTCAGGACACCCCAAATATACAACTACAAATACTTTAAATACCAAAGTATTTTTCAAAGCAATGTTAGATAAGGAAGGAGATATAGAGAATGCATGCAACATAGTCGATGTAACAGAAAAAATATGCTATTAGAAAAAAAAATTGTTTTAAGTTGCACAAGGTCAATCTAAACTACGAAATAGAAACATGAGTAAAATTCATATTTATTTTTAATATAGGAATATTATTTCTTTTGGAAAAACATTACAAAGACAGAAATGGTGTCAACAAAATTTACTTTAAAAATTTTTACAAAGCTGATAATTTTCACAAAATATGTGTAATATTTCATAGAAGAAAATATATTTATGTACATACATAAAAATCTTGTCCCACAAGAACTCTTTCAATCAAGTTTTTTCTTTGGTTATCTCACAAAAAGTATTAAAACATTAATTTTATTAACGCTAGAATAAAACCTAGGTGTTGAGCCAAATGGTATTCAAAACTTAATCAGACGAGCGACAGAAAAAAAAACTTTTCACTCTATGTTGAAATTAGATTGTTTTTTGACGTACGTTGGTGTCGCACTAGTAGGTAATTAACTAATCAATAGTTGGAATTTTATAGTATGCTGACGATAATGCTTGCAAACTCTGGCTACTCGCGTCTGAGCGAGGCTACTTGGGCCTTTAGGAAACCTGGTTATATAAAAGTAAATTAATAGTCACAGTCAAAAATTTTTTTTACTGCGTCAATGGAAGGCTTGCTATTTAAAACATTTAATTCAGCAGTGTAAGACAAGCTATATCTTGTTTATTATACTAAACAAGCCATGATTAAAGGCGAGGAAACTAAACTTAGGGGTGTAAGGTTTAGAAATTGATGGCGTAGAGTAGTAAGTTGCAGTTTCTGTTAAAGAAAATGATATAATTTCTAGTTTTTTTTAAACAGAAATTTACTTTGGATCGTGCGTGGCGAGACACTTACCCTAGCTGCCATACAGAGTAGCTATTCACGGTAAAATGAGCACTTTTGAAAGCCCTACTTAAGATCTACTTCTATGCACGTTGTGTATTATTCCGCCTTATGTAAGATTAACATTGTCATGGGCCTCATCACTATATTCATGCGTCGGTCAAGTGAAACTGTGAAATTATACAGAAGTCAATATTTTATAAATCTCCTCATTTTTACACTTTGATGCATTTATAAAAAAAAACAGAAAGCGAAAGAAATAATTTAAATGATCAGAAATGCTTACCTAACACTTTTCATTCGACGTTAAGATATGGAACTACTTTCTCATTCATCGTTACCAATTTTACTGGGCGGATGTGACTCAGGGCGCCCGTTCAAATATATGCAGGTAGAGGCAGTGGTTTTTTTCTAAGGTTGGTTTCACAAGTACTCACAGCCTTTACAAATGTGATGCCTCTAACTCAGAAGTTGATTGTCCCTGAGGTGATGAGTGACTGCACAGCAGAAAAATTCGAAGCGTTACAGAGAGTTGTAGGGAGAGGCAGAGAGAAAGAGAGAGAGAGAGAGAGATATTTGGGCAGCCCTTAGCAAATTCAGAATCGATGAGGACAAAGCGGAGTGAAGATAGAACAACCGCTGAAAGCAATGGCGGGAGGACCTAGAGAAAACGATTTGCATATGCCCAAATTCAAGGATAACCCGCCGGGGATCGAACCCGAGGGCGAGTTCCCTGACCACCACACCGTTGTAGTTCTTTTGAATGCAGTAACTCATATTGACACGAGTAGCATCGAAAGGATGTTCAATCTCCAGGCAGTTTTCGAGCGGCTGGGGGAGCTTACTTGAAGGTGTGCGTCCTGTCCAGCAGGACTCCGAACCCCGTGGCGCCCAGCACGGCCGACAGCACGAGTACCAGGCGCACGTGTCCAGCTAGCTCCTCTCCGTCCTTCTGTAACGTCGAAAACACATGCACACAGCTCGTCAACACAGGATGGTGCAGGTGCGTGGCGATAAGAAAGTGTAAATGTGTACAACACAACCGAATGTTGTACAACTATCCTAAAACTTATTCACATTAATCTGAACATTGTTCATATCAGCTTTCAAATCAGGTTGTAACTGCAAATACTTAATCGTTATCTACACTTGTAAACTTAAAAACCGACTCAAATCATAAGTAAGAACGTCACCATCTTATTAAAATTTGACTAAACAACCCGTACAAATAAAAATGGTACCGTTTTAAACTTGGGAATTCAGCCGAAATTCATACTTTTTTTACTTTTGTTATGGAAATTATTTTATGTCACTGAAATATTCAGTGATAAAGGGGAGAAATCATAAATTACAGACAAAGAGAAACGGTCATTTTAAAAATCGAAAGAAAAACAGGTAAACTTCAACATGAAATGTGTGATTCAATACTATTTTCTTCACCTCCCCCCCCCCCCCTACTACACCTACTTGTCAGACATTCTCCTCTCACGACCACGTATACACATATTTTTGTCCTTCCTTCACCGCGTGGCCCGAATAACAGCGTACATGTCATACACCAGCGTATCCAAAATTTGCCATAGCTTCTGATTTCTGAGTGGCCACTCAAATATGAAAATAATTTCTGACACGGGAATAAGTAGAAGCGAATGGCAAATGAAAAACTTCTCGTGTGTGCATACCACTTTTCTTGATTTGTGTTTCGTTGTGCTTTATGTCCTATCTTTTGCGTGTGTTTACATTTTTTGTTGTTCTGCTGTGTCCATTGATATTGTTTTTGCACTGGTTTGTTCTCTTGTGTGGTATTTTTGTTTTAGTCACCGTGTTGTATTTTCTTTTGATCTTCTTTTGTTGTCTGTCCTGTTTTGTAATAACAAGTTTTTCGTCCGACTTTTCGTCCTTTTAAATTTGTGTGTGTCTATATATATATATATATATATATATATATATATATATATATATATATATATATATATATATATATATATATATATAAGTGTGTGTGTTTTATATTGACAAAAATTAAAATTTACCTTTTCCTTGTCTGTGGTGTTGTAAAAGGTTTTTCTTTTTTTTTGTCTTGCATAGTTCTGTGTGTGTGATTTTTATTTAGTCTCACGTTCGGCAACGGACATAGTCCAGTCATATCAGCATAATAAAAAATTATGTAATCTATTTTTATGGAAATGTTATTAATTTGTTAGATTTGAAATGTTGTGATAAAAATAATACTATCTCAGAGCCTGAGCAATAATGGATTTAAAAAAAAAATGTAAATAGATTTTGATTCATTTTGAAGGAAGTCATTCATTATTAGGTTGCTGTGATAATCTACTTTTGCAACCTATACTCTCATAATTTATAGATAGTATGTTAATGGAGTCTGAGTCTTGTGTAGTGTTTGTAGCAGTGCGTTGGGGTTTTCCCTGGGTATTCCGTGTGGAAGGCTAGCGGATATACTGTCGCTGTTGCATATCATATATCATATCATACACACTATCTACCGTTTAGTCTTGGTGTAACGCAAAGATTTTAACTGCCTTTGCTACCTTGGCCAAAATTGTGGACAAGTTGCAGTTCTTAAATACATGTCCAAAACTGAACTATGAATAGCAGGATTATACTCTTTTCACTTTAAAAACCAGCGAAAAGCTGGGAAATCTAAGATCTGCTGTAACATGTAACATATAGCATTTTAAAGCGCTACAGTGCTAGGTAATATTGTCGGTAACCAGTACAGAAGCTGAGGTGTGGCATCATTTTGTGTGTGACATCAGCCATCAACAAGTATTATTAATTACGTATTAAATAGAGTAATATGGTTACTTGCGAAAGTATTGGAGCGCTAGTTAGGCTCCAGCGCATCAAGTCTACAATTCTGCAAACTATAGTCGTCCTCGCGAGAAACTATTACCTCGTTTGACTGATATGATATTCCAGCTACTCTTGTACTGAGACAATCCAAGATTCACCTGTCAATAGCTGTCATTTGTTAAAAATACATTATACAGTAGTCATAAACATATAAATAAAAGCTACCTTATCCTCATAAACATCTTAGCACAAAATATATAGCGAGAATCCATAATCTCTCTAGCAATTTCTCCTGAAGTGGCTTACTTGGTGGTGATTAACCACTAGGTACATTAGCGCATTTCTTTGGTGATATTGCGACATGTGTGAAGAGCAGTAGCGAAAGAAAATTACTGTGCTGGATGACGGCAGTGCCAGTACTGACCGGGAAGTGATGCAGAATGACGGGGTTGAGGACGGTGTAGATGGCGTTGAGCGCTCCGCCGTTGATACCGCTGGCGGCCATGACCAGCAGGTAGTTCCTGTTGCTCAGCAGCTCGCCCAGACTCCTGGTGAACTGCTTCAAGGTCACGGGGATGGCCGAGCACCGCTCCAGGGCCTGTCCGTGGCTGGGCGGCAGCTCCGGCTTGTCCTTGAACACTGCGGGAACACAGGAACGGCGTCACTTGTCACCACCACGGAGCTATAGGTGAGTACAGAAAATCCCGCAGGTCCATCGGCCTTCAGGCTAGACTTTACAGTCCTCTGTATAGGTACTCTGGCCTCAGCTGTTTGTTTATTAGCTACTGGTACAGGCCAGCTAGTGGCCAGTTTTATTAGTGAAGTGAAGAGATTTGGGCGGCTCATAACAGCGAGGTCTTGAGAGCCGATGAGTGTGATTGAAGTGAATATGGAGTGGCACCGGAATGAAGGGGCGGGGAAAACGAGAGATCCCCGAGAAAACACGCTAACCATCTGCATCGTCCGGCACTATTCCCACTTGCGAAAATTCAGTGACACAGCCAGGGAGCATTTATTAGTAATTACATAGCATGGCTAAACAGCCGGAAACTTCGCGAATTAATTTGCAAACAAGCAAAATTTCACTATCCTTTACGTTCTTAAGTTTCAGTTTGTTGTTTAGTGGTTGTTGCTTTAGTTTAACCCCAGACCAGGTAGCAGGGGATTCGGTACATTTTTTTGTAGACTTGATTTTGGTTTAAATTCGCACGGGGCGTGTCTGACAAACTGTGGTCCAGTAGAAGTATAAACTCAAAGTACACGTGGTTTAGGTTTAACCTGCCCCCAAATTAATTCGTAAAATTTCCGGTTCTCTATACATGGCATTTGGTCTTTCTTGTATGCACACCATTGCAAAGCTATCTAGTCACAGAAAACTCAGAATATGGCAAAAAAAAAAACGTCGAAAATAAATGAAGAAACATGTAAATAATTCATTGATAAAGCTGCGAGAGAATTGAACTAGTAATTACAAACCGAGCGAGATTTTAAAAACCACCAGAACGAGTAATTATATTCGCATAACTATTACCGACACAACTAAGACCACTCAAGTGGACACAGAGTTCTCTGACGAAATAATGTCCACTTATGTAGTATTTACATATGTTGAGAACTGCTACTCTTAGATTGTTTTCAGTGCATGTTTTTTTTTTTCTCTTTCGCAAACACGCTGACTTATTGTATCGGCATAGCTTTGCAGGAATCATTCGAAGAGCAGGTAGTGCTCCAGTCACTAACTAGCTCAAATGTGTTTCTGAATTCTTGGTTGCCCTCAAGAGAACATTCGAAATTCTCCACTCTCTAATGATTAGAAGACACCAGCAAATCGCGTTAAGTTAGTTTTTCGGCAGCATGCAAGGTAACTCAGTTCTAAGTACACTTCACTCACGCAGTATGATGAGCAGCAGGACGGCGGCGGAGACTCCGACCATGACCCGCAGGCAGAACCGGGCCTCTGGACCGATATTGGAGTCATCTTGGGATAGCTGGGCCGACATGGGCGGCAGCAGAAACCCGAGAATGTACCCCGCCTGCATCACATACACCAACACCAAAATACACATCAGTAAAATAATTCGTTGGAATTCCGGCTGCCAATTATCTATTTTTATGCTGCACCTTGAATTAATTTGTGGTCACAACAAAAAAAAAAAAAAAAAAAAAGGAAAGGTTAGGTCAAGGGTAAGAAAACACGTTGCATCCACCACATATCTCCAGTTACCTTGTAAACATCCGATAGACTAGCGTGTAAGAGGATCGATCTTCAACGTCACATTTTGTAACTGGAGACCTTGCAAATGTCAAACTCCGGTAGAATTTTTTTTTGAAGAAATGTATAGGAACTACTATTAAAAAAATGCTGCTATCTAAATAAAAATGCACAATCGGCAAAAGTAAATTCACGTATCTAACAAAATATATGTTATATGTTAAATATACCATTCTTCCGGACAAATATGCATATAATTATTATACTGTAAATATGCAATGATATATTTTGTTCAATTTGTCTCGGTGTTGTACACATCTAATGGACACTTAGCGATACAGTAATCTAAATGTCAAAATATGAAATTGCTCCAAAGCATCCTCTTATATAATAGGACGATCTCTGTCTGTCGCCCTCTTTAATACTTCTAAGTCCCTTGAAACTCAACAAAATTTCTTCACATTTTGCAGAGCGAATCCTCAGGATCAAATACAGGTAAATTTCGAATTTCAGCAAGATCAGATTACGCAATAATGACTTTTGACTATAAAAACTCATTTTAAATTTACTTTTTCCTATGAAAGTTATGTATTAATGCATAGATATTATTGCACGGAGATATGAAGGTAATGGAATATAATTTTGTTTACTCTAAATGTCTCGCCTCGATGTTGAGTTAATTAAGTGGGGCCACAGTGGTCAAGTGGTTAGAGCGATTCCAATTGGGGCCACAGTTGCCCAGTAGATAGAAAAATATTTAAAAAAAATTCAGTCTCTGTATGATAACAAAATTTATTAACATTCTAAATATTCCAGGCATGTGACCATACTGAAAACACGGTCACGGGCTAAACTCCTAGTAATATAATAGCCCAATCTGGTGCAAGTTTCTTGGGGCGCCGGAGCTCGAAGCTGTTCATGCTCTGTGATTCCGGTCAATCAACGGCCTTATTTAGCACCATGTTGTATGTCGGTGATCTTGAGCGTGACCTTTGACCCTGAGCTTTGTGACTTTAACTTTAAAATTTTTCAAAAGTCATAAAAAGTTTATAAACAATGAAGAAATTAAAATTTTTAAAAAAAATATTTTAAAAGCATTTTTTGGAGTTCCCCCACAACACGTCCAGCAGATGACTGACCCCCCTCCCAACAATCGCATTGACATAACCTTTCCCTCCACCCACCTCTCCTTCGTTCGTTCCGTCGCCTGCACTTCAGCCACCATTATAGCTTTTCGTTTGTAATTTGTTTACATTGCTGGAGAATGCAATCTTGGACTTCATAGGCTTACTTTTTCATTGTCTAGGTGATTCTAGTGTATTAATTATCGATTTCGCCCCCAGGAAGTGCTAATTTCTGGATTTAGGCAGCCACCAGGCGAGCGGTAATTCTCTTCCGCTTGTGCTCAACATGCTATCTTGGTTTTCCGTTTGTCATTTTTTTGACATTGCTGGAGTTTGTCTCTTACCTTCATTCAACTGCTATCTTATTTTATCGATTCTCAATTGTTCGCATTTATGTAAGCGGCCATCTTGGATCAAAATTTTAAAGCATATGTGGTCCTAGTGTATTATTTATCGATTTAGCCACCAGATGCACCAGTATTGGATACTTTCTCCTATGTACAGGCAGCGCTAGTGTATTAACTATCGATATGTTTTAAAGGAAAATGTCGCATTAAAATACTTTTGTTATTTTCTGAATCATATGTGCCTATGCTCACACTGATTGTTTTTTATATTATTTTTAATGATCTTGAAGCAGACTGCATTTTTTTTCGCGTGTCGGGCTGTAAACATGCGAGTATGTACAGACATTTAGGTAGGCAAATATAATTTGCAAACTCTTAGAGGCAAGCTCGTGAAATTCAGTTTGCAAGTATCATTTATAGCTCTAGAAATGAATTTTTAAGCCATTTACAACCATAGTGTTTAGCCTATGTATTTGCTTCATAGTGATGTTTTTAACGAAAAGAGTATATAAGAGCATGGTCACGATATAGAGTTAATAAGAAAAAAATTACTTTTTTTTTAATTTATTAAAATATATTACTACAAAAACACTTAGAAAATGAACCCAACTATATATATATATATATATATATATATATATATATATACACACACACACACACACACACACACCTGCTGATGTTGTCGTTACCCCCTGCACTTATTTCTCTTAATATTATTACTTTTCATAGGTGTAGGGTATGTCAAAAAATCTGTATTTATTATTCGATTTTAAAATTTATTTAATTAATTATTTTCTAAGTTGTACTTAAATTGTACGTAGAGTATCCGAACACTGCAAAAAGTTCTCTCAACTTCATTTGCGGTTTCCCCTCATGAAGTCTAATTATTACATGATATCGGTATCTGTTAATTATTATATATCTCGAAGGTTTATGTAAGAATAAAAGTATACTTCTCAGCTTTTATAAAATGTATGTTTATGTGAATAAATCAAGCCCATCATACGAGTTACGACTCTTTGCACAAGTATGATACAATCATTGTATGGACCACTAACTACCCACTCTTATAAGCATAGTAGTCTTTGATTTATGAACCAATAGGCTCTTGAGACTTGAAATGTAAACAGTCTCAACTTTCGTGCTCTACTTGACCTTCAATCATCCAATCTTCCCATCACTCTTTCGCAATCTTTCCATCAATATTACCATCAACTTTCCACAATCGGCACGGCACCACAATCAACACTAAAATCCCAATCAGCACCACAATCTCAATCACCACCGAAATCTCAATCACCACTACAATCCCAATCACCACCACAATCCTAATCACCACCACAAGCTTTCACAAACTTTAAGAATCTTTACACCAATCTTTCGCAATCAACAACACAATAAGTACCAAAATTTCAATCAGCACTGAAATCAGCATCACATTCCCATTATTTCCATTAATCTTTTAGTTTTTCGCCAATCTTTAACAATCTTTCCATCAACCTTTCACAATATTCCCAACAATCATCAATGCATATTTAATCCATGGGTTATCTTCTGTATCTATCTATACATATAAAAAAACATTCAATCCCTGTCTCCAAAATTTGTACATGTCGAAACAATTAATGTTTTTTATGCAGTCAACTATTCATGCATTTTTTTTCTTGAAGATTTTAATAAATATTCTGTATGTAGAACTGTCTGTTAATAGTAGAGTGCTCATAGCACAACTTTTAAATTGTGAGGGATGAACGGATACGATACACAAAAATAAAAATAACTTAATTAAAAATACTAATTAATTATTATTTTGCAATTACAATTTTAGAAGAAAACAGTTAATCACATCATCTTATGTAGCCCCTTTCATTAAGTTCTCTAATTGTTGAAGATAAATATTCAATTTGCAAGAAATACGTGCGTTTTTGAGGTCAATAAAATATCTGAGACTACCAACACGTTAATTCCGGTCTTCGGGATATACGAAGCCAGTATTCTTAGTATCTCCCGTCTCCTTCATATCACTTGTTGAAGCAAATGTGCTGAAGAGGTGTGTCAGTGCAACGAGAAAATCGCCGTCATCATCTTCAGCACTATCATTGATTTCATGTTCATTTTCATCAATGCTCACTTCAAGCTCATTTTCACATCCTGTTTTCTATTATATTATTAATTCGCTTTCTCTGTAGCAGTAGTTTTAAGCTCATCAGTGTTTAGAGCCGACGACTGTTTATATCGAAGTTCGTCGCCTTCACTCGAATTTCTTGCAAGTGTTCATTCCACGCAAACCGACTCTACTACACTCATTCCGTCTTTAGCGTTAACTGTCTCATCATAATCACCTGTTCAACCAATACCCATCGATGTAGCAAGAGATATTTCCGGCAACACTTGCTGACTTCCAGTAGACGAATCCTTGTAGATCTCGGTACGTTTTTTCAATGCATCGCCCTGCTCAAACTGCTTGAGACTAATGTCGTAATGCTTCATCGCGCAAGCAGGACTCTTCATGTTGGCTGTTCTCTCATGCCAACGAGCATTTAGACCATAGGTAAAAACTCGATTGCAGAGTGCGCATTGACGACAACCAGTTAGGGATAATGAAGGTCACAGCTCTATGATCGTCGAGGTCAAAGGCAGGCTTTTATATTCGCAATTTATGGGTAACAGTCGCCGCAAGTTCAATGACAAAGTTACAAACAGATTTCAGTATTACTTTTTATTTCTTTATGGAACTCTGATATCGCATTGTCTTTTATATTCAGGTACATTTACACTTTAAAACTGAACATATTAAAAAACAACTTCATGCATCCCACGGGACCTTCAAAGACAAAGCTCCGATAAAATCAATTTAATACAACCAATTATAGACTCTCTATTACATTACTTCATGGTCAAATCCACCACAATTTCAATACGAACAAAGATTATAAAATGAACTTGAGCTGCAAATAGGAGAAATAAATCAATGGGCCTTGGTGATTAGTTTAGAAAAACATTTAAAACACCTGCACTGATCGGGGCGCCCCAAAAGATTTCAACAAAGCCCAACCTTGCTAAAATTTGAGGCTTCACACACAGCTAAAAGGATATTTTAAAAAACTGGAATTTAATATTAGTAGTTACAAAGGCACAATGGCCAAGCTAAAACTGTGGCTAACACACAAGATTGTTAGAAGGCAATCAGACTATGCAAAAAAATGCGGACATATGCGGGCCCTTTCAAATTGCAATCGCATTTCCAGGCTGTCGCGTTCTCTAATCTTTAGTATGGATATGACCAAAACCAACTTTCGACTCAAGTACGGCTCCACAGCTGCAAGTTACTCCAATCCGAATTTAGATTAAAGCTCGCAACTATCAATCCGAATTTTGAATTTACATTAAGAAACTTCTACTATCACTAAGTTAAAATCATTTCTATTTCCACTTGCCACATCAACCCACCTTGAACCACACCGATGCTGCTTAACTTCTCGCTGACGAATTTTACAGAGTCCTATACGGACCTCGAGCAGACCCGCACGTGAAGGGCGCTGGCAGATATGAGAGCAAAAACGAAGTGGGCGAGGCCAGCGCTAATGCTAGGGTCGTCCACTCCAGAAATACATCACAACGAATGAAAATTAAGGAAAAGAGCGCATTCGTGGAAGGTGGGAGTTGCATACAGTTTGGTGGGAAAAAGTAGGGGATGTGACACCATAGCACTCAAGGCAGGACAGTCACAACTCATAGTTAAACCTTAGGGAGCACTCTTATACAGTTACTGGCTCGCAGACACAAGCTGCGCAAATTCACCTTAGCGGTATGATGAGAGAGCGCTTCCGAATCGATGTTCACCTCATGGTGTCAGAATGTGATCTGGCATTGTTTCTAAATAAACGTGGTTCTTGCAGCAAAGAACCTAGCTTGCGTCCACAAAAGTTCTTCCACCATACAATGTATATGTTAAAATATAGGGGCACACTGAGAAAATCGACATACTCGTTCGCCCAAGAAGACAGCACGCAGATACTTATGCAAAAAAAAATTAATATGCTTGTAGTCAAATGTATTAATAAATATAGCAAAATTTAAGTATTTTTGTATTCCGATATATATATATATAACGGAACTCTGATATCGCATTGTCTTTTCTATTCAGGTACATTTACACTTTAAAACTGAACATATATAACAATAAAAATTGTTGTTGAGAAAACTCTGTCATTTTTTTAGTCAATAAATTCATTATTTGCATCACTGTTTTATATAGTGCAAAATATCGATAGCGTGATTGTTGTTTCTGTTCGGGAATTTTTGTAATCAGGTTATGAATAACTTTTGTATTACAAAAAATATGGTCAGTTACAACGGCCAAAAATCAAGTTTTTCGTCACTGAGAAAAAATATATGTAACTAACATTGCTATATTATTGTGATTTTCTCCAAGACCCATCTGTCCCAATCCCAAACGCCCCACCAATACGAAAAATGTATACATGCTATTCAAGTACATAAATGAGCCATTAGAATGTTTTTCGAATAAACGAAAAATTATGTATACTAAAGTAATATTATATTAAAATTAATTTGCTATACTAAAGTAATTAAATAATGAATCTAATATATTTCGGAACAAATATCAAGCAATTTAAAAATCCTTTAAATTAGATTCAAATGCTCCGTTTGACACTATTCCTGCTAATTCGTAGTTTGAGACTGCCAAACATAAAAACTGTCCCTGGAGGCGGAATCCAGGCACCTCTCTTTAACTTTTTCATGTATAAGGGAACAGCGAGGAGACAAGCTGATGTTTACAGCGATAAGATGAAAACTTCCCTTCCATTCTCTCGCGGGTGCTACACTAAGCCTCAACAGCCGGCGTGCAAAATGGTCATAACAACCACGATATACCGCGTATCTTTCCGATGAAAAAATCACGTATATTGGGCCAAGTCCTTCTGACTCAGATTAACTTTTAACTCCACTTATGTTGGAGGCCACGGTGATGTGGTGGTTAGGCTATTTGCCTCCCACCTAAACGAACAGATTCGATTCCCTGTGGGGTCACTCCCGGATTTTCATATGTGGGAATCGTGCCGGACAATGCTGCTGGTCAGCGGATTTTCTCTGGAATCTCCCGTTTCTCCCGCTCTTTCATTCCAGCGCTACTCCATTCTCACCTCGCTTCACACTCATCGGCTCTTAAGACCTCACTGCTAAGCGCCACCAAAATCTCATCACTCTTCCCTTTACTCCACTTGTGTTGATTTAGCCTTTTGTTTGGTCCTTGAATGGGTAATACATGTGGACATGTGTACTTTCGTCTGTGTTTTTGAGGGCCGTTGTCGATACAAATGTTACAAATAAAAATGCTTTGTACATAACATAATAACAATACTGCTTTGAATCTTGCTCATTGTATAAGGCATCTTAAATTGAGACATGGGAGACTCTCTACTTCTCCGGCCTATAGAAAGCCAGTAATGGACGTTTGAATTGTTTCTCCGGTTTGATGTGGACCAGCAGGAGAGTGGTTATGTGGGAATACAGTGACCCCTAGAACAAGTGAGCATAAAGGGGTGGATATCAGACAACTTCTAAACTGCCTTGGACGAAGAAGTGTACCGACCACGTTGTGTTGACTATTGGTGTGTGTAGTGACGCTCACCTGTGGGGCAAGCACACCTATGGCGCAGACGGTGGAGAGGTGGTGGGCGCCGAACCACGTGGAAGCGAGGCGGGTGGGGGTGGCGAGCTGGAAGATCTGGGAGGCGGCCACCAGTCCCTGCCCCAGTAGCTCCAGATTGAGGCGGCCGGACACCGCTCTCAGCTGCAGCCAGCTGCCTAAGACGAGCAGCGTGCCGCTCAGCTCCACCCCCCATCTCAGGCCCTGGCGGACAGCACCGCACTCAACATACAGTACACAACAAAGAATTAAGTAAAAAATGCAACAAAAATGCCGAACACCCAATGTACAACAATGCCCACCATACTATACCCACCATACAATCCCCACCATTCAATATCGACCATACATTACCCACCATACAATACCCACCATATAATACCAACCATACAATATCCGCCATACAATGCCCACAATACAACATTGTCCAACTTATAGTACTGCACACCATAGTAATATAGCAAACCCCTACATACAAATGGGCCGTGGCGGTTTAGTGGTCAGACTACTCGCCTCCCAACAAGACAAACTGGGTTCGATTCCCGGCGGGGTTGCTCCAGGAATTTCACATGTGTCAATCGTGCTGGACAAATTCGAACATAAAAATGCCCAACATACAAAAAAGATTAGCAAACAGCAAAGCCCATCATACTACACTCTCCGACATACAATAACGCACAACATATGACATCAAACACACAACTCCACCATACTAACATTTTAATGAAACAGTAGCCACACAGCACAAAAACTGAAACACCTTGCTGTAAGAGTGACACGAAAACGAACTGTGAGAAAATTAATTACTTTCTGTCATAATTAACTGAAACATGACGGCAAAATAAAAGGTTAGTAAATAGTTGGCCGAAATGCACAATGTATTCAGTTCTTGTTGTTCCTCTTGTACGGGCCACATGGAATAATAGCATAATGAAAGGATTACGATAACATGAAGCCTTCATGTCATTTGCAGTGTAGCTGCAGGTGCCATAGGATGTGTCACAGTGCTCTGTGTAAAACTGTATGAACAGTTTAATATATGAGTCATTTTGTTGCATGGCTTTAAACTGGGACATAAAGCAGCAAAAATATATCGCAATAGCAAGCTTATGGAACGTAGACACAACTTGAGAACTGGCAATGTGTCGCTGGTTTGAAAATTCTCGTTGCGGTAACTAGAACTTCCAAAATGAGGAAGGTACAAGAGTACAGGAGGCGTTACATTTTTACCAATGCCAGCCATTAACAGCAAATAAGGAAAATGACAAATTAATAAGCAACTGGATTATATGAACTGATGGAGAATCACAAACAGCAGCTAACAGGAATATACGATAACCTGTTAGTTCGTCTCGAAAATGAACCCATACTCGATCGTATCGGGATGTGTTATGAGAGGAATATCCTGTGAAATACCCTCAGACGAAATGGGATGTTGGTGAAACCCTTAACACTTGAACTCTTTGAAAAAACGAGGCTGATGTCACTCTCAACACTGAAAGAAATTTATTGACATCATTATAGTCGCTGCTAATAGGAATATCTGATTTGATACAGCTATCATCAGCATAAGGCTAAATTGAAAGAAAAAAATAACATGAGCCAATTGTCAGCGATTGCCATTTCGACACTTATATTACCGAAGCACATGATGTAATCTACACCGTATAACTACATTGAGAAAACATAAATCCCCATCAAAGTTATACATGGTTCTTCCAGTCCCTCCTGAATTAATAATTTATGTTAATCACTTTCCGATCATTAAATGAGTCGTCACCACCAACCTTTTCCGTTGTTTATTTTTTGCCCACCACAAATAACAAAACTAGAAGGCTACATTAAAACGCTTCATACAGCAGATCGTCAGCATCGAGGATTAGGGAACCCAGTGTACTTCACAACACAGGAGGTTTTCCTTATAGTGTGGTGGACGTCACGGGTGTTGCCAACTACCCGACAGCATAAAAAGCTTGACTCAAGCTTGAAACAATCTTTTTATGACAAGCCTTCTAGCTTGAATCAAGCTTGCATCAAGGTAACCAGTATTCATATGTCAAGTTTGTAGCAAGCTTGATTAGTTAGGATTGCTGCAAACTTACCTTGGCAAGCTGCAAGTATAGTTCAAGCCATCTGCAAGTTTGTCGTAATAATGTATGTTCAAACGTATGTACATACATCAAGCTTGCTCGGCAAGACAAATTGAAATAAAATGGCAAAAAACTCCTGGTGGAATCATTTCTCCTGTCTCGTACTGTGCAGGAAGTAATTTAATACATCGGAAGATGTGTAAAAAACAGCCGTCGTTGAGCGAAGGGACAGATCCTCTGCTCATGTCATAAAACACACCATACCACATGTGCCAAAAATTACCGAACAGAAGGTGAGTGACCTGACATACAAAGTAACCCCATGTCCTCCATATTCGCTGACATAGCACTATATCAGACTACTGTACATTTGTGCACCCATGTCTTTTGAGGAATAACACTGTGTTTAAAAGCAGGGATAGTCCAAAAAGTGTCTCCCGAGATTTTCTTGCCTCATGGGAGTCACATTTCTTCAGGGTCAGGATTAAAAGCCTCGTGAATCGCTGGGAAAGCCATGTGGAGGTGCCCCAAATGATGCAGATATGCTACTCTATTTCAAAACTTAGTTGTACTGCGAGGTACGAAAACAGCTATTTATTTTAGAACAACCTGCTACAGCATTGTAATCTGTAGAGGCTCGGTGATAGGTAAATGGGTACTATGGGATTATATCTATACATAGTGGAAAACAAAGCCACCCGTTGGTTTTCTGCCTACATATCTAGCAAAAATGGTATGGATTGTGTTTGAGGTTAGAACACTGTTTCGCCAGGCGATTATGACAAGACAATTAATGTTAATGATGTAATGAGAGATTTACGAGGCGTGGCATAATCGGCCCGTGCGAACTATACACTTGTAAGACTTTCGTGTGAAATCGATGAACTTCTACACACTGATGAAGACCACGCAACTCCTACAAAGAAAAGTAAACTTGATATTGGGGATGAACCAGGAGGTGAAGACGATCATGAATACAGCATTGATGAAAAATAATATGAAAACAGTGATAGCGCTGAAGACGATGCTGATTTTTTCGGCATTCCCACACATTTCACCAACGATTTTCATTCGACAAGTGGTGTGAAGAAGGCAGAAGGCGTTAAGAATGCTCGTTCATTTGCTGCAACGAGCAGATGGAAAAGGCAGAAGAGGCTGAGGATACTATCTACATGTTCCCCTAAGACCCGAATGAACTTGTTGATAACCTCAGACATTTGATCGCTTTGCAGCAAGATGGAGGTTTCTTGCACATTCACGAGATATCTTCCATCATTAGCGAGCTGAAGGATCGGTGTTGTATCAGATGAGACTGTCGAGTACTATCCATGATCTGCAGACATCTGAGAAATGTAAACATCGAATGTATGAAATAAAAAAGACATCATGTGTGTAGTAAGTAAATGAATTAAATTTATGTATAGGCAATAATCTGAGTTTAATTTCTTGTACAGACAGTTCTGCTCCTCTGAAAGACATTAATTTAGTGGTGCATACAATCGATTGCGAGAGTCCGTTTCAGATCAAATTTATGCGAGCATGTGCAGGAGGAGGACTACTGTAGGATCTGAAGTATTATGAGTTACTTGGTTCGATTAGAACCGTTTGAGTTCTATAAGGTGAATGAATGTACTGAGAAATATTTCGCAAGTGGTTGGTTGGTCTGACCAGTTGGCATGGCCCTTTGGAATGGCCAGCTCTGGTTGGAATGTTTTGTGATGATTTGCAAATTTTTTCGAAGTTATTGTGGGAAGAGTATAGCACTGAGATTCATATAAGGCTACTTTTTCTATTGGTTGATAGAGTGAGTGGATGGTGAGGGGGAAGAGCTGTAGCGACTTGTTGAGAGGGGGGAGGGTAGAGTCGGGTGGTGGTTTGGTAGCTTGCGTGGATGTTGTGGTGGAGGGTGGGGAGGTCGTGCTGCGTAGAGTATATGATGAGGGAAGTAGAGCGACGAGAGGTGTGATGGGGCATGGGTGGAGGTGGGGATATGTATGTTATGTAAAGTCAATAATTCACTTTAGGAGTCGAAAGATTGGTCGGCTATACCCAATGGAGTTCGGAGTTTATTTGGCTCCTGATCGTCGTACCAGGGAGCGGCTGTGCTCTGCCAATCTTTACGAGTATCGAACCCTCAGTGTCACACACATCCAACATAATTTTTGCTTCAGGTATGTAATTTTTCTTTAATGTTTATATGTATATATTTTTAGATTTCTTTTCGAGTTTAAGTTCATTGGAGTCAAGGTTATGGTCGTCAACATTTAACATAAGGTGGGAGTCAGTTACATTATATATTCAATGATTTCTTAATTTATTCGGTTTTTTGCGATTTTGAATTTAAAATCATTTATGTCAAGATCAAGGCCACCAACATCCAACATGGGTGTCGGATTCAGTAACATAATATGTTAGTCAATTTTAGAATCAATTATTAGATTTAATTTGATATTATCCTCGAATTTTTATTAACAGGGAGAGTGAAAGTAAAGGAGTGTTTGGGGGGGGGGTGGGAGGCTGGTTAATGTGGTGGGGCGAGGGTATGGTTAAAGCTATATGTTCCTTGAGGTTTAGAATCAATTTTTCGGTTATTTTATAATTTTTTTTATTATTAGAAAACGGCCTAAGAGAAGGTGAGTTGAGAGTGGTGAAAAGAGTGAGGGGCAAGATGTAGGATTTTTATATAATAATTGCCAGGGGTTGGGGTGGGGGTGAAGTTAGGATGAAGAAGGGTTAGATGAGGGGGATGGGTAAAGTCAGAGGGGCATGGGCGTGGTAGGTGAAGAATGACTGGTAGGGGGAGATGGCAATGTCCGCTGCTGATCCTTTCGTTCCGCTGGACATGGCTCGGAGTTTCGAATACTCCTCCACTGCTCTGAGGATTAGGTGGCTCATTCCACTGAGCCTATAATCCTCTTGCTCTCCTCAGGACTTTTCGGTTTTTGCTTCGAGGAGCTTTGGATCAGCTTTCCTCATTTTCCAATTTTTTTTGTTTGCTTTTTTTTTTTTTTTTGGTGAAAATGTGATTTTTTTTTGGTAAAATAATTAATTTCGGAAGTGATTTTTGGAGTAGCAGGCAATTTTGTCAATAACATGGCCGTCAAAGGCGAGTAACCCGAAAATCTGACTCCTTGAATCCTGCGCTAGATATCTCCCAATCTATCTACTTATTTTGCATGAATTATTTTGTATCTATTGGAATTATCTGCATTTCAGAAATATTCGGCATTGCTTTTTCGACTTCCGATTTAAAATTTCTTGAATTAGGTTTTTCAAAGCATATTTTCACTTTGAATACAAAGTTATCCTCTTTGACGTCGCTCAACGTGTTGAGAAAAGCTACGATCACGAAGATGCTGCACGCCATACTGGATGAGGAAGAGTAATGGAAGGTGCCTTAGGTGCAGAAGAAGCAGGATGCGGGCAAGAGAAGAAGGGGAGAGCGAAGGGCCGATAACCACTCTTGTGTCGATGACCTCTGACATGAAACCCACAGAGAAGAGTCCAAATGTTTGTGGTCGTCAATCCCCCCCCCCCCCCTCCCTCTTTTTACTGTCCCAGCAAGCCTAAGAAGAAACTTGCAGCAGGTGATGGATCCTCTCAGCACTTTCAACACTCGGCAACACACTGCGTAACGAAATTATCGCTTGCAAGAGGTGCAAAATATCTATATGTGCCTGTGAAGAGATGAACAACTCATTGGTTACTGCCTGTTTCTTTCGCCATGTATTTTGGTCACTTCTCCATAGATAGGTAATCAGGTGTACTGCTGAAATGTGGTAATGGCCCATTATAATCAAGGGTGTGGGCATATGCAAGTTCTTCTGTCGAATCGAATAAAAAACGTTTACCATTTATCAAGCTCATTCGCATAGGTATTGTATGATGGAACTGTGTTTTTCTCCACTGTGATATTTTGGACACTTTTTCAATCTTAGATTAGTTTCATAAAAGAATTAATCATAAAATTCATTATATGAATCTGTAATACTTTAAAATGCAAGGAATGCAAATAAATGATTGCCTGCATGGCAAAAGTGACTGCAGTTTGCACTTTGGCTGAACAGACAATCAACCTGGGCCATCCGTGGTTTCCATCTGCGTTCGGGCTGTCGACTTCCATCAAAACTTTCTGAACACGTGGTTTTGACAGTTCTGTGAGCAGTGTGTACGAAACGACGCAGTGTGCAACATCAGAGACTGAGCGGAACGACAGAATACTTAATAACACATAAGTGAAATAGCAGCTTTCGTCACAAAACTCAGCCGCGTGCGTCAGAAAAATGGCGTCACTGGGCAGCAAAATATCGGAGTGCTGTTGGCGAGTCAGTTTCTGGTAATGTACTCTCTAACCAGAAGCCCAGTCACCACATGGTAGCCAATCAGACACAGGGCTTGTTCCAAACAGAATACTTAATTTACTTAGGTTTAGATTTTGTTTAATTGCCCAATCCAGTACTGGCAATATACAAACGGAAAATTATTTGGTATAATGTAAATAAACTGCTATTTGTTTTATTAATACTTTTCAGCGGAATTCGAAATAAAAATATAGTAATATTGATTCAATTGTAGAGACTGAAGTACAATGATTTTTATAAATACACATTTCTTTTTACGATGTTGGTGGTGATGTGAGCATTACATTCTCTTACGGCTGTGCATTCTCGTTGATGTGAGCTAGTTAGTGTTTTAACAATGATTTGGCGTTGTGTACTAACACGTGACAGCTGACACTGGCTGACATTGGCACAATTGCACTGGGCAAAAAATAAGCGTTCCGCTGCTTTACCCTCAGTGACGTCTCTGGTACTTGTATGCTCGTTGCGTTCATAAACTAAAGATGAGGTATGCCGATCTCGCTGGCTGCGCACAACCAATCTCCGTGTCCCAACATTGAACTGCTTTTCCGCCTACATATCTACCAAAAATGGTATGGATTGTGTTTGAGGTTAGAACACTGTTTAGTAAACGAGTACTTTAGAGATGACCATGTGACTTTGACAGTTGTGTTACTTTGGGGGGTCAATGTTGGGTACATGCGCAGAAGACGAATAAGCGATCTACCTCATATTTAGTCTATGGTTGGGTTGAGCTTATTATGACAGTGAGGTCGCTAGAGACGGAGCAAGTCGCTCGTAAGAAACAGGAATGGAGAAAGAGTTGGCCTTGACCTGTAGTAAAGAACGATCGCAGCTTTCGTCCATGCACTAAAGATGAGATAAACCGTTTATTTGTATATACCCAACATTGATCTACCCCAATACTACACAACTGTCAAAGTCACATGGTCAACAGTGATGAACGTGTTTGCTTACGTCTTACTTTTTAAATGACAAGCACTGCTATATGAATAAAATACTACCAGTTTCAATTTAATCAAACTACATTACGAAATGATTAGACGAAGTATACATACATCTCAAATCAATTGTTTCTAAATCACTTTTCTAACCTAAAATCCAAGCCATGCAGTTTTCGCTAGACATGTTGGCAGAAAAGCAGTTCAATTTCGGGACATGGAGATTGGTTGTGCGCAGCCAGCGAGATCGTTCTACCTCATATTTAGCCTGTGCATTCGTCTAGAGCTATTTCGGGAAAACGTGGAAAACTTAATTGAAGATGGTCGGACTGGGATTCGAACACGCGTTTTCCTCCCGAAAGCAAGCCCGAAGTTATGTCACTGCAGTAACTCGCTCGATGTAGCACGTTACAGAGCATCGCGCAACCAATCAGCGAATGGGTGCTCCAGTATCAAAGGAACCACCACACCATTTAACTTGTGTAATAATAATAACAGTAATAATAATAATACGTATTTCCTGTGTGGAGTTGCTAGTCTCCCATTGGGCGCCTCCTCAGGTGGCGGATAGGGGAATGCTCACCAGATATGGTGGATACTCGGGAAATAAAATACCTGGGGCGGACCAAAACTAGTGTGGTGGCGTCTGTACTCCAGCGGAGCGGCCACGAAAGATGTCTGATCCCAGTGGGGTGGCCTGAATGTATCCTCTGGTGCTCACCACCTCAGTTGTAACCACGCCACTATCAACACGGAAGCCCAAGCTTATACTTCGTCTTGTGAAGTAACCATGGAGCACATGAAAATCACGATTTTACCCCAGGGGGCTGATCCCTCGTCGACCTCAGCCAGTGCAAGTAGGCTTTCGGATTCTGGAGTGCCTGCATCATGTGCGAAGGGAGAGTCGGAGCTTCCCAATACATCAATATCCACAACACCTAAGACACAAAATATTAGGCCAAAACGAACTTTTAAGATGAGCACTATCAGCATACAGACTAAGATCAGGGTATGTAAACTACAACAAGTCCTAGACATTATGAGCGAACACGGAATTGATATACTCGCACTGCAGGAAACGAGATTCAGAGACGAAAACACAATATAATCGGAAGGATACATGTTACTGAAAGGGAGACCAGGGATCAGCATGAAGCAACAACTGTTTATGTTAGGCACTGCATTCATAGGGAACCGAATTTATCTCGCTAGTATTTCCGGTGTGAATGAGAGACTCTCATACTTGACGATGAAAATAGGAAACAAAACATATACATTGATCAACACTCACGCACCTACGAATCACAAAAACAAGAAATACAGTGATGGCACAGAACACTTCTGGAACACGCTGGATAGGGTATTGACAGAAGCAGACAAGAAAGGTATAATGATCCGGTTGGGCGATTTAAACTCTCAGGAAGGTAGGGAGAGGAAATTCAAAGGTCCTGTTGGAGATTACCCAGCACACAAAAGAACAAATAAGAATGGGGGGAGGCTAGTGGATCTGTGTAGGAAGCATTAGATGAGAATCACGACAACTCACTACAAGGCCAAGGCGAGTAAGAAGACAACGTGGGTAAGCCCACGTAACAGGATTAGAGAAAGACAACGAGACCACGTAGCGATCCGGCACAGGAATCACAGGGGAATTATGAATACCAGAGTAAGGAAGAACAGTCGAATGGAATCTGACCACTACCTCACCGAAATAAAATGTAGATGGATACCGAACAGTACTAAGAAAAACAAGTCCTCAGATATACGCAGGATCGACAGAGCTCTACTGTACAAACACAGAGATGAATGTACGAAAAACCTGACAGTGGAGAGTAAGTGGGACAACTTGAGAGATGTGATAAAAGAACAATCGAAACGACTAGCCAGTAATAATAAAAGACGGAAACATGACTGGTGGACTGATGAGAGTGAGGGGGCTGTCGAATCCAGAATGAAGGCGTGAATGAAATGGCAGGCTAGCAAGAATGAAGAAGACCTATCGAACTTTGAGATAGCGAGAAGAATGGCAGCCAAGGCACGAGCTTTCTTCAGGGAAATTAAGAGCTTGATAAAAGGATATGAGGCGAAAGAACCTTTCGTGAAAGGGAGAGATGGTGGATTTAAAATAGGCGAGAAAGACATGTGCAATGAAATAGCCAGTGTACTGCAAAGACTTGCTGAATACATATGTGCCTACAGGATGGATGTCACAACATTTCACGAAAAACATCAACTGTGGTCGGTTACCCTCCAGAACAGAAGTGGCAAAGACAATCAAGTATCTCAAAGCCAATAAGGTGGCAGGTAACGACGGAATCTGCTTCGCGGAAATAAAGTGGGGTGGTCTAGTGACAGAAGGCAGCATATATAGAATAATAACCGACATCTGGATGAATAGGAAGATACCTATAGACTGAAAAGAAGCCACAATCATACCAATACACAAGAAAGGAGACAAAAAGATACTAGATAACTATAGAGGTATCTCCTTTCTGAACATCGGGTACAAGATTCTCTCGAAACTGCTACTGTACAGGGTGGAAGAACAGCTTGAATCGAGCATAGGAGAATACCAGAGTGGCTTCCGAAAAGGAAGAAACTGCGTGGAACAGATCTACGGGATCAAGAGGATAATAAAACACAGACACGGGAAAGGAAAATGAAAAACCACAATAGTGACCTTCGTGGACTTTAAGAAAGCCTACGATTCAATAGACAGGAGGATGTGCTGCGTGACAAAGGACTAGATACTGCAACACATGGATTACTGAAAGAAACACTGGAAGGCACAACTGCCAGGATCAGATACTGGAGCACACTGTCTGACAGCTCCGAAATAAAGACAGGAATCCGGCAAGGGGATGGGCTGTGGCCGATACTGTTTAACCTTGTCCTGGACGAAGTGGTGAAACAGTGGAGACAGTTAAACAAAGCCATGGGGATTGAAGACGTACAAATTGGGTACAAGATCAAGCACAATTTAATAGTGGATTGCCTGTCCTTTACGGATGATATGGCATTGCTAAACGAGAAGAAATAGGACGCGAATATGGCGCTTACAAACTCAGAAGAGATTGCAGTGAAGGTGGGCCTGAAGATAGCCTACAGCAAAACCAAAGTATTGAATGCAAAAATCGAATGGAAGATAGGGGGTTATGTTGTAGAGAGATTAGACAGTTTTCGGTACTTGGGAGAGAACATCAATGGCAAAATACAAAACAACAATAGTACAATAGATAGGGCACAGCTACTCCAGAGACTAAGATATGTGGCTAAGACAACCTATGGGAAGAAGAACTTATCGAGGAATATTAAACTGCGACATTATACGTCGACCAATAGGAATGCCGCAATGTATGCAATACAGACGCTGACATGAGGCAAGAGAGCTTGTATACGCTTTGAGAGAGAGGAAAGAAAGATCATGAGAACTATATGGGGCACCAAAAAGCAAGGCGAATTTTGGATCCATAGATCAAGGCAGGAGCTGTACGAGAGCGTAGAACCAATTTCGAGTGTGATATGGAAGAGAAGGTTGAGATCCAGGGGGCACCTGATGAGGATGAACAACAACAGGTTGACCAAGAAGATCTGGAATGCGACATGCTTAATGGGAAACAACTGGATGAAGGACGTTAGGGAGGACTGGAAGGCAATTGGTATTATGGATAAAAATCCCCAGACAATAGTACAAGACAAAGTCAGGTACAAGAACATGGTGGAAGGTCACAAATGGACTGACAGGATCAAGATACAACTCACAAAAGCAGAGAGAAACAGGAGTGAAAGAATGAAGAGGCATTGGGAAGAGCGAAGGCATGCTGAACAAGTCACTCGTGATCCTGATGGGTCATAACGAACTAGAAGAAGAATAATACCTCTTTATTTTTGTGGCACTTGACCACTTACATAATAAAACATACCACTTATTTTTTGAAAATAAAAAGGAATAAAAATGCAAACCAAACTTAATGTCTACTATAAAATTATAAAGTAGCTTATATGAAGTATATGCAAGTATCATATATAAAATAAAATAAGATTCATTGTGAACTTAAATAATTTCTCTTTTGATGTCAGTTTTTATGTGTATACGTAAATGCATACACATACACGCATTCACAAACCGACGTACACATATGACATATATCAACATACATACAACTGTACTATTTATAAAAATAAACTATTATAACCTCTATTAGCAAAAATTCTTAAACTGCAATTTAGTTCAAGGATTTCTGAAGGAAAGAATATCACAGTAAATAACTATTTAAATACAGGAAAAAGACAAAGAAAAATTAATTAATATAAGACATTTTATGTTTTTTTTTATGCTTGACTGTTGTGTTGCAGACGCAAAGTATTGTAGGTTGTTCCTTTGATGTATGCCTATCCATCCTATGATTGGCTCCGCGAGGATCTGGGAACGAGTCTTGCGTCTGGATGGCTACTGCATGCGGTTCCCTACTGGCTGAGCTGCCTGCTGACGTGTGGGTTAACAAACACTGATTGGCGAACGGCATGTGTTGGCCATTGCAAGCATTCTGCTGAAGCTTGCTGCTGGAGTTCACTGTGTTATTGTCTATTCGCCGTTTCTGCACGCTTTTTTAATCAAACCTTTGAAAAAATCTCCCCATGTTTGACGTGCTTGTTTGTATCCCAAATCTGCCATGATCCACAAGCGTTTTATACTCGTGTTAACATAAAACTCTTATTTTTGTTTAAATTGAACTTTGACTTATATTTTATCCATAAATTATAACATTTAATTTACAATAAATATGAGTAAAACCGGGAGAAAATTAATGTGTTGGTAATGCCTAGTAAGAAACAGTTCTTATGAAAAATAATATTAAGCAGAAAGAGCACGAATGCGCGTCCTTTGGTGCAAGTAGTAGGGTATGGTATGCTCGAGGACAACTGGCTTCGGCACGTGGATCGTGCACCGACATTGAATGACCTTGACCAGAAATTATTCCCGTTTTCTTCCCGTTTATCCCTCAAAATCGTATGTCCTAAAATGTCTGAAAATTTCCCCTTTTTCCTACTAATTTCCCGTTTTTCCCTTAAAATTTCCTGTTATTCCCTCAAAAATGCTATGTGCCAGAATGTGTGGTAGCAAGACCCCGAAAGGCCAAAACGAGCATATTTCAAAATGTCGGGAGCTTCCTTAATGCTTCCAGCCTTCATCGATCAAATAAAAATATTTTTAATAAACTATTTTTATAAAAAAATATATATTTTTTTATTTAAAAATTTAAAGGTGTTACTACTAAGTGTTATATATCACCGGGCTCATCTTTTCAAGGCGCATACAATCGTGATGTCATACCACCATACTGCCTTGTTTTTTCATGCTCTATCATTCTCTTGTCTCCCTCTCTTTCTCTCTTTCATTTCTCTATCTCTCTTAATCCACCCCTTTCTCTTATTCCATCTTTTGTGTGTGTCTCTCTCTCTTTTGTTTCTCTCTCTCTCGCTCCATCTCTCTTGTCTCTCTTGCTTTCTCTCTTTCATTTCCCTTTCATTCTCTTATTCCATATCCTTCTCACTTGCTTCCCTTATTCAATATCTTTCTCTCATTCTATCCCTTGCATCTCTCTCTTTCTCTCTTTCGTTTCTCTCTCATTCCATCCCTTTTTCCCTCTCTTCCATTTCTCTCTCATTCCATCTCCTCTTTCTATCAGTCCGTACAGTTTCTCAGAGTCCTCCAATTTTCGTTGTTTTATTCTCTTTCCTTTATCTTTTGTCTCTCACATTCACTTTCTCACCTTCCCACTTTCTCCCATATTCGATTAGTCGTATTTGCTCCACTGATTACTCACACTTGTTCGATTAGTCACATTCGCTCCATTCCACCATCTACATAGTTCCTTCATCGCCTGCTAGAGCGCACGAATCGTCAAAGCATATGTTTATTTACGAATTTAAATATGTAATTATCCGTACACGAGAAGGTATATAAGAATTATTCTAAAGTACATTCCAGGCAGGACTTTGTAATACATATTCGATTTCCAATACTTTATATTTCGAAAAATATCATTTTGTCTTAATATTTTACTTTATTCTATTCGTTTGAAGGTAGGTTAGGTCTTAATGGGGAATTTATTAGATTCAGTTATGTTAGTTTGACAGATAGTAATAATGTTTTTGTTGCGGGGTTGGTCTGACCTATAACGTTTGCTTCGTTTACTTGGGTTAATGTAGATGGTATGTTGGGTGATATTTTTTTCCAGTATATCTGTCTTGGGATTTTTGGTGTATTTCGAATGGTGTGGACAGTATGTGTGTGTGTCGGCGAGTCCTGTAATGATAAGGCTTGCTTGAGTTTAAAGTGTTTGGTATGGATGTTCGGTGTGTTTTGATTGGCGCTGACCAGTAGAGCAGAAAGTATGAGCAGTAGGTAATTTTTTTTGGTAAGGTCTGTGTGTCTGCGCTATGCAGCAATGCATCAAGTTCAAGCGTCTGTTCAAACGTGGTGATAAGCCGAAGAGACATACCAAGAACTGTAAAGGCCGAGTTTCAGCAGCTAAGAAACGGTATGTACTAGCTGTTGGTCAAATCACATCGAATGGATTCTACTTGAAACAATCGGCATTCAAGGGCACTTCAAAGGATTATGTGATTGGAAATAACTTTGTAGGTAGGAAAGACATGTGTACGTACCTGGACCATATTAAGCAAAGGATAATCAATCAATTAACAGAAGAAGTTGAGGAAGGTCCCATTAAATACAATGTTTGGCTGGAATATACCTATGAAAAGCCTGAGCCTTTGGCTGAAGCCATCAGTCGTCGAGCATTCAAGGTTTGCGAGTCAAGCATTGTACAATGTTGATAATATCCCAGGGGTTGTAGAAGCCTTGAAAGAAAATCTTTGCCTGAAGAAGAAGAATATATGAGCAAGGGTTCTGGTTGGACACTTGCTAGTGTAGACTGCCTTGAGTTGCGTATAAGCTGATTGTATTAATTATGAGGAAAGTGAGCATGCTGGAAGTTTCATTATCAGTGTGATCGACAACTTCGTTCCTGATTCCTGCTCCTTCCGACATGTCGACAGCCGAACCACCTGTACCCACTAGTGTACCATCTACAGAACTTTCAACGTCTAATCGGTGCCACTTTTTGCTGCAAGAACTTTGCCTTCAAGCTTACTGCACGACGACACGAAGTATATAAGTGTCAAAATAGTCGGCTTCATGTTTAACGCAGGACTGAGATTTGTGTAAGGATGTAGACGAATATGAATACTTTTTAAAGAGTTTTTTGTAGTAATAAATTTTATTAAAATTTGAAAAAACAAAAAATATTTGAATATTTTATTTCAGATATCAATCCTGTATCGTAACCAGTCTGTTAGACCTCTTTAAGTACAGCAAAATATTATTTTAAGCTAGCCACTATGCTTACAAATGGCTTTTAAACAAATCAATTCCCTGGGTTTAGGAATGGTGCTTCCATAATTTAATTTCGCCAGACTGTCAGCCTCCTAAGAGTTCACAAATTATATTTGCCTACCTAAATGTCTGTACATGTTCACTTGCTTACAGCCCGAGTTGCAACATAATTATTTAAAAAAGAATACATAAGAAAATAATTACATGTGAGCTTAAGATTCAGACACCCACTGAAAGTTACGAGATATTACAATACCGCACATCGCGTTGCTTTACATAAACTAAAACTGCTCTAAAGTATATTTTTCATAAGCTGTACACAGAATGGTTGAAAAAAATATAAAATACATTAACAATATTTATCTAATTGTACGGGGGAATGTAGCTGTTATAGTTGCAATTATATGTAATTTTATGCACTTAATTGTTATGAGAAGGGTGGTCGAATAATACAGCAATTGCCATCAAAAACATCTCCTGGTATTGACGGTATTCCATACGAATTTTACAAAACTTATTGGGATATTATTGGTACCGACTTCGGCGAAGTTGTTCGCGATGTGCTTGAAAGAGGGGAGTTATATGTCTCATAAAGAAGGGATAATTGCTCTTATACCCAAAATATCCCGTCCACTTAAACCCCTCAGATTATAGGTCAATTACACTTTTATGTGCCGATTATAAAATAATTGCTAGGTTTTGTGCGACCAGATTAACCAAGGGATTGTCAGATATTATTGGTCCCGGCCAGAGATGTACTGTTCCAGGACGTTCCATTTTACAAGGCGTGCTTGCCCTAAGGGACATTCAATTACTTCTGTCAATACAACACAGTAAAATGGCCATCTTGAGTATTGATATGGATAAGGCATTCAATAGAGTCGATCAAAAATTTTTACTTCATGTTATGCATCATTTCGATTTTCCAACCAATGCAGTACAGTATCCGCACCGGATGGTGTGTACCGGAATTTGGTCACGGCTGTTGGTTAACGGATTCCTTACCCACCAATTAAGATCGAGAGTTCAGTTCGACAAGGATGCCCGCTATCCATGATTTTATTTACTATCGCCATTGAACCTCTGTGCAGAATACTCAGTGCCCGCTTGCAAGGATTCCCCGTAGCAAACCTGTCCTTTAAATTAAATGCCTATGCTGATGACATCACATGGGTCGTTCGTTCAGAGCGGGAAATTACAGAGACGGCAGAATGTCTGAACCTTTTTCGCAATGTCTCTAATCTGCGAACGAATGCTAACAAAACTGCCGTACTGGAGCTCAGAGCGACCAGCGAGCCATTTGACGACGTTTTTCCCTTTCGGAGGGCCGAAACTGTGAAAATATTGGGCATATACTTCCACGCAGACGCCACTCTTATGTTGCATTATAATTGGAACATGGCAATAAATAAACTCCGTGCTCGTCAAATAGAAATGAATTATCGTCGTACAAATATTATACAGAGGGTTACTGTAATAAATGTATTCTTACTTGCGAAGCTGTGGTATGTGTCACATATATTCCCACTACCACGTCAACAAAGTGCACAAATAATACAGATTGTTGGCCGCATGTTGTGGAAATCTAATATATTTAAATTATCTAGGCCGCAACGTTATCTTTCCTTGCAAGACGGAGGCCTGAGTCTAATTAATCACGTTTTGAAGTGTGAGGCCTTATATCAGTCTTCAGCAATTGCAACAATTTTGCGCCCAGAGGACATTTACGCAGCATTACAGAAAGTGATGTGGTCTGAAGTTAGACGCATGCCACTTCAATACCGTCAAGCAAAGGAAGCACTCACAACTCTAGTAGAACATTTACCGGAAGGGACAGTCGCATCAGCGAGATATTTTTACATTTGGGCTTCCAAAACTTCGGCTGTCATACCATCTGTTGTGAATCGCATCCCAACCATCCGCGGATCTTCGAGCTGCAGCATTCGGCTTCTACAATAATATTGTGGCAACTCAGCAGCGTAAATACAGCATTCAACTGACAGCTGACCCTACATGCCCGCTGTGTGGCAACACCGACACGGCCCTTCATAGGGTAATTTCCTGTGTTTATGCAGCTCCCATCTGGCAGTGGTGTCGCGTACGAGTACGAAAAATAATTCGCGATGAACGTGGAGATGTCAGCCACACGCACATGCTTCATTGCGATTTCTTCATCTTCCCCTCAGTTCGACGAAGAGCTGCGGCCTGGTTTGTACTTCATGCGATCGGTTTTTTGGTGGACCATTCGAAACCGGTGACAGTTCAAGACTTTGTCCAGCTTCTTCGTCAAGATAGGTGGAACATGGCGCGGCGTGGCACATTGCGTCAGTGGTACGGCAATTTTTTATTTTCATTCTGACGTTCACGCCTACAGGAAGTGCGTGTATATTACCGAGGTTGGGTGTACGCCGTGTGCTGCCCACCCCTCGGTCCTTACAAGTGTACAATTTAATGTTCCAGTAGTAATCGTCGATAGGTGGTAGTGTTATAAGTCAGTGTCACGTGTCGGGGTGTACGCCGTGCACTGCCCCTCACGTTAAATAATTTTTTATGTGTTCATTGACTTTGTCAGTAAAACCAGTTCACCAAATGTTCATATAGTTTTGTGCCCCTATGTAAGAATTGTGTTGATATTTTATTGAGTATTTTGTTATTGTTTATATTGTGGGTTGAATGTGTGCTGTATTTAATAGGTTAAGAGTAAACACCTCTGTATATCATGTGTGATAATAAATATATTTTTATAAAAAAAAAGTGGTTAGCATGTTGGACTACTGGTCTAGAGGTTCTGGGTTCGAATCTTCATTCGAGCATTAAAATATCCTGTTTTTTAAATGTTACCAGTTGTCATGAGAGAGTGTGAAATTGATAAAACTTAAGAATTATGAACTGGGTTTACTTTGCAAAATATATTTTTGATGCATTTTTACTACATTTTCAAAAAAGATTCTGCATTAATTATGTGATAAATAAGATAAATTTAAATAATTCTACTTATTTATTAATGCATCGATTTCTATATGACTGATTGTCAGGACCAGTTAGCCCAGTGCCTCACGATCGCTTAAGAGTCGGTGGGAGTCATTTTGCCTTAGTTTACACCAATGATAATATTTACTATCAAATTGCAAGAGATATACTCTCATTTGAAAAGCAGTTTTCAGGGCACACAATAGGAACTTAAAACCTTCAAAGTAGTACTTTTAAAAAGTCTAAATTATCATTTTAAATATAAATTTTTGCCACTTAAAATACACAGTTTTTTCTGTACAGACATGTTATACGATAAAAAGTGTCTTTCCCATCAAAAACTAGTCAATGTTTTTATCTAGATGGGTAAATAATTTTATTTGAGATTCAATAATGCATTCACCATTGACTTAGTGTTAGTATTTTTTAATTAAATTAACAAAATATGTTTTAATGTATAATACTGCAAAGTACGTTTTTGACATAGGAGTGTTTTGAACTACAATGTATTTCATGTTGCCTGAAACTTCTCATGTTGCGTGATAGTTTGACATAGGTAAATAGGCTACCTTCTCGTCGACAGCAATGTCATTAGAGACGGTGCAAGTTGCGCAGGGAAGGCGGAGTGGGGAGCGACCACAGAAGACTTTGAAGAGTATTTGCAGTTCAAGAAGCCCTGCTGAAAAAAACCACTCGAGCGTTCGTATACGAGTTGTTTCTTCCGTCGGATTTTATTTTCGCGGTGACTAGCCAATCAGACAAGTGGGTTATGTTGATTTGAAATAGACGGCAACTTCTTTTGTTGTATCCAACATGGAAGTGGCAGAGTTTAAGTTTAATATATTAAAATTGTTGAGTAATTCTTCCAACTACATTACAGATGATCAACTTGAATAGTAGGTCATACCGACGCCGAAGCCGAAATAGTAATTACATGTTCATTATTTTTGAAGGTATATTTTAGTTCTATTTGAATAAATCGCCAACATAAAAAAATGTGGCATAGAGAAATCAGAATATAAGAACGATTCCATTAATACACTTTGAAAACATTTAATTATACTTTCATAATATGCTTAATGTTAAATAAACAACCATTTGTTATTAAAATGTAGAAATTAGTAAACCTTTCTATGTTTATAACCTGATAAGTATACATTTAAATAATTTACACTTACATACAACTAAAATTCCTTAATAATGTATATAATTGATTACTTTTAGCGCTATCTAGTTATTTCTAATGTAACTATTTACTGCTGTATACGAATTACACGTTGTGTTAGCGATACGAAACTGTATGTAGAATTACTATATAATCGTATATGTAGTGTTCCAAGTTCCATAAATACATTATCTTAATAGGAATGATTGCATTAGCAGCCCCATACGAATTGAAAAAATTAATTACTGGAGTTCGCTCGCTCTCGACCACACGGACAAAGTTCGTATACAAATCTCGTATACGAAGACCAAGTTGGTGTTCAAGCATACCAAAACTGCAATCCACTCAGTGCGGTGGGCAGTTGGTATACGAATGAGAACTACAGCATAGGCCCCTAGGCGTGGAAATCATTAGTATCGCCTCATTTCAAATGTTGGCACTCTAATATAAATAAATAAATAAAAAAAATAATGGAGCGTCGATACAGTACGAAGAGAAGTGGGAAGTAAAGCGCTCAGCCAAATAAAAAAAGCTGAAACATTTGCAAGAATATATTCACACTAACCTAAATTAACACCTGCGAGCAACACACACACACACGTCAGTGGCGAGACCGAGATTCGAACTAGAAACCTTGTGGTCTGAAGGCTCCTGGCATTTGCTGGCTATATTTTAATAATCCTCTGGGGGATAATCAGAATATACAAAATATTTTACCTTCGATCAATTTATGAATCATCGGAGAATGACTTACTGTTATTTTCTCTATAAATAATTCCCAATAAATTCTACGATGATAGACCACTTCGCCGACCTTCCGTGCCGCAGTCTGTTGGTGCACCGCCGGTCTGTGGTGTGGGAGGTTCTGGGTTCGAATCCCAGGTATGGCATGAGCTTTAGTCTAAGTTAGGTCATCAGTTACTTTGTAAGCCATCCCCTGATAAGCCTTCGGGCGAAACACTGGGAGACGTAAATAATCCCAAGCCAATAGACCACATCGTCTTGTTATAATTTATCCTTAATTTTAATGTATGATTCAAAGTTTAGAATTCAAGTAGGTACATCAATAAGGTTACATTTTTGTAGTTGCAATATGTCTTGTTTTGTGTTGAAAAGGTGTAATTAAAAACAAATGTTATTAGGAAACTATAAGTCGTGTAGTTGTGTGTTGAGTGATTATGACGGGATAGTATACTAGAAGAGACATTTTTAACTTTACATAACACACATTTGCCTCATGCAAAGCTCTCGTGGAATATGGAACTCAAAGAATTGTAGAAACAAATCTCATGCACATGCCGCTAAATAATTGCAGATAAATTTAAACACACCATGTATACAACAGATTTAATAAGTTTGAAGCTGAACTATAAATAATTATTATCATTCAAAATTAAATTGTCTGAAAGAAACTTTAAAAAGATTAATAATTGTGTGGAATTTAAGTTAAACTAAGCGCAATAAGAAAATAAAATCAAGTACTGTTATTGCACGTAGGATTATTGTAAATATGAATTATAAAAGCATCCTCACAAAACAAAACTTAATGAATATAATGGAAATAATCTAAAAATTAAATATACAAACTGGTGCAATAAAGATAAAATTGAAAAATAAAATGAATTTAATTTAGTGTTTCCCAGAAGTAGTTCTTAATTCTGTGCCTTTTTCCTCCCGACACGAGTTTACTGAGCTCCATGTTACGGTAGTGCGAAATATCTGTCGCAAATCTCGTAATAAAAATTATCTCGAACGTTATTTTTAACAACACACAATAATTTGAATTAAAATTAATGTGATTTCAAAGTTCAAACTGATTAAAGTAGGGTCTTTCAATTCATATTTGCTCCGTTGCTTAGCTAGTCAGTAGTGCTAGACTACGTGGTGCTACTGCCACTAAACATATTAATTACCAATTAAGAGTTCTGAGAATATGCCATCTTAGGCGTAGAAAAGTTTGGGTTTCTGGAGATCACTTGAATTTATCAATAAATAATCAGATGGTTGCAGAATGACTAAAGCATCACCTGTATGCAGGCTATACCAAAGGCCTGTGACATGGCTTCACTGAAGTTCCTCGGCGCCTTCTTAGGCCAGTCACAACTAATAAATTAACTAGTAGGATCTAAAACTCTAAACTATAACAACTGGGGATAGAAATCTCAACTAAACCTTTGTTGATGCTGGAGATTTTCCCCATCGAATATCCCAGCGAATAATCTCGCCGCTGGACCTTTCACTTCCTGCAACTTCCTCAATACCTGATCTAGTTGACGAGAAACTACTTCCGCTCAAACGAAAAGGAAATAAAATTAGAACATTAATTCTCTTCCAAAATAACCAATAAAAGACATAATTATGTTTTACTATAAAATGAAAAAAAATTCAATTACGTAACTAAACAGACAAGTTGAAATTATCATATTTAGATCATAACCTCATCTCAGAATGATGTCATAGAATAACACAAATAATAATTTTAAAAAAATTAAATTAGGATTGCTGGTTTACAAATAAAAATAATACGTGTTTTTAATAAAATAATTATGATCATAGGAGGGGTTTAAATAACTAATGTTATTCAACATAATATGTAAACGAGTATGAGATGGTGTCCAAAACACATAAGTAAATATAAATAATCATGTGATATTATGTCCAAACACATATGTAGGCAATTAACATAACTGTTGACATAGAGAAATACGTGTTCAACTTGAAACTGGTACAGTGTTTGTCGTTTCTAATTGTTTCCCATTGGATAAAATCAACTTGGCTCGTAGCGAGCGAGATGTCCGTTTTTAAATAAGTATATTCTTATAGCGTATGCTACAGTACAGATATATGAGTAGAATGCCTAATTTTTCATGTCTTAATATCAAATGTACTGTACTAACAATATAAATCACGTAGACTAATGTCGTAAATGTTACGCTATATAAATTAAAAAAACAATAGCCAAAATTCGTTCGTTGTTTCAGTATTGTTAATATGATAAAACATTTTTTTCAGGACTGAACTGAATGCGAGATTTCGCTTGTGTATATAAACTAGAAACCTTCTGTTGAAACTAAATATGCAGTATAGTTGAATGATGAAAAGGCAATTTTATACCAAGAAATAATGTTGTTGAGAAGACTTCACAAATTTTCTCTGTCAATAACATTATTTGCATCACTGTTTTATATAATGCAAAATATCGATAACGTAATTGTTGTTTCTGTTCGGGAATATTTCTATTAAGATTATAATAACCTTTGTGTTCTAAAAAATAATTTGGTCAATTACAAACAGCCAAAAATCAAGCTTTTCATCAGAAACAATACAGAAAATTTATTCACGCTATTCCAATACAAATATGTCATTAACATGTTTTTCGATTAAACTAAAATTTTTATATACTAGATCAATAATCTAACTAAAGTATTTAAAAACTTATAAATAAAAGTTTATCTTAAGTATACATTGCATAAAATTTTTCGTAGTAGATTATTACACGTTCTAATATATTTCATAACAAATATCAAAGAATTTAAAAACCGTTTTGATGGAAATACTCCGTTTTACACTATTCCTGCTTAAGTTAGTTGTGCTCGAATGGACGTTTCATTGTGCCGTGATTATTATTGTTAGTTTTAAAAACGTTTAGTATGTTACAATATACAATTAACAAACGTTTTATTATAGAAATTACAATCTATGTGTTGTGTTTCACACTGCAGTGGTAATTAAAATAACGGGTCAAAATTACACATGTGTAAATATCGCATCGTTGAAGAGCAGAAAGAAAATGGGTTTTTGCGATACCACGGGGAAATGTCTAGTCCAGTCAGCAGTCAAGAGAAAGTTTGATTTTACTTAGAAAATAAACAATGTAGCCTACTTAATTTAACTCGTAGTATTAAAGTTTTACAGGCGTATCTGTATTATAACTTTTACACGGCTAAGGAAATATTTGGGGAATTTGATGTTCGCACTAGTGGTCTTACTTTTGATATGTACTGTGCATACTAAGTGTGCAATCATGATTTAAATGCGTGACAATCTCTAGGAAAAATTAATTTGGCACAGTAGGCCCTGTTAAGTAAACTAAATTGTGCATTTCAAATGATGTAATATGTAGGCTTGCCAATGCTCGTGCAAACATGCGGGTGTAGAAATGCAGTAAGTATATGTCATTTATTAGTAAATAGCACAGTATGGCACTCATTACACACACTGAAAAAGTTGAACAACGAAACTGCACAATAGTAAGGTTGACTTACATCTTACTCATTATCGCATTAATGTGGGTTTAAGTGTGTAGTAGTTTCTCTTAAATAAAAGTAAAACGAATTACTAATGTATATCGCAGGTTACTTAAGAAAATACAATCAAGAAATAATGAAAGTGTTAAAAGCTAAACATAATTAATACAAATTAAATGTGCTGTTGTAATATCAGTGTTGTAATAATTTTGCTGCACTGACATCTGCTAAGTTTTTAAGATTATATTGCATTTGTATCTCTACGCTCACTTAATGGATACATAACAAGTGTTCGTGTGCCCTTGGTAACATTCCCATGCATTATTGAGTTGGAAATTCCGCTACAGTGGTGAATGTACGTGAATTCTCTCGGTAACAGAGACTGTGCGGCCAAATTATAAGATTAATTCATCATAGGATGGCGTTATAGCAAATATATAATGCTTAATACACATTGGTTCAATATATTATCGTGATTCGTTGGGAAGTTAGTTCGTAATTAGCTATGCTGTTACTATGTCTGTTTTCTTGGATTAATTAAGTATTTAGAAAACGGCCTCTCCTCGGGGAGGCTTTTTTTGTCTGTATGGATCAGGCATAGTGGTTTCGGAGTTGGTCTAAGGACTATTTTCCTGTATTGTGGTCCTGTAAATGCAGTGAATGCTAATATTATTAAAGGTTAGACACCACTGGGAATCACACCCCACACCCCTTTTCACCTTTGAAGGATGCAACGTACGCTGTAAATGTATTCTTGTTCTTATACAGAAAATAGCGTTGCTCAGCTGCCAAAATAATTTTTAGTACTTAGCCTACGACTATAAAACCTCCCTTTGTAATAAATATGTTACAGATATGCATGTTGTACGTTATGTAGAAAATGTAATATTACCATATCTCTACTTTTGGCACAAAAATTAATTTCATCTAATAGATTTATTCCGACAGAATATGCATTCTGAAGTTCCTAAGTGAAATGAAAAATATACAGAAGATAAATGATTCTGAAATTGGAAGTTGCTTGTGTACCCCAGTAGCTATTAGTTGATTCATAATCAATGTACAAAATTTTCCAGCCCGGCCAAGTGATAAACGAGCATTGATTTGTCGAAAATAAAAATAACATTACAAGCATTGCGCTGATACAAAGATTAACATCCAGTTAATGTAGAATGAAAATCAGAGAAAGTAGACTACATGAGCTCTAAATTTCTGGAGAAATTTTGCAGGGCGATAACGCCACAAATATTTTTTTTTGCTAATATTAGGTTTTGGATATATTTGGTTTGGTGTTGGAGTGAAACAAACGTGAAAACAACGAAGTTAATTTTGGGTTAATGATGGTAATATATATCACGGCTGTGACTGAGTCCACTACACCGTAATGTTATCGTTTCCATAAAAATATAATGTAATTCATGCACATTTAGTTTTAGTTTTGAATTAAATACTTATCACATAAGTGGAGGTTTTTAGCATTCTCCGGAATTAACAGCTGGGGGTTTAACAAATAGGCGTGTTTCATTATACAATGCTTTTCATTCAGGTAGTCTATAGCTCATGTGTGCCAAGAATGTAACAAATATACGATTTTCAAAGGAATACTAACAAAATCGTTTAAGAAGCAAAATGCAGGGAATCTCCACATAATATTGAAATAACAATGGCTTTTTAATGCAGTGGTTAAGGCATGCCTCATTTGGTTAACGTCTGCTTTGGCACGCATATAACATGTAGAAAAATCACACAGTCAACATGAAGCCTGGAATACGTATGCCTGTCATCAACTTAAACTTATTAACGGAGGTCTGATAGCATGCCTGTGGTGGATGGCCCTCATGTGATGACGTCACGGCAGTGCGCACGGGCCTTCCATCTAGTCGGTGTTGTCCAGGCATGGTCGGGAACAGCAAGGAGACAAGCTGATGTTTATAGTGATAAAATGAAAACTTCCCTTCCATACCCTTCGTTGGTGCAACACTAATCCTCACCAATCCGGTGTACAAAATGGGTATAGTAACCACGATGTACCGCACCTCTTTCCGATGAGAAAAACACGTATTTCATGTCAAGTCCCTCCAACTCTTAAGTTCGCAAGCACTTGTCCCTTCACTGCATGTCGATGACGTCACTCTTGGCGGGTTGCAGCAAGCCCGTCTGTCCCTGGTGGACCTGTTGCGGCTTAATCGCAGGCTTATTGGCACTTGTGCGGTTACAATGTTAGGCGACAAGTGTAAAAACGAATCGAATAAAGTAAAATATTAAGACGAAATATTATTTTTCAAAATATAATGTATTGGAAATCGAATACGCATTTCAAAGTCCTGCCCGGAATGTACTTTACAATAATTTTATATACCTTGTCGTGTAAGGATGCTTACATATTTAAATTCATAAATAAATACATGCGTTGACGACTCACACACTGTAGTAGGCGATGAAGGAACTACGTAGATGATGGAATGGAGCAAATTTGACTAATCGTACAAGTGTGAGTAATCAGTGGAGCAAATGCAACTAATCGAATATGGGAAAAAGTGAGAAAGCGAATCTGAGAGACAAGAGAGAAAGGAAAGAGAATGAAACAACAAAAATTGGAGGATCCGAGAAAACGTATGGACTGGTAGAGAGAGAAGGGGATGGAATGAGAGAGAAACGAAGGAGAGGGAGAAAGGGATAGGATGAGAGAAAGAGAAATGAAAAAGAGAAAGAGATGGAATAAGATAAAGTGATGGAATAAGAGAAAGAGAGAGAAACGAAAGAGAGAAAGAGAGGGAGACAAGAGAATGATAGAGCGTTAAAAAACAAGGCAGTATGGTGGTATGACATCATAATTGTATGAGCCTTGAAAAGACGAGCCCGGTGACATGTAACACTTAATACCTACTTACGCCTTGAGTTTTTTTAATCAAAAAGTATATTTAAATTTAAAAGAGTGTTTTATTAAAATAATTATATTATACTATCGCGACAGCATGCGTCTTTAAAAGACAAGTCCGGTGATATATACCACTTAATACTTATGTCTTAAAAATTTTAAATTAAAAATATCTTTATTTTTATAAAAAAAATTATTTATTAGAATAATTATACTTATCCTATGTAGGATGGTAGCATAAATTAAGCCCCCGCCATCCATAAATCGGTTCATATTTGCCTTTCGGGGCTTGCTACTATACATTCTGGCACATAGCATTTTTTGAGGGAAAATCGGAACATTTTTAAGGAAAACCGGGATATTTGTAAGGAAAGAAGGTAAATTTTCAGGCTTTTTTGGACTAGAACATACCATTGTGAGGAGAAAACGGGAAGAAAATGGGAAACATTTCAGGTCGAAGTCCTTTAAGTTCGATCCACGTGCCGAAGCCGGTTGTCCTCGAGCATACCATACCCTACTATATGCTGTTCACGATAAAATGAGCACTTTTGAAAGCCCTGCTTACGATCTTATTGTATGCACGTTGTGTATTCTTCAAACCTTATGTAAAATTATCGTTGTCATGTGCCTCATAACTTTATTCATGCGTCGGTTAAATGAAACTGTGAAATATTAGAAAAGTAAACCTTTTATAAATCTGATAATTTTTACACTCTAAAACTATAAAAAAAAAAAAACGAAAGCGTAAGAAATAATTTACATTATCACAAATGGTTACCTAACACTTTTTATTCGGTGTTACTACATGGAACTACTTTCCCTTCATCGTTACCAACTTTACCGGGGGCATGTTACCCAGTGTGCCCGTTAAAATATATGCAGGCAGGGGTAGTGACATTTTTCTAAGGTTGATTTCAAATGTGCTCACTTTATCGTGAAGAGCCTTAACTGGTGTAATTTTCAATAATTTGTTAAAGGTTGTTTGCACGCGTGGAAGAATATCCTGGAAGTAGAACTTTAGCAGGGCTTAAGAAAAGTTGTAAGTAACCATGACTGGACTATAGCGGCAGTTTCGCCTCCGTATTATGAAGTACTCTGTGACTGACAGAGCCGTGGACGTACCATGGCGTCGAGCAGGAAGTAGAAGGGCAGCGCGAGGGCCGGCTGGACGGCAAGGGTCACCCAGAGCTGCTGCGGGCCGGGGTCGCCGACGGCGACGCTGTGCCACGCCATCAGAGACCCGGTGTACACGCACAGCAGGGAGAAGAGGCCGAGGACGACCCATCGCCGGGGCGACATATCCAGCCTCACCTCGGCCAGCGGGGCCGCCTCCGCACTCCTCGCCAACCCCACGTACTGCATCTCCTCCATCGTCGTCGCTCCTGCACAACCTCTGCACTCTCACATCACCCATTCCATCCCGGATTCATTTAGAAACCCAAAATGTTCCATGCATGTAATATTTGTAGTTTGCTCTGTGCTTGTGTCAAGCGTGGTTCTGGTTGCAAGTCAACAATCTGCAGTGTACATGGTACTACACTGCCTGACAAAGAAAATTGTGCACCACGAAGAGACCATGCGACAATCACGAAACGATGTAAATAGCGAGACTACGGACTGATATGAACATTATTCCAAGTTGATGCGTTTGCATTTGAACTCATATCCGGCAGTGGTGCTGCAAGCACCGACGAGTGGTCGTAAACACTGGTGCGTGATCGAAGCTGTTTTTAAAGCGACAAACACCAGATCATTTCAAGCAAGTGTGCAGAGTGAAATGAAGTGCTTGAAACGAGATGAGTATGGAGCAGTGCCAGAATGCAAGGGCAAAGGAAAAAGGAGACCCCGTGAAATCCACCGACCAGCAGCATCGTCCGTCACGATTCCCATGTGCGAAAATCTGGGGAGCGACCCCGCCAAGAATCGAATCGGATTCGTCTTAGTGGGAGGCAAGTAGTCAAGATACGTAACGGCACCCACGCCCAGAGGAACAGCTCAGGATAGATGAGGTCGACTACCAGTCGAGAGGATCGACGGATCGTGGGTCAGGCACGGAGTGATCACATTGCAACCCGATCCAGGATATTGACCAGTGTGGGGGCTTCTGTGTGCCCACGAACCATTTCCCGATGTCTTCTGGAGGTGACTCTGCAATCACAGCAATAGACTAAGGATGGGGTAGACCGTTTTATTCGTCTTCTGCTCATGTACCCAACATTGACCTATGCCAATCCTACACGACTGTAAATATCACATGGTCAATGGTGATGAACGTGATTGTTTACATCTCAATTTTTAAGTGACAAGCACTATTATATTAATAAAATACTTTTACTAGTTTGAATGTAATCAAGAAGCATTACAAATTGATTAGAGGAAATATAAAAACATATCAAAAGCACTTGTTTACTAAACAGTGTTCTAACCTCAAACCCAATCCACGCCATTTTCACTAGACATGTAGGCAGGAAAGCAATTCAATGTTGGGTCACGGAGATTGGTTGTACGCAGCCAGCGAGGTCGGTCTACCTGATATTTAGTCTATGTTCCCAGCATCCTTTACGTGTGATGCTAATAACTCTGCAACAACGGCGACTGTGTTTGCAGTGGTGCCAGGCCAGAGCAATCTGAAACGCCACAGACTGGCGACATATAAGGTTTAATGGTGAGTGCCACGTCATGATAATCGTGTCTGGGTGTGGAAAGCTCCTGATGAGCGCCATAATACCGATATCAGTATCGGGTGGCACACTTCCCCCATGGGCGGCATTATGCTCTGAGGAGCCAGGGTCTACAATAGCCGATCTGCTCGTCGTCGTGTTATGTGGAGTATTGATAGCCCATAGGTATTTGTATGAGATTCTACGTTTCCATCTGCTCCCATTTTTGACCGGGGTTTCAGGTGCAACATGCCAGCAGGATAACGCTCAACCGTACATGGCACGGGTAGCCCAGAATTGTCTCCGTCACGTACAAACACTACCATGGCCTACCCGCCCTCTTGACATGTCCCCAGTTGAGCATGTGTGCGACTAGTTGGAGTGCCAGCTCCCTCTGTGCCACGGTATCCGGGAATTTGTAACACACTGTCCTACATCTGTGGCCCGATATGCCTCAGGACCATATTTGGCGTCTGCTGGACTCCATGCCAGTCAGTGTCGTAGCTGGTATCGCATTGCGAAGGGATGAGTGAAGAGATATGGGCGGTTCTTAACAGCGTGGTCTTGGGTGTGCGGGGGAAACGGAAGATTCCCAAGACCGCCGACCAGCGGCATCGTCCGGCACGATTCCCACATGCAAAACTCCGAGCGTGACCCGGCAGGGGATTGAACCCGGTTCGCCTTAGTGGGAGGCGAGCAGGTTGACCGCTGAGCCACCGCGTCCCTCCAGTGCGAAGGCGCGCGACGCACTGTTGAAGATGACCGGATGGTGTACCACAGATCCATATATAACTATCCTGCATTTTTTATCGCGAGTATTACTCGACTGTATCGCCTCCTATAAAGTTTCGGTATCATCCGATACATCATTCTGTGTGAAATATTTTTACTGTCCAGCAATGCATTAAAGACTATTCAGAAGTTATGTTTGCGTGAACAAGCATTAATTAGACAGCCTGACTGAACGCGCTATCACTACAGTTTAATTGGGCACTTTTGAAAGCAATCTTTAAGATCTTCTTTCCTCCTTACTTTGTATCTTTCCGCCATATGTAACATTTACGTTGCCATGGTCCTCATGACATTATGCATCCGTCATTAATTTAAAGACGTGAAATTGTTTGCAACCTAAACGAGTTAATAATGTGCCAGTTCGTACTCTAATGTCCATAAAAAAAAAACACACACTTGATTTGCCACAATTTTTAACATTTCATTCGCAATACAATAGTTCAAACTGGTCTGAATAGAGCGCGCTAGTGGTACTGTCGGACTCGTATTAGTAAACTACCCGTAGTATAGGCTGTTCACGATAAAGTGAGCACTTTTTATGGCCCTTCAAAAGTCATTAACCAAAAATAAATATATCTTAATGCATCCTCAGGTATTAAATTTTGAGTGTGGGGAAATCTATACATTCTGTTTATTGGCCACATTGCAATGTTTATAATAAAAAGCAGCAGGAAGATTCAAATTGGATGAAAGGAAAAATTTAGAAGGGCCTTAAAAAGTGCTCACTTTACCGAGAACAGCCTATAGAAGCTAGACTACAGCAGCGTTGGACGTTTGTGTGTGGGCAAAAACAACAAGTTATCTGAGAAAGTGTAACAAAAGTCACATCTTTAGATACTTTGTAAACGCAAGTGGGAGGGGAAGACTACAGTTTGTGTAATAAGATATGCATGTATAGCAAAAAGTGGAATAGAACAATGGATTTTTTTTTTTTTTTTTTTTGTGAAATATGTTTCTGTTGCGGCATCGTTAAACTGAGCTCCCCAACATTTTGTGCTCTAGCAAATAACAGAAAATGAAGTTTTGTAATTCAGTGGTTTCTTAAGTTACAGTAACGTTTCTGATTCTCTATAATTTGCTTGGGAAGCTTTTAATTTGCTTTTCTTCTTCTGCTTATGAAGTGTGGAGATGGTGTTTTTCTTGAGTTATCTGGCTAACATTCCATTTTCGATTCTTTATTTTCTTGTAAAATATGCAAAAAAACTTGGACTATGTAGGATTTTATTAATATGACTTTAAACTCAGTTAAGTTACTGTGAAATTATTTAGCCTGTAAATTGGACGTAATTCGTTACCTAAACGTATTTAAATTTGAAAAATATATACTCTTAACAATAGTTGTATCTAAAAATTAAATTAGTTTTGCAGTTTTGTATTTAATTTTACGTCACGCGGTCATGAATCATTACAATGCCTATTCGGTGAGTCGAAATATTTTTAGCAGTGTCGTCAGGTGTAAGGATTAATCCCTCGGTGTAGGGTTTCTTCAGTCGAAAAACGATAAGGGGATTTAGGGATTTTATTTTAAAAACTGCAGGAATGAAGGGATTTTTTCTTACTCTTGGACAAAAAATATAAAATAAAGAACACAGCCTCATAAAGTAGTGAATTTGTATGTCAGTTGGATACTGCTTCAAGGTTATTATTACCCTTAAAAAATTAAAACAAATATTTTTTTTCGCAGCACAGCCGCTGACTGTGAATGCCAGTGCTAGTAAAGCGGTGGCAGTCGAGAGTCGTTTTAAACACACATCATTCTCAATTTTTTTCGTATTGAAGTGAATTTAGTGTGCAGTGTAAAGTTGCGTTTTTTATTTCGACATATGCGATAAAACTGAAAGTGAGGATGAGCAGTTTATGTTGTGCCGTTTACGTATCTCAATGTATTAATTTCATGTTGACTCCACAATTTGCCATCATATTCTATATGATGAATAAAGTGATTATCTTACGATTTCAAAATGTTCACCAAAACTTATTGGTATCATATTTAATCCTTACGGTTTTTGCAATAAAAACCAACATTACACACGTGTGAGTGTGTGCGTGAGTGTAGGCCCATATGTATTGTATACATTTTTTTCGAGGGAATATTTTGGATTTTTCAAGGGAAAAAGGGATTTTTTATTTGCTTGGTGGGGATTTTTGTTTTGTACAACCTGACAACACTGACTTTTAGTGATCCTGAAGTATAACTTACAGCCGGCGTCGTTAATACGGACTGGCCACATGAGTGTAATGCCTTAGCGAATACCTAATAATGTTCTTGTTTTATGCAATATTTAAAGACACTTTTAAATGAAAGTTACAGTAATTTTACTATGAGGACGTATGACTTACATTTAGCGCCTTCTGTGTTTAGCAATGCTAGCAGATAGGTACACTAAAATTTTATGATTATGTACCGGTTTATAGTTTATATCAATTACATAACACACAAAATTTGAAATAATTATATATGTAGGACAACGGTTAAGCAAGTTCAGAGGAGACATTCTCGTATTTGTTAAATAATATATATATTCAATGCAGGCTTACCATACATTGCTAAACAAAGTAAATTTACTTCTATGTATTTTTTTTAATGACGCAAACTATTTAATTTTCGGGTGACCGATAAATTATTCTTTTTTTCCAAATGATTTATAGGAAATGCATGAAACTCAGGTGTTTTTTTTAACGTACAATGAAGTAAATATCAGCATGAAACATACATATATATGACGTCTGTGTAGGTAGTGTTTCCAAACAGTTCCGGATATTTTTGGGTAGAAATTTTAAAACACGTCCGCATAGTAAAACACGTCCGTGTTTGTCTAGGAAAATTTTTTTATAGTGTAAAATGTTTGGAACTCATAACTGCTCAAAATGATGCTAGAAAGAGGCAATACTACAAGCCTCATGTTAAAATGTTACACAATCAAACGTTTTGGATAATAACTATTTCTTACTAGGCACTATCAACATACCTATTTTCTCCCTGTTTTTATTCATATGAATTATAAATTAACTAACTCAAAGTTTAGTTTAAATAAAAATAAATAACTCTTTTATGTTAACACGAGTGTGAAACACATGAGATATACGGAATGTTTTGGAAAACAACCAAACACGTCATATATGGGGTGACTTTTAAAAGTTTTGATACAAAAAGTGTGTTGAAACCGCGAATAAACTGGCCGCCAAGTGTCTAGAGTGCAGTGTTTAGCTGGTTCAAAGGAGCTGATGAGTAGCACGTCTGTCTCCAACAAGTGTTGATGAATGACTGAATATGGCGCCGACTGCCTACAGAGGTGTAGATCGGGCCCTGGCTGCCTGCACCCCCTTTCCCCTACCAACCAAGAGTGCGTCTGCAGGACCCTGAGGTAAAGAAACAAGCTTGTATCCTCTTTACTCTCCCTGCACCTCATCAGTGCACGCTGCCCCGAGCTGCACATGATTATCAAATGTTTTCGGTAATTTCTCAAGATGGCGTCATCTTCCTACTCGCATTCACATTGGAGGAAGCCTGCCTGCCACCCCCTCACACCCCAACAACCCACCCCCACCCTGCACCCCTCGCCTTCAGAGCTGGTATGACTCAACGATGCCAATCACTCCTATACCCCTACCACCCCTCGCCAATGTGAGAGTTCATGGGAGTCAGTCATCTGTCTGTCCTCGATTGTCATTTTTCACAACTGATTCAAAATTGTGACAAATGCCTAGTTGTGTGCAGATCGGGAGCTGGCTGCTCGTAGGCACCCTTCCCTTCAACCCTCATAACTGGTCCAAATTCAGAGGAATATGACCCCTGCAACCCTTACTCCAGAAGCTGTCTTTGTGCAAAAAGCAAGTTATTCTCCAAGACCATGGCTATGCACCCCTCCCCCACTACAGTATTCAGAAAATGTTTTTTCTAGTGTTGGTTACCCTGCTTTGGTTCGATGGCCCTTCACCTCCAGAGCACTGCCTCGGCTATGAAAAAAGTTTGCTTCAAGGCCAAAGTGACGGTTTCCTTTAGGAGGCAGTAGTGGATTTTGAACTTACCTGGACTATTTCCCCTCTCCCCGTCAACTGTAATTTTCGGTGGGACACTGAAGCTTCCTCCTATTTTTTTCAGAGATGCAAGAGCCTCGCGCATTCTCAGCTAATTAAAAAAAATCACGTCTCCCGCCAATAAAACTTTATTTTCCTCATCACTAAGTAATACATTCCAAATGTTTTAACACACAATACATTAAATTTAAAATATAAACCATTTTCCACTAACTTTTTTTCCCCTGTTTTCCACCAATCTTTATTACCATTTCCAACAATCTTTATTCCCCTTTCCAATAATCTTACAAAGCATTTTTAACTATATTCCCATTTTCCAACAACTTTTAAGTAATCACTGATTAAATTTCATACCAACACAGCTATAAGACATATTTTAACTCGCTAAGAATTTAAACATTGAAAGAACACAGTTTTTCAAAACACGTACTTTTTTTTTCAAGTTTTAACTATTACAATGTAAGCAAATACTCAAGTTGAACTTTATTTTCAACCATTGAAAACATATGTTAAACAAATGTGTTGGAAAAGTCGTTTTAGTTTAAATCCAATGTATATTTATTCATCTAGCAGACAAAATTATGTATTTCACGTATAGTTTTACCTAGCCCAGAATTTTTAGAGAGTACTATCATATAGGAAAATATAATATAATCTCACTAAAGATTATTTGCGAAAGATAGTTAACTACAGCGACATGTTTTTATAAAAGATACGAGGATGAGTCATTCTCAAACCTCATGTACAATACCACCTAACAGATAGTTGAGATTTGAGTGTATGGAGGAGTGGGTGAAACTTAGGTCTCGAGAGCCGATGAGGGTGGATTGCACGTGGGAGTTGTAGCACCGAACGGTCTTTGCACAGCCGGGCCAAACCGAGTCGCGACCAGGCTGGAGATATGCACAGCGTGAAGCCGGTGAGGGAATGCTTCAGATAGATGCAGCGTGCTACTATAGTTACCTGCCCATTTCCATCTGCCCAACAACTTTCAGTTCACACAGAGTCTGATGCTCGCCACTACCGCGTATACAATAGGCCCAGGAGGGAGAACCTCCCCGGTCCCTCCGCCGCACCCTCAAACTTCACTCCACGATGTGTGTTGCCCTGTCCGAAATTCATCTCCAGTAATGAATTGACCGTATCCAGGGACCTGTCTCGCCCTCATCTTCCACAAGATTTTACTTTTCTCTCCAGGCGTGTGGGGCTTTTGTGTAGAATATGAGAGTGAAATTTAGACTTGTGCTATTGCATTTCAGTTTAAGCCCACTGTAAACATTTCTTTGGTAAGAGGAAAACTTTACATTAAAAAACTTTTGTTTTAATCTTACACTGTCAAATTTCTGCACCATAAAAAAATTCAAATTTCTACACCATCAAAAACTTTTAAGTAGTGATAAACCATCAAAAAGTTTTTAGCGTGGGGAATAGTAATTTGCTCTCTTAAAACTAATCAATTTCTAAGAACTGTATCATTACAAGCAAAGAAATACAACATACCAAAACCATTATGAAACCCAGAAAAGTTTTCCGATAAACAGACTATTAATGACAGTTACAATTAAAATGACTTAATCACACTGGATCATTGCTCCAATATTAATCCAGTGAAATGATAATCCAATCAACAAGGGGATTGATTACACAATAAATTGTATATCTAATCCCCTTCCAAAGGTTTATTAAATTGAACACTTCAAATATAATTCAAAATATCTTATTTAGTATCAGAAATTTTTACAAACATTGTATTACAATATTTTAATATCTTGATTCTTAACCCAGGAGTCATGTGCTTTTAAGAATCCTCTCCATTGAACCAAGGACATATTTTTCTTCCTTTTAATGATTTTATCAACCAAATATTCATTTAGAGAACTGACTTTTTGCAATTCATTTTCATAAAATCCACCTTTTATTGGTTATCCTTCATATGTTTCTATGTAATACATTTTGGGATATGTTTGTCTAATTGAAATCATTTTTAGTATTTCAAAAGACTAATTCACCGTAAATGTATTTTCAAAGATCCCTTTCTGCTTCGAGGTATGAATAAATTCGCCAACTTTGAACTTTAATTTTCTTTCATCGATGACTTTAACATTATTATAAATAGTCTTCATTAAACTGTTATCCATAACTTCTTTAGGAGCCATTTTGATAGTTATATGATAACTAGGATTATATAATTTAACTATTTCAGGCGAAATGTCAACCCATATGTAAGTCCCCTCAATGTGAAATGTTTATATATTAATTGCTTGATCGATTTGTTGAAACGCTCCACAACACTCGCTTTAAGTTCCGAATATGTTGCATAGTGATTAATACCATATTCGGTCCATTAGTTTCCAGAACAGTAGAGAAAAAAATGTAGATCCTCTGTAGGTATGGTGCGAATTGGGTGTTCTCTCTTTCAAAATGATCTTCATTGCATCAGTAACCTGTTTCCCAGTTTTGTTTTTCAAAGGTATACACCAAACATATTTCAAATAAACATATATTATGGTTAAAATATACTTGTACCCCTTATTGTATTTTGAAAGCAATGTCATTTCACACAAATCGGCTTGAAAAAGATAATTTAAACCATGAGTTATAACTCTTCTTCTAGGATATCTTATCCATGCAGGAGCATGAAGCTCTTGAGCAATCTTACTAAACTTCATTTGTAATATAACCATCTTATGTTAACTCTTTAATAATATAAACAATTTTGTTAAAATGTGAATTATTCCCAGACTCTCTCGAAGCGATGAGAAGTTTAAATCCATCAACAAATTCATTAGGATTGTTCCAATATACAGGTGAAAAACGGTTGTCAATTTCATCTTTATATGTTCCACTCTGACAATATCTTCTATTAAAAGTATTTTCGGGTGGTTTTCGTCTCCTGAATGAATATTAACATTCGTTCGACGAATAAGTTCTTTATATTTCTGCAAATCAGTGTGAGAATATCCATTTGGAAAGATTTTAAACAATAATTCAAATAATCCTTCACTGACATCAGTTACATAATCACCTATTTTAATTTAATTCTCAGGCAAAACTTTAAGTAACGAATCTCCTAGAAACCAGTTGTTTTCATGTCGATAAACACCAAATGTAGTATAGATAGTTTTAAAGCTAAATAACATCGTGTTAATTGAGAAAGGGATTGCTTTTCCTTTGTTAAAGATTAATTTTCCATTAATTTTTTAATTTCCAAAGCTGCTTCTTTAGGTTTATTCAATACAGAATGCAATGCATCCATTCTATTAAACATTTCTTCGTTTAAAACATCCTGTCAATGGGCTCGTTAGACTTGTAAATATTTCTCTCTCACAGCAGATATAACATTATGTAATTCCAAAGCAGTCAGACATGTTTTTTATTATATTTAATTAAATTCAATCTATTTATATATTAATTCATTCATTGTTTTTCTAACAGATGTAATAGGGCGATTTTTTCAGTTTTTTTTTCAATCTTGTCGACTTAAAACATCTAATTTTGCTGTAGTTTTAGCTTTCAAATCAGTGATAAAATAGTTCATTCGTGTTTCCAAATCATTATTTTCTTTTCTCAAATCTGTTTTTGTAACTAAACAAAATATTTTATTAACCAATTCATCTCTTATACATTGCGTTGTTTGTTCCATTAGTGTTTCAAGTTGTTTCATAATAGTAGTATTTACCACTTCATTAATTACAACTCTTAAATTTTCTTGCCTTTCTGTAAGTTGTGTTGTAAAAACTATGTTTGTCATATCGCTAAAATCATTACTAAATCCATTTTAATGTTCTTCTATTCTAAATTCATTACTCTGCAAATCGGTAATAATATTGCTTAGAATGTTTGCAATTACAGTCATGTTTTATAGGCATTATCATTTAATTATACTTATAATTAATTTCTCTTGAACATTGTTTATTGTGATTCAAATATTTTTAGCATAATAGTGTTAAGTCTTCCATGTAGCATTTATTTACCGCATCTCTATCTTTCACAGCTATGCCCATATTATGTAATATATGTCCATTTAAATAACAATTGCCATCGCGATTTTTGTGTTTAAACAGCTATTGTAATGATTGCATTTTATGCCCCTATGTCCAAACTTTGAAATACTCATTGTTCTTCGCCTGGATGTAAAAAAAACTATTGAAACCAAACCTATATCTACCTTTATATAGGGTAAATGTTGGTATAATCACAAAAAAAAAAACATATTTTTCTTTCCAATGGTAAAAAACACATTTTTTTAAACTTTGTAAATGTCATATCGCCCAAAACATGATCATTGTAAATATGTTGCAGATCCATATTATCAATTTTAAACACAATTACCATATTTGCATTATTGTGTAAATTATGTTTTGGTATACATGCGCAACTATGTGATAGATAAAAACAATAAACGTTTGAATGTCGACCAAAATTAAAGTATTGTTGTATTTCTCACTGCGTTCACACCAAACATCGTCAAAAATAAATATGGAATTAGGTAATGCTTCATTTGGAAGCACTATATCTTCTCTATTTGCAAAAAGAAAATATCGCATTCCTTCAATTAATTATAAAATGCTCGCTAATCATTGATATTTATCAAGTATTGTTTCAGAAAACACATATACATTTTCAATTTTAAATCCATTCGGATGCTCTAGCAATGACATAATAACACAAGTTTTTCCACATGAAGGACTGCTTATTATACAATGTATATTTGATGGTAAAAGAATGCCATGTTTCTGTTCAATTACATTTTCTTTCGTAGTTACAATTACCAGCAGATGTACATTTTGTTTTATAACCTTCATTTTACACAATTACACATTATTATGTAACATACTAATTTACAATTATAAATTGAGGTCTGTATATAGCTTTGTGTTCAGTTAAAACAATGGCTCATACTAACATATCAAAAAACAATAAGGTGTATTGAATACATTGATCAATAAATTACCATTTGAATTACATTTACCAAAATACAATTTGTGCGGACCAGGTACTAAACTTGCAAAACATTTGGCATGGAACGATCAAGGAATAAACTCTTTGGATAATGTGTGTAAAGTACGCTATATTGTTTACGATCGAACAAACGATTTGAAAGAAAGACATAAAGCGGATACAATTCTAACCGATAAAGCAACAAATATAAGGAAGAATCCATCTACATCTATGAGTGAAAAGCTTGGATTTGGGGTTGTTGATAAAGTTATGTGTGTGAAGGTGAAGAGAGGCCTAGGCTTAAAATGCAAAACCTAATGAAAAACAAATAAAGGAGGAATCAGTCCATTCACATTACCAGCATTAACAGCTCTTGAAACAATCCTCGGAGGGGTTTCGGCTATTAGTACAGCAGTTAAATCAAAGTGTAAAGGAATGTATTTGAAACCCTATAAAGTTGGACAAGGATTTTAAAAAACTCCAAACGTGAAAAAAAAAAAAAACACAGAAAGTCTTGAAAAGTCTTCCAAAATGTGCATTAACCAAGAAAGATATTTATATATTTGTAAAGAGACTGGATATTCCCTATTTTCGAGATGTGTATATGAGAGATGTTTTAACAAAGAAATTAAATCTTTGTGAATGTACGACTATTAACTTAGATTCGAAACAAAATGAAGGAACACATTGGACTGAGTTAATTAAAAACATAAATCAATCATTGTATTGTGATGGTTTTGGCGATTTATGTCCTCCAATTGAAACATGCGATTATTTAAAAAACACACAATTAAGGTATAATTACAAAATGGAGCAATTACCAAATACAATCAATTGCGGACATTTATGTTTACATTTTTGGCTATAAATAGGCTATACTAGTAATTGTAATTGTAAAATGTGTTAGTAATATGTCAATTATGTTGATATTAAGTGGTAATTCATCGCAGTTGGATGCTGTATATTTCTCTGGGTTGGAGTTAGATGGAGAATGGCAAATATGTCTAATAGAATTCGTTACTTACAACAGCATACCAAACATTGATGTGTATAACCAATTATTTATGGCTAGCATTGGTGAAGAAAACATACAAGACTGTGATACCAGTAGGATATTATGAGTTGTAGGATCTTGAAACATTCATTAACGTGGCATTACCTTAAGATGTACATTTCCGATTACATGGAAATCCAAATACGTTAACTAGTGCAATGTATAGTAACAATTGATATCGATTTTGGAAGACAATTCAATTGCAAATATGTTGGGTTATCAATGGAGAGTATATCCAGCTAACCAATTATACGAATCATCGAAACAGGTTAATAAATAATCGGTAAATGTATGTCATATAAATGTTAATATTGTAGGTGGTTCATATATGAATGGAAAATCGAAAAATACAATACTTGAATTCACGTGTGCTGTAGCCCCAGTATATAAAATAATTTAAAAACCTTGTGCATTGATATATCTTCCAGTAATAATTAATCACGTTGATAAAACAGTTTCTACAATTGTGGATCAAGACTATAAACTTATTAATTTAAGAAACAAAGAAATTACTGTTCGTTTACATTTAAAAAAACTATATAAACACCTGCATTCCATTGTTCATTACAATCATAATGGGTATTGAGTACAATATTAAATAAGGGCATAAAGTAGGTGGTTCTTTTAAGAAGAATGTCATTAAAGAAGGTATTTCAAAGAAAGAAAGTATAAAAACATGTAAACACAAACATAAAATACTCACTTCAAATAAGATACCAATGAAGTTAATACGTGACAATGAATTGTATTTAAAAGTATTAGGTTATACTGTTAATAGAAATGGAAGATATACTTATTGTTGAAGAGTCAATCACTTATGAAAATACAATCACCATTACAGAAATGCATTTGTATAAATCATTCCGACCAGGTCCGTACAATTTCCTTCAAAAATAAGGATTTCTCTACAAAATCATGATATTTACATGTTACCATCGAAACCAAATTTAAGGTTTAGAGGAACAATTAAAAAGACAGCCAATGCAAGTAATCCAGCAACTACAAAAATAGTAAGAAATGGAATATTTCATTTAATCGATAGAATGGCATATCTGCTTAATGGAGTGGAAATCGATCAAACACGAGATGTTGGAATTGCTTCCACGATAAAGAACTATCTCTCAGTAACTGTAAACAATATTTATATAGGGCTTATGGCTGGGTGGAATAATGCTAGTGATTACTCACTACAAACAAACCCATGTGGAAAATACAAAGTTATTATACCGTTAAGTATGGTATTGGGCATTGCTGAAGACTACAAACACATCATATTAAATGCTAAACAAAAATTAATTATTCTATTAGGCAATACACATTTTAATGATATATACAATGCAGCTAATAACAAGGTAAGTGTAACATTTGAATTAAGCAGTGTGGAATGGTTGATGCCGCATATTGAAAGTAACACTTGTGAATGTGTAAAATTTTTTAAAGATTATCGAAAAAGTGAAGAATCTAGACATTCCATTCAGATCGTGAACTTAAGATGTTTTTCCGACACTGGCGACATAACAAAAACCGACAAAACAATTTTAATGAATTGATCAGTATTTGGTAATTGTGATACAAAATATATTAAAGTGTATCCAAACAGTCAAGCTTACCCATATGTGGATTTAAATATGAACTTTGGCAATGGGGAATTCCTTATTGTGTATGATATGTACTCTAAGTTTTAGGAAACATATTATAACAAAATACAGTTCACCGATCCTAGCACCTAAATCATTTAAAACCAGAGGAATGTTGTTTTTGTTTGATGTAAGCAAACAAGACAACATAATTTCCAATGGGGTGATTGATTCATGAATTGAAATTATTGCAATTACACCATTTCCAGCAAATACACAAGCTTATGCTCTTATAATTCATGACAGATTAGCAAGTTACAAGGTAAGAGATAAACAGGTGAAAATAATTAATTGAGTCAGTAGGTGATGAACCACGGCTGCGACAAGTTGTTTTGCAATGTGCAAGGATTTCCATCTGCAGAAAATAATTTATCATTACAGAATTAGCTATCACTGATATGAAAGAACAAACAACTGCATTCAGTTTAAACTCACCATTTGACTGGATATATCTAACACACAAATACAAGAAAACAAATAGATGGGTTACTAACTATCACCATGGTTTAAAATGGGAAAGTGGATGTATAGTGTATGAGAACATTGAAGATATTCGCAAACATTACCTAAATAATTGTGGAATATATGTAGGTATAGTTGAACAAAGCATGTTTTCGAAAGTGTGTATAAAGGGAAGGTAATAGATATTCAAAAATAATACAATTGCCCTTCGTTCAAACAATTATGTAAAACATATGGATCTATTTCAATGTTTTTCTCTGCAGAGGAAAACTCAAAATTAATATTACATTGAGCAATGAGGACTGACTGGGGTAAAATGGACTCTGAAGATTCTCCTCCTGGATCACCTGTGGATATTAGTTGAGTCATATGCTGTTATTTAGGATAAGAGAAGTAATGAGTGCAAGTTACTATAAAGAGTATTTGCTTATATGTAATCCCCTAATTTGAAAAGATTGATCAACAAGAAAGAAAATCACCTTTTCTTGCATACAGAAATCCAAATGTAAGTTGAATATCAGAAAATTATTAGCACAATGGAGTAAACCATTTTGTCTTTGTTTCTGAAAAAAATAGTTTCAGCAACTTTTTTTTTAAACAGCTTGTGTTTGTTTAGCATGCTAATGTTTGGAGCAAGTTCTACTTGATAATGTTAAAATGTTTCGTGTCATTCTGTAGTTAGTTGTGTTTGTTTTTTAGCAATCTGTACTTGCTTCAGTGTTAAAATGGTTATTTTTGGATCATCTTGTATTTGTATAAATTTTTGCAGATAAATATTATGTAAAAAGAATCCTTTTCATAAAATATATTTACCTGTTCCTTATAAGAAGTGTACTTGTTTTAGTAAGAAAAATATTTTCTCCACAGAGAGGGAAAAGTTTTGGAAATGAGCTCTCTAACCGCTTTTCCACAACTAGTAATATAATATATGATCTTGCATAAGGCTTGGCTGATATAAGCTGGGTTCAAGTCTCGGTTAGGTATGATTGTAACCATGTAAACATAGAAGTAATAAAGAATGGATCACTCTTAATTAAACGAACATAAATTCATTTGTCCATGTGAAAAAGGTAGATATGCCAATTTTTTTGTATGTTAAAAGCTAAATGAATAGTGTGGAATATTTCCGATAAAACATTATTAACTTTGTAATTTATACTAGCTTCAAAATATTCTACTTATAGTGTTTGCCACTATCTCAACAAACCGTTACATTTAGAGATTTGAGGTCTTAGCAGTGCAAGAGTTCCTTCAAGGTTAAATTTCAACATGTTTTCCCAATAGTACCAACTACAGAAATACAGATTTCAGAGGTTGGCAGCTTGAGTCCAACAAACCCCCGCTGCATTTTGGTTTTATTATACCCTGGAGACAACCCAGGTGCCTAGCTATTAACAAAGGAAGTGACCAAGGACATCCCTGTCCCTGTAGGGGAGGGCATTTCAGGTCAATTATTTTTTCAACCATTGAGACTAACAAGGTCAAAATGTCTTCCTAGCTGTTTGAAATCTCTCAAGCAAAAATCTTTTGCCTTCTACTTGATAGAAAATTAATATTCACTTTGCAAGCTCCATTACACAGGAAAATATATATAAATAAATTAAAAATAAATATACACAAGACTTATATAAAAATGAACAAATATGTACAAAACACATTTTTACTCCCTCATACTAACATTCAGCAAAAAATCGACTGGGAATAACTTATAAAATAGAATTCTTTTTAATAATATTTCAATCATATAGGATACATTAACAGAAAAAATATCTGTATATGTTTAATGTAAATATGATTTTCAATATACTGATTAAGAAAACAGGAACATATATATATATATAGTAAAATTAGATCATATCACGTCCCTCGATTTAGATAAGATATAATGTGAATAAGAAAAATACATATTTCCTTAAAAAGATTAAAGTAATCTTAGATAAGCTTAAAAGGGATTATAGCATGGTTTTATAAATAATATTACTTTATTTTCTATAGATTATATATTGTTCTAATGGATTATTAAATAAACCTTATTTATTTGTTATGATTCAGAAATTATATTACTGATAAATAAATGTTATTAGTTTCTTCGAGCAAGAAACTTAGCAGAGAGGTTTATCTCCAAGGTTGGGGGTGCTCGTTTGAACATATTTGAAAGTCGATGTTGTGGGAAGAGAAGGGAATTGGTGTTTGAACTTATAACTTCTGGTTGGAGTGGATAAATCAGGCTTCTCGAATGTTTTACCTGGGAATTTGAATTTTTTTTTAATAGGGCTTCCGCCTCTACGCCCCTTCCAATTTTTTCATTTATTTGCCAGTTTGATTCGCTTTGCGATGTCGTGGTTATATGAAGACTACTTCCTTGGCTTATCTACTCAAGATTTGAACAAAGAGCTTGATAATATTGATTGGGAGCATTTCAATAGCTAATCAACGATTCGGATGATTAAGTAATTTATTTCATAACTCCTTTAGTGGAAGAGAAGTTTACCTTCACATTGCAACCAATGATGGCGTTATTATCGCCAGATAAGAGAATGTCCACAGCGCTGTCAGCCACATCATCCACATCTTTCAAGTTTGCAGCACCATCTGCCACAGTGCCCATGTCTGCAAGAGAGTCCTCAGCACCATCAGCTACTGCGTCCACATGTTCCAAGTTTGTAGCAACATCCGCCATGGTGCCCCTGTCTAAGAGATTGTCCACAGCACGATCAGCTACTGTGTCTACATCTTCCAAGTTTGCAGCACCATCCACCATAGTTCCCCTGATTAAGAGTGTGTCCACAGCACCTTCAGCTACTGCGTCCCCATCTTTCAAGTTTGCAGCACCGTACGCCATGGTGTCCATGTCTGCGAAAGTGTCCTCAGCACCATCAGCTACTGTGTCCACATCTTCCAAGTTTGCAGCACCATCCGCCGCAGTGCCCATGTCTACAAGAGTGTCCTCCGCACCATCAGCTTCTGCATCCACATCTTCCAAGTTGACACCACTGTCCACCATGGTGCTTCCACCTTCAGAGTTTAGAGCTTTAGACTTAAGAAGAAAAACAGGTGAGCAATGACTACCAACACCCAAGATTTTCTCCTGTTGTAAGCCATTAGATTTTATGTCTCCCTCTCTAAACTTCTCTCCAAAAGCTGTATTTGCCAATTAGATTAATTTTTAATTTTGTTGTATCACCTGCTCCAAGACAGACATCTACTGAAATACCGCAAGATAAATTAATTTATCCACCTATATTCAATCCGTCGTCGCAAGAAATAATTTATAGCCCAATCTCCTTACCTCCTTCACCACTAGTTCTTATTCCAGATAAGAAATGCAAACTAAGCTTAGGTCTTAACTTTGATGTAAATTGTATTGAAAATTCACAATTTCAGTGATGAATGATTCCTTCAGCGGAATGATTTCACAAATTTTCATAATTTTTTTTATTTCCAAAAAAATTGTAAAGATTTTTTACTTGTAATAGGGTGAAAAAATTTTTACAGTTTATTTATTGAAAATATAAAGTTCTAATGTTTTTTTTCATGAAAAATCATTCAGTTTGATAAATATTGTATTCACTTATAACAATTTATAAAGAAATTGTATTCAAGTCTATCAATTTTAAAGAAAAATCATTCCGGTCTAACAATTTTCGAAAGAAAATTAATTCATGATGGAAAGTTTATTAAGAAACTTTATTAATATTTCAATCATATAATGTAAATGTTGTCACTGTAAACACATGTTGGCATCGTAATGGTGAACAGGGGAGTTTTTTTTATGATCAAAGAGCCTGTTTGGCTTGTACATATAAATGATAGAGTATTTGAATATTTTCGAAGTTGTATCAGGACATGGTGAGATTGTTTTTAACAGTTTTAATGACATAAGATGGAGTTTTTTGTTATAAAAAAAAGCCTTTTTGGCTTGTACATGTAAATTATAGAGTAACTGAATATCTTTGGAGTTGTATCAGGATATGATAATTTTTTTTAATGATGTAAGATGGAGTTTTTAGTTTAAAAAAAAGCCTGTTTTGCTTGTACATCTAAATGGTAACATGATGAACAAAAATAATATTGTATTTATTTCATAATTTGTGATGAAATTTACATTAACAATTTCGGTGTATGCCGTTTTTCAAAAGTCAGAGCTAAACAATGTTTGTATTTCATTTAAGATTGTGATGTAACATGAAGAAATGATTTTTAAGTTGTGATTTTTTCAGAAGGCAATGGTAAAAAAGATTAATGTATTCCATTTAAAGTTTGTTATGTAATATGGTTAATGCCATGATTTTTAATTTATTCTGTCTTAAAAGTGATTAGGAATTTTTTTAAATAAAACATTTTCTTTTGAGTTAAAACAAATAGTGTGACTTATTTCTTTTATTCCACAGATCACTAACTTTTTTCAATAGTATCTTATTTAAAATGAGTGGTGGTTTAATAGTAGCGAAGAGAAATGAGTAGGTGTCTATCAGTAATAGAGAGATGATGAGTTGTATTTTTTAAAAAAATCAGGATAACTGTTTGCTTGCTTTTACAAAGAATAAAATGTAATTTTCTTGACTTAAAAAACTTACCAACATTTAAATCAAAACTAACTTTGAAGGGCTGAGGGGAAATTACAAAAAAAATATGGCAAAAAACAAACAGCTGAATGAATGGAGTTTTGTAAAGGAATGAGGCAACAGGTTAGTATCTTGAGAGAACCTTGGTTCGCTCAAGTTGGAGTAGGACACAATACTCTGCAAACCAACTTTTGTGACAGCCAGGGGAATATATATTGAAAGTGAGCCCTCCCGAATACCTTTTACAGAGGCACGTAGCAAAGATTTCTGTCCCTCCTTGGCTTCAATCTACGACTGCACTCTACAGAAACCAGCAAATATTTTTAATATTTCATTTACATACAAGCACACAAATTACAAGAGTTCCTATTCAATATACAACACGGTGATGTCTGGAGAAAAAGATAAACATAATATATTTAAACTAGATTTTAAATAAAAATTCAATTCAAGTTATGTAAAAATTCCCATTTATTTTTCCCATAAATTTTCAAGAATTTGGACCTTTTAGTAAAAAAAAGTAAGAATAACATTGAAATCGCTCCTTCCCAACAGCGAAAAACATTATATCTGCCTATATTCATACTGTTTTATTAAACTTATGTCGGAAACTATTAAAACATTAAATAAATTCAAATATATACATGTTATGTTACATGTAATACATTTTTCTGTTGGAAAGTTTTTGGTTAGACGTAAAGAAAGGGAATGTGTTGTTTCCCATGCACACCTCTCTAGGCGGGTTACACCATAAAAACAATTTTTTTTTGCAATGTGTGGATGACATGCTATACGTTGGTAGACGGGTTTTATTGGAGATCTCTCTTTATCTCTCTTGTTTCCCCTACTCCCACGCGTGCAACCTGGTCCAGCTCGGTGCTACCCCAACTCTGAACGTTTCCCCCTCATCGGCTCTCAATATCTTGTTAAAAGAGATTGGCAAATCTCTCCCAATATTATTTTTCTCTCCTATATTTCTAATTGATAGTAAAAACATTTATTAACGAGTGAATACTTGCATAAAACATTTCTAAACAAGTGAATAAAATATGTCTTGTTTGAATACTTGCAGAAAATAGTTCTGAATGAGTTAATAAAATAAGTCTTGTGTTGCTGTGTGATTTTACAAATCATACTTGACTAGATTCAAAAATACATTTGTTGTTGTTGTTTGAATTTTAAATCTAGGGATTATATTGGGAACTTGATTTCAGGGATTTGTAATTTTTTTTTTTCACTGTTAATATAGTCAACCTGTTGTGTAAGGTTGAAACCACAGTGAGTCGGGCGAAATCTCTCGCAGTACACATTCAGAGGGTCGCCGATGTGAAGCAGGGGAACCAACACTAGAAAAACACACTCTGAATACTTTAGCAGGGAGTGTGCGTTGTCTTGAAACAGGTACTGCAAGGATGCCAACTCACGAAAACGTACGAAAAAGCTTTCTCAGGGCTGATGCTGCAGTTCATAAAACTGGTTTTTGCAGAAAATTACAATCGAGGACAGACGGGTGACTGACCCCCAGGACCTCGCACTCTGGCGAGGGGTGGTAGGGGCATACAGGTGGTTGGCATTGTGGAGTCAGACCAGCTCTGAAGGCGAGGGGTGTAGAGTGGAGGTGGGCTGTTGGGATGTGAAGGAGTTGCAGGCAGGCTTCCTCTGATGTGAACGCAAGTAGGCAGATGACACCATCTCGAGAAATTACCAAAAACATTAGATGATTATGGGCAGCTCGGGGCAGCGCACACGGACGAAGAACGGGAGGGGAAAGGGCGTGCAAGCTAGTTTCTTGACCTCAGGGTCCCACAGATGTTGCCTGGGGGGGGGGGGAAGAGGGTGCAGGCAGCCAGGACCCGATCTACACCTCTATAGGCAGTCGGCGCCATATTCAGTCGTTCATCAACGCTTGTAGGAGACAGACGTTCTACTCATTATCTCCTCTGAACCAGCTAAACACCGCACCTCTAGTCACTTCACTTGGCGGTCGACGAGGCCACCCTCAGAGGTAGCTCAAACTATACACCGGCGACCATTGCACCTACCTTCATCTCTAGCATAGCCGCTATTTAATATAAAAGTATTTTATCTGGAAAATATTAATTTTCGTGTGTTAACTTTTTCGGATCGATATACTGTGTTTGTGATAAGTAATTGATTTCTCTGTTCCGTAGATGAAAATACAGTATGCGTTAACAAGTGTGCTCTATTTATGGAAATTTGTAGTATGTCCATTATTTTGAAAAATAATCTTCTCTTGGAGGAAGTTTGTGCTTTTTTCCCTTATATATAAAGTGATGTGGGATTACGCTCTATGCAAATTGGGGTAAGATTTTCTATCATTAAATATTTTACTCATCAGAATAGACACACACTATTGTGTCTGGTTTAAATCGTATTCAGAGTTTTTTTGCTGTAAGATATCATTCTCCAGGCTGAATCGTGTTAGCTGGATTTCGTTTAAAGACATTAGTTGTTCGTTATGCCTGTCTCTCGTGTTATTTATTCACACGTAGAACTCGTTTAAAGACTGCCTTGTGTAATTTCATACTGGCTAGTTGTATTCGTTTAGTGAGTTTGCACTTGTCGACATCAGATGTAATTCACGTAGTTAAAATTCTCTCTTGTGTAAATTATATTTCTAAGCTCGAGACTCACTTGTCTCTAAGACTCACGTAATTCCAGTAATTATTCATGTAGTCGTTTGAAATTTCCAATTCGATGCGTGTAATTTATTCATATATAGAACAATCTGAAGTTCTCTAGCGTTTAATTGCATTTCGAAATAGATCGTTTAACAAGTAAATAGCATCTTTCAAAGTCGCCTATCTACTATGAGCAATATCCACAAAAAAAAAAAAACATAAAATTTACAATTAGACCCCTTTTAGAACTCGTTTAAACACGCTGAATTTCTCTCGTGTGTTAAATATATTCGTGGAAAAATTGTCTATCTACCACCAACATCCCTACAAATACCTCAAAATTAGAAGAAGAAAATAGCCTTAGCCCACTCTTGCACTAAATTCAACACCTATATAATACATTGCAACCCAACATTCTGATCAGTCGCCTCCAGGACACCACGCTGTCAATATTGTACAGAGCTCCTGATACGCCCTCCCAAAAACTAACAAAGAAATTAATCAAGAAAAATATTTTAAAAAATTATCCGATTAGAAATTAACACTTTAATTACATTTAACCCTTTCAATAAATTTAACCGTTTCAACTTGATAACTTTTTGTTGATTTAAAAACTTGATCGGATTAAGATCGGATTAAGGATTAGCCCTTTCAATCAAATCGATAATCCATCAATTAATCCCAACTAATCCAAAGTGGGGTAGGATCCCCCGGCCCATCTACTACGAGACACACCAACTTTAGACCATTTTCTGGACCGATTTAACCAGGCCGATACCAAAATTATTTTCTTAACACTACGTGTACTTTTGATAACGGACTTACTAACACGTGATATAGTTTTTAAATAACAAATACTTGATTATATTTTAAGAAATATTAGCACATACTGGCTGCAAAACCAGTGCCGATAATGCTTGTGATGTGGATGATGTTTGCAGCTATGTGCGGCAACAGAAAGTGGCATCAAGTTATCTCGAGAAACAACAGGTCTCAGCCGCAATTTTGTGATCTCTGCACACTGTTACTCGATTGGTAGAAGAGCCTAGATTTAACTTATTCTTATTACCAGGTGCGAAATAGAAAATGCTGTACGACTTAAACCGTTCTCTCTGCAAGCATTCACTGTTCCTTAGCCTTGAAAGATAGCACGTCCCATTTTGACGAAGAGATTTAGTAACGGTTGGCATAGCTGTAAAAATGTTTCTTACCTGAAGTTTTTATCCGTATTTGGCCGCGCAATCCAAATAACGTGGATTACAAGGGAAGAATTTAAATATCCATGCACCGACTTGCTTCACCTCGCACGATCTCAGCTATAAAAGACAATAGCAAAAAGCAGTACAGCTTCTGCCTCGGTTTCAAGGAACCGTCAGTTACGTAATTGCACAAGTAAGAACTGTTTCAACAAAGAAAGCCTCATATCAGTAACAAAGGTATATTTGCATTGCGCTATAGTAAATATACAGTAAGTCTTCATTCACATGAGGAGTAACTGGTATATAGGTAGTATACCATACTGCTCTGGAAAATAAAACACAAGATGTCCACATAAACATAACAATTTATTGTGATCACTGGTTATGTATTAAAGTCTGCTTCTATTAAAAACTGGTATTACGTATCACCCTTTTTTGTGAACAGTGTGTCGTAACATATTAACTTGGAGTGTCTGTTGCTATAGGCTATTCACGATAAATTGAGCACTTTCGAAAGCCCTCTCATTTGGAATAAAGGTCAATAAATATATTTAATTTTAGCTCCATACGCTAACTTCCGTGTGCTGTGGAATATGCACACTGTGTTTGTTACTTAAATGGCAATATTTATTTAAAAAGATGGTTAAAGTATTAAATATGGCTGAAAATGAAAAGTAATTAGGGCCTCAAAAGTGCTCACTTTACCGCGAACAGCCTATAGTAGCATTGCAGTATCGTCATCCAGCTCACGTCATGCGCCAAGCATTTCAGTAAACTATCCACAGAGCACTTTTGAAATCAACCGTTGCAAAATATCCCTGTCAAGAACCACACATACGCTAGAGTACACAACGGTACGCAGTGAATAAAGAATGATATTTTTAAGTCCTGTGCATTGCCTGTTTAAATGTTTAGCAAATCGAGGTGTGTTTTTCTGCTTTATATACATTATAGTAGGAATTGACATAGTAGTAACAATTTTAGGTTCCTAACAGTTTCACGTTTCCACAAAAAGAATCAACCATACCAACCAGCAATACAGACTAGACAGACCAACCACAAAGACTGACAATACTAAACATCCAAACCAATCAACCAGCCATACCGACCAACCGTACACACTGACAATACTGGCTAGTCATATCAGCTGGCCAACCAAACGTGCATGCCAACCGACCAGGCGAGCCAACCGACCAGACTGATCAGCCATACGACCAACCATACACGGCTCGAGGTACGAAAAACGCCTCGAAGAATGTCGTGATTCATTACACGCCATGACCACGTAAATGCGGCATTTGGTTGGGAAAAAAACACAAAAACAGGAAAAAGAGACATCTAAATCAGGGCTTTCAAATGTGTTCAATTAACTGCGAACAGCAAATAAAACTAGTTAACCCGTTCAGTCCCGAATTCATTTACAACTTCAAGTGTTTCAGTCTTTAAATTGTTTCATACTAGCTGTACACGTGTCCCGACTGTGCTTCTCGTAACCACTGAACAACGTACTACATTTCCGTTGACGTCACCAAAGTAGATTTCTCACAAGGAAGTTGCTCTAAACATCTAGTACTGATTCCTAGTTGTGTACAGTGCCGACCATCTCTACTCTTCATGTGCGACGTGTACTCGACCATGGACACGGTCGCGGGGACTGAGCGGATTAAGCCAAATTGCTATTAGCCTACATTCCGAAGGAGCGAAAGGCTCATGAAATCACTTTTCTGCATGTGTGTGTATTTGTGTACGTGTGTCTGTACATGTGTGTGTGTAGCCCCCTCATCGTTCCTTTTTCATTTCTTGAACGCGTCAACTAAATTTCACCAAACTCGCTACAGACTATCGGATGTGGGGATAGTGTGCCCTCTACAGCAGCTGGTGAGTGTCTCTCATCAATAATGAAGAAACCTCCTCCCCATTGCGAAGCTCCGTGCACTCGTAGCATATGACCGTAGATATGCTTTGTAAAAGCCAATGGCTACAGAGATTGGCCGCTGCGAGGTAGCACAACATTACGTTAAGCACATATGTCCCCGAGGGCATGTGTTAATCATGGTCATTTAGGCTGGTTCACTTATTCTTTTCTCTTTACAGGCTTGTGCCGTCTCTTCCCGGTCACATAAAAACCAGTAAGTATTGGCTCTGCTGACACTTACTGGCAGCTCACACTTTTTCTTTTTATTTTTCAGATTCTACTGGACAATCGGGGGGAAGGTGCCCAGTAGTGACACTTCTCTCGTCAAAGTGGTGTGCCAACACCACTCTGGTTAGACCAGCGCTCCCTCCCACAAAATCAAAGTTAAATTAAATTCCCGTCCCCTCTCTACTAGTTTTTCATGTCTACTAACAAGAGCATGTTTGCAAAACTCTGTCTTCTGTTGCATTTATGATTAATGAATGCAACTATTTTGAATTATTTCCGGTCGACTAGGTTTTTACGGTATCTATGCCGGTTTTTCCCAGTCTCCTCTCAGTTATAGTTAAACTATAGGTGCACTCAGGGAGGTATCCATGGTCCCAATTTCCGGCCATGGTTGCCCAATACTTCTCTGCCGCTATGCATCTCTCCTTGCATGATTTCCTTCCCTTGTAGGAGTAAGGGGTTCGCCCTGAGACGCACCTAGCATCCCAATCCTACCTCGGACGTACATATAACACTTAGAAATAGGGTAGGTAGGACATTTGACTTTTATACTTTTCGACCACGCCGGGCACTTGCTTTCAAAACGGCGGCCAGTTTAATATTTAGGGGGATATGTCATATATAGGGAACCATTTAGCTGATTTAGACCAAATTGTGTATACTGGAAGAGCATCGTGTAAGCATTGAATTTTGAAATAGATATTGTTGTTAGTCGGCCATATTGGAAGATAGAACCAAATGAAAAAAAATTAAGATTTTACACTATATCTTGAAAACTATCAAAGCAATTCTCACCCAATTTTAAATGTAAAAATCTAATTTTACAGGCCAGGTAAACGTAAATAGTTGAACTTGAATAGTTACTTGTTTTCAAAATGATGGCTATACAAATATTTTAGGTTTATTTGGTATATCTACTATACCATTTATCCCATTTCGACCAAATTTTATATGCTGAAAGCATCTATTACAAGCATCATATGTGCCAGCACATAACCACTTTTGTCGGCAATTTTGTAAGGTAGCGCCACATGAATAAATAAAGTTTTTATTACATACCTCGGTAAACAATAGACGATTTCTATCACACTAGGCAGACGGCAGATTATGATAACGATAAATTTTTTGGGCATTTCAGACACATTTTTTTTAATAATGACCATATAGACGTTATAACTTAGAATGCTGTATCATCACAACCATCTAATAATTTTCGACTTAAATTTATATGCTGCAATGGTGCTGGAACACCAAACAACCAGAATTAATATCAGCGCAGAAAACTGTACGTTCTAACACGGGGATAGATCGACGAGGGAGATGAGGCTTACCTTGTTGGTGATTCGTTCGACGTAAGTCGTCGTGAACGTTGGTACCGACGTGGTTGCATAGCTTAGGCGAGTGCAGACTGTCGGCGTGGATGCTTAAAGCTGCTCCATCCCTCACCCCGCCTATGCCAACCCCTCTTCCAACGTGTATGGAGGGCGTCTAGAAACCGTTCAACTCTACTCTCGAGGTCATCCAGATTGAAATGTTACTGGACTCGAACCAACTAATCTTTCTGGGATGTTTCTCAATACCCTGATCAACGCGTTTCCCGATATATGTAAGATATTTTTAAGCCTGTTTGACTACTTGTATTGACTACTTGTATTTTTATATTGCTTGTATTATTGATACGGGCAGTTTGTGAGAAAATAAAAAAATAAGAAACCCGGAGATAAAGGAAAAGAAACTAGCAGTTTGTTGAATCATTTCTCACAATTTTGGGTGTTAAATATCTTGTATTCCAATTCATATCAGGAGATGGTTGAATTGTCGCAATGTATTGCGACTGCGTTATTTGCTTGTACTATGCTATTAAACTTTGCTGCTTGAAGGATTTTGGTAAGACTCGTCAAATGAGTGGACTGGAACGAAGAGGAGTTGCAGGTCACTGCCATGCCATACGAACCATAAATATCGACCAGAATCCCAGCCCCTACAATACCAACCAACCCTACAGACCGCCCATGTCAGTTGACCATACCAAGCACCCATAACAATCGACCAGGCCAGCTAGGCCAACTGACCAAAAGGTTTACCAGACCAACCGACCAACAAGCCGCATATATGGGAAAATAAATGAAATATAAAGCAATGTTTGCAGATTTCAAACATTTTCTGAAGATTGTACGAAGTGGTATTTAGTGATTTCACACATGCAAACAGTAGCCCACGGCATTAGTTTGCCGTTATGATGTAATTTTTTTTATTTGTAAAACTTAGTTAGTATTGGTTATTGTGGCTGCAACATAACAGAAGAAATTTGTATTTGACATCAAATTATTAAAAAAATACATAAAGTGAAACATTTTTTATTCGAGAAAATGACATCGCACACAATGCGTTCAAGTTGAACAATGTTTGATACAGTTATAAAATAATTAGTTTTTTTTTTTTTTGTGTCCGACACGCTTAAAGTGAATTGGTTGGCTGTGTTCTGTGTGACCGTGGTCTTAGAAAGACAAGGAGCGGTGACTTGTGCTAGAGATCTTCCAAGTAAGAAGAGAAGTACAAGTACATGCATATACGTAAATATCATTTCTGTCGAACGCGATGCAACTTTCTCAAAAGTTTTTTTTTTAGTAGCGAATACGAAAGGCGTATCTTTGTATTTGTTATCGTGTTTTTTTTTGACAGAGATATTAAATAAGTTAAGTAGTTTACCGTGAAATTGGTGAAAGTTAGACATTTTAATCCAGTTTGGCAACTAAATCCTGTACGTTATTACGTATCCAATACTATACGAACATGGGTTCAGGCATGACAAACAAAATTATTTTTTAAAAATAAATTGTTGTCACTTTAGATGTTCTTGCGTGATTTCTGTGAAGAGCCGTTTCCTAGCGCTATCTCTTTCGCCACTGTATGGCGAGGAGGGGGATAGGACAGGGCGGAGCTCGGTTTGCCGGGGTGACTGGGAAGGGGTGCAGAGGAAGGGGTTAGGTAGGAAGAGAAGGAAGCCAGCAAAGTTGGCAGGAGGACAGGCTTTTGAGTCTTTCGGCATTTTGTTACTGCAGGGATGATGATGCGTGTTGCATGTGAATCCAGCTTGAAACACGATGGATAATCCCAGCAAAGGCTGGCGTTATATAAAAAAGAAGACCATGCTACTCAATGTCAGAAGAAAGAAAAGAAGAATCTTGGCTGAACTCCTGGGTTCTTGTAGGAACAGTTAAGCATACAATTTTCAATATAGTGAAATCCAAAATTAATTTTTATTTCTTTGGCCATTCATGTATATTTTTCCTAAAATACTTGTAGTAGAATTTGTAACGATGTGCGCTCATCCAAAATGTAAGCACATATGATAACTAAAAGCCCTGCTTTAAATAGACGGTCACTATAACTAAAGTAATTTTGAATTGTTTCCATAGTTTGGAACTCATTAAACAAATATATTGCAGTCTCGTTAATTAACAAAATAACGTTTAACTGTCTTTTTGTAAATTTTCTTCAGAAATTTAACCAATTAGAAAATATTTACGCCAATCCTCAATCCGGTGACACTGCTAAACAAACCATGAGTGCAAGGGACATAAATAATGTAAATATGGATTAAATGTAAGTTTTTCTATAATGCTGTATACAAATGCTATATTTCGATACGTAGGTTTTGAAACAAAGCAAAATAATGGTCTAATTCGAAATTCAAAATAATATACAGTGTGATATCTTCAGTGCTGGGTCAGTTTTCTGCTATCGTCTGAAAAAAAAATGATGTGGGGGGGGGGGGAAGGGCAGCGATAATATGTCCAACTTTAAAAGGAAAAAATAATGAGATTTTTTATGTGCATAAGGTTTAGAGTTTTGCTGATCAACTTGGTTTAAAGAGGAAATAAATAATTTCACTTCAGTTTGTATAAGGTACATATAAAAATTGAAAACACATAAAATTTGTGTATCATGTAATATATATGCTACTGCTTATTTATGCCAGTCTTTGGATACCATGTAATTTAAGGACTAGGTTAATACTACTGTCCTCCAATTTTAAACAACAATTTTGTTTCAATAATGTTTGCCGTTCTTGTGTATAAAATTCCAGTCAAATGGGTTTATTAGATGTAAAACATGAGAATTTTGTTTGAATAAGTTATAACGTTCTTGCAAACAATATTTACAGAGGTTTTGTGGACTACTGTGCTTGAGGTTACTGGCGAATTGTGCGTGTATGGCAGCGCACACTCATTTCGCTCAACATTCGAAGTAGATATGGCTGACACTTATGGCTTCTCAATTTAGTCTACTAATAAAAGTTTTGCATATTATCCGTCAATTCCACTTTGTCATTCAGCAACTATGCTGCATACTCTTTAAAAATAAATTGCAATATCAAAGCTGCAATATGACTTACTGTATCTACTTACGTTTAAGATTGTACATTGAAATACCCTATGCCAGTTAAACTATGCATTTTTTTTTAGTTTTGCGCGTGTAGATTTACACCTGACTTCTAAGTTGTAAACCTACCTGTGCCAAAGTTCTTCTTACCTGTGCAAGTTAAATGTAAAGTTAAGGCCTTTGCCTAGCCCTTCGGGTAAGAGCCAAGCAAGGACATACATCCAGCGAAAACAAACCAATGACTATGTCGTATACCACATAACTATAAATACCTCAGGGCTAATGGCTTAAAAGGGTTGAACAAACTAACTGCATACCAGGTAAACACACATTATTTATGAAAAATAGCTTTATTCAAAGTTCTCAATACCCACATTACAGATTTCAACAATCAATACTAATACAAAAATCTACTACAGCTACAAAATGGCGATTTGATTTCCTTGAACACAGTGCTTGAAATATTATACATTTGAAAAATTACCTAAAATACTAAATATTAAAATAACAGCCTTTTACCATGTTCTGTAAGCTGAAAACTTTATTGACAATAGCCAGGTAACATCCCCACAATTCTAGATATTTTGGTATTTTTTGTTATTTAAAACAACTACTATTCTTGACATAGCCAATCAAATTCTCCTGTGTCTTTAACCTACAATAGGCTAAAATTCAAGCAAAAGCCTAATTTGATAAAACTTGGGATACATATCTTGCACTAAAACTGCGTACACAAAAGTTTTAAAATCTTTGTTTGCAAAGAGTATTTTATTCTATTAAAAATAGGGAATTATTTTAATTCCATTATAGTTGAATTAATTGTACTTAATCTCTGGTGTTAGTATGAGGATTTCATCTCAAAACAAATAATTACTTTATGCATTAACTTTTTAAAATGCGCGAAACTTTGAATTTTCCAGAAAATAATATTGTTTAGAAATTTCTACAAGCAATGATATTGTGTGCTAAAATCTTACATCTCCAGGAAGTGCCAGTACTCTACAAATTTCTGGGTAACAACACCCATTTCTACAAAAAAAATGGCCTTATGGCCCTAATGTTGTGTACTTACCCCATCACATGTTCTGCAGGCGGTACTGGTCTCCCCCAACGGTCAGGTCTCTCTGCCTAACCAGTCTGCTGGAGGGACTATTTATAGTCAAAAACTTGACAGGGGAAAACTTCCCCACCAATATTCCTATTGGCTTAGACACATTACAAATTACAATGAATTTCCGGCGAACACCGTGCCACCTTTATCAAAATCATAATACGAGATTAATCATTACTAATAGAGAATGTTTTGGTGATCCATTATTTCCGGCACATTAGCGCTTTCTTTTCTCATGTTACCTACAACTGCCGGCCGTCTAGCGCTTCTAGCGCCCCAAGCAGGCAGGCCAGTGAACACACTGGCACCTAGCGCCAGCCTTTTTCCAGCCCTGTTTTGATGCGCGAACCAAGTGGTCGCGTAAGTATATGCGTCGGGAGACATTCCCGACGCATATACTTATGCGACTTATGTCACTGCAGAAACAAACATCGTTACGTTCAGCGTAAAAACACATCATTTCTTCAAAAGGTAGCGTGTCTTCAAATATAATTAAATAGTAAAAATGGCATATCAAAAAGTATTAAATTGTATAAAAACGCGTAGTATTGATGAACAAGACTGGGGTGGCGATCAGCTCAGCAGACAGGCAAAAACGTAGCGGGCAGAGAAGTTGACGGTAAAATTGGAGGGACAAGCAGGCGGAAAAATCCAAGTCATGAGACTCCTTGTCTCAAAGTATTTATTGATACGTATTAGTCTTCCAAATTTAACAAGGTAGCCTATTGATTTGTGTTCAAAGTTTTATATTTCTTATATGTAAGCAAGAAAATATGACATTGAAAATGGTCACGTTTTAATCCAGTTTGGCAACTAAATCCTGTACGTTATTACGTATCCAATACTATACGTACATGGGTTCAGGCATGACAAACAAAATTATTTTTAAAAAATAAATTGTTGTCACTTTAGATGTTCTTGCGTGATTTCTGTGAAGAGCCGTTTCCTCAACAGTATTACGAGAGAACCTCATCATATTAATTTGTGTACCGATGCAAGCTGAAGTAGGTTCTACAGTATTGCCAACGTTATAACATAGAATGAACCACAAATTCTCACTTTGTTAAGTTGGTGGTACTGTGGATACCTCGCCAGATTTTATTTTTTTATATTGCGGTGGGCCTACGTTTTTAGGCAATATTATTGAGGCGTCGCTTATTCACAAGTTATTTCATATCACAAATACGTTTGAGGGAATGTAAACTGTAACAGTGAAGGCGATACACTTCTTTACAACCACGTGTATACGTATATTTGTGAAAATAGACATGACTCTAATATAACGACGCGAGAGCCGCTTGACTGTGCTACCAGCATCAAATGTATAATAAGCAAATCAAACATGTTTTTATACAATACCTAAAGAGAGAAACTACACGATTATTCGTTGTATATTTACAGTATATGGACACAGGATATACATTGTTTAAATATGCAATAGTTTCTTCAAATGTCGATGTTTTAAGACCGTAGAACATCGATTTCGAGTATCTTAGGTTAAGGATTAGTTTCCGTACTCGAGTTCCGAGGGCCTGCAGCGAATCATCCTCGTTGGACGCACCAAGTGGAATAATTCACAGCGCACCCTCTTCTGCGCACCCTCTCTCCGGCACGGCTCCATTTTGGCTCCACCCTTCGGCCACATGCACGGCAGAGCGCTGGCTTAGAAAAATTTGCTAGAAAGTTCCGTTAAGTTACTCAGCTCGCCACACGATGGCGCCACTGGCAAACATAAGTGCTTTCATACCACCCTCTTCTCGACAAGGTTGGTGCCCTAGTCCAAATCATAGTGTCGAAACTTGTAGAAATCCTGACTGTTGGATCAATACACACAAGCATTCTTACAATAGCCTAGCATATGTGATGACGCACCACCGAAAATGCAAGCAATTTCAGGTACTAGGGCAGCATTTAGGTACTTAATGATAGTTACATTCATAATAAAATAATTATGTTTGCTTCCAATACGTTTTGATATCTACGAAGTGAAGCATAAGTCTTCATACATACAGTGACATACCTGTTTCAGTCGCTCTACAGGAGAAATATTTCAATAATTGTTCGATCGACAAGACCTCCTTGTATGTCAAAGCAAAGCAATATACGGCGCTGCCCAATGCAAACAAAATAGTGGATCGTTATTTGTATCGAAACTTTCATGTGGAGGCACATGTTTGGAAACTTTTGCCACACCATTCATGTTTGATAATATCTTCGACTCGATAATTGTGTCAAGTACACTGTTGTATGATCTTCTGCTTATATCAAAAGGCATCCTACGAAAGTAAAATTATTCACTCATTTATGTGTAAGACTTCTACACGGCATTTATAGCTTTATTAATTTCAGTATAGTAGCTAGTACATAGATATTTAAAAATGGAAATAAGGTAATTTGTTATGATCGAAACTGGTGTACATTCCCGGTGTTCAGATAGCAAGTATGGGTTAGATGGGATGACAGGACTGAGATACTTTCAGCATAGGCTAGATTACCAACTTGCACAACCCTGTAGGCTCCTCTGGGCCAGGAGCTCCGTTCCTCAGAAATACTCGTTCTGTTGTTCTCTCTTTAACAAACTCTTACCTTAGAGAGAAATGCTAGAAGACATATCGACACCTTAGCATATTTAATAGAAAACCGTTACTCAATTTCCAAATGCTACTGAAATAAATACTGGGCATGAAAATCCTAACTCGATTTTATTCAAATCTTTAAGAAAATTAAATCATCATCTGACATCTGTTTTAAACAATAGGAATTTTTTAGAGACTCTCCATGTTCATAAAATTGCATAAATTAATTTAAATCTGAAACTGAATAGGTGCGAAACCAATACATGGCAATTTGAACTATGATTGTATTATAAATTTAAAAAGAAATGAAATAATTATGTGTGGTGACCACAACTGGATAACTGAACCCGGTAAAGCTTGACATTGCTATACCAATAAGCAATTTATAATGAATATCTGTGGGGTCGTATTGGGCTTGAAAATACCGAGCATCTATAGCTTGTATAAAATGGCTTCCGGGTAGCTTCCCTCCACTAACATTAATCCATGGCCATCTTTCCAATAATTGATTAAATCTTTCAAATTCCGCAGTCATCTTGCAGATCCTCATCTGGGCGACGTCCTGAAATTCCACGATATCACTGGTCCTCGGTGCAATCCCAAAAAGCTTCCTTCACTTTCGAGTTATCGAACACTGGTACTCCGATATTACAGTACAACTTTAGTACCACTCGAAATCGCGGGCGTCGAAACTAAATTATTGTTCTAGACATGTATGAAGCCTGTTGGTATTATCACCAGCAGCTGGGGCTGACAGGAGACACGCTAGCATCCAGGGCTGCGCGACCTTGACGAGTCAACCCAGCTGTTATGGAAACATACTCCTGTGGGGAAGGTAATGAGGCTGGGGTCGCAACTATATAAGACTGGCACAATGGCGGCTCGTCGCCATATTTGATCGAGCCGCCCGAGCGACGCCATTGAAGGAGGACCACCAGACTAGTGGTCCTGGATCGAAGCTCGCCTGCAGCCACCATCGAGGGGGTCTTCCCGTTATCGATGATGAGACAGTCCAAGGTAATTATAACTCCTGTTATGGCGCAATAGGTAGCGGAGATGCAGGATAGACATTGGCATTAATTAGACTCCTTCTGAGTCAGAGCTCACTACTAAGCCTTATGCTAGCACTTGCCGTATTGAGACTTATATCATTGATATCAGTTCCTTGGAGAAACGCCCTCGGACGATCTTTGTAATCATTGTATTAGAATTGTGAATTGAATAAAAGTAATGTTTCGTATAACTGAATGCTCTTTCCTCTAGCTACTACCATCCCCCTTATAAGAGCATGACCTGGTCCCCTCAGGACAGGCCACAGCAAATGGTTGATGTACCAGTGCTTCCAACCTTCCCTTTTAGCTTGTTGCTGTTTCAATTAAAATTATAATTTAATAAGACAAAAAGTAAGGACACTTCCCATTCCCCACCATCCCACAGGGTTTGCACCCCTGACAATGTGCAGTTTAAAGTCATTCAATCAGAGAAATTGTTTAAAGTCGAAGTAAACAACACTAACATTGAAAAGTGTTCATTCAAAGCCACAGTGTACAATTACTCAGCCAATTGCGGCTGCTCAAGAGTGTGCATGCAAAACTGCCGCGTTGCAAATACCTCGGCCGTACAAGTCGCCTATTGTATTGTAGAGTAGAGAGTGTCTGCTTATGCTTTTTAAACAGTTCATGCATGTTAAACCACGGCACCGCTGTTTAGGCCGTTTTGCATTTTCCTAAATGCAAATTTCCACAAGGGCTTGTGCGAAGGGGAAATTCAATTTTATAAAAGTTTTGAGTGTGCATGTTAGTATTTTAGGCTAAACTACACAACATCAAACTGACATGCAGTAATGAGTACGCTACAAAAGTCTGCATCCAAGTATATCAGGAAATTAATAAAACATGCAGTAATTCATTTAAGCAATACCGACTGCGCAATAGAAGCCAAACGTACACAACACTCCGAGTTACCCACTGTGGACACAGACTTGATTGATTTAGAACACAGTTCACCCACACAACAAAACACAGCATTAGACAATTCCTTTCATGATACCTACAAACCTAGTATGTGTGCATGCCTGAGACCACATCCACTTTAAACACTTCAGGCAACCGCTACTTTTAATTCCAATCCCGAGTAACAACACAGAAACTACAGAACACTAGTACACTAACATTAATGACAGCATCGAACACCAATATGAGAATGACACAAACGACACACAATTACAACAACCACGAACACACCACAGCCAACTCAGATCATTTGAAAACACCCAGAATCCATCCCCACATTTTCAAGGGAAAATAACGAAAATGTTGACGATTTTCTGGCGACCTACAACACTGCGAGCTAAATCAATGGGTGGTGCGAAATAGAAAAACACAGGCATTTATCATTTTACTTACAAGGTGCTGCTAAACAGGCGTACAAAAACCTATACCACACACGCACACATAAGAACTCATATGGCAAAACATTAAAACAAAATTACACACAGCATTTACACCTATTGATTACTCTGAGAAGTACCGACAGCTGCTCCACACAAAAACCCAACAATAAAATAAGAGTTGCCAGGAGCACATAGAAACACTAATTTTCAAGAAAAAGAAGGATGTCCCACACTTACCTGAGGCCGAGCTGATTCAAAACATTTGAAAATCGTTGCTCCCCAAAATCGCCGACTAATTGATACCATTGCAAAATGACACTCTTAAACCACTGATCCACAATTTAAATACTATTAAGTTAGGAATCCACCGATGCAACCAACTTGTGCAAAGCAACAACTAAACTATAGAACACACCAAACTCCAGGTGGAGATTAAGACACTGAAGGTCCAGTTATCCACCCTAACACAAGAGTTGAATCTCATGAACACCAACACATCCCCACAAAATGACTTCCAAACACACCAAAACTCACTTCAACAACAAAACAGACACCCCGCCCACGTAATCATGCCAATTCACATCAGGGCAGAGCCTAACACACCACTACACGGGGCTCACAAAAAGTACACTACAGAAATCCACCCTACCAATACCAGCATGAGTATGCACACCGCAGTCAGGCAGGCCCCTTAAGGGACGCACGTAGTAATGAGGGACGCCCACAGGGGCGAAAAATGCCAGGAAAGCCAGACTCAAAGAGAAATCCCGCCCGACATAAAGGTCACACGCATCATTAACACACATCAGGCATTATTTTCAAAATATGTGCCAAATAGATTGTAGGCTGAAATCACACAATTAAACTCAAAAAGTGAGAATTTTGTGCAGACAAGCCAGGTCAGAACGATGCGCTTGCCAGAGCCCCAACCAGGTCACCTTAATAACAAAGGTAAATCACGCATCACATTTCAAGGACCGATAACCAGGGCAGAAAATCATAATGCAGAAAGTACACACAACCGCAAGGCCACCCGTGTTTATCAACATCATGAGGCGCCCATGAAATGTGACTCCCACGTACACAAGAAACCGATGGCACCAGCCCAGCAGGCACCCCAGAAGAAATGTGCAATGCAGCAAAATTATGTCAGAGGCATACACGCTGCCTTCAATGGACCTCGGTTGCAGAGGGCCTTCATGTTGTCGCCCTGTCTGTATACAGGTCACCAAGCCGCAGCTTGTGTGTTATTCCCCAATCAAAGCAATGAATTTCAAACAGACATCGCACCGCACTTCCGTAAGTTTGACTAGCGCTTCGTGATTTGTGAAATAAAGCTCAGATGGCAGCACATGGGAAACACATTCACTGTAAACACAAACAAGGAACTGGTTGGCGATGATGATAAGCAGGAGCTCAACCTGAGCCACGGGCCCTACTTTCACTGTCATCACAAACAACACACGTTGGTCGCCAGGGACGAGTGCCATGCTAGTTAAGTGAAAACGTAAACACTGTGTGTCCTTGTTCGGCTTGGCGGTAAAACTTACAATGCCTTATTGGACACCAGTTGTTCATGCTCCTGTATGGCAAAACAACTTATAGTAACGGAAACATTTTCATTGTTAGGCACCACACAGGATATCGAGGTCCCTAGATTTAAGACAAAAGTACACATTAATATTCATGGCCACAACTTCTTCCAAGAATTTTGGTTAATTGATGATCTAAACCTAGATATCATCAGTTGCATAGATTTCATGAAGCAGTATGACATAGTTCCAGTATTCAACAAGGATATTATGTTTATTTACATGCCAAATAACAACAGAGTTATTGACATACCAATCAACACGAACACCATCGAGTATTACAGAAGCAATTGTATAGAATACTATATTCACAAGATCAGCACTACAGATACGCAATCATCTAATGAACAACTAGCCAATATAATTTCCAACCTACCTCAACACCAGCAACATTAATTGCAAACACTACTTGAAAAATATAACGACCATTTTGCGACTTCGATTACTGAGATTACAGAAACTAAAGAATATGAGATGAAATTAGAGTCAACTACAAACAAGCCTATTCATACCCACCCTTATCGTAATAACACTAAATTACGTGAGCAGGTTCTGAACCAAATACAACAATTGCTGGATTCCAAAATTATAACCCCATCAGACTCTCCTTATGCTGCGCCAAATTAAGGGATTTCCAAGTGGCAAGGCAGCATCCAATTTCTTACAGATTTTCGACTTCTCAACCAACATCTCAAGAAAGTGCAATACCCCATACCATGCACTGAGGATATTGTTAACTCACTACAAAATTTTAAATACATATCTTCTATCGATGTTCAGTGGCCTCTATGCCACCCCTGTACGTCAACGAGACAAAGAGAGACTCGTGTTTAGCATGGGCGGTGTTGGTTTATACGTGTACTCACATATGCCAATGGGCCTCACCACAAGCACAAACTATTTTCAAAATTTTGTCGACATTATGCTAAGTTATTTACGCTGGATTACAGCAGTCGCACACATTGACATCATCTTCATAGGAAATACATTTAGCAAACACCTCGATAACATCAGAAAAGTAATGGAAAGTCTCATTAAATATAACATTAAAATTAATAATTAAAATGGTCGGCCACAGAATGAGAACTTTCGCCTATCAAATATTTAGTCATCTACATTAAGTAATACATCTATGGCCGCAAAATCGTCATTGAGACAGACCACGCGAGCCTGTTTTACCTCAAGACTATGGCGGAACACTATCTTCGGATTCAGAAATTGGCTATCGTGTTAACAGAATATGATTTTGGAGCGCGCATCATCATGGGTAAGCTCAATACATTTGCTGATGCCATAAGCCATTTTCCGCCTGTAGGAGCAGCTGACACAACAGGTATTACCCTTAACAACAATACTTACAAAGTGAAATGCACATTTCTGCAATACAAATCATCTTATAAAGCGCTAGCGAAGACACTCCTCCAAAATCCAGGCAAAGATCAGGAAGTAAAAAATAATATTGCAAAGCACATCACAAACAATTGGCCAGAAATAAAAACATTAGTCAAGACGATCTCTGCACCACGGACAAATCTCGCATTGCAAAAATGGTCGTAAATTAGGAATACTTCCCATTGCAGGCTATTGCAAAAATCATTACAAAATTATATAACGTTAACATTGAGATCATCATGCAAAATCACATCGACACAATCAAAACCAAATGCATCGACTCACATTTACAATATCGCATTCTGATTACACACAACACTGCCAACTACCACCTATTTTATACATATGAGCAAGAACATTTTAAAAGTCGACGACGACTCCCATTTACTCCTAGCACCAAGCACTGAAAATATGTCACCATTCTTCGCCGAATACCCCAATGACCACCCACATTCAGCATTTGAAATTAGCGCACACCGACCCTGATCAAGCCACACCTAAATACCACCGCCTAGTCAGGCGATACACCATATCAGGAAACTGAGAAATACACATGAAACAGTGTACGCCCACTGGGGAAAAGAAACTTACACTTTTCCCACAACACTACGTTCTGGAAATAATCACAGCACACCATGACGCACTACTAGAAGGTGACCACTTCGGGCAATTTAAGACCCTCGAAAAGATCAAGGATGCATACTATTGGGAAAGTATAAACAAGGATGTAAAAGATTATATAAAAAAACTGTTCTGTGTGTCCACGCATTAAGGCCCCTAACCAGAGCCTGATTGGACAAATGAAACCTATTCCCTCTCCTCTTCTACATTCTTGAGGCCTAGACAAAAAAAGACCATTACAAACCTCAGCATCCGGAAATAGGTTTGTCCTAGTAATGACGAAATTTTTCACCAGTTATGCCGTAGCCCGTCCGGTAAAAATTATAGACAAGATAATCTGTGCCAACTTCATAAAAGATGTTACCTTACAGTTTGGTTGTCCCAAATCTATCCTCGCGGACAGAGGAACATCTTTCAACAACGATATGATGACGGAATTATTTCGCAAATTACAGATAAAAAAGCTTCAGACTACAGCATATCACCCTGCGTGCAATGGTTTATGGAGCAGGTAAATAAAATATTGTCACCGCATTTAAACTCCTGTGCTAGCGAAGACCCCGCACACTGTTTTGATTACATTTCTTACATTGTATTCAATTATAACACATTAACAGAAGTACGAAGTTCATTCCCTTCTTTCTTCTTCATGGAGTTGAAGCAGTACAGCCGTCACATGTGATTAGCCACACGTACTCGCTGCGAGCCAAAGATTGGTGCAATCAATTACAGCAGACACTGGAACAAGTCCGCATGAACCTTATTGCTTCTTGGCAGAAGCAACATCTGTTGTTTGATGTTAAATACCACCCCAATGAGTTAAAAATATGTCAATATGTGTGGATTAAATACCACATGCATCAAAAGGCTCTTTCTTTCAAATATCAGGGCCCGTACAGAATTCATGACATTCTGGGACCATCCACAATAGTGGTGGAAATACGAAAGAGGGGCCACAGTAAAATAGATACAGTGAGCACACAGAACATAAACCTGCCAATGTTAGAAACTAATGTACGTTTTAATGTTACAGGGCAGAGGCTTAATCCATTTCTGGAATGGGCCTTGCCACATTCCGCGCAGTGCTACTTGTGCTGGAGTTCTCAGTGAATGCAGCAGAGGAATAGTTCTACAAGACACACGATGGTGTCTACTTCGCTGAGCTGATGCCTCATCTGCAATATGAGGAAACTGTTCCACTTTTGTTCACACTGCTGCTGCAACAACTCCAGACACCGACCAACGTTGCAGAGTGGTTCCACAGCACCTGGGCCATCTGAAACTCTGCCATCTGCAGGAATGCAGACAAGCTACATCGAATTTTTAATGATATAAATATTGTTGACCAGTTCTTGTCTGAAGTATCCATTCCTAAAATAAATAAAAGTTCCCTCACCTTCCTTGGCGACGTCGCAACATGGTGTTGTGACGTCCTAACTACTCGTCATTTAAAATAATTATTATCAAACTAAGAGATTCTGGCTATGCAAATAGATGAAATTCAAAATAATGTTAGATATTCAATCAGTAATTTAAACCTCACCACCCACAGTGTGTCTGAAATTAAGAATCAAGTCGAGGTGAAAATTAATTCTATTTCACGTGATTTTCAATCCATGACAAATAACTTTAATAAACACCAAAATGAAATAGAAATGTCACAATTTCAAAGTCAAATGATGATACGTATAGTTCTCGAGTTAATTAATAACATCATTAACGAAATTTGGCTCAATGCATATTTATAGGTATGTCAAAACAATATTTTACCATTACAGGCGGTCCCACGTCCAACAATAACAAGAGAACTCTTAAAGCTAGAAGCAAAAATTAAGTAATTGGACCTAAAACTTAGAATTCGAATTCAGAATATAATTATGTAATACTCTGTTCCCATAACAGAATCCTCATTCTCTCCAACACAAATAATGATTAAATTGCGAGTTCCTCTTCAAAGTATTAAGTATAGGTGGCAGTTTTTCAAAGTCACACAAATTCCATATTTCTATAAGAATGAATCATGTAGTATAAAATTGCGAAGTCAAATAATTGCTGTTCATATGAATACACAAATAACCAGGGTGGTAGCTGATGAACAAAACGAGGTAAAGAATATGTATTTAATTTCCAAACACACAGCATAAAATAGACAAGTATAATGTCTTAAAGCAGCAATCAAATTGCAGTGTTGAACAATTGTATGCATTTTGCAAATTTACCTGTATTCCTAGCACGCAAGTATAGGTTACCCCCATTCAGCAACATTACTATATCATAACTAATCCGTCTGGTACATTGGCACTAAGGTGTATTAATAAAACACTCAGTCAAATGATTCCGAGATCTGACATTGGGTCAACTGAGTTAAAGGTGCCATGTGGATGTGAGGTAACAGTAGCCAAGGTAACAACAGTAGAAGCCACACGTGTGCGACATCAAAAGTCCTACAGTATCAGTTGCTCACACTATATTACCAATTCACTGGCTTACAAGTAGTAACTTTGAAGCCACTCAACTATCTCTTAATGAATATACTTCATTTTACTTGTTCAACGAGTCGTTAAGTAATGATTGGAAGATATTACATGCCAACTTACCAACTGTGGGATATGTATCAAGCCAGAACAACGTCTTTCATTAGTCAGTCCTTTCTGTCATGTCACAAGAACACTTCAATTATTTTAGTTCGTCAACAATTGTGGCCTTAATTGCAGCATTAGCGCTGCTATACTATAAATGAGTGAAAATCTCTATTTTGCTTGAAAAGGCAGTTTAATATGGTATCAAGGGAGTTATAAACGCCCGGGTGTTTATAGAGATTTAGTTCAAAGTAAATTTTTGACAACAGAAATTAATAATTTGTTGATAATGATTATTTGCACTATCTAGTGACGTCCATATATTTTTCAAGTGTGCAGAATCAGTTAATGGTGCAAAGGAGTTCCCATATGGCACATCAGGCCATGTGCATTTTCCACTATAGTAAAGAGTTGGTACGCCTGAAGCCTTGTTTGCCAGAGCGCACAGTGCATTCATTTAGCTGACAACTAAAGTGCAACCTGCTTCCAGTAGAGTACAGCAGAGCACAAGGCTGTAGACTTTGTTTTCAAACTTAAGCTCTAGAGAGCAGCTTCGATGGATGTACACCGTGCGGCAAAAATGCCACATACGTTACAATTAATCTTTTTAAAATTTTGAGGGGCCCGATATATGTATGTATTTACTTCTCTGTAATTGTCGAGATTATATGCTGCCCAACAATGGCATTTACTTCTTAAGACAAGATGAAAAGTAACTTATCTAGAGTACATGTAAATTGTAACATGTTTATACAGCAAAATAAGACTGACATGTAATTGTTTCTTTTCAATTTTAATTTTAACATATTTCGTTCCATATATTTTTAATTGACAATTTGAGTATAATGTCACTTTTCGTGAACCAAACTGCTATATCCTGCATCACTTAGTAATTTTTAGATTCATTAGTGTCACACCTTGTGGCGTTATGGTGGACTGTTAATCTATAACTGATTCACCAAATTCCAACCTTTTCCCTACCCTAGTGGTCGGCGCCGGTGAAATTACTTTGTTTTACGTATTTAAAGTTTGGAGTTAAATTAATTTAGTTAACAGAGCCAAAGCACTTCCACCATACTTCCTCAGTAAACACGAAACCATAGCCACCGTAAAATTTAAATGTCGTCGGGCTGGCACACCAAGTAAAAACATCTTGTAAGTTTTAATTCTATGAACTGTTAATTGTTGTGATTCAAACGTAATCAGTAGAATTATAGTTGTTCCTTGACCAAAGAAGTTCTGAATTCTGCCAACAACTATGTACTAATAATTCAAGCAATCACGTTAAATTATGTGTGCCATAAATATGATGATGTATAGTAACGTTTGAGCAGCAGTAACACAAATTAGAACCTAATAACTAATTAATCTTGTAAATCTATTTTCTTAAATATATCTCAAGTGACCATTCAAATTTCACCAATATAAACTATGGAAGTTGAAGTAACTAGTAAATTAAGAATTTTGTTATCTATATAGATTACTACAATATGTCCTAAAGTATAACTTGTGCTAAAAGACACATTGTAACACTATCCCTAGTCTCACGCAACTGTCAGCACCCTAGGAAGCCGTTATATAAGTGTGCGGAAGGACACTGAATGGTGATACCATGTTGGCTTCCACGAACAAGACAGACCCCTTCCGTCGACATTCAGCAACTCTCTTTCGAGGGCACCTGGACTACTCCTTGGCTGCGATGTCACCATACTACTTCAGCGGCCCGGCCTCACTCTTACCGTCCCCTACATTGTTCGGCCCCTGGTCTCTCATGCGAGGACACACGAGTCTTGTGGAGATGGGAGGCCATGGTGTGATCACCAGCAGCTGGGACTGGCAGGGGACATGCTAGTGTGCAGGGCTGCGCGACTTCGACGAGCCAGCCCAGCTATTATTGAAACATACTCCCGGGGGAAAAGTAATACGGCTGGGGTCACAACTATATAAGACTGGGACAATGGCGGCTCGTCACCATTTTTGATCGAGCCGCCCGAGCGACGCCATTTCCTCTAGCTACTACCACCCCCCTTATAAGTGTGTGAGCTGATCCCCTCAGGATAGGCCACAGCACCATGCAGACGTCTTCTGTTCTTCTCACTGCTCACGTCTTCACCCGTAGGCTGTCTGCTACACCTCGACGACGAAACTCGGACTTTCCCTACACGAATTAAATAAAATCTATTGAGTCTGCCACGCCGTCACAGTTCGCCTGACGGATATAAAAACCAATATGTCTTCCTCTAATGCTACCTCATAAAACCTAGCTTAACTCGACTCTCCAATCATGGTGCGGCTACTCCAGTGCGTCACGAGGTTGCCCTGGCAACCATAAACAACGGCTCACATTTACTATCATGTGACTGAAAATCAACACATTACAACTGGAAACACTTATAACAGCGATATATATGAAATATTAATAATTACGTAACATAATATACGTAAAATAAATTATGTGATGAAACATGGCGTTAAAATAAATATTACTACACATCTTAAACAATATTCAAATCAAATAAAATGAATTCTGTTTAGTAACAGTGCATAAATAATCATATATCGCATATCGCATAATAAAGTCTTTCCACCACAGGCGTTACACATGGAGAATTATTCATTTACTTTGCTACAGTTATCAGGATAGAATCCATACTTTATAGATTTAAGTACTTTCATTTTTTATTTTTTTCATTTTAATAGACAGGAAAGGCTACCTCGAGATTTTAACAGGCCTTAGTAAACTACAATGTTTTAATTATTGTCTGCTACAATAGTTTGGAATAAATATGTACCAGTCAGTTAAAACCATTTAATAAGGCTTTCCTTTAAGTTTAGGCATTACAGCTCGCTTCACCTTGTAACACATTTTACAGTTCACAATTTAACAACACAAAATACTGTAGTTTTAAGGAATTATCAAAGCCTTTTATTTGAGATCGAATTTTACAGGCTGCGTGAAGTTACCCAGGATATGTGATGAATAGTGATGTCTCTCCTCGGTGTTAAGTCTTGATGGCGCCAGTTTTGGCAGTTAGCCCATGGTATTCTGTGGTAAGGTGGTATTAAAATGCAGAAAGATAAGATCTGTGTACGTAATAACAGTGACTGGTGATGTCACCTCTTATGTTAGACCTTGATGAGGCCAGTGTTGGAAGTTACTCCTTGGTAGTCCTTAACAAGGAAGGTGGTATTGTAATGCAGAAAGGTAATGTCTGTACTTGTGGTAGCAGAGATTGGCTATTTATCCTTGTATGCCAAGCTTTGATAGGGCTGCTGATAGCAAATAGCTGGTGGCAGACCTTGTTGAGGAAGGTGATACTATAATTCATAATGGTAAATTTGTACATGAGATAGTGGTGACTGGTGACATATCCCCCTAAATCAAGTCTTGATGAGGCTGGTGTTAGCAGCTAGCCTGTGGTAGTCCACATTTTAGAAGGTGGTACTATAATGCATAATGGTAAGGTTTGTACATGTGATAGTGGTGATTGCCTACATTTCCCCCTAACTCAAGTCTTCACGGGGCCGATGTTAGCAGCTATTCTGCGGTAGTCCTTGATAAAGAAGGTGGTACTATAATGCATAATGGTAAGGTCTGTACATGTGATAATGGAGACCGGCGACATCTCCCCCTAGTTAAAGTCTTCACGGGGCCGATGTTAGCAGCTAGCCTGCGGTAGTCCTTGGTGACGAAGGCACAAAGCACTGCACCAAACAGCAGGCTGGCAGACAGTAACATGTTGGCCGTGAAGTCCCCCCAGTGCGTCATGACCCAGGTGAAGGTCACTGTGATGATGCAGCCCAGGATGTTGGCTGGGATGAGCAGAAGGCCGCCCATTGTGCTCTCCGACACCGGGTATGTCACCTCCGCCGCTATCTCGAACGACGAGGTCACATAGGCGAACAGGAACAGCCTGGGAGAGAATACATTTGTTCACTGCACGTAAGTGAAATGCAACACTTACATTATCAGCTGAATCATGGTCCTATTGAGCACCATGTGTATGCTGCAAATTCAGTTATCTTCCATGCCTTAACCTATGTTTCAATGAAACACATCTACAAGTGGCAAACTCAACATGTCTAATTCCATGTAAAGCTATTTGAATTAGTGACAGACTTGTCAGAATGGGATATTAAAATAATCCTCAAGATTTAAGTTCCTTTGTTAGCTTTAGTTTTTGCCTATTTTCTTTCATTTTCACTTATTCATGTTCTAGCATATTACATGCAGTGAACTCAAATGTTACGAAAATGGAAATAGTTCATTGCAGTGTGTTTATGCTTACTGTAACTGGAAGAGCAGGCAACACATTGTTGAGAGCTGCTATGTCAAAATCTTTGAAATGAACATCTCTACAAAATTTGCAAGGCAACCATATGCACACGGTGTAATGCCTAACAAATAATACACTAAGACTATTACTAAACTAATATATTTGCAGTTTTATTGTTTGGGGAGTTACATCTATAAATACTTTTTTTCTGCGAGTATATCATGTGTTAGCATGACGAGAACTTGCAAACACTCACGGGGTCTGAACCCAGTTCTCAGTTGTGAGCTAACAGTGTAATTAAATAGTCACTTGAATGATTAACGTTGAATGGCATGTACCATAGATTGTGGAATATCATGGCCAACATGATATTGTGCCTCACTTCTCCCGATTTTCTTTGAGTATAATTTGGACTCGTTAGGCCAAATATGTTTTCAATTTAAGAGAAGCTTTCCACACGAATATATATAAATAAAATACCATAATGCAGACCATTTTTGATAACATAAGCTGTGTAAACATTATCAGTGACATCATGCAACAAACTCTAAACTGTAATAGAAAATTTTCTAACCAATTTTTGGATTATCAGGCTAGGTACCACAAAACAATATTTTAACTGAAACATTCTTTAAGGCGAATTCCCACCTGCCGTCTTGGATTTATCGCTTTTTTGCCAAAGCTTCTCTTTCAGAAGTCGTATTGAAATTTACTACTCTACATATCCTAAATAACAGCTTCCCAAACTTTATCGAAGTGCCAAAGCTTCGCTAGAATTATTAATTTTTAGCTGGTTACTGTCGAGGCGAAACGCGAGATTATTTCATGCGAACAATTACAATGGCGACGATATCAACAGTAACCAAGAAATACTGACTTCAGACAATGCACTAGGCAATGTTCTGTGCTCTGTCGTTCCAAAAAACATGATAAAAAACTGAATTTCCAGAGTATGGCAAAAATTCCATAAATCCAAGATGGCGGGTGGGAATCTGCCTTAAGTTTGATGATGGGTCCTGAAGGAAAGCTGTGGAACATAATAAATTTTAAATTCCAATTCCGATTTGCATTTTGTTAGTAGCACACACATAACAGATGCATGGCGGTGGAAACATTTTGAGATGGGAATAGTTGCTTGACTTAAAATCTTTGGTCTGGGAGCAGCTATATGTCTTAAACTTATTCAGAACATCAGCTATATGTTGTAAGTGTGCCGTGTTGAGATACTTTGCCTGTTTGAATTAATATGTCAGTGTGAGGGAAACTGTATATCTGGAATATATCATTAACTCTACATACTAAATATCTCGATACATGCAGGTGTATGTCAGACTCATGTCGAACCAGGAGCAATTGTGCATCTGAAAAGCGATGTTATTGTTGGAACAGCTGTGCATCGGAAATACGTTGATCTATAAACATGTGTATGCCTGAAATATGTTGGCGTAGGAGCAACTGTAGGCCTATGCCTTAAATATGTTGATCTAGGAGCAGATACATTTCTGAAATGTTATGGTGTAGGATCAGTTCTATGCCTGAAATAGGTTCATATAAGGCCAGATGTATGTCGTAAACACATCGACCATGAATTGGCTGCATATATGAAATATGTGTGTTGAAGTGTAACTGCACGACAAGTAGACGTGGCTCCGGGAGAGACTGCATGTCTCTAAAACATCGGTCCGAGAACAATCGCATGTTGGAAAGATGTTGAACTGAGATTATTTGCATGTCTGAAATACATAAGTCTAAGAGAAACTGTATGTTTAAAATAGTCGGTCCATGAGTAGCTGTATATGGGAAATATGTCGGTTCAAGAGAACAAAGGAACTCACTTAGTTACAGCAACTTTGCGGTCACTGATACAATACTGATGTTTGTAATGGTATTATTGTATCATCCAACAACATGGATTATTTCAGTGCATTCCAGTCCAAGTGCCTGTACTCGATAAAAAAAAAATAGTTGAGTGATCACCAGACGAGTGCCGTCCAGAGATAGCCACCATGCTTGGTCATGAGGGACCCTCAGAGCACACGCATTCCACAGCTTACCCTTTGAATAAATCCGTCCCTCCCAGCCCCCCCCCCCCTCCCCGTGAAACAAATTTCCTGTGCTGTGATAATCTATTTTTTGTGAATTTATAGTTATATACAACGTTGGCCAGAATGCATGTGCCAAACTACAGGAAATTATTACTTATGGAAAATAAGGTAGGGTATACATTGACAAACACTATCCTGTGGTGAATATTGAGGGAGGTAGACAGCATTGAAAATCGAAGTTTGAAGTACATGAATATCACGATGTCATATACTGTACGAAGGCCAGAATAGAAGGCTGCATCAAGCGTGCGTGCACCACGCGGCGTATCGCAACACCAGCAGCAGATGGACCAACAACATTGGCGTAGTAAGATCAGAGAGCTGTTTTAACCCAGCAGTCACAAACAAGGTTACTGGGCGAGCCAGGAGATAATCATTCTCGGGTGTGGAAGAGGGGAGAGAGTGATCTGAGCTCCAGCAGATGATGGGCGGCATTCTTCGATGAAGTTCTACTAACAGTTATACAGTATACTAACAGCTGGATTAACGACACGAGCTATTTATTGAATAAAATCTCACAACATTTAACTTTCCATTCGTCATTTGGAGTCATAATTAAAACACCTACCACGTGCAAATCTGATGCAATTTCACCACCACCACGAAAAGGCAGTATGTGAACTTCCTCTCGGCTGTCTTCTAGCTGTCGTCCGGCGATAACTGTCTGGATACGACAACGAAGTACTTGAGATGAAGTAAAAAATCGGAATTTTTTCAAGAAACGGAAATCGTAAATGTGATAAAAATGTGATTGTTAAAGTCTTCCCCCTTCATTGCTTCACCCTATTTTCGCAGGTAACTTTAGAACACAAGACACTAATGCAATAATCACCATGGCAAAATGAAGATAGAAGGTTTTCTTGTCCGAACTCGCTCCAGCGCAGCATTTTCGAGAAAACGCCACTCAAAATTTCGAAGATGCAGTGTAGCCCTACAGGGTTAGGCAACACTAAAAATCACTCACACAACACCCGTTAAGGAAAAATGAGGATGTAATCACTGCGTGAGTAGATGTGGCCTTGGCTACTGACAAATCAGCATGTAACTGCCACTGATTATTAAAGCATTGTATGTTTTATGGGAGCAGAGCTAGCCGACATGCACCTCATGTACAGAGCAGCCAACCCGAATGCAAGACAAGCAGTGAAGCTGTACTGCTGCGATATACAGCACGTCGTCAATCCTCCCATGAGACATTTGCACAGTTCCATAAGAGATTGCGGAATGAAAACTCAACTATAGTAACGAGGTCGAATACTGGAGTATCACGGACAAGGGAAATGGCGGCATTTGACGAGAACGTGGTTAGCCATGTGCGGCAGGAACTGTCCATTAGCTCACAAGCTATGGACCATGTTGCTGGTGTTGGCCATTCAACGATTCTGCGCGTTCAGCACAAGAAACGAATGCAGCCGTACCACGCGAGGGAGGGCCATGTTCTTAGTGAACGTTATTACATGCCACGTGTTACTATCTGTGAATAGTTCCTCTAAGAATACAATGTGCCGCAAAACGTTACATCGCCAGTACGCTGTATATTTGAGGCCCATTTAATCAAGGATGACATCTTCGATAGGAGGAACAGCCACATCTGAGAGAACAATAATCCCTACCACACACACACCTCATGGCAACCAAGTGCACTAAAGCCTCAAGATGTGGGCCGGCATTGACAACAATCACTTGTTGGGGCTTTATTTGCCAACACCCCCCCCCCCCCCCCACATCTTAATGGAGTCCGCTATCTAACGTTCCTTCAAGATGTATCGCCAGAGTAGTTGGAAGAAATTCCACTTGCAATTCGCCGCACCATGTGGTTTCAGCATGATAGGGCACCACCACATTTTCCAGCTGCTGTAAGCTGCCATCTTGACGCCACATTTGCAGACCGCTGGATTGGCAGAGATGGGCCCATCTATTGGCCGGCCAGATCTCTAGACCTGTCTCTGTTGGATTTATCTTTATGGAGTCATGGCAAATCCCTGGTTTATGTGCTGCCTGTGGCTAGTGAGGAAGATCTCTTCGTATGTGTGACAGCAGCATCTGATTCTGTGCGCGCCACAACAGACATTTATGCACGTGTCCAGGCCAACCGATCCACCTTTGCCATTTCCGTGTTGAATTTGAGGGATGGCAATTCGGACTTTTGTTGTATATAATTGTATATGCTATTAATAAAATGCACTACATACACATGTGTCGTGTATTTCTCCTATCTGCACTCCATTCCTTATTCCCTACTCTTTTCCTCCCCCAAATTAACAATTACTGACATCCTCATAATGTGGCGCCAGTAGCATATGTGTTGCCTACCCCGCAGGGCTACACCACACCTTTGAAATTTTGAGTGGCGTTTCCTTGAAGACGGTTCACCGGAGCGAGTTCATACAATAGAACCATTTGTATTAATTTTGCCATGATGAGTAATAATTAACTTTGAATATTTCATTACCGCCTAGTGTTCCAAAATACCTGTGAAAATTGGGTGATTATCCCTACTAAGGTAATATAATATGACGATCTGGGCTATCACATTTTAACAGATTTACGATCTTGAAACACTATTCCGACTTTTGTCACTCCATTTTAAATACTGACTGATATTCTTTCGTTAATGCATTTCAAACTTCGATTTATACTCACCCGAATAAGCCTGCACTGATGTAAACCAAGGTAGCATTCTCGGCTCCCAGCACGAAGCCAAACACAGCATTAGCCAGTGCCTGCAGAATTAAGACTCCCACACTGATCTCTCTGCAAAATGAGAAAAATTACAATTACAACATTTACTACGAAATCATTTCATGCGTACAAATGGGTAAAACTGCCTAGACATTACATTTTTCCTTCTGCATATATACATTCTGGGCATGGACAACCATAGTAAATTTCGACCCATTTTGCAAATCCAAATTCGGATAAAGTCAGTTTTCGTTGGTCACTCCGATTTCCTAGAAATTATTTTCCGGACATTGCTTATTTGTGCTAAATTTCTGCATACGGCTTAATAGTATTTTTAAGTAAGAGGGTAACTCTTACGAACTAATTTGCCCATCTGTGTAGGAGTGGGAATGAGTGTTATTCGAGAACTAGTAAAAGCAATCCAGATCTAAATAATTAAAAATTAAACCGTATTGGAATAAAATTAGTCACCGATAAATGTGAAAGTCTGTGAACTGCTCTTCGAATGTGGTTAACCAGTTTTCCTGTGATTCATGATGATTTAAACTGAATTAGACTGCTGCAAGTTAGTGATGTTAGTAGATTTCACCGATTCGTCAAACAGGACGATATGGAGAATAACGGAATTTACATTGACACCATGTCACAGTCCGAATCCACTCGTTCGGATTCAGAACGTATTTATGCCAGACCTGGGACACTTGAGTGACAATAATTCTTATGCGTATTCGTTTTGTTAGGTTATTAAGTTAGCCTCATTGACAAATTAACATAAGTCTATCGAAATAGTTCCTGCTTCTTGCGTGTGTTTTAAACTCCTTTTACAGTTGAAACCTGAAACTTTGTACAATGCTGCAAATTAGTGAAATTTGAGATTTAGCCATTGCTATTCAACTATAGTATTAGAATACTCGGCGATTATTACAATGAGAGAATTTCATTTATTTACTAGTAGTTTTGCTGACTTTCAATTATTCACCAGTCAGTAGCAATTTAATGAGTTTCCATGGAGTAACATCTCGCTGGTTACAACTGCTGGCTCAGCTTTTGACTGTGCATTGTTATAATTAGGAAAAAAAGGAGCGTTTGTGACAAATAAAAGTGGTTATCGATAGCAGAAATATTACTCACTTAAACTTATGTGTCTTATCGAGGATAATTCCCATCGCAAGTTCACCTAATAGTCCGCTCAGCATCATTATCAGGCCCACGCGACCAGCAAATTCTTGGCCATCCTGCAAAAGAAAATAAAGAAGTGAAAAATACATGATGCTTAGTAAGGGGGCGGCCATGGTTTCTAGTTCAGAACACCAGCGTAAAAACTGGAAGATAAAAAAAAAAAAACATATACACAGTTATCCTTCACTCTAGGTACAAACGTTGTGAGATGATTTGTTATGGAAATTGCGGTGGGAAACATAATACGAAATACGATTTAAGGGAGAGGCAAATCCTTGAAAGTAGGAATTAAAATACGTTGTTTGCAAAATGACAGGAACTACATTACGTGTATCACGAAATTCGTGAATAATGCTAGCCTGGATTTACATCTGCTATCTGTGAACGTTTGGCAGGCAATAACATCGTTAATAACAAAAAAAAAAGTGTGTTACCGGTGAATGATTATCGACTTTGATGATGTAACAATTATCTTACATTCAAGGAACATAAATCAGGCTAACTCTATTCACAAATATGTTGTTCACTCTCATTTAGTTTCTGCCTTTTTGCAAATAACTAGTTTTAATTTCTAGTTTTCAAGATTCTCTCTCTCTCCTCTCTCTCTCTCTCTCTCTCTCTCTCTCCTCTCTCTCTCTCTCTCTCTCTCCTCTCTCTCTCTCTCTCTCTCTCTCTCTCTCTCTCTCTCTCCTCCCTCTCCCCTCTCTCCCTCTCTCCCCTCTCCCCCTCTCCCCCTCTCCCCTCCTTCCCCCTCTCCCCCTCCTCTCCACCTCTCCCCCTCTCCCCTCTCCCCTCTCTCCCCCCCCCTCTCTCCCCCCTCTCTCCTCTCTCTCCCCTCTCTCTCTCTCTCTCTCTCTCTCTCTCTCTCTCTCTCTCTCTCTCTCTCTCTCTCTCTCTCTCTCTCTCTCTCTCTCTCTCTCTCTCAATAATTACTCTAGCTTATAGGTCGTATTATGTATTCTATTTTCTTAACTATCTCACAAAATTTGTATATATAATTAAAGTTAATCCTGTATGTTGGACATGCCCGTAAAATTTTGTGAAATCAATATCGATTTCGCACAGTAAAACTAACAGAGGTGACGAGAATTTCTTGGGTAAAATTAACTGCTAACCATTAATTTAGTCCATTCACGGTTACTTCCAACTTTTTTGAAGCCCAGCTAAAGTTCAACTTCCTGGATATTCCTCCGCCTTCTGCAAACAAAGCTTAACCGATTCTAGAAATTTACACCAAAGGGACAACGTACCACATTCGTGCGTACTCGCTCAAATAATGTTTTGCATAAGAACTATTACTTGCTAGGCTTTACCAACACACCTATTGCCTCCCTTTTATATTCATATTAATTATAAATGAAAGGTTATAATTTATAGGTGAAACACAAACAAAATTAAATTTGACAAAAAATACAGTAGTTTTATGTCAATACAAGTATAAAACTCTTGTGATACATGGTATATTTAGGAAACAACCAAACACGGCATACTTGGCGTGATTTTTCAAAGGATTGATACAAAATTGTGAAGAAACTACGAATAGACTATACAAAACCTGGGGCTCAAAAACTTTGAAACATCACATGAACTGACAATAAACCGTCTCTGCATTCAATTAGTGGTGACGTTATAGTGTGTTAACGCTCATACAGAAATTGATATCATTATTAAATTTGCTACTCGTATGGAAATCTGTTAATTTTCTGTAAAGTAATGTAATGTTAAACTAATGTCTCATTTATGAGTACACACAAAAGACTAGCATGACCCACGCTTGGTTTGCCAATATTTCTAAATGGTGGTATGTTGTGAACAGATTAACTTTGCAGAAAATAATATAAATAGAGCCAGTATAACTCAATGAATATAAATATGTGTAGTCAAATTAGATAGTGTGCGTGAGTAAAAACAGCATAAATCAGAACAATATGTACCATTTCTTTCCCATGCCATGATCATTATAATTTATTAACGTACACAGACTATTATAAATTGTAGAAAAATAAATACCTACTACTAACATAACACAAGGAAACACTTTGAAGAAAGCGTAGGAAAATATAATTTAAAAAATAATGAAAAATCTAATGTCCTACTCACATGCAACATATTTAGAACTTATTTAACAGAAACATCTAATATCTAAGGATTCTGCGGTCAATACTCAGAGAAAAATTAGTTACTTCAAAATTAACTGGTGATAAAAGAAACACACATTTCCCTAAAATAATATACCTCTGATTAATTATAAGTACATTATTTGACTACCAAATTTAATTGAAGAATACCCTGAACAGTTTTATGAAGGCAACCAGGCTTAGTTCATCAGTAGAGTTTTTAAGAATCATTCAAAATTGATCTTGGTAATTTATTACCACATACTTGTACCACTGGACTTGCCATATTATTAAATTATATATACAACTTCAAGGCTAGTAATGTGTTGACTGATTAAATAGTAAAGAAAAACCTTACTTGAAGAATTCTGCAGATATTAAGACACAATAGCTGATCTGACAGACTGCCTCAGAACACCAACCGGGAAATGCATAATGAATTATTCTCCTACAGGTAGATACTCTCCAGTGTGTTTAGCAGTGATATTTAGCACTGCTTTCCCTCAATACTGAAACTTCTTCATAAAATTCAATTAACATCAGCCATATCACTCATGCATGTAACTTTTGCATGAGGCCATTTGTTCCTTTTTTAGAATAATTTCATACAACATAAAATTTTCATTCAAGTCCTTCCTAACAACCAAAAACCCGTCTGCATTGTCACTTCCCAAAACTACTAAATTTGTTTTCTGCTGGGTGCACTTTCTTGCTCTCTTACCAATGATAAACAGATAACACATTAATTAAACATTAATTTCCATTATTAATATTATGCAGCTAAAATGTCATTCTTATAGAGTGTTTTTGACATAGTTAACATTGACTGATTTTAAATAAAATACAATATGTGAACATACATATTGATTAATGTGACATGTAAAATAATTAAAATTAAATCATTCAAATTAAGTTAATAACATGTGTTCACAATATTTAAATAACCATAAATGGTGTGTGTAGAAATTGATAAATAATAAAGAGTCATGTGGAGACTCCCTGTAAGGAAACTACTTACAACGTATTAGCAATCATAGTCACAGTGGTCCAAGTTGTAGTACTGACCGGGAAGTGCTGTAGAATGACGGGGTTGAGGACGGTACAGATGGCATTGAGCGCTCCGCCATTGATACCGCTGGCGGCCATGACCAGCAGGTAGTTCCTGTTGCTCAGTAGCTCGCGCAGACTCCTGAGGAACTGCTTCAAGGTCACGGAGGTAGCCGAGTACCGCTCAAGGGCCTGTCCGCGGCTGGGTGGCAGCTCCGGCCTGTCCTTGAACACTACACAGAACACAAGAGATCTACCTAAGCTTCCGAAAAAAGGATTATTTGATCACTGTTTACTTGACCTGGGAGACATTTTTCATCAAGAAAGAGAAACCGCATTAATCTTTGGTATTTTTAGATTGTTTCTCGATGTACAAAAATACTTTATTGTAAATTATATTATACTAGCTGATCCCGATGAATGTTGTTTCGCCTTTTTTTAAATCCATAATGAATATGTATATAACGCCATCTCTTGTATTTAAATTGTAAATGCTAAATTTAAAACATGAATTGTGTATATCATGTGCATTGTGTGTCATAGTAAGTTAGGAGCAAATGTCATGTGTATTGTGTTTCGTAAATATTATTGTTTTTACTTATAAAAGTATTATATTTTACATGTTATAATTATATTGATTTGACATAGTAAATCTGTAATTAAACATTTACCGTCGTTTATTAAATGATTTTTCAAAGGCATTTGTTACACAATGACAAAAATTAAGTGTAATTATTCGATATGCATTGAAGTTTTTTTTTTTTTTTTTTTTTTTTTTTCAGCACCTGTTATTGGATTTATTTGTTTATAATTGAAATAATATCCATTCCTCTCCTTCCCATAGTATAAGTGGATATTGTAAAGCGTCGTATGATCGATGTGTGTCTTGTATGGTTTGAATTGGGTTTTTCTGGGCATAGTTGTCTATTAGAATATGTTTGGCGTGCACCTGCTTATCTTATGATCGTGCTGTGTGCTTCTCGATTTTGTGTTCGTACCTCTTCAGTTTGTGCAGCGCACGTTCACATTATATTTTGCCTTCTCAATGCGTCCTCTCTATTAAGTCGGGTACGTCGACCGATGTTTGACCGTAGTATCGCTGGCATTTTTCTCTTTTAGATCAACAAACATTTCCTGCAAGTATGAGTAAAATCTGCCCATAAATATAGAAGTTAGACTCCAGCGCCACCTATCGGAATGAAACATAACTAAAAACCTTACTCGCTGCCTCAACAACATATGGTGTGAATATGGTATCAATTGGTGCAGTTGCTTATTAGTGATGATGCGGTTTATTCACGCACGATGGATTTTATATACAAAAGACTATGGCTTAGTTAGTAAATAAAGGTAGTTATCGCTGTCTTAAAAAATGTAGGAAATATTTTTATTAAGAGTAATGAAGAATTACAACAGCATTGCAACTGCAGTTTCTGTTTCGTAGTGCCATTGTTCGTTTACGAGAAAACTGAAAGAGAAAAATTCTTTCTTCTCCTTTGTTCAGTTCCTGCATCTCCGCAGTGTTGTTCAGCAGTCTTCCTCCAGGCTGCAGCACTGAGGTACGGCATCCTCCTCCCTCTGCTGCCACCCTTCATTCACCCCTGTGCACTCTGCCCATGTCAGGGTCAGCCTTCTGCTACCTATCCTTCCAAAACGTAGTGTCTGGATGATAAGTTACTGGTGAATATTTAACAGGAAGGGAAAAGTGGAACCAAGACTGAAGCTCAGTGCCAAGTATAAGAAAATCAATGTTGCCCACCTGCTGGAGTACTTAGGGGGGCGGGAGGGTGCGAAAATTGTTTATGTAACCAGAAAAATGAATACGAGGTTTTGAAAACGTATTATAAAAACGCGTCAAATAAAAGTGCTCGTGACGAGAAGTTCCATCTCACACTAGCAAACTCTAAAAGACGAGAAAGTGAGAGAAATACTTAATTACATGAATCATATCTATCAAAAGAATCGGAAAAAGTTATACATCTACGTAGGAAACATTTTCGTGTTGCGATCTTGAGCATTTCTTTTCTTATGAGCATGCTTACATATACCGACGTTTTAAATAAACAAAGACGAAACACGTAAACAAAACAAGCGGACGTATCGGAACGAATTTCAGTTGTTCTGCGTTTATATACGTGCAGTTATTTGTGACGTCGCAGTAACTAAAAGTAAAATTAAACTACTACAGCAACGTGGCGCCTCGTGTTAGTTAAGTTATTATATTAAATATATTCGAGCCGAAGTGCTGTGACCAGTTTGGACCAACATTCCACATATTGTTACACATGTATTTGGCAGAAAATTCAGGCACCTAGTTTCGCCATCTAAAATTAATGCCGAGATTATCCGACACATAGTTAATTGTAGAATTAGTTATGGACCTATCGTATTTTCAAGTACCCGGTTTGTGTTGTAAGATACAATGGAAACGAACACTTATCAAACCAAGTACTTGCATTCAGTCCGCTATGCGGATTTACTTACACGTAATAGTTTGAAGTTGACATGTTTATCATGATACTTTGTACATAAGCTTTCGTGCTCGCATGCTGTTCATTGTAAATAAACTCGAAACGTTTTGTTCTTCGCAGTCCGCATTACGTTTACGTGTCCTTCATGCTGGTGTGCTTAGGTGCCGTAGAACCCGGACCAGAAATGTGCTTTACAAAACGCTGTTTCGCCAGACATACGGGCGGGATACATGCTATATCAGAGCTTTCCCTTTGTTAATCCTTTCATGCCAATGATAAAGTCCTAATTTCATCAAATTTTGATACTTAAAAGAAAGAAGTGCTAAGACACTTTGTATCCTTCCACCACAGTTGTTAAGTCAGTGATGACATCAATTTTGTAAACAAATGCTATGTGACTCCCAGTGTTCGCAAACCCACAGAATGTGTTATTTCACACATGAAAATATGGAAATTATAGGAAGTATTAATTATCGAGTGATTGCACTGTTACAGTCCATTTCATGTACATTCACTAAATTCTGAAAGAAATTGTGAGCAATGTGAACGGCAAATCCTTATATTTCTAAAGTGCTGTATATGGTGATGAGTTGCTGCCATATCTGTATTATGTTGGAGAAGATGATATTGAGTCCGCAAAAAACATTAACACATTTTCAGTTCTATGTAATTAATACCAGATGCTTTATATTATAACCAATAACTAGCAGATAAATTCAGCAGTTTATTATGATTATGTGTAGGTTAAATTTCATTTTATTTATAGCTATAGAAATTTGTCTTTACATTTTTCTCTTAATATGTTGAAGAATTATTTGCTATTTTCTAGAAGCTAAAGTTATTAATAACGAAAAAAAACTGCTTAAGGTTACTAGTACATTGTATTTATGTAAATGCTCTCACAACATACATGTATGTTTAGCTTTCATGGTTCTCTTTGAATATTCTGTCAGTAATAGTTTTCTAGGTGCAATACACTTTAAATTCGAATCTAAGGGAAACCACTGATTCGCAGTGAAATTCAGCTACTATAATCAGTGAAAATGGCTCCACTTAGAATCAGTGGAAAACCACTGATTGCTTCAGTGAAAAAATTTCACTGATTGAATTAGTTACGTGAAACAATTGCACTGCTTGAATAAGTGACGGACGACTGCACTGGCGAATTAAATATTGCTTTCATTGAATGTAAGCGAATAATTACGTTAAATAAATATATTTGCCATAGTTTACCATTTATATTGTGTAAATGACCGTAATTTAGAAAAGTAAAAAAAAAATGACGTAAGTGGCCGGGATTGAGCTCACGCACCCGTCGACTCTAGGCCGTTGCCTTGCCATTCCACGACCCTCCCCCCTTATCATTTCGTCATTTGACGTAAACAAAACTCTAGTGAGACAAACTTGCTGACAAATTCCCAGTGCGATAAGCGAACTGAAAATCCACCGCGTCGGAGGCACCGTGGCACAAACCCACGGCCGTCCTACTCTAAGTTGGCCATCCTACCCCTCAGCTATGAGGAAAGGGGTTATATCAGCTACCACGCCAAGTTGAAATTGTGTGAGGGAAATATATGCCTTATAGTATCGCTTCAAAATCGTGTAGTTTGAAGTTGTATGCTCTTAATTTTCGTTTTTGCTTTGATTGGTACCGTTAGGATTGTTAAAATGAATAATAAATATGAGTGCACTATCTTCGCCACATTAAACGCCGTTTTAACCTTCAAACAGAGCGATGTGACGATTACATGGAAACGAAATGAAAGACATAAAAACGGAAAGAAAGGCTGTGTGTTCATATTACCTCGTAAAATGGCGTTTCTGAAAGAAGAAACACGTTTTAAAAAGTATTTTGTATTGATTTTATTCGTTTATTCGTTGTTACTTCACTTGATACACGTTGTTTAGCAGCCATTTTACACGCAGTTTCACTGGTATATCAGTCAAAAATAATTAGAGACGGGTTAAGTTGCTCAGATGTTTCCCTGGTCCATCAGTTAAAATATAAACCACTGAGAAAGCAGCAGAAAAAATGACTGATTAATCAGTGGGAGATATCACTAAATCAATCAGCGAAGGAAATGTGGCTTTTTTCACTGGTTCATCAGTTAAATTCACTGAAGTGACTGTTATATCAGCCAGATACGTTTTATAAATTGAAACAGTGACATTCTCACTGATTCAAATTTAAATTGTACCTACTATTCAATTTATAACATATAATGAACTTTATTTTATAATTCATTATGTATGTATTTTACTTGCTTAAACTACTTTCACGGTACCATCCAGTGCACAAATATGGTTTTAACATTATTTTCATATTTCTTGGGTTTACTGTGTGAAGTAATATTTTAGACATCAGTATTACACAAAATCATTATTTCTGATACACAATTCTAAGAAAAACAACCCAAGCCATCAAAAACACTCACGGCAGAATATACAATTGCTAGTAAACTCACGCCATACACGCTCCACACCAATCTGAGATCCGGACTGGATAACTACAGCAAAAGAGAAAACTGCACCCAGGAAGAAAAGGTAAGGAAAAGGTGGAGAGCAAAGCACGCACAAAATCAAATGTTACATTCCAGAGATGAGAGTTATGATTGTATAGTGAAACAAGTAGAGTTCGCCAAATTAATATAACCTAATCAAGAAATTTGCTACTATACGGAAAATTTTTAGTCTTATAAATTGTGTTACTAAGGTCCGATTAGCTCATTTGTATGTAATAAGATTAGAACGTTGCTGTATATAATATGAATATGGCATGAGTCTTTGTTAAAAATTACCTGTTAAAACTAGGACTTATATAAACCCTCAACTGTGTGGTTGTGTTGTACGAAAAATAAGGGTATTTCCATTTCACAACGTTTATTAATGTAACTGATAGCTAAAATATATCATATTTAAAATGATTGATGATCAAAGATAGGCAAACTCCTTGAAATTAGATTACATTTAATACCTCTCTCAGATAACCAATATAGTTTAAATATTAAATTGTTCATTGGTTTAGTTTTACATAAGGGGATTGTGTTTTGTTGTTTAATTATTATTTGTTATTAAAATTTTAGTAACAAACTCTCAATGAACTTTAGTTATTTAGAATAACTGGCTTAGATATACTAATCAGCTGCAGAACATTTGTTGTGTTAAATGTAATGATCTATTAAATACACTACCACAAAACTATTAAAATCGCCAATTATAAACAAAGTAATGCATGGCCTGCATATGTCGTCATTTGTATTATATTGGAAACGTTTTTATATGTGTATGTATTTATATATTAAGCTATCGGCCAATATTCCACATAGAGCCTCTCTAGCCACAAATTATTTATGTAATATTTGTGGTATTTTTGTAGCTATACAGCTATGCATAGTATGTATGTTTGTACCGAACCCTCCCCCCCCCCACACTTTTTTACTAGCTATGCATGCAACTAATGGCTAGGAAGTTTTTTTTCAAATGTTGAGTTTCATAAGTTTGTTCCAGTCGTGAAGGGACTATAATGACATATAACAAAAAATTGCTGAAAATGTGTTTAAACATTATTTATTTATTATCTGGTACTCTGAAGTTAAGTATTATGTAATAACGAGTGAATTTATCGTCACCAGTGGATTTATCTACAAGATCGTCTTTTTCAAATTAATAAGGCTTATTGTTAATTCATATTTTTTATCTTTGCCAAATAGAAAATCGCCATTTATTTTTACTTTTGTATCACCAATTTTAAAACCTTTCCCATCTCCTCGTAAACCAAATTTATCATTTATAACATTAATATTTTTAGAAAGATATTTTCCGAGATTAATAGTAGAAACACCTGCTATAGGTGGTAAATTTTTCAATTATACAATGCTCTTCCAAATTAGGAGATTCTTGTTCTGCAAATTATTATTTTTCAAATGATGTTTCTTCTGGTGTTGGTGGATAATCCAATTTTTTGCAGGTACTAGTACTGTTATTAAATTTTTATTTTCTTCACTTGTTCTATTTTTTCCCCCAATATTTTGTAAGTCACGAATTACTGGTAGGTATTTTTTCTTGTTTTTTTATATTCTACCTCATGGTTCTTTTTATAATTTCTATATTTCTATATTTCTCGATGAGCAATTTCACTCATTGAACTCCCTGTGAATCCTTCATTTAGATATATATATTTTTTACTTATAAATGAGATATAAAAGCATTGAGAGTTTTGAGAGACAAACTTTTCCCCCAACTGATCAAACGAGGGGGAATTTGAATATTTACAATAATATAATCGAGTTTAATGTTCTAAAAAGAGATCAAGTTGGAGCTGAGGCAAAACACGAAAAATTTGATAATATTGATGTTTGTTCTAATTTTTTCCATTTCAGTTTTCCAAAGTAGAAATTTCGAAACATAGACAGATTATTTCGGCTGTTGATAATTCAGGAATAATTTCAACAATGATGAATATTTCGCTAAGCTCACCAGGTGAACAAAATTATTTAGAGTCTACTGATGCTGATAGTAAATTTCGAGTAAAATCTGTTCGTAGTGATAAAATAAATGAAATAATATATCCATTTAGATATTTGTTTGGCTTTATCAGCTATAATAAAGAAATTTACTTGAAAGGTGGTTATAAAATCTCTTTTTTTATATAAATTCATCTAATAATAATTGTTTATGAAACTAAAAAAGCAGATGGTTCGGTTAATAAAACATATGCTGATCCAGATAATTTTTTTTTAAATTAGCAATTTTGTGGCCTATTGTTGAATACGAAGCTAACACATCTATTGCAATAAAAGAAAATTTATATATAAATCCTAAAATTCATATTGGTTTTGAGTTTTTTGTAAATTTTTAGCAAAAGAAGTTCCTGCTGGAGCAACTGTTTTTTAATTTTTATATAAAAGATCACTTTAATAATTTACAATTTTGTAATTGTAGGTTTACAAACGAATAGGAAAAATCGTGCGTAGCAATATATGCATGCTTCAATGTTTGATCATTCTAATGTGAGAAATATTTTTGTTAAAAACGGTAGAAATGAAATTATTCCAAAGGAAAATTGGAATCTAGATACTGAAAATGATCTTTGTCTTAAAATGCTTCTGGCTTTTAATGATTTTAGATATTCCAGGACAAATTTGGATACTGTATCTAGAAATAATTTACTTTATTACAAGCCAACTACAAACTATCATGGCGATATCAATTACTATTCATTTTGGGGACGAAGACCTTTATATGTTGTTGACTGCCTATATATAAAAGCGGCAGTAGTTAAAGATAAAACAAACATAAACATTAGTGTAGATTTTAAAAAAGCTGTTTAGGCTTTTTGTTGTTTTAATTAGCTAACGAAATTTGACTTATGATTGTTTGAAAGAAAATATCACTGAAGATATATCAATTTTTAATTTTATTAAAAGGATAATGAAAACGATTTTACAGAAACAAGAAATTGTTTCGATATTTTAATACAATTTTTTAGATCCAATGTTGAAAGGTTGCCTTTAAAACTTTTACGAATGTTTAGAAATATAGATGAATTATTTGATGGAATAAAAAATAATAATTCTAATTAAAATTTTCTCATATTATCACACTGTTATAAATGGTATATAAATTTTTTAATACAATAAATTGATCAAATTATAGAACTTTTGGAAGTTTGGGTTATTGGATATGAAATTATAAAAACAGAAACATTTATTAACAAAGAATTGGACATTGTTCATTTCAGAATTGTTTTAAAAATCAATAAAAATGATCTCAGATCAAATAAATTTTCTAATTTTAGAGACGATGTTTATGGTTTGGATTGAGGTGATGGTTGGGGTTATGGATTCAGTAATGGCTATGCTTCAGATTTTTCTTTATTTTTAGACTTAAAAATCCTTATTGGTGTTTTACTGTTTTTGAATAAAATTTATAAGTTCTATCAATTATCCATTTTAATATTTTCATTTTGCTTGCTCGCTCGCAAAATTGCTATTTCTAGAAAACTTGAAAAATTGCGTGAAAAGCGAGAAATTTGCTTGATTTTAGCTTAAAATTTAATGTTTTTAAGATGGCAAAGCCAGGATGATATTTTTGAGAAAAAAAAAAGTAATAAATTTGCTTGATTTCTGGGTAAATTTGCTTGTTTTTTAGAATGCAAAAAGTTCTTAAATTTCAAACCATGATTGTGGAGCAAAAAAACCTTGATTTTGACCTCAAATTGCTTGATTTTTTGATGAAAATGTGGGATGCGCTAGAACCCTTTTACATTTACTTGCACGTGGTAAGAGATAATTTACCAGTGGATGGAAAGAGATCGCCTGGAAAACCTAAAAAGAGATGGAAGGACTCGTAATTTCCGGATGGAACAGGCCTACTATGAAGAGGAGAAGAAGAAGAAGATATGTTGCTTACATCTCCTACGATTTTGATTGGCTAGACTTAACAGTTGCTAATTCAATCATAAACTGCAAATGTTCTTATTGTTCACTTTCCGTGTGCTTATCGAGTCATTAAGTACAATACTTAATTCTTCAGTCTTTAATCATAAATCCACCTTAAGCGTTCTCTTTACTCCTAGCCAGTGTCTAGGGGTTTCTCTAGATTGTATGGCTATTTAACAATTCACGGCTATCTTGTACCTATTGATGGGATAATCGCTTGTAAAAAAATCGATTATTCGATTAATTAATTATAGTCGGTTCATCGATTATTTTAAAACAATTCGATTATTCACAATTTTCCGCTGTTTATACTTAAACAAAACAACACATTGCAGATACCTCCTTCCTCCATGGCATATACCTACGTGTTTCGCATTTCATAAAAAATATAAAATATAACTTTGAAACAACAAATTTTCAAAATAGCAGAAATTATAAAAAATAAACGGAAAATTTTTGGTGAGAACAGTTTTAAACAAATTGATTGAAATATATAGTACTTGCGGTCAATTTCATTGTATGGATATAACCAGACAATCGATTATTGTGACATATTATTTATTCTATTAAAAACATAATCGTAATATATTTATTCGAATTACAAACTAAGGATGCGATTATCTCACCACTACGTTTTGTACGCATCCAGAGGCAGACAGCAAGCGGACAGGCGACATCCTTCAATGCCGAGAAATTGTAAGGCAAGGGGGGGGGGGGGCGAGGTTTCGGCAGTTGGCAGTTGTAAAATGGGGGGGGGGGGGGGGGGGGGACAAACCTTGGCAGAGGTGGAATACGTTGCGGAATGTGGTGAGGAGTTCAACTGATATACGAAAAGAAAACACACTTCAGACGAGGTACGAATAATACTCTCGTTACATCATGCACATTATAAACGCTATTTCCGAGCCCTTCAACATGGCCAAAAACGGCTTTTTAGCTCTACTGTATTTCATAATGTGCTGGTTAGAAACATGCGAGGCTCTCATAGGGACCTAAAATGAAATTTGTTGCAGATTTTTCACCAATAAAATGATAGGGTCATCACTGAAAGTCCCACAGGTATACGCAGAACGACGAGAGCACTGCACGCCAATTCAGCGACTTGCGCATAGGAGTAATGGGGCACTAGGTACTCGTATCAGTGTCGCCCTTATCGCTCATCTGGACCTTTTCCCCGCCTCGTTTGAAGTCGAGAGGCGCAGGAGCGATAAGGACGACACGGCCTCGCGCAACAAGTACGCCGTCGCCACTAAGCACAAGGTTCTGAACTGACGTGCAGTGTTCTCGTCGCACTGCATGGTGTACCTATGGGAATTTCAGGATGACCCTATTATTTTATTGGTGGAAAGTCTGTAGGAAGGTTCAATGCAGAGCACTTGAGTAGTTCGTATGTATCTGACGCGTATATTTTGAGGTACAGCAATTCGAATAAGCCGTTTTTTAGCCATTTTTGAGTACTCAAAAACGGCGTTTCTAATATTAAAGCTGTCAACAACCCTAGTCTGAAGTGATCAACACATTGGACTTGGGAGCCGCGATGGCTGAGCTGTTAACCTGCGCGCCTCCCACAAAGGCTAATAGGGTTCAATCCCCGGCCGGGTCACTTCCGGATTTTCGCATGTGGGAATCGTGCCGGACGATGCCGCCAGTCGACGGGTTTTCTCGGAGAAATCTCATTTCCCCCACCCTTTCACTCCAGTGCAGGTCTATACTCACCTCTCATCTGCTCTCAAGATCTCGCTGTTAAGAGCCGCCCAGATGTCTTCACTCGCTCACATTGGACGCGCGTTTGATAGTTCCGCATATAAACGTGAATTGCTAACATTTTGTATAATGCAGTTCAAACACAAGGTAGGCGGGATCCTTAAGGGTGCTACCTAGTGCGGGACTGGCCGAGCGAAAGAATAGGATTTTTACATGTATGTGTGTCGGCCACATTTCAAGATATCGCTTTAGAAATAACACTTTGTGCCCTTCGAAAGGAATAAGCACGCAATAATAACAGAGCAAGTGGGCGCAAATTAATGTTTCCTTTTATTTGTGTTTTTTATCGTATAAATCTCAATTTACCCGCAATTTCCAGGCTATTAAAATTTTTACAAAAACGTTTATGTAGCAATTTGCCCCAGGTGAAGATTCATGAAGTTTTTTTGTTCGAAAGTTCTATCCTTAAAGGTAGCCGAGATATGTCTGGAATGATTTTAACATGTAAAACCTATCCTTTCATTCTGTCGGTCTCGCACTAGGCAGCCCTGTTAACAGCGAAGGCGAAGATGAAATTAGGTGTACATAATAGTAGGAGCGGAATGCAAGAGTAGAGGAAAAGGGAGTGTCCCGAGAAAACCCGCTGACCAATGGAAACGTCCGCTGTGTCTCGCACATGCGAGAATCCAGGTGACCCTGCTGGGAATCTAACCTGGTTCATCTAGGTGAGAGGTGAATAATCTGACCAAGACACCACTTTGCTGGCTCCATGCATGTAGGATATAGTTTCTAGGCGTGGATTTTGCATTCAACAACAGTAGGGTTGTCAGATGTACATATTTACTCAGAACAATTCCGACCCGGCTTATTTTGTTTAGTCTACTGCTCTTGTATGTAACAGCACGCTCAATGTTGCGATTTTCAACATCAACTATACAGCCTACCAAAAATTTGCATTATTATACATTAGTGATCCTAGCATCCTTTATAGAAATTTTCTTTTCAAAGCACACGCTTGGTATTCAATTCATTTGAATTTCACTGGCCCAAAGGCAAAACAAGAAACTTGTTTTAAGAGGGTGATAAAGGGCATCATTTAGAGCTGTTTTAGAGGTAGATGCGACAACAAACAGAGGTCAAACAAGTTTATGCAGAAGAATGAGACTTTTACATGCCATTAATTATAGCTAGAATTAGAAATGCCTGTTTTCTAATTTTCTTTAACATTCTTGTTAATATACAATTTCAAACAGTAAAAAGGGCTATATGAGAGCAAATTTCACAAGTTGCAGAAAATGAAATAATCGGAATATCAAAAAAGTAAAAACTAAAACAGTTATGTGTCACCTTCGTTCATAGTAGATGGTTAATAGAAATAATTATTTTTACACAAAGGCAATTTATATGCATATGCATAATGCACTGCAACATAATGTTTGAGCAGAAAATAAACCACCTCACTGCTTGGAGATAGGACACTTTTATCCTATCCCTTCAGTACGAAACAAGCTGAGTAGATAACACTGAACATTTGAGGGGTTGTGTTTCCTGCTGTGTTCCTTCGCCATTGTTCACTGCATTGGTGAGAGTTGGAGTGTTTGAAAGGGGGGTGGATAGGCAGGTACGGCTCCCCAGGGGGGAGCAGGTGAGTTGACAAACACAATCCCCCTCCTCCCATCCCTCGCACATCTTGCAAATGCCATTTAGTAACAAAATATGCTGAGGTGCGACAATGAGACAGTACCATAGACTGAGAAAATCCTACTGTAATTAAATGCTCTTATTAATAACTGCAGGTTAGATTCTTTCAATGAACTTCTAATTTACGTAATTGCAGTTTTGGCATGTAATAAAATGATAAACATGAAAAGCAGCATCTCCTGTAGTAAGAAGCTTTACAGTGCCAGATATAATTATAGCAAAACCTTTGTTCAGTTATTGAGTACATGCATGTTTGAAACATATCGAATTTTTCTTAAGAGTCGGAGGGACTTGACCTGAAATACGTGTTTTTCACACCAGAAAGATGTGCGGTGCATCGTGGTTGTTGGTTGTTATGCCCATTTTGCACGCCGGATTGGTGAAGATTAATGTAGCACCAACGAGGCATATGGAAGTGAAGTTTTCATCTTATCGCTGCAAACATCAGCTTGCGTCCTTGCTGTTCCCGTATACCTGAGAATACTAAAGAGACCATGCCTGGACAACACCGACTATAGTCCATTCACGACTGGAACCGACTTATGAAAATCAACATTTGAAAAAACACCCTATCCATTAGCTGCAATTCATAGCTAGTAAAAATAAGTGGCGGGAGGCGGGTACAGTACCCACACCCGCCACTTTTTTACTAGCTATGCATGCAGCAAATGGCTAGGGTGTTTTTTTAAGGGTTGATTCTCATAAGTCTGTTCCAGTCGTGAATGGACTATAGATAGAAGGCCCGCGTGCACTGCTGTGATGTCATCACATGAGAGCCATCCGCCGCAGGCGCGCTACCAGACCGCCGTTAACAGGTTGACGACAGGCATACGTATTACAGGCTCCACGTTGATTATGTGTAGTGGTTTGTTACGTGTTATATGCGTGCCACAGCAGACGTTAACAAATGAGGTGTGTCTTAACCACTGCATTAAAAAAAAACATTGTTATGCCAGTATTAGGTGCCGATCCCCTGCATTTTGCTTCATAAACGAATTTGTTAGTATATTTTTTTAAATCATGTATTTGATTAAATTCTTTTCACACATGAGCTATAAGACTTCCTGAAAGAAAAGCATTGCATAAAGAAACATGCCTATTTGTTAAACCCCCAGCTGTTAATTCCAGAGAACGCTAAAAACCTCCACTTTTGTGATAATTATTTAATTCAAAACTAAAACTAAATGTGCATGAATTGCATTATATTTATTACGGAAACAGTGACCTTACGGTGTAGTGGACTCAATCACAGCCGTCATATATATTACCATAATTTACCCAAGATTAACTTCTTTTAGTTCACATTTGTTTCGGTCCAACACCAAACCCAATATATCTAAAACCTAATACTAGCCAAAAAATATTTGTCGCGTTATCAGCCTGTAAAACTTTTCCAGAGATTCCGAGCTAATGTAGTCTACTTTCTTATATTTTCTTTCTACATTAACTGGATGTTAATCTTAGTATCAGCGTAATGCTTGGAATGTTATTTCTCTCTTCGGCGAATCTATGCAAGATTATCACTTGCCCGGGCTGGAAAATTTGTACATTGATTTTGGATAAACTATTGGCTAATGGCGTATACAAGCGACTGCAAATCTTAGAATCGTTTATCTTCAGTATATTTTTCATTTCACCTAAGAACTTCAGCATGCATACTCTGCCAGAATCAATCGATTAGCTTTAATTCATTTTGTGCCAGAAGTAAAAATACGTTAATATTACATTTTCTACGTAACGTATAACACTCATATCTGTAACGTATTTATTACAAAGGGAGATATTACAGTTGTAGGCTAGGTACTAAGAATTATTTTGGCAGCTGAGCAACACTATTTTTTGTATAAAACAAGAATACATTTACAGCGTACGTTGAATCCTTTAAAGGTGAAAAGGGGTGTGGGGTTTGATTCCCAGTGGTGTCTAACCCTGAATAATATTAGCATTGACTGCATTTACAGGACCATAAAACAAGAAAATAGTCTTTAGACCTACTCCGATACCAGTGTACCTGATTCATACAGACAAAAATTTTCTGCAGTTAAACACACCTATGCTGGTGGTGGTGATGTGTGTAGTAAGTGCCTGAAGAGACGCTGATTTTCTAAATACTTAGATAATCCAAAAAAACAGGCGTAGTAACCGCATAGCTAATTACGAACCAACTACCGAACGACGCACGATAATACATTGAACCAACGTGTATTAAATATTATCTACTTGCTATAACGGCGTCCTATGTTGAATTAAGCTTAACATTTAACCACACAGTAATTTTACCGCGAGAATTCACGTACGCACCACTGTAGCGGAATTTCGAACTCATTATTGCATGGAAATGTTACCAAGGGCACTTGAACACTTTTTACGTATCCATTAAGTGAGCGTAGAGATACAAACGCAATAAATAATCTTAAAAACTTAGCAGATGTCAGTGCAGCAAAATTATTATAACACTGATATAACAACAGCACATTTAATTTGTATTAATTATGTTTAGCTTTTAGCCCTTTCATTATTTCTTGATTGTATTTTCTTAAGTAACCTGAGATGTGTATTCGCGATTCGTTTTACTTTTATTTAAGAGAAACTACTACACTCTTAAACCCACATTAATGCGATAATGAGTAAGATGTAAGCCAACCTTACTATTGTGCAGTTTCGTTGTTCAACTTTTTCAGTGTGTGTAATGAGTGCCATACTGTGCTATTTACTAATAAATTACATATACTTACTGCACATCTACACCCGCATGTTTGCACGAGCATTGGTAAGCCTACATATTACATCATTTGAAATGCACAATTTAGTTTACTTAACAGGGCCTACTGTGCCAAATTATTTTTTTTCCTAGAGATTGTCACGCATTTAAATCATGATTGCACACTTAGTATGCACAGTACATATCAAAAGTAAGACCACTAGTGCGAACATCAAATTTCTCCAAATCTTTCCTTAGAAGTGTAAAAGTGATAATACAGATACGCCTGTAAAACTTTAATTCTACCAGTTAAATTAAGTAGGCTACATTGTTTATTTTCTAAGTAAAATCAAACTTACTCTTGACTGCTGATTGGACTAGACATTTCCCCGTGGTATCGCAAAAACCCATTTTCTTTCTGCTCTTCAACGATGCGATATTTACACATGTGTACTCTTGACCCGTTATTTTAATTACCACTACAGTGTGGAACACAACACTTAAATTGTAATTTCTATAATAAAAGTTTGTTAATTGTATATTGTAACCTACTAAACGTTTTTAAAACTAACAATAATAATCACGGCACAATGAAACGGCCATTCGAGCACAGCTACCTTCAGCTAGAATAGTGTAAAACGGAGCATTTCCCTCTAAAAGATTTTTAAATTCTTTAGTATTTGTTATGAAATATATTAGAACCTGTACTAATGCACTATGAAAAATGTTATGCAATATATACTTCAGATAAACGTGTATTTTTCAATATTAAATATCTTTAGTATAGATAATTTCTTTTAATATAATATTACTTTCGTATATAAAATGTTTAGTTTAATCGAAAACATTTTAATGGCTTACTTATATTTGAATATTGTGTATAAATTTTTCGTATTGGTGGGTGTTAAAGAGTGGGACAGAGGGATCTTGGAGAAAATCATGATAATAAGCCATATTAATTACACTAATTTTTTTATCAGCGATAGAAAACCTGATTTTTGGCCGTTTGTAATTGACCATGTTATTTTTTGTAACCCAAAAGTTATTCATAGTCTTACTATAAGTATTCCCGAACAGAAACAACAATAGCATTATCGATACTTTGCACTATATAAAACAGTGATGCAAATAATGCTATTATTGACTGAAAAAATGGCAGTCTTCTCAACAACATTTTTTCTTGGCATGAAATCCCTTTTTCATCATTCAACTATACTGTATATTTAGTTTCGATGGACTGTTTCTAGTTTATATACACAGGCGAAATCTCTCATTCAGTTCAGTCCTGGAAAAAATGTTTTATCATACTAACAATACTGAAACAACGAACGAATCTTGGCTATTGTATTTTTTAATTTTATTTATATGCTGTAACATTTAAGGCATAAGCCTATGTGATTTATATTGTTAGTACAGTACATTTGATACTAAGACATGAAAGATTGGGCATTCTTCTCACATATCTGTACTGCGTCATACGCTATCAGAATATAATTATTTAAAAATGGACATATCGCTCGCTACGAGCCAAGTTGATTTTACCCTATGGGAAACAATCAGAAACGACAAACACTATAACAATTTCAAGTTGAACACGTATTTCTCTATGTCAACAGTTATGTTAATTGGGTACATATGTGTTTGTACATAATATCACATGATTATTTACATATGTGATTTGGACACCAGTTCACACTTATTTACATATTATGTTGAATAACATTAATTATTTAAACCCTTCCTATGTTCATAATTATTTTTTTTTAAACACGTGATGTTTTTACGTGTAAAACACCAATCCTAATTTAGTTTTTATTATTATTAGTGTTATTCAATGAAATGCTGGAATGAATTCTTAGATGAGGTTATGATCTAAATATGTTAGTTTCAACTTGTCTGTTTATTTACGTAATTGCATAATTTGTTTATTTTATAGTAAAACATAATTATTTCATTTATTGGTTATTTTGAAAGAGAATTTATGTTTCAATTTTATTTCCGATTCGTTTGACCGGAAGTAGTTTCTCGCCAACTAGATCAGGTTTTGAGGAAGTTGCAGGAAGTGCGAGAACTCGTGTCAGGAGGAAAAATGGCACAAAATTAAGAACTACTTCCGGGAAACACTAAACTAAAATCATTTTATTTTTCAATTTTATCTTTATTGCAGCAGTTTGAATATTAAATTTTTAAATTATTTCCATTATATTCATTAAGTTTTGTTTTGTTAGGATGGTGCTATAATTCATATTTACAATAATCCTACTTGCAATAACAGTACTTGATTTTATTTTCTTATTTTGCTTAATTTAACTTAAATTCCACACAATTTTTAATCTTTTTAAAGTTTGTTTTCAGACAATTTAATTTTGAATGATAATAATTATTTATCGTTCAGTTTCAAACTTATTAAATATATTGTATACATGGTGTGTTTTAATTTATCTGCAATTATTTAGCGGCATGTGCATGGGATTTGTTTCTACAATTCTTTGAGTTCCATATTCCACGAGAGCTTTGCATGAGGTAAATGTGTGTTATGTAAAGTTAAAAATGTCTCTTCTAGTATACTATCCCGTCATAATCACTCAACACACAACTATACGACTTATAGTTTCCTAATAACATCCGTTTTTAGTTACATCTTTTCAACACCAAACAAGACATATTGCAACTACAAAAATGTAACCAGTACGATGTGATTTATGTAACTACTTGAATTCTAAACTTTGAGGCATGCATTAAAATTAAGGATAAATTATAACAAGACGATGTGGTCTATTGGATTGGGCTTATTAACGTCTCCCAGTTTCGCCCGAAGGCTTATCAGGGGATGGCTTACAAAGTAACTGATGACCTAACTTAGACTAAAACTCATGCCATACCTGGGATTCGAACCCAGAACCTCCCACACCACAGACCGGCGGTGCACCAACAGACTGCGGCACGGAAGGTCGGCGAAGTGGTCTATCATCGTAGAATTTATTGGGAATTATTTATAGAGAAAGTAACAGCAAGTCATTCCCCAATGATTCATAAATTGATCGAGGATAAAACATTTTGTCTATTCAGATTATGCCCCAGAGGATTATTATAATATAGCCAGCAAATGCCAGGAGCCTTCAGACCACAAGGTTTCTAGTTCGAATCTCGGTCTGGCCACTGACGTTGTGTGTGTGTGTGTGTGTTGCTCGCAGGTGTTAATTTAGGTTAGTCTGAATATATTCTTGCAAATGTTTCAGCTTTTTTTATTTGGCTGAGCGCTTTACATCCCACTTCTCTTCGTACTGTATCGACGCTCCATTATTTATTTATTTATTTATTTATATTAGAGTGCCAACATTTGAAATGAGGCGATACTAATGATTTCCACGCCTAGGGGCCTATGCTGTAGTTCTCATTCGTATACCAACTGCCCACCGCACTGAGTGAATTGCAGTTTTGGTATGCTTGAACACCAACTTGGTCTTCGTATACGAGCATCCGCCAACTCGCCAACCCGCTACCCCCCACCCCGTACCCTCGTCGCCCTCTCCTTTCGATGCAGCACTTGCACCCCGCCGCCGAGGACGAAGAGGACGCCGAGGACCAAGGACCACCGCCGGACACCTGACGACAGCCAAGGCCAAGGCTGACATAGCACTGCCCCCATCACCCCCGTCACTTTCTTCGCCCCACTTGACGTCCCATCACTTTTTCTCCCCCATTTGACTGTCGCATATTTTCGCCCCGATTTCCAATGAAAATCATCTCCTCCTCATGCGTGCCCAATCCCCAAGGTAAGCACGCCCCCCATCAACTTGGTAAGATTTTCTCTCCCCAGCAGCCGCCCCCTCACACTTTTCGCCCCCTCATTCTCATTCAAGCCCATATGTACCTCCCGGTCGGAGGGGCTTCTCCCACACGAACACTCCAGGGCTCACAACAACACGTTTCCAGCTTAGGCGTAATGTATTTGGAAGATTTATTCAACACTTTTAGTATCTGAAACCTAAACTCTGCCACTGCCATGTTGGATACAACAAAAAAGTTACCGCCTATTTCAAATCAACATAACTCACTTTCCTGATTGGCTAGTAACCGCGAAAATAAAGTCCGACGGGAGGAACAACTCGTATAGGAGCGCCCGAACTGCAAATACTCTTCAAAGGCTTCTGTGGTCGTTCCCCACTCCGCCTACCCTGTGCAACTTGCACCGTATCTAATGACATCGCTGTCGACGAGAAGGTAAGCCCAATTACCTATGTCAAGCCGTCACACCACCTGAGAAGTTTGAGACAACGTGAAATACTCTGTAGATCAAAATACGCCTATATCCAAAACATACTTTGCAGTATTATACATTAATTAGAGTTTGTTAATTTAATTAAAAAGTATTAACACTAAGCCAATGGTAAATGCAGTATTAGTTCACAAATAGAATTTTTTATCCATCTAGATAAAAACATTGACTAGTTTTTGATGGGAAAGACACTTTTTCTCGTATAACATGCCTGTGCAGAAAAAAACTGTGTATTTTAAGTTGCAAAAATTAATATTTAAAATGATAATTTAAACTTTTAAATTCTGTTTTGAAGGTTTTAAGTTCCTTTTGTGTGTTCAGAAAACTGTTTTTCAAAAGAGCGTATAGTTCTCTTGAAATTTGACAGTAAATATTAACATTGGTGGTAAGTGGAGGCAAAATGACTCCCACTGACTCTTAAATGTAAATGGCCTGAGGCAGAATGAATGTGTACAGTTGTGTAGTGTTGCGTCGCAAAAAGTTAACAGCAATAAATTATTTAGAAATTTATTTCCTTGAATTATGGCAACTTACTTCAAAATATTATTTACAACTGGAAGTATTTTTTAAGTTGAGTTGAGATGTTTGGACGGCTCTTGAAAATGTATTGTCTTGTGATCCGATGAAGGATGGCATGAGGTGAGCAACGCCTGGAATGAAGGGTGGGGAAAACGGGAGAACCCCGAGAAAAGCAGGGCCACGGTGATCGAGTGGCCTCTCACCAAGGCGATCCGGATTCGATTCCTGGCGGGGTTGGTCCATGGATTTTCGCATGTGAGAATCGTGCCGGGAAGATGCCGAATGTTGGCGAGTTTTCTCAGGGATCTCCCGTTTCCCCCACCCTCCATTCCCGGCGCTGCTCCATATACACATAATTCACCCCTAATCGGCTCTCAAGACAATAGAGAACCACCCACACCTCTCAACTCAACTCGAGAAAAGCCGCAAAATAATGGCATCGTCCGGGTACGTTTCCCACATACGCAAATCCGGGTGATACAACCAAAGTATTTTTAAGAAACGTATTTTTGAATACTGTGGATAGCGTATTAGATTCTGCCACTTATATTCTGCTTCGGTTTGTGAAAATATGTACAAAATTATGTGGATTTCGAATTAAAAAATTACATGTCGTAACGTCTTTCTGGTTTATGTCTCAAATTATCCGGTAGCTATATAACAAATCTTAACAAGATACCAATAATTTTTGTGAGCAATTAAATGAAGTTTTGGAGACAATATCTGTTTTTTTTTTTTTGTTTTTTTTAATGTAGCATTTCATGCGAGCGGGAATTTAAACTGCATGCTGAAGCAAAATTACATAGACTGTTCTGGCACAAGAGTGTTCTCATTCCCATAGATCCGTGAATTAAAAAAATATCTTACTTATGTGATTGTAATAGTTTTTAGAACTTGTTACCTGTACGCTGTAAAAATTCATATTTACAAATATTATCTTTAAAATCTTCGTTGCCAAAAGAAGTAGTTTAAAAGCTGCATACTTTTTCATTGTATGAAATACAATAGCTTGTCCAGTTTACTGTTATTGTACAAACACGGAGTTTGAATTGGAAGGATTTTCTTTACAAAATCTGTAATACCGGTAATGAATTCATCCAGAGAATCAATCCTCTGATTAAATGTTTCTTCACCAATATGAAGTATTGAACTCTCTCTCCCCATAGATTTCACATTACATATAGCTACCACTCTGTGATAACTAGATGCATATAAATGAAACTATTGCGTACTGCAAATGGTTTTTTTGTGTGGTATTTTAACATTCATAACGTGTGGTAGCAACATTTGCAGTCATTAGCAAATCTTATATGTGTATGGCAAACTGAAGTGCGCAAGCCGAAAATCCGGACAAAGTGTAGTATCTATCCTGGGATGAATTATAGTAGGACACCTTACTGATAATATAAGTTGCTGCTGTTCGTGAATATGAATATAGTCCATTCATTCACGACTGCAGCAGACTTATGAAAACCAACCTTTGAAAAAACACCCTATCCATTAGCTGCATGCATAACTTGTAAAAAAAGTGGCAGGTGCTGGTACAATACCTGCACCCGCCAGTTTTTTTTTTTACTAGCTATGCATGTAACTAATGGCTAGGGTGTTTTTTCAATGGTTTCCTATTTCCTATAGAAAATTATATCACAAGATAAATTCACGCTACATGAGAGCCCCAATGGTCGAGCGACTGCTGGAGCGTTCGCCTCCAACCAAATCGCTCTGGGTTCGATCCCCGGCTATGACACTGCCACATTTTTGCATGCGGGAATTGTGCATGGACGATTCTGTTTCTGTTGATCCACGGGTTTCCTCCAGAACACCCCCCCCCCCCCGCCCCAACCCGAAATGAATTGCATTCCTGGCGCTGCTCAGTATCCATCTTAGTTCTAATTTCATTCGTCAGCTCTGAAAATCTCAGAAGGTGTTAATAGAGAGGTAAGTTGGGACAGTTGTATTTTTTTCCCGTATGCTTGTAAAACTATAGGAAACTTAACACAAATGACACATGTTTTATTTTAGAAGGAAAATAACAATTGGCATGAAATTAAACATACCTTTAAATGCCCAAGTTACCGCATGAGACATTATCATTTGTTTACAAAAGTTTTTATAAGTACAAAAAGATTAAAAGCACAAATTACGAAATATGTTTGCAGTGAATATCATTACACACTTTAAAAAAATGAGCATACTTAGTGTTTAAACAAAGATTTATTTATTATATTGAAATGCACGCACAGCTTGCTATCGTTTCATAACATGTGCTTATTTTTATGGAAGTGTGACCGCACTTGGCAATACTGTGGAACTTCGTATCTGTATCTGCGTAATGTGCTTTTATACTGACCAAATTGCTAATATTGCATAAACACTGTGTTTAATGTTCCTATTACTCTGTGCATACTTAATTTTTATTTCTTAAATTTACATTAAATTTCTTAAAATAATGATTAGCTCACATAAGAGCTGTATGCAATCTGTGTAAGCGTTTTTATTTGCCCGTAGAATTAGTGTTATCGAATGGTTAAAATGTATCAATCAAAACAGTAAGTAGCTACTCACCACACCCGAAAGGGAACTGTAGTTCCTCCCGAAGGACCGTTTAGGCCAACTTCCATCAACAATGACGGTTAGTACAGACAAATGCAATCTACCGCTAACATTACCTTTTATAATACTTTTTTTTTTTTTTTTTTTTTTTTTCCGCCATTTATAAATTAATATTTATCCATACATTCCGAGCAAACCACAGTGTTCGCAAGGAAAATTAATCCCGACTACCTCACAGTGTCACCTCACACCCGTCAATCCTACGCCACTCTCCTCTTCCAAGAACTGTGGACGAGCAAAACCGCAAAAGGTCTGATACCGCTGCCGGCTCAGTGAAATGTCGGTCTAACGTACAATACCAAGCACACGCGCTATTCGACAAGCATTTGGAAATACCTGTAGCTATTTATCACGCTCTTAATAAACAAAAATCGAACACATCGTACCACAATTATATTCCAAATTAAATACATGCACAATGTGGACCAGTTTAGGGCATAGATTATAGTCCATTCACGTTTTCTTCGGATGTTTTGAAACGAAGCTTTGAAAAATCACTCTAGGCGTTACATGTAAACCTGTTTTTTCAATAACTTGTGTACCACACATATATAACACTGTGATTAACTTTAAAGTACTGCATTCTTAGATAAGTGAAACTTTAACATAGTATCTTCTATAACTTGTAGTATTTATTTCGTACTGAATACGATTTGAAAACAGTGAGAGCAGCGATGTGTTTCCAACGGCTAGTAAGAAACAGTTTATTTATATATATATATATATATATATATATATATATATATATATATATATATATATATAGTTTTAACCTAGATTTTTGGTATTTTATTTGTAAATTAAACGTTGCCTTTTGATAGGTATATTTGAATTTTCCAGTACCACTGAAGGCAAGAATTTCATTGTTACAGTTAAAAATATCAGCGCAAATTACTGTGCGTAGGTCCTCGTGACATGGTGTTTTATTTTTCGTCCCAGGAAGAAAATTCAATAGTCGAAGCGGAGCTTCTCTCTCTCTCTCTCTCTCTCTCTCTCTCTCTCTCTCTCTCTCTCTCTCTCTCTCGTTTTCTCGATATCTTTCTCTCTCTCTCTCTCTCTCTCTCTCTCTCGCGGGAAGTTTCGCATCGCTAGTAGTAGCAGGTAAATTATACGTGTTTAAAATTTTAGCGTATTTCATACCAATTACAGCAAAAATAATGACTTTCCAATTTGTAATTTAAAACTGAAGTGAGAGTTTATTGCTTTAGTACTTATTATAATAGCCTATATTTAGATGTGACGGCGGGATGGTTACAAATCCGAAATTGGCAAAAGTTGGGACTGGCGACGCCGACATGACATGGCGTGTTTCTGAACGAAGCGTCTAGTTGGTACTCGTTTTGAATTTGAAACCTTCCTAAGCAAGCTACGATGTTGTGTTAAATATGTTCTTAAAGGCAGGAATGAATATACTGCAAAGTGTGTCGTGGCCGCTGTGTGCGAAAGAGTATTTTTGCTATCACAATACGCTGGACCAGTGTGTATGATGGCAAATATCGAACATGTGAAATTTATACATTTTAACCGTGAACTAGGATGGAATTAATTGTTTGAAAGCCACTTCTGTCTATCAAATGTTGTAACCTTGCCCTAGGTAAATAATTAAATAAACTTAGGAAACAGTAAATACCAATGCATATAAATATGAGCGGAATAAAAATTATGGTAGGCCTATTTGTGTGCATGTTCGCCGCTATCTTTTTAAGCGACGCGAGTTGCGTGCTTGAATTTACTGTGTCTTTTCGTTGGACTGGTTGTTCCTACGTTTAAATTTTTATTCTAACTGAGGCCGTTCTTTTAACTAAATAACCCAACTCATATCAATAACAAGAGGTTAAATACTGCAGTTCTTTCCCCGTAGTTATAACAGGGTTAACCACAGTCGCGGCAAAATATGAACGTGTATTATATGTTATGTGCTATGTCGTGTATAACAAATATGTTAAGAATGTAAAATAATAACAGTAAGAACTATCGTCGACATAGATATGGTTAAAAAGTCATAAATCTGTCCTAAATATGGTTATAGGCCTAAATTGTGAACATTCATACGAAATGGTTTTCGAAATATGACTAAATCATTTGAACAGCTGAAAACAGTAAATAAGCATTTGGCAGTTAAAACGTACTCACACGACAGTGTTTATGTTTACATGAAGCGGAAGTATACGTAATAGGTATCAAGGTAGAACATTAGGAGGGCTTCAGAAAAGTGTGAAGTAACCGTAAATGACCTATAGCATAAAAGTTTGGTATATTAAATGTGTCTCTGTTGGACATGTATAGGAGCCTTGTAAATTTAGGATGAGTCGAAAAAGCCATGTCGGCACCACATGCACTGATTTTCCTTTCCGAATATCTGACAACCCTAAACAACAGTTGCTCTTGGCACAACTAGATAAGGTCTTATATCTAGTATAGTATTTATTCATATCAGTAATGCTTCGAAACATAGTATGTAAAGCCATCCATCACCTTTAATGCAAGCAATATTTCGAGCTCACTCTTGTTCCTCAGCCAAATTTTCACAATGGACTTGGAAAAAACATACATTGTCCGAAAAATGATTCAATCTAAAATTATATTTCTCCCCCTCCCCGCTACATGAAAAAAAGTATTTAATAAAACTGCTTTCTCTACACTGAACTACCTCTAAGACTTTCAGTGTCATTGCTTTAAGACTGCTGACAGAACGAGTAAGCAGCTTGGTGTTACATAGTTGTCTCTAGATAATTAATAAATTCAATAATAATAAGAATAACAAGATAAATTTTGCACTGAAACGACTGTTTGAACCCATGTTTCACTTATTATCAGCAGATTCATACCAAGAGTTTTTTCTCTGCCTACATCGTGAAACAATGATCATACATTATAGGAAACATTCTGTTTTTAAAATATGCATAATCCCATTAACCCTGTGGTCCACGTACCCACATACGATATGAAAGTATCCTAGATGCAAATCCAAACTCTATCTTGGGTAACTAATATATTTCTTTTAATTTGTGCTGGTGTAAACAACTTAATGGTCTTTGAAATGTATATTTGAGAAAATTCGCAACCTGAGTAACTGTGACAAAATGGTTGCACTTGCAATAATCACTTTTTTTTTTTTTTGCTCAAAAGAAGCGATGTAGTTGATTTGTCCAAATGGAGACTAGCACTTTCCTCACACTGCAATAATTCAAATAAGAAATATATGTCCATTTAATTTGTAACATATTACATTGTAATTAAATTAACATATCTGTAAAATACACAGAAATTCGCACATTACGTTTTCACACTCAATGATTAAAGTTTGAGAACCAGTCAAATATTATAGTCTGTGTACTATGGTATAGATCACCTTTATTTAAATCGCTGTAAGTTCAGTTATCCCATAACTTATTAGCGAAGTGTTAAATTAACGTACAATCAGATGTTTTCAGCAAAAAAGTTTACTGTACATCTGCATAAATCGAACAGCAACTTTTAAAGTAATCCGCACACTTAAGCTATCTTCAGTAGCTCAATTTTCAGCGACTAGGTTTTAATGTGGCCAAAAATCTGGATGAAGTAAAATTTTCACAGCCAATAAAGTTTGCAAATAATTAATCGCTATTATGCTATTTCATAAATGGCATAAATAAAATTTTTCAAACATTTTATAATGGAGTTTTAACGATTGACAGTTCCGGTACGGGCAGTCTCATGTTTTCCCCAGCAGGAGATGGGGACAATGTGCAGAATAACTTTACGTTTCAGGCATACTCGAGTTTTTTCCAGGGTAAGTGTAATCACTAGAGCGCACAAAGCGTCAGGCTTCTGCCAGCAGGGGAAACCTGACCAAGGAAGCGGCTGACCACTCACACATCATGACGAGCAGGAACACTAAGGTGGACGACCCAGCAGTGGTGAGGAGCATAAACTGCAGGTCCTTGCCGATGTCCTCAGGGTCGTCGTGATGGTGTACCATGAGCGGAGACAGAAAGAAGCCGATCGCCTCGCCCACCTGCAACACAGAGCACCCTAAAGAGGATCCGACCTCAGCTCATGTCCCACTTACATCATGCTATAGCTGTGAACTCATCAATTTCCCAAGTTCTACTAATGGAAAGACTAAACTTCACAGTTTTTTATGCACCCTACCCATTCGTGTCATGAAGAACCCAGAGTGGCAATGGGTTGGGTATTCACTATGTATAACCAAATGGCCCATTGTTCTTTATCTTCCGGCATAACCGAGCTGTGTGAAGCTTAAACAAGAATTTTTGCTGACTTTTGCCCTTGGCTTAGGTTCTTACGGGGACTTTCATAAAACCTGTGGTTCAATCACATGAATAAGACATACGATCATGTATGTATTTGAAATGTAGATGTTAGGATAGACCTAACACTAAATAAGTTATCGAATGTCCCAAGTTTTAGGTTACTGTGTGTTCGTGAGTAACTGGTCGCTTTTGGACACCTTACTTAGTTGTCTTTTCTATAGATTTCGTTTCTGCCTGGTATAAACAAAAACATTGCCTTAGATGTCGATGACCATCAGAATAGCACTGTGAACTGTCAGGGTCATCAACTTATCACTGTTATATCATTTCTTACATTTAATATTTAAAAAAAAAGAGATATACCTTTAATTTCCCCCTCCCCCTCCACTCCATTTCCACCCAACCTTATAAAATATATATTTGAAATATTTAAATAAATTATTCATGCTTTTAATAATACCGATATAAAATAAGAACTATTTTACGTTATCCTGTCATAGATTCTGTGAGTAATTTTAAACAGAGGTAATGTAAAACAAATTCACTCAAGGCAGAGATTTTTTCTAAAGAATGATTTACAGTTTGTTCAGTTAACTAATATACCGGTACAGAAAATATTCCTTCAGGTAATTAGAGATGGAGCTATTTGCTCAGAGATGCGGAGATGGAGAAAGAATCGGCCATAATCTCTTGCAAGAATCCACCCCAGCATTCGCCTGAAGCTATTTCGGGAAACCATGGGAAGCCGAAATCTAGACAGCCGGATCGGGGATCGAACCCAGACTCTTCCCGAAAGCGAGTCTTGTGTTACCACTGCTCCACCTCGCTCGGTCGTGAATGATGTCAGGAGTGGTTGACACTGGATGCGAGAAGATATAGTATGCGGCTTCTAGCGCGGTGCCATATTAAATGTGGTAATTTCTACTAAAATTGCCGGAAACAATATATGTTATGCCAATAGGGCTATTTTGAACAAAAGTACAAGAAAAATTAAAATTTACAACCCAAAATTTGATGAGAAATGTCTAAAATCTAGCAAATTTAAGCCAAAATCAAGCAAATTTAAGATAAAATTAAGTAAATTTAAGCCAAAAACTAAGCAATGTTAAATCAAAATCAATCAAATTTAAGTAAAAACCAAGCAAATTTAATCTAAAATCAAGCAAATTTAAGTCAAAATCAAATAGTTTATACATTTAAGAGACAAGGAAAAAATCTCAATTAGGTTTAACAAAATTATTTTTATTCGTTAAACAACTCAACTATACATTTAAAAATTTGGAAAAGTTTTAAATGATTAAACAATCTAACTATGCGCCTAAAACTTTGTAATATACTATCGAAATATTTTGTTGTTTCCATAAAATCATTTTATTCCTTAATTCATCAAATTAATTTTTTTTCCCTTCGGTAAACATTTTTTTCTATTAATTATACGTTAGATTCCTTTTGGCTAATTAGAACAACATTACAAATTGTTTTTGCTTCAACAGCTTTATCAAAATATACAATTATTTTAATGTTTGTTTTATCTTCAACTACAGTAATAATTTTTCTATATAAACAATCAATAACAAATAATGGTCTTCGTCCTCAAAATGAATAATAATAGACATCGCCATAAAAGTTCATAGTTGTTTTATAATCATGTTCATTATTTCTATATATATAGTATCTAGTTTTGATTTCGAATATTTGAAATCATTGTATGCAAGAAGTTGTTAATGACAAAGACCATTTTCAATATCTAAATTCCAATTTTCTTTTGGAAAAATTTTATTTCTTCCATTCTTAATATAAATATTTCTTGTATTACAGTAATCAAAAATAGAAGCTGTCCATAACGATTTCTTCTATTATTTTTAAAACCTACAATTACAAAATCAGGCATGTCAAAATGTAAATTATTACACTGATCTTTTATATCAAAGTTAAAAACAGTTAATCCAGTACGAACTTCTCCTTTCTAAAAAAAATTGCCAATAATTAAATCTAATTGTTATTGTAGGATGTTTGTATATTTTTTCTTTAATTGCAATGGCAGTGTTAGATTCATATTCAACAATAGACCACATAATTCCTAATTTTTAAATAACAATTCTATCTAGATCGCCATAAGTTCTATCAAGAGAACCATCCGTTTTCATAGTTTTATTAACAAATAAACAATTGTTATCAGATGAATTACGAAAAAAAAAAAAGTAATTTTATAACCACCTTTCCAGTAGATTTCGTTGTATATCTGATAAAACCAGACAGATATCTCACTGGATAGATTATTTCATTTGTTTTATCGCTATGAAGAGATTTTACTCGATATTTATTATCAACACCAATAGCATCTAAATCATTTTGTTCACCTGGAGATCTTAACAAAATATGCGTCATTGTTGATGTTATTCCTGGATTATCAACAGCGGCAATAACATTTCCATGTTTTGAGATTTCTACTTTAGAAAATTGAAAAGGAAAAAAGTTAAAGAAACATCATTATTATCTAATTTTTTATATTTTATTTATCTTAAACTGTCTCTCTCTCTTTAGTTATATATATTGTTCAAATACATAAGCGTCATTTGGGAAAGAAAATTCATCACCTAAAGGAATATCAAATTCTATTCTATTATCGTAAACATTTAAATTCCCTCTAGTTTGATCTGTTGGAAGAAAAGTTTGTCTTTCAAATGTCTCAATTATTTTATATCTCATTTATAAGAAAATATATATATATATATATCTACATGAAAGATTTATCAAAGGAAGTTTCTCGAGTTAAATACTCATTGAAAAATACAAAAATGATCAAAAGTATCACGAAGCAGACTACAAAAGAAAGAAAAAGAAAGAACTATCTTCAATTCACGAATTACGAAATATTGGTAAAAAGGGAAAACAAGTGAGTGAAGAAAATCAAAATTTAATAACGATGCTAGTTCCAGTAGCAGCAAGAATTTAGATTATCCACCAACACCAGAAGAAACGTCGTTTGAAAGAGAGTTATTCTCAAAACATAAATCTCCTAATTTGGTAGAGCAATTGGAAACCGCACCCAAAAAAAATTCTACTAGAATTCTCGGAAAACAAATTTCTGAAATAATTAATATTATTAATACATATGATTTGAGAGGAGATGTACATAATTTTTACATTGGAGATGCAAAAGTAAGGATATATGATGATAAAATATTTGTTGGTGATAAAGAATATAAATTAACAGAAGGGCTTTCTATTTTGTTAACAAAAGAAAAAGAAGCAGGTCTTGATGGTAAATTCACTGATAATGATTATTAAAATTACACGGAAATTGTTTCATCAACCAATGCTGCATTCCAAAAATATTATCCTAAAAAGAAAATAAACTCGAATAAAAGTTGGAAGTACATAAATATAATTAAACCAATTTATGATCAGCATATAAAATAATCGCAGTCAAGATCAGGATCAAACACACCTGAAAGAATGATTTCTCCAAAAACTCCTAGATCTGAAGAAGGTAAAATAAAAATACAACAGTTTACCCAAATAATATGTTTGGATGGATGATGTTAGGAAATTGATTGATAGATTGTTAGTTACTTATGGTGAAGAAAATGTGGGAAATAACAGTTACTACAGTGAAAAAGTAAGCATAATGAATATGTTGAACAATGAGTTTTCTGAATTTGCTGTATATAATGCAAAAGGAATTCCGTATCTTATAAGAGTTTTAAATGTAATTCCTCATTCATTTTGGAATTCCAAACACCATGGAAGAGGTATAATTAATTGGGCACTAAACAACTTAAATCTGCCTGAAATGCATTTGCTAGGCTATAATTATTGTGTACCATTTACTAAATTGAAAGAAAGATTGGAAAGAGGTGACACAGGAATAAATAAATTAGATAAAGCATCTAAATATCGTAATATTTCTTACAAAGACTAAAAAAGTTTAGAATCTAGCCATGTGGCTGACATAATTGTACAAAAAGAAGATAAGGAGATTATTTTATATAAATATATTCCAATTTGTGATAAAGAATGCTTCTGCAGCTGTTGCTTCAATTATGTTTACAAAAATATGATTAGGATGGGATATTAAAAATTATTAATTAATAATTTTTTTCTATATTAATGAAGTTAACAAATGTAACTTTCGATATACCCGTACATCAGCTTAGAGAATTTGGTATAGATAAATGTTTAACAAAAGATCAGGTTGAGAGAAAAAGTAAAAAATTGAAAGAAGGCAAAGATTTCAAATTATCTTTACTAATATCAACAAAAAATATATACTCGAAGAAAAATCTGGATGTGGTTTACATCATGGATGATTTCTACCATTTTTAATTCCACTTTTAGCTGCACTTGGAGCTTTAGCTGGAGGAGCTAGTGCAATTTACGATTCAGTTGATCAAACGAGAAAAAAATAACAAAGAATTAGAAGTATCATAGAGACATAACTTAGCAATTGAAAATAAATCAGGAAATGGTGTAGATGTAAAGAGAGGGAGACAAACAAAATTGAGTGTATCGCCGTTATCTAATTTTGATATTGAAAAATATGTAAAAATACTAAAAATATATGTCAGAAATGTTTATACATTTGATGAATTACCAAAAAGAATGCTCAAAAATGAATGCCCTGTGGTTAATTTTGACATTTCAGCAAATTCAGGTACTCACTTGATTTGTTATTTTTAAGAAAATAATGAAGCTAATTGCTTTGATTCATTTGGAGCTAATGTTCCTACTAACTTAATGAATTACTTCAAAAATAAAAAATGTTCATTACAATGATATTCGAATTCAGAATTTTAATTCAGTTATCTGTGTACATCTATGTTTAAATGTATTATATCTTTTCGAGAGGATTTAAGTTTTATGGTATAATTTCATTGTTATTAAATAACGGATATATTTGGGAAACCATTAATCAAAATATTTAAACAGAAACTTCGACACTATTGTTGAAAAATTAAATGATGATTCAAATGAAAACTTTGGCCCTTTTGCTAAAGATTTAGTGACATGCAGATTAAAAATATTATTTCATTGTTTCTGCTTTAAAAACAGATTCATATTCAAGATACAATAAAATTGCTTCTGATTTAGAAAAAGACATAGATACGAGATACAATATTATCGTTTCTACTTTACGTGATCAAATAAGTAAAGTTTTTGTTATACAAAATATTATTTTTCTCTTCATAATCGTGGAATTAATCATATGGATGATCCTATAGATGGAAAAGACGTAATCAATAAAATATATTTACTAAAGAAATAGCTAATAAATTACAAAATGTAAATCAATCAGTTTTGAAATATTGTGATACACTTGTTACCTCGAAAGTTGTAAAAACAAAGAAGTTTATGGTAAAGATATAGCTGATAAATTGCACAATTTAAAGCAACTAGTTTTGAAATATTCTGATACACTTGTTAACTTGGAGGTTTAGAATGTAAGGAGGAAAAATCTCATATATTATATTTACCTTCAAAGTGGAATAAAACTAATAATGTTATTTACTTAGATAATAATCTAACTATCTCTTCTTTCTTATGGATTGTACTGTTCATAAAATAATTACTGTTAATCCCATTTTACCTGATGATATTATGTAATATTTAAATAGATTTTATAGATTCCAGATATGTAATATTTAAACAAATATTTCAAACATATATTTTGAACACATATTTTAAACATATTTTTTTTACCTATTTAGTTTCCAAAGCAATGTCAATATCGGTATCATCAAAATCAATTAGATTTCAATTTTCATCTTTAATTTCGAAAACAAAATGATTAAACCATTCGTTTTTAATTTGATACAAAATTGGAAATGTAGGTTCATAAATAATATAATCTCTTTAACCAAACATATCTTTCGGTGGAAAACTGGCAATTATATTTGTTTCTAAATCGTTAGATTTATAATATTCTATAAAAAAATACCATATGCCAAGTTACAATGAACATTTATTGAATTTAATGGATCAAAATGAGGGTAATTAAGTACCTGTAACAGTTTTTTGTTTCTCAATAATCATATTTATCTCAAAACCAAGGATATAAGATAATCGATCGTCAAATTTAATACTAAACTTACATTTAATTGATATTCTATTTTCACATAGTCATTTGTTAATTCAATTTTATTGCCTGAAAATGGTTCAATTTAATTTATAGTGTCAATTAATCATTCACTATTGTATTGTCCTCTAGGAACATTTACAACTTCATTGTTAACAGTGAATATTATAGTATTTTCGTTTATATTAGGTGTTACATATTCTGTTTTAAAACTAATTAAAGTAATCGATTTATCTTTACGAAAGATATCAAAATGAAGTTTCTTCTTTAGTGTGAAACTATTATATGTCAACTGAAATAATTTATTGTCCATTACAAAAAAAAATCATATTTATTAAAAGAAAAAATTATCTTATTTTACAAAAAATGATCTCATTAAATGAAAAAAAAAAATATTTTTTATTAAACAAAAAAATATCTTATTAAATAAAAATCATATTATATTAAATGAAAAATTATAATATTACATGAAAAAATGATCTTATTAAGTGAAAAAATATTACACGAAATGAAAAAATTTGTTTTATTAAATGAAAAAAACTCCTTATTAAATAAAAAATTCTTTGATTAAATAAATAAAATTATTTTATTAAGTGAGAAATATTATTATATTAAAGGAAAAATTATCTCATTTAAATAATAAATTATCTTATTAAATGAACAAACTTGATTGGGGCATTGGAATTTTAATTTCCAAAGGAAAATATGTAAATAAAAAGGATGAAGAATTGTTGCCTGGCAATACTAGGACCATAATAGTAGGTACGAGTGTGGGAAAACTAAATTTATGTTAAATATATCTTAATAAAATAGGATAGTTATTTTAATAAATTGTATGTTTGTTCAATAAGTTTAAATAAAGCCAAATATATTCAGGTAAAAAAGTTATTGGTGTGTTATCCAAAAAGCTGAATGTTAAAGAAAACATGGGGTACTTTATAATAATGATGAAATAATTCCTTTAGATCAATGTGAAAATGATTCATTGGTTATATTTTATGATGTTATATTAGACAATCAATATATTCGTCAGTATTTCACTAGAGGAAGACATAAACATTTGGATATATTTTATTTAGCTCAAACTTATTCGAAATGCCTAAGCAGCTGGTAAGATATAGTATGAATTTTCTATGTATATTTAAACAAGATGATAGTAACTTAAATCATATTTATAATAATTTTGTTGGTGGAGATATGTCTTAAAAAAATTTAAAGAGATTTGTGCAAAGTATTGCAGTGAAGATTATGATTTTATAACATTAGATCCGAGTAGGAAAATGGAAGAATGAAACTAAAGAAATAAAATCACAGACTTGATTATATTTTAAAGATTTTTGGATGTGTGTTATGAATGAAGAACAAGTATTATGAAAGTAGAACATGTATTATGAACATTGCAGGTGTATTATGAATGTTAAATGATGTGTTCGAAATAATTATCATTATTATAATCTTTTTCAATTTTTTCGAATATAAATGAAGGTTTACATAATCATTCTCCTTGTAATAAAAAATAAATTTTTTGCTATCCATAAAAGAAAATCAGACAAAATGTGTTCTAAATTTTTATAATAAATATGGATATTTAGAAGGTAGTCAAATTTCACTTTCAAATATGCTAAAGAAAAGTTTCAAAATCCATTAACAATATGCCAAGAATATAATAACTTTTCTTCATTAGATGCTACACTCAATGAGAAAATAATTAATTTAATTAATATACCAAGATGTGTTCAGGGTGATATATTTGTTAGCTATTTATTAACCACAAAATGGGATAAAAAATGTTAAAATTGAATTTTGCATTTGCAAATAATTCAATGATGAAGTTAACTGAAGAAGCTTTTAGAATTTGGTAAAACATACAAATTTGAAATTTGTTTATGATGCCAATTTTCCAGACATACTTCTGTCTTACAAATAAGGTCAACATAAAAATCAGAGATCAGCTCGAATTTGTCCGAATAAATAATTTCCATATGGTAATGAACTAGCCCTTGCATTTCCTCCAAATCAACAACATAGTCTTGTTAAAAATTCCTATCAATAAGCAGGAATATTGGTATAATGGAAAATCGCTCCTAAATATAAAGTTAATTTACTGGCAGTTTTAATCCTTGAAATTTAATATGCATCATGTCTTCAACGTACAAATGATAAAAATGTGGCCATGTATCCATTTTTTAATAATTATTTGTTTAATTTTCAACCAGATGTCATTCAAAATATTCAAAACTTGTATGGACCACCCTCACAAGATAAATTTAATGATAATCAAACAATTTTTTTTAATGAAAAAGCAAATATACAGAAACATTTTTAATTATTGATAGTTATTTGTATGCTTTTTACAATAAAATGTTTGAATAAAAAGTTGTGTAAGTGACAACAAAATAATTAATAAACCATTTTTGATAACAGAATGGTTGATGTTTTTACTAAGTGATTTCAATTCTGAAATAGACGAATGTCATTTCCAGATAAAAGAGAGTGTTCTGGTTAGAGAAAAATTTCCTCACTTACCAAATATAATAGTCAGTTTGTAGATATACAGATATTTACTGTATTTATGTTCGAATGAGAATTTCTATAAATATAATGAATTTACACACAATTCAACAAGAGTTGGTAAAAAAACTTTCTTGTTTGGTATAAATTGTGAATGATATAACAAAATGATAAATAAAATGAAATATTTTCTTAATGATTTAGAAAATTTATCATTTAAGAGTTATATAATATTACAAAAAATATTTAAAATTCACAAAACATCGGTTTTATTAATCCAAAGTTATGAGAATTATCAAAACCTAACCATTTAACATACATTTTATTACCTTTAGTTTTTAAAGCTTTTTAAATCAAATATTCATCAGGATAGATAGTTTTCATAATTTCATATTCATATAAACTTTCTTTTATTTCTTCTCCATTGGCAACTTATAGTTTGTAAGAGGGTACATCATAATTTATAACCTTTAAATAGTAAATAATTCTGTTGTCCAGTTTGGGGTATAACCCTTTTAAAAATTTCCTTTAATTTTGCTAACACTTACATCGCCAACTTTGTATTCTTGTACTTTTTTTTTCTAATAGCCCTATCGGCATAAAAGATATTTTATTGTGCAAATTTTAGTAGAAATTATCCAATTTAATGTGGCACCGTGCAAGAAGCCACATTATATTATCTTCTATTGCGGTAGTGGGAGACCAAGTCCACAATTGTGGACAGCGTTAAAGAAAGAGCTGCGGTAGTGCCAGAGACTACCATTTCTAGGTACCTCGTTGCCGATGATGCCTATGGCGCAGGCGGTGGAGAGCTCCTCGGGGCCGAACCAGATGGCGGCAACGCGGGTCGGGGCACCCAGCTCGAACACCTGCGAGGCAGCCACCAATCCCTGCCCCAGCAGCGCCAGCGAGAACCATCCTGGCGCCACCCCAACTACCTTGACCCACGAGCCCGCAGCCAGCAGCAGCGCGCCGCTCTTCATTGTCCAGCCCAAACCCTGCCAAACACATCCCTGCATGTCAGACCAGCACACGGCGTGTGGTGACGTTTCTGTATGGAGGAAGTTCACTTGTGTTTGTGTGGAATTATGAGACTTATTGGAAGTCTCATTAGGAATACAAATCCTGTTTGTCAATCCTCTTCTATTTACATCTGAGAATTTTTTAAAGCTCTGCTTAGGTGTACTTTTCTGCGTATTTTGTGTATGTATATGTATTTTAATACGTTATGTTTACTTCACTCAAATGCACAGAAAAAAAAAAGCCTAATGTTGATGCAGGAAAAGAAAATTGCTATCGAGGCATTTCTTTAAACGTTTATGTTGTAGTAACATCAATAATGTTGTGACAAAGTAACTTAATGTAAACAATTTACTAAGTATTATATTCCTGTAATGCAAACATAATATTTAAGTGTTATTGTTAACAAAGCCTCTAAGTAATGTTGCCGCAGCCAAAAGTTGTATTACCCTAAAATTAACAGGAAGAACAAAATATTTTCAGTTACTGCGACATTAAAGAAATCTCCAACCAACACAAGGTTACACTTACATGGCGCTGTTAAAATTGCGGATGGTAATGAACACCGATATCCTCGTAAAATGAAATCACTGTATTTAAATTTTAAAGCAGCATATGGGAACTAAATCTAGTTTAGATCAGCTCCAAAGCCTTGCAAAGCAGTTTACGGGTACAAAATATGCATGTGTTTCTAGAGCATAAGGTATTTCCGCATATGCAGTTCGTCGTTATATTGATGTTGCCACAACCAAATGTTGTATTGCGACAGTGACTCTGTCGCCGACCACCCGGCGAGTTATTTCTTTCCGGCTAAACGGCAAGCTCCTCGGCCAACTCGCTCCATTCCCTAGTTTTCCCCTAGACATAATCCTGCCTGGATCACTTCTTTCCCCTCCAGGTTAGGTTATTTAAGACCTTGCATACCTTCTTCGATCACATCTTTACGTGTGGTGTAGTTCTGATGTGATCGCCTTGGGCGAATAAGTTCGGTCATGACAACCTCCATCGGGCTACTTCGACTTTGGTGGCGCATTGCACTCAGACGAAAAGCTTCATATTTGGGTCTTGTTTGTGCATTTCCATCATCTACATATTTGATACGAGGCACAACGCAAAAAAAGCGGTGAGTCACGGCGTTCAATCGGAATTTACAATGTTATAATGTTTTTTGAGAGTGTTGCCTCCTTTTTGATGCTAGTAAATTTTGATGGTTATTGTCAAGCCTTCAGCTTGTTTAAAGTGGTTGATCAATAATGCTAATAGACGGGCGTAGAGATAAAGTGAATTTTGCTGTGTTAAATAATTGCGTGCTTCGTGAAATGTGTAAATGTCGCGGCAGTCCGTTTGACTGCCGCGACTCATGGTAATTTCTCTTCATATGCTTTTAAGTGAGGTTTATAGAATTTCCAGTATAATTTTCTTTGATATCAGTGTTTCCCTGATTCCATTTCAACATTTTAATTGTCGAGCTAAGAAAACGTTTTACACAGGTTTCGAGTGACTATGAAAGAGCATTTATTTCGCCCGGTCTAGCCTGGGTCAAGTATTACCGCTTTAGCCCGAAATTCTGGGTAAATGTCGGAACAAACGATTGTATCAGGTTTCAGAAAGTTTTCAGTATTATTGTGCGCCCAGTCGGGGCACCGATTGAGAGATATGCATTAGTATAATTGTTGCAATAAAGTGGATTTTAAAAAAAATGTGTGACACCAACTTGTGTTAGGAAGAAATTAAATGTATCTGCTTTTGGCGCACTGGGATTATGCCAGCTGCACGACTATAATTTGAGTCGTAATTTAAGACTTCAAATCTACATAATTCATGATTGTTATAATATTAAATTAGAATCATTGGTGTCAATCAAGTAGGCAATTGAGGAAAATTCTGAGGTTTTATGTTCTAAGATATTGAGGAAAAAAACGTATAATTGTAAGTTATTTGTGCCACATCGAATTTCTGTAAAAGTGAGACTAATTAATCACTGCAATTTGATTGGCCATTAGCTAGTTGAAGCCACGAAGAGATTGTATTTTTTCACACGTCGTAGCTCTAAATTAAGAGCTCGTAAAGTTAATATAATTATTGAGGAGAAGTTTCCCCTTTAAGAGCAAAGCCAAACATTCACGTTGTTGTGTGATTTCAAGTGGTACTACATTTTTATTCATGTATGTAGTAAAATTGTTTTATAGGATATTTATTATGATTGGGAACTTATTTACGACAGGTTTGGAAATTATGTATAGTAGGCTGTCGTATTTTGCGTAATTTTCTGAAGCAGGTAAAATTTACATATATGTATTTAGGTGTTTATTTGCCATTTAGGTGTATTTTTAATATGACATTATTGTACATGGCCAATATTCCTCTGTTTATAATGAGAATTATTAATGGCTCGCCCTTTCTATTCTCAATTAACGTGTATCATGCGCATTTTATCATGCGTCTTTGAAATATATTCGGTCTATTTTTATAATGAGTAAATTGAGGGCTGCTGTTCCATGGGTCTTACACGAATATTTAATGGAAAAAACGTCTGAGTATAGTTACTAAACGAGTATTAATTTATGCTCGTCTGTAATATTTGTGAAATATTGAGATCTGCATAGTATTTTAAAGTTTATTGTGTCATTTTGTCAAATAAGGGGCTCTGTCATTCCTCATCGATTTTTGCCTGGTTTAATTTATTGTCCTTTGTGTCATGTGTGTACGGCACAAGGGGTGATAAAATCTATGTTAAGAGTAGCAGGAAGAACAAAATATTTTGTGTTACTGCAACTTTCAAAAAAGTCCAAAATGGTTATACTGACTTGCCGTTGTTAAATGACAGATGGAAGTGACCATCGATAACCTCGTAAAATGAAACCACTGTATTTAAATTTGAAAGCATACCAAATTTGAAAACTATATGTAGCTTATACAAGCTCTCAAGCCTTGCGAAGTAGTTTACGTGTGCGGATTGTGCATATATTTAGTGAACATTAAGCATTTCCTCGTAACGAAAGAGAACTGTAGTTCGTCGTTATGTTAACGGAATTTTTTTTTAAACGTAAATACAAGAAAAATTTCAACACAAATGTTAACATTAGTTCAACATCAAAATTTCTTTTGCTGCAACATAAACACCTCCTTACTGTTGCCAATACAGTAAGGACGTAGTGTTTTCACAAAAGTACTTATTGTTACAGTAACCCTAATAGCCTAACATTATATTTCATTTACAGAAACATTAGCTAATGACGGCTCACAGATAACAAAAACTTTATGCTTTAGTAACATTAATACTGTTGTCACAACATTGGAATTTTTTCTTTCTATTGTTTTGGCAGTCATCATGTATCATGGTCTTCGCAAATACCGTCATTTTACTGAAGATACCTACTCGTACACATTTTTGTATGGTTTTTTAAGAGAATATTGTTTAAAGTTTCAAGAAACAAAATTTTTCTGGTAACAACTTTGTTCATGTAGAAAGCTTTAATTTTAATGAAGGTTATAATAGTTGAAATTCGAACTCTGTTTTACTTCCTTTTAATACATGTAATTTTGTAATGTAGATCGCAACTTTGTGCTAACTGGTACAAAATTTTGCTTATGAAAAAGAAATTCAGTAGTGCCTTGCACTATTAGTAGTATTTTTTAAGTTTATTTTCAGATATTCAGAATGAGATTTGAATTACTACGTCCGTATTGTGTTATTTGACGATATTGACTCAGGTACAGTCCTGAGCTTAAACCATTTAGTTTTAATGCATACAAGAACACGATATCTGTAATCCTCCAACTTCGAATCGAAAACAATTTTTTATCATTATTTACTGCTGAATATAGTTTCACAGCGAATGTCCCTAATTATTGTTCAGTATACAAGCACACGAAAATGAGTTAGATATTTTCTTACTCTGTGCCTAAATGCTGCTTGTTTCCATGTATAGTTATGGCTTGAGAAAGCAATTAAGACGTGAGTAGGGAACGTGTCTCATCTACCTCTTGTAATAGGTTATTCATGGTCAAATGAGCACTTTTGAAAGCCCTGCTTAAGATCTACTTGTATGCACGTTGTGTATTCTTCTTCTTATGTAAGATTAACATTGTCATGGGCCTCATAACTTTATTCATGCGTCGGTCAAGTAAAACTATGAAATTAATAGAAAAGTTAATATTTAACAGATCTGCTAATTTTTACACTTCGATTCATTGAAAAAATAAGAGAAAAGGAAATAAATAATTTAAGTCATCACAAATGGTTACCGAACACTTTTTATTCGACGTTAAGATATGGAACTAGTTTCCATTCTATGTTACCAACTTGACTGGGCGCATGTCACTCAGGACGCCCGTTAAAATATATGCAGGTAGGGGCAGTGACTTTTTCTGAAGGTTGTTTTCAAAAGTGCTCACTTTATCGTGAACAGCCTTTACAAGAAATACCAGCATATTATCTACCAGCTCACACAGGCCCTTGTTATTGTTTACCTTCTTGTCGAGAAGGAAGCTGACGGGCAGTATGAGCACAATAAGGGTGACCATGTAGATGAGCGACGTCCAGTCGACCTGCGAGGCAGAGATGCCATAGTAACGGGCCACCAGGTCGCCGACGATTGTGTACTGCACCCACTGGAACGACGTGGACACGCAGAAGAGGAGGAACATCCCCAGGACGGCCCATCGCCTTGGGGACACCCCGATCCTCAAGTCGGCCAGCAGGACGGGCTCTTTGGCGGGTGACAGTGGTACCTCTGTGTACTCCATTTTCCCAGCGACCTTAAACTGGACACAGTTTCACAATCATCAACCGATGTCTACATCAGTGATCTTTCGTTATAATATTTCAGTTACATACTGTAAATACAAATTGTTTTCCAAGCAGAATGTTCCATTTCCATTTTTTTTTTAATACTATACTTAGGTGATGTAAACAACTCAGACAGGAAGTACCCAACAATGTGATCTAGTAATTAGGAAGCTCTGCCTCGCAATAAATGTGGTGAAGTAAGTGCACTTATGCGTACTATTTGTTTTAACAATCCTAACGTTACCAATTAAACTAAACGCGAAAATAAAAGGCATTGAATTAAAAACTGCATACCTACATTCGTACTAAGCGATGTCTTGGTAGCTCATATGGAAAGGTCACGATTATCATTCGGAATAGGGGTGGCGTGGGTTCAATCTGGATTACCCGCAAAATTTTTATTTACTTATATAAGTTGCGCAACATAAATCAATTGAGAAGTTTGGGACATTGGGACCTGGGACCAGAGCCCGGAGCTGTTCATGCTCTGTCATTTTTACCTCAATATTTCCCATTTGCCTCTCATATAGAACCGATCCTCCACTGCAAAACCGTTCCGCTGAAATGCACTTTCAGTCAATTCGGGGAGGATTTGGGGCGATCGTTTTCGAGGACAGAGCAGTGGCAATCATATTGGTTTTATAGGCATAATGTACGCCAAATCCATACACAGAGTCCAGGGTACGGAGTCAAACTTGACCATCAGTCATCTTGTCTACCATGTTGGATTTCAGTGACCTTGACCTTTGACCTTGACCTGGCGACCTTTGACATTGAAAACGCAACTAATCCCAATTAATCACAAAAGATTTATGAAAAATTTATTTCAAAAAATTAATAACAAATTATAAAAAATGTACACTTGCAAGTCGTTCGCCTGAAATCGACGGACTTCAGTATAAACAGTTGTCGGTTATTAATACTGATGATGACTGTGCGACCCCTACAAATAAAAGTAAACCTTATATTGAGGATGAAACAGGAGGCGAAGACGTTCACGAAGACAACAGTGATAAAAATGACTATGAAGACAGTGCTTACGAAGTATCTGATGAGAAGGATGATGATTCTCTCGACGTCCCCACACATATCACCAACGAGTTTCCTTCGACAAGCGGTGCGAAGAAGGCAGAAGGCGTAAATATAACTCTTGTTACATATTTCCAGAAGACCCGAATGAACTTGTTGATTGACTTAGATACTTTGAGGGCCTGCTGCGACGGTGGCGCCGTGATGTGCATCGTTGGTGTTACGTTTCCGGATTTCGGCAGTCACATTGGCCGGCTTGGCTCCCCTCCTTTGATTCCTCTCTTCTCCCTCCCTCAGTTACCCTTCCTCCACCAGGTGTTTAGTTTATTTATGGGGTTGTCCGCTTTATTTCCCCGTCTTTTCTACGCCTTCATGCTGCTCGAGGAGCGTCCGTTCCTCAACATGATCGCCGACGCCTGCTAACACAAAAAATGGAATTTGATAATATTTCATAAATTGTCAGTTCGATACTGCTGGGGTGCAATGGGTCACCGTTGTAACGGTTTTATGTAGCTGTGCGGCTGATGGAACCAAACAAACGGTGAGTCGTGGCAGCTATGTTTTTCGGGTCACTTCAGATTTTATTAAGATTGTGGCGTAGTTTGTGTTTGTCTTTGGGCTTTTTGCAATATGAAGTGTTTTTCAAAATTCTGTTTGGGTGCCTTTCAAAATTCAATTTGGATTGACTAAATGCTTTCTAGCTGTGATCGTTCCTGTTTTAATATGTGTTTAAACTTGTTTGCTGCCCATTCATATCAGAGTAAAATTCATGTCTATAATGCGGCCACGACTCACGCATAAGACGTAGGGGTACTCGATGTAATTGTCTTGTCCAAAATATTTTACGTTGTGCAGAGCTTTTGAAAGGCACAAGGCACCTCTGTAATTTTATGTCAATTCTTACCGTAATATCTTAATACCTTTTAAAATGTATTTTAATGAATGGAGGCTTTGGATAGGTTATTGCCGCCTTCCTTCATCTTTGTGTGGATCCAATACTACCTAATTGTTTTAGTGGAATATTTAATATTTTGGTAACTATTTAAATTTTACGTTTCTCCGCATTTCAATTGAGCATTTTTGTAGTTGTACTCATAATTTTGATGCCGATAGTGTTGAGGCATTTTGAATGTAGCGGAGTTTTTAGGTTGTTCTGAAACACGTATTTTGCTGGATACAATTTCGGAAATTCGTATTTTATGCTTATTTTAGTAAAGTATTATGATTTAGACGTAAATATGATGCATATGTCTAGTTCATTCGCTATTGTATATGGTCTAAAATGCTTTCACTGGGTTTACAGTTGTTAAATTTAGAATCCTTTTTACAGCCTATTGAATTGTTTACTGATGTTAAGAAACCAGTGTGGTTTCGCCTGTAGTGAGTCAAAACGTATACAATCTTGAATATTTTATAATTTTGAAGAAACCCATGCTTGTCATTAAATATTGAACTCTAGATGCTTAAATTCTGTACACGTATATTATTTGTTTCGTGTATTTTATGTCCATTTTAATATTACTGTTGATGCTGTATTTCCATTTGAGAGAAAATATAAGTATATTGCCCGAAATTGTTTTTGCAATTATTTGTGCATGGCACACTGCAAAACCGCGGGGATATCTCATACATAGTTGTGATATCTTTAATTATCGATGAACTGAAGAATCGGGGTTATATCAGATTACAGTCCATGATGTGCAATCATCTGAAAAATTTAAATATAGAATGTTCAAAATAATTAGGAAGATAGGGTTTATATAATAAGTAAGTAAATAAAATGTATGTATAAATAATAATATGTGTTTAATTTCTTATACAGTCACTTCTGCTTCTCTGAAAGACTTATTAATTCAGAGGTCCTTGAGAGTATGTTTTAGATCAAATTTTTGTGAGTGCATGCAATAGGATGGCTATAGTTCGATTTAAAGTATTATACCTTACTCGGGTTGTTTAAAATCGACTGAGTTCCATATGCCGAACGAATGAAATGAGAGGAATATTTATGAGGAATGGTTCGCAACTAGTTGGTTGGCCTGGTCGGTTGATCTGGTAAGTTTGCTTGGTAAGTTAGTACGACCCTTTGGTATGGTTGGCTCTGGTATAAATGTTTTGAGAAAATTCTGCGAAGAGGTTAGCTATGAGACACTTATTAGGAGATTTTTTTTTCTCGAGATTTTCCGTCATCATCATCATTTGATTGTATGGTTGGGTGGTATGGCAGGTTGGTCTATTCGGTTGGTCTAGCCAGTTTTGCAGGAACTGGTCTCGTCAGGAGTTAGTCTTCGGCTAAGTCAGTCTCGTCAGGAACTAGTCTCGGATAGAGTTAGAATATGAAGACAGTGCTTATGAGGTATCTGAGAACACACTCCAAAATGTTATAAACAAAGCACCTTGTGAGCATATTAAGTTCATTTATATATCTTAGGTTTTTACTGTACATAACAATTTATATTATAGCTACTTATCTTTAAAAATGCATGTTGGAACAAGTAGGATTATTAAGAGGAATAACTTTCGGCGATGAATATATGATAGTAAACCTGCTGATAGGTGACTGCGATCGCATCCTTTTTTTTTTTTTTTTTTTTTTTTTTTTGAGATAGTCAGTAAAGGTCACAAAATACATCTTTAGAGATGTTCCCGAAAACATTTTCTGAGTGTGCTCAGTTTCTCTGGCTATGGTGATATTTTTATTGATCGTAATTATCATATTAAAAAGCCACAACAATGGTTTGAGTCCACTTATTCCTTGGCGACTATTTCAAAATCCCCAAGGGTACTAGAAAATGACAGTGAACATCACAGTGGAACTACCGACCAGCCTGTAATCGCCTACCATAGTCTACAGATCAAATCAAGAACTTTCGTAATTCGACTCAGGTCTTTATTCAATAATGACCACTGACTTCTATTTAGGGCCACTACTCGAATCTAGTAGATACGTATCTTTTTACGACTGGGGACCCAGAAAAAGGAATAGCAATGTAACTTACACATGTGTGTTTGACAATCACCGTCATTGTGAGACAGACAGCTTGTCTGGTAAACACCGACAATTTTCAATTACTTAGTAATATTATTTAGATGTGTATATGCAATCTAAACAAGCAGATGTCGTGGGATTATGTTACAATGTATATTTAATAGCTGTAGTGTATTCAGTGGATCTGAGTAGTTTATAACTTACTCAAAAGCAGCGGATTATGGCCAGCGCCATTTTCAAACAAAGTTAGGTTTTATGTTTCCTGTTACTCGAGGCACTCATTCAATATCTTTCTTGGCTAGTTTATGAATTTCAACAAAAGTAAGACAGAACTAACTTACCAAGAACTACATTTTTACGTTGACATCTCCATGGATCAACCAGTTTTACAATGGGCTTCCTTCGCTCTTGATCTGTGGCTCGGGCCACATGGATATGTGGTGTGCGGCAATGAAGTAGGTTTTCCTAGAGTGTTTGCATTTTCCCTTTGCTGTACAGGCTGTTCATCGTAAAGCAAGCATTTTTAAAATCAACCTTTGGAAATAAAATCACTTGTAATATCTGCATATATGTTACAGTACACACGGGCATGCAGAATGCCAGTTAGGTTGGCAGTGGAACTACGTTCTACGTCTTGCCGTTGTATTTTGAGTGTAATGTTTATATTTATGGTAAACTAATATGGTGTTTTTTTTCTCATTATACACATTAAATAACTAAATGTAGTATTAATAATACATTTAATTTCCCATTAATTTAGTAATTTTATTTGACTAATGGATGTATAAAGTAGTTAGGCTCATGGCAATGTGAATGTTACATGTGGAGGGAGGACACAGAATGAATAGAAAAGTATATATAAAGCAGGACCTTCAAATGTGCTCGGATAACTCCGAACAGCCCATACCCGTTTCACCTCTGTTTTACTCAGCATTTGCTGGTCTACTGTGATCCTTTTCCAGGAAACGATGCAAATTGGAAACACCAATAAAGAACCAACTCTAAAAAAATATTTCTTAGTCTGTAAAATAGGTATCTACGACATAAACATACGCTTTGTAACTTATACTGCTTTGTCAACTAAATGTATTGAGAAGAAATTATATGGTGTTGTACGTGATGCATATTACCTACTGGAGTTCATTGGACTAAGTAACGAAAATTAAATCGACGACGTGTTTCACCCATTATGGTTTTATTATAAATTTTTTACTTCAAAATTTGAAAAGTCTTGAATGTACTATGACTAGAGACAGCCTGAGACTTGAAAATTATTGTAAGTTTCTCTACTGGAGTGGGGGTCGCAGTGGTGTAGTGGTCAGACTACTCACCTCCCACCTGTGCGAACTAGGTTCTATTCCCTAAGGGGTCGCTCCCAGATTTTCCCAAATAGGGATTTTGCCAAACGATGCCTCTGGACGACGGGTTTTCTCGGGGATTTCCCGTTACCCCCGCCCTATCATTCTAGTGCTGCTCAATAATCACCTCGTTTCACCCTCATTGACTCTCAAAAACCTCGATGTTAAGATCCGCCCAAATATCTTCACTCACTCTTGCTGGAGTGACTTGACATTCATTCATTTGGCATAGGCACACTATTATTAACTGAGTAGCTGAAACCAGAGATAATAAAGGTGACTGTTTATAATGGAAATACGAGGTCATGTTTGCAACTTCTGAAGCAAAGAGCAATGAAGTATAGCCCTACGGTAAAAAATATTATCAACATATTGGTATTACTTGTATTAATTTAGCTTACCGGTATCCCTGAACAACCGAAGATACTTCAGGCACCATTCAGACACAGCCGCTGGCTACAATCTCATTCTACGCACAGGTGCTTGATTTTATTCTGTCAGTCTTCTCGCAGTTCACAGGATACGTCGAAATGTAGATATTTATGTAGATATACTGGCTAAGTAAACTGCCGGTGGCTCCGTAAACTCCTGACAATCCCTACTGTACATGGACTCGCGGAGAGTGCTGGCGGCTGAGAATGCTGCAGGATTTCACCTTGCTAATATTTAAGTGTTTTACGTTGCAGCTGCTGAACTTTCATCTCGGCCATAAATCTTCGGACCGCATATCCTACTATTTGAAGAGCCTTAGATATGGCTTATTGTGTTCGGAGGTGACTGCTATGTCGCGTCTTTGTCTTTTGTCCTATGTCCTCTGTCAAACCTAACTTTGTCGTGTATTGCCCAGCTATAGTGTCGCCTGTTACCTGTATTATTGCCGACCCTCGGTGATCCAAGTAGGAAATGCTGCTCTCAAACAGACGATCACCATGTTTGTGTTCGGGAGTATATTCCCAGTGGTGGAGATTACTGTACGTGGCACACTGATCGTCCCTTATAACCCGAATGCTATTTCCGAGAATATACACCTTCCCACCTAACAGTTTACTGAAGAATATTATGTGTATTTTTTCTTTATATTTACTGGCGAACATAAACCACCCACTTATTGAATCACATACCCTTTCATTTTGACATGGAAAAAAAGTTTGCAGCAATTATTTTATTGGGGTTGAGAGATTATGGCGGCTCTTAATATCAGGGTCTCGAGAGCCAATTTTTTCATTGGGTATAAACATGGTTGCATGCGGGGCAGGGTAGAATTCCCGTGAGAATTTCTCAAAAAAAATCCCATTAAACATGTGAGAATACGAGAATTCAGCGTCTACGTGTTTCCCCCCTGCGAATTCGCGTTGCTGTTTGTTGCAAAGCTAAGTCCTATGTTTGCAGAAAAGATTGCTGATATCCCGGTGTATTGTACGCACCAAGTATTGTTTGTGTGTCTGACCTTGTAAATAAAGAAGCTAGTGTCACACGCACTGTGTTTTGGATGCCACTTAAGGCAACGCCCCAACTTAAAGGACAACAGCATTCACAGCAACATATTTACGTGCAAAAATCTCCACAAGTCCACTTCACAGACGGGTTCGATTCCCAACGGGATCACTCCCAGATTTTCGCACATGGGACTCGTGCTGGACGATGCCACTTTTCGGCGGGTTTTGCTTGGGGATCTCCCGTTTCCCCCACTCTTACATTCCGGCGATGCTCCATACTCACCTCACTTCAACCTCATCCGCTCTCAAGATCGCGATGCTACGAGCCACACAAATCTCCACACTCCTCTGTGTGGCCGAATGTAAAAGGAGAATGAGAATTTACTGTACTAGCAGCAAGTGACTATTGCCTCTTGCTTGAGGAGGCCTATGTACTATAGCAAGCTGTGAAGTCTAGCTTGGTGTCATGTTATAACGCAAAATGTACGTTAACTATAGGCTGGTCGCGCTTAATTTGAACTCTTTTTGAAATTCCTGCCACCTGGTACTTTACATTTTGTATTCTTCCACAGTAAATGATATTAATATTGCCTTCGTCATGATCACTATATACATGCTCCATCCAAGAGGAAGAGTGGAAGTGTTAGAAACGTATATATGTCAATAATAAACATTTCGTGCTCTAATCAGATGTGTATAAAAAATATAACCCACCCTCACTGACAATTTATTTAAACATAACTTCCGCAAAACAACGTAAGGTTCTAAAATATATTTTCATTTATTCGCTGCAAACGTAACAAGCAGCTTGCATGCTATGCTGTACACGATTAACTAAGCACTTTTGAAATCAATCTTATGAAAATGCCACTGTATGTATCTGCATGTATTTTAACTGACATACTTTACCGGCATGTGCGCCCAGTTATGTTGTTAACGAAGGAGAGAAAATAAGCCAATGCTTTAAGTTTTAATTAATAGTGTTAGGTAAACATATGTATATGATGGAATTATTTACTTTGCTGGCTGTTTTTCAAAATGATAAAAAGTGGAAGAATTACCTAATTTGAAAAATATTAATACTTTTCTAAAAATTCTACAGTTCCACTTCACCGATGCATGAATAAAGTGATGAGGCCCACAACAATGATAATTTTACACAAGGGATGGCTATTTCCTATACCGTGAAGTGAAAACAAGTGAAACCAGTTTTCATTATGGAGTTAGATGGTTGTTTTCCGGTGTAAAGGTGACGTGATCATTAGTAGGCCAAAACATTATATTAGCTGATCTTTCACGTGTATTTTGAAGTAAGATCGACATAAATTAACACACAACCCTTTTTGACCTTAAAGACAATATATATAAAGCGCGTGTGTGTTTCAGATAACTAAATATAAATTTCTCCGTTAAATATGATAAATTATGAATTATTTACATTTATCATTAAAGTTTCGTGTACGGGGTTATGGTTGATTTGCTTCCCATTCCCTTTGTATTTGCCTTCAGAATACGCCACGAAATTATTTTGGAGCTTTTAAAAGTAATGATAAATATTAACCGTACTAAAATGTAATAATAAATCAGCTTATATTATTGATAGCTGTCTGCTACTTGTAAAAAATCAGCTGTTTATATTCTAAAACAGCTGGAGTGCAACGATACTGGCATGGATTTGGGTGAAGAAACCCACTATGACATAACTCTGTTATGTGAAACTGTTTTATTGCTAGTTATATCAGTAAAGTGGCAGTATATCTCTCCCAGATGTGTTAGCTAGAGAATGCTAATTAATTAGTTTTGATTACACCCGCAATGTCAGCAATGTTTTAAACTTTTGCTTCACTGCATTCATTTTGGCCCCGTTTTCATTGGTGAAATTTGCATAATGTTACGCAAGCAATAAAAAAAAATCATATATAAAGCAATTTTAAAATCCGGTCTCTGTAATAGTTTGTATTATCAAAGCTAAACATGTGTAGGTCTATGTCTTACTTTTCTCATAAATATATTCAACATAACATAAAACTTAATCTCACACAAAACTAGTCATTCGATTTTATTTGTAAAGAACTTAGACAGGTGAATTTGATACGTTATAAGAACAGGGCTGTGCCTGAAATATTGTAATATTTACTAAATTTAATACGCTTAACAACATTAACTTATATATTTAATTATCATATATTAAGCCACCTATCTAGAGTTAATTTCTGTGAGGAACAGAAACATGGGAATGACAAGGGTGACACTGCCCCATCGCTACCACAAACAGGACGCTAAACAAACATGCAGGGTTTGGTCGTGCTACATGTAACTACGGCAGCTTAACAGTGGTCCTGTCATTTTATCAGTCTTCTGGGCCATAAGTGTGATTAGTATATTTTAAGAACTGGCCTACTGAAAAGCAATTTTAGCTATATTGGAGGGTTTCAAAATGTTATTTTCTCAAGTGTGGGCCTATAATGTTTTAAAATTACCTACCCACCCTCATTTGAAATGTCTATTATTTTAATAAATAGGCATTGCACTGTAAACCATTTGATAGTTTCGTTAGTAAATGTGCGTATCAAACACACTGCAATTCAGTTCAAAGTGTAGCTGGGCCCCTTAATGAAAGTGAAAATAAAAAACTAGTAAAGGACGATTTGAGCTGCTTTGTATATATAATGCTAGTGTAGTTTAAAAGTCTCTTTTTTCTTTCTCTATTTTTATGCTGATTTGTTATGTCAGTCAGGAGCCACAGAGCAATAATGCATAGTTGTAGGTAGTGTAGTCTGAGTAACACTGTAATTGAAATACAAAATATTTTAACAATTTTGTATACAAAACAAAAACTCAGTTTTCAGCTGTAATCATACGCGTCGAAAAAGTTAGTATCAAGTTACAGATCGTACCCCAACTCGACTTAAAACCAACTATGCATCTGGCCCATAATCCCGTTCCCAAATTTTCATTTTCCTTCCTTTACTACTCCTCTGGGCACTAGTATAAAAAACAGCGAATTAAAGGACTGGTTTTTCAACACCCAAATTTATGCAGGGTTGTTGTTATTTTGCCATAAAGGCTACATGTATCTTCTGTGAAGTATCCTGACTACTAGGTTCAGGTCAGTTTAGTATTGTGTTTATGAGTAATGAATTTTAAAAATGAATTTTTACTTCTACAGAAACTATTCTAGTGACACGTGCTGCAATGCCAGAGTTAGCTGTTATAAAGCGGTGCACAAAAAAAGGAGTGCGTGCATATTACTGAGGCATGTAGCCTAGCAAATGGCAATTAGATGTAATACCGTAAGTGCAAAGCTACCATGCCAGAAGTTTTTAAATTTATATTATTCTAATGATGTGAATAATTTCAATTTAACTTAATTGCATATGGGTATTGGTGAAAAGGGGTTTAATGAGCAAGTGTTCTTAGGATACTTCATAGACTGTACACAAAGTAAGTAACAAATGAAATGTTTTAACTGTGGGTATTGGATAGGTGCACACTCCCAATATACAGTTTTCTTAGTAAATTTCGATTTAAATACAATGAAAACTCAAATACCTCATTGTTAATCATACTGGTAAACCTGGTGCATAAAATATATAACATGAGTCCAAAGGGAACGGCCCTCTTGGCCCTGCAATGCCCCCATTTTCAATGTTCAGGTTCAAACGAGGAGTGTGTTCATGTTGTACTATTAAGTGTTGTCCCCACAACAGCTGAATTTGACATACAGGTGCAGTAGAGGTTTAAACTGTTTAAATCTGAGCACAGTATTATTTACCATCTTATTAATAATGTCACAGTAGGTACTTGTTTATACATCTCCAGGATAATACTATATTGTTCTGTAAGTATATGTACGTGTGCATACATTTCTGCATGCGTGTGTGTGGGTACAAATAGGTAGTTTCTAACGGTGTATTTAAACTGCGCACATTTAATTTTACGTACGTTAAGAGCTGTTAAATCTTGCATGGTTGTTTGTCTATGAAACCATTTAATTCCTGGTGAGGTCACCCTCGATGTTCGCATGTGGGAAATATGACGGATGTTGCCACTACCTGGTTGGTTTTCTCAGTATTCTCCGGTTTCCCCCACCATTACATTTCATTGCTGCTCCATATCCACGTCTATTCACCCCCAACAACACTGAAATCCTCAGCTATTAAGTGACTCCCAAATCTATCACTATCATTATGGCCAAGGACTAACAAAAAAAAAGTAAGAAGAATATGTTTAAAATTTGTTTAATGTGATGTGCTCTGGATGAATACATACAGCCAGTCTCACATTAAATTTAATTTACATCTCGTTTCACATTAAATTAGATATACATCTTTCTATTTATTTTGGGATTGTTCAAGCGACAGAAAATACAAGGGTGACAAAATTATCTCTGGTGTTTAAAAATGTAATTTCCCAATTATTTCTTCCCATCTTCATAAATGCAGCTAAACTGCATAATTCTAGTTGTAATTTATTTGTAAATCAAACTTAATTTTCACTAATACAATATGTGTCACCAAAGCGCTGCCGCGGCACTGACAGTTATTGCTACAAGCAGCATAGTAGGTTCAGCTGAATAAACTGCTGCTAGCGCCAATGCATTTCTTAGATGGGCGTCTGTTTGTCAAGTTTCTGCAGCGCGGTTCTGAGATATTGAAACTGAATATTTTTTTTAATGTATCCAGAGGAGAATTTTACACACAAAATAATAATTGCACGAGTTGGTAGGTAACAACAAAGGAATTTTGTCACAAGTGTGGACCACTTTGGCAGTGGTTAGTACACGCGCACTTATCAACATCTCCGCGAGGCATGCGTCTTTCACCGTTTGTAGTTAAACAATCTGTCCTAATCTTATTAAGTAACCTCAAAAACTGGTGAATAGGTTTTCGTACATTCTAACCTAACCATGATAATATGATGGTTGCTGTATTATCTCTAAAAGTGTATTTATAGAAATTATATCCCACTGTAACCAATTCCATTGTTTCAAATAAAATAAAAAGCGTTTTCCCTCCCAATGTGAAATTTTTTTGCATGTTGGGGTGAATTAAATTCGTGTCTTATGAATGACTATGCCCTTGCCATTGGTACTAAATTGTACTTTTGGAGAAAGATGGAACACAATTTTTGTTGATAGAGGAAATAAAATTATCCAGAAATGTCTATAGCCACCCCCCCCCCTTTTTCCCCCTCTTATCTATTTCTTTCTTCTGAAAAGTTGCTCAAATACTTGATTGCCCAATGCAGACAATGCAGTAAAAATTTTAATTTCAGTGTTTCAGTTATTAAGAATAGGTAACTTAATCTGACCAATTTTGTAGATGCAAAAAACAAAACTGTACCCTACAATAAAAGATAAATAAAAATATAAAAGTGCACCAGAATATAGAACTAAGGCAATGTAAAGAGAGGGAATATATAAATCAGATTTGAATTTATCTACTAGTAACCATGTATTATATTGACATGAAATATGTATACAGGAGATGAAGTAATATTGTAAACAAAACTCTCGAGGCATTGTCGGTGTTATAAATTAAAATAGAAAGGCCAGAAAATAATAATTTATTCGTGACTCAAGAACATGTTAACTTTGCCTTCCAAAAATAAGCAACCTGCAAAGCATATACCTATAACATTTGCCCACTGCCTCATGAAAATCAACTCCAATGCCATATTTCTGTAAATTTGAACATTTTCAAGAAATATATCTTTTCGAACATCGAAATTTAGTTGTTAACTTAGTTGTCAACATCAAAAAGTGTGACGTCACCAACATACCAGCAGGTACCGTAGGTATATTTTAAGAAGTCTATAATTATTAAAACTGGACATAAACTATATACTACTACGTGGCAACGGTAGCACGCTTGTTATACTATATCTTAAACACGTGCTTATTGTCACCCATAACCGAATACTGGGCAAATGTGGTCTCACGATCGGTAGTTTTATGGGAACATTATTTGATTACATAACTAACACAAGCTAATAATAAACTAGTGAAACTTCACATATTAATTTTTTTATCATCCACTTCGTTCAACACCAATTTTTATTTATAGGGCTTTCTTGCGTCTTAACTGTTATGCCTTTAAGCTTACAGAGAGACGACCTAAAGGCTAACTAAACCACAAAAGAGCGATGCCCAACGCCCACGATATCGACTTAGAAACGATAAAAACTCTACACAACAGAGGCCGGCATTTCTGCACCGGGGAAGGAACCTTGAGATTATTTCATTTTATTTTCACGCATGATGTGCAGTTAGACTCTGTTTACTGGTGGTTAGTAAAATCAGTCATTGAATAACTGCAAGCACATTCAGAACTATACAACTATAATTCAACCAAAATGTATTCTGTGTAAGAATAACAAGAACTTAAATATACTGCTGGCCTAATGTGTTGATATATTTTCAGCAATTGACACATTATTTTGAATGCTAAGCGTGTATGAGTCCAGCTGTTTGGTTTTCATTTCCTGCAAATTTAATATCATATTTTTATAAATTTTGTCAGTCGAAAATTTTTAAACTATGAAAATATAAGAATAGCAAGATTGCCACACAGTATAGATTATTTTCCAGTGGAATTTTAAAAATATTTGACACACTAGTCTTCGAGGGATAGAGAGTGAATTTTGAAAAATTACCGACAGTGCGAGGCGATGTTTTTCCTGCCACATCCCTTCTAGATGTACTAGCAGCGAACCAGGGCATACAATTAGAGAGTTTTAACTCAATAGTATAACGAGAGAACCTTACCACACTAAATTGTTTACCGAAGCAAGCTGAAATAGGTTCTATGGTACAGCCAAATGTTAGAGCATAGCGTAAACTACAAATTCTCAACTTGTTAAGTTGGTGGTACTGTGGAGACCTCGCCAGATGTTATTTTTTTATATTGTAACTGGCCTACGTTTTTAGGCAATATTTTTGTTGCGTATATTCGTGAAAATACACATGAAACTAATATAACGACGTGAGAGCCACTAAACTGTGCTACCACCATCGAATGAAAAAAATTCAAATCAAACATGTTTTTTATACGATACCTAAAGAGAGAAAGTATGCTGTATATTTAAAGTATATGGACACGGGGTACACCTTGTTTAAATATGCAATACTTTCTTCAAATGCCGATATTTTAAGACCGTAGAACATCGATTTTGGGTATCTTACGTAAAGGCTTAGTTTCCCTACTCGAGTTCCGAGGGCCTGCAGTGAACCATCCTCGTTGGATGCACCAAGTGGAGTGATTCACAGCGCACCCTCTTTTGCTAACCCTCTCGCCAGCACTGCTCCATTTTGGCTCCGCCCCTCGGCCACATGCACGGCAGAGCATTGGCTTAGAAAATTTTGCTAAGTTCCGTTAAGTTACACACCTCGTCGCACGATGGCGCCATCAGCAATCTTAAATGAGTTCATACCACCCTCTCCTGGGCGAGGTTGGTGCCCTAGTCCAAATCATACTGCCGAAACTTGTAGAAATCCTGCCTGTTGGATCAGTGCACACACGCATTGTGATGATGCACCACCGAAAACGCAAGCAATTTCCGGTACTAGGGCAGCATTTAGGTACTTCATGATATTTTCATTCATAAAGAAATAATTATGTTTGCTCCCAGTACGTTTCGATATGTACGAAGTAAGGTATAAGTCTTCATACAAACAGTGTCACGCCTGTTTCAGTCGCTATGCAGAATAAATATTTCAATAGTTGTTCAATCGATACGACCTAAAGCAAAGCAACATATGTATGTTAAAGCAAAGCAACATATGGTCCTGTCCAATGCAAACAAAAAAGTGGATCGTTTTTTGTAACGAAATATTCATGTGGAGGCATATGTTTGGAATTTTTTACCTCACCATTCATGTTTGATAATACCTTCAACTCGAAAACTGTGTCAAGTGCAGTGTTGTATAATATTTTGTTTATATCAAAAATCATCCTATGAAAATAAAATTACTCACTCATTCATGCAAAATTACTTTTTATTTTGCTCCAGTTATCAGTATAAAAATCCATACTTTACAGGTTTAGGTACTTTCTTCATATATTTTCTTCATGTTAATACTACTGGTTAAGACAAAGGTTCAGAAAAGATTGGCTGCCTCAAAAGTTTAACAGGCCATAGTAAGTAACAATGTTTTAATTGTTATCTGCTACAATCGTTTGTAATAAATAAATATGTACCAGTTAGGTGGAACTATTTAATGAGTCATTTCTTTAAATTTAGGCACTGCAGTTCACAACACATCACACAGATTTTCACAAACTGAACAAAAAACACACAGTTCAAAAAGTTAAACAGATACAGGTTAGTGAATCAGTTCCAACTGAGAATTCTTTTTCTCCTCTGGAAGAAGCAAACCCATTAGATGATAGTCAGAGTGGTACAAGCACAGTAGTATCACAACAGAACACGTGTATAACACCACTTGCACCACCAGTATACATTCCGGACACTTCGAAACTTAAAAGGCTAAACAACAAATTTGGCGAAGATTTCTTCGCAAAAATAACACTCACAAAAAGACAATAACTGAGGATAGTGGTAGACGAAGATAGTAACGGGACGTTCTGTTATTATCTTGAGGAAAACAAAATTCGTTATTACACACATGCTATAAAGACTGAAAGGCCAACGAAAATAGTCATTAAAGGACTATTACATAACACAGATACAAAATTATTAGCTAAAGAGCTTAAAGAATATATATTCACAGCATTGAATGTCTGGCAATTTAGAACAACAGCTGACTCACGGGCAGTTTATGAGGCAATAGTTGTGCCTCGGGAGGAGCTAGACGTTCTAAAAATACACAAAATAGGTTACATACCAGTTCGTATAGAGCTGTACAAATACCGCACTGATGATGTGGTTCAGTGTAAGAGATGTTGTGCACTGATCCACACTATAAATAATGCACACTTAGGAAGCTGTGTGCTCTTGTGTGAAAAATAACACAGTAAGTCCCTGCTCCTTAAGAGAACAAGACAAGTCAAAGTGGACATGTGCACTTTGTAAAAAAAAACTGGACACTCGGCTGTATGGAAACAGTGCGAAGTGGTCCAAATGCATATCAACACTCGCAAGCAAAGGCTGGAAGCTAAAGCCAACAAACAAATACAAAACAAAAGGCAGGATACGCGACCAAATATTCAATCAAAGGCTGAATTTCCACCCCTACAATCTCAGAAATTACATACTGAACAGAGAAATACACACAGGGAATAAGGACTTACACAACAGCAGAGGGACAAGCCACAAAGATTCAGGAGAAGGGAAACCAACATATCAGAAAATGCGACCATGTTTAACTTTGCATTTGTCATTTGGGGAGATAATTAAAACACCGAACATCTGTGCAAATCTGATGCTATTCCTCTACCACCACGAAAAGCCAGAAGGTCAACTTCCGCTCGGCTGACTTCTAGCTGTCGTCTGACGATAATGGTCTGGATACGACAACGAAGTACTTGATATGGAGTGAAAAAAATCGGAATCTTGTTTCAAGAAATGGAGATCGTAAATTTGATAAAACGTGATTGGTCAAATCTTCTCCCTCCATTGATTCAGTAAGAGTAGACACTTTATTTTCGCAGGTAACTTTAGAACACAAAATGTGATGGCAAAATGGAGACAGGAGGTTTTCTTGTCCGAACTTACTGTGAAAATAGGGTGTTTATCCTTACTAAGGTAATAAAATAGGACGATTTGGGCAGCCACATTTTAAAAGATTTACGATCTTGAAACATGATTCAGACTTTGTCACCCCATCTCAAATATTTCCTGATATTATTACATTTATGGATTTCAAACTTCGGTTTTCAATGTCGCATACCTCACAATAGCATTGTTCAGTGTACACCTAACTTACTTTTCATAAGGAATCATCTCCCGGAGTTTGGCATGTGAATTTTGGTCAACATTGTTTAAAATTGTGACATATAATGTTAGCCTAAGTAGGTATAGTTCCCGGTGTGCAATGCATTAGGGATTATGGCTTCTTGTTCGTTTTGACAAATATTACATGACCAATTGACCTTGTCTCACTGCAGTGACTGCAGTGAGTCATGTACAAATCTTTTCAATTGATTCTGATATGTTTGATCTCAATGAAAACATAAAATTATGTGTTACAGCTGCTGTAATTTTACTGAGCAGCGCCAGTTTCTATTCTCACCCGAATAAGCCTGCACTGATCTAAACCAAAGTGGCATTCTCGGCTCTCAATACGAAGGCAAACACAGCATTAGCCAGTGCCTGCAGAATGAAGACTCCCACACTGATCTCTCTGCAAAAAAAAAATAATACCATTTGAACATTTCTTAAGAAATGATTTCATTTGTACAAATCTGTAAAACTGCCTGGACATTACTTTTTCCTTTTACATATAGACATTCTGGATGTGGACATCCATAGTAAATTCTGACAGTTTTGTAAATCGAAATTCAGATATAGTTAATTTTTGTTCATCACTCTTATTTCCTCGAGAAATTTTTTTCGGATGTTGCTTACTTGGCTAAATTTCTGCATACAGCTTACTAATGTCTTTAAGTAAGAGGGCGAATCTTACGAACTAATGAGCCTTACAGCGGTCTTTAAATTGCCCACCGCCTACTGCTCTGTTTTGCCGCTAGCTCGTGGAGCACACTGTACTCCCAGTATCGCTCGTGTTTCTCCCCTCCTTACTCCTTCCCCTTCACTGCCTTGGCCATCCTTCCCCTCCAAGCGCTTTGCATTCTGATTCCGGCTATGTTCGACATGATGGACTTGTTTTAATATTTTGTGCTACCACTCCTCTACCCATTCGATGGATCATCCAATGGACAACCTGGCACTCAACAAGTCTCGCTTCGCAGAGGAAGCATGAGCGATAATTGTGCGACATGTATTTATTGTCTTTCCGTACCTGCGGTAATGTGTTAGGGTGCTGCCCACTAGAACAGTAAGAATTAGGGGAACTTAATCACGGGAAGTGTTGGCCATATACTACATGTTGAGGGTGACTTGTGGCGACGAGCCTTAGTATAGCGGGGCAGTTGTTTGTGTGGATGTTCTGCTCCATATTGCTTAAGTAGAATTTTGTGCTGCGGCTTAATATCAAATTTTATTTAGCATTTGGCTCGGACGATCGAAATTTCAATATTATAATGAATTGAGTTTTTGAGCACTCAAGTTTTACAAGTTTTGATACCGCCCCGTGCTGCCCGGTTGATCTTGTGTAGCTCATGTCGACATCACCCTGTTTCAGTAATTTTTAATGTCTTTGTAATTATGTTTTCATAAGAGGTCACTTTAAAGGGCTGATATGCCATGGGCCTCTCAGTGGAAAATTCTTTTAGGATTCTTTTAAAATGTATTTTAGTAATCCCCTGAACTTTATAGGGCGTTATGTCACTGCCCCGCATCGGTGAAATTATTTGTACTAAATTGGTAAGAAAACTAGGTTAGTACCTGAAATTATCATAATGGTTAACGAGTAATGATTATTGGTTATTTGTTACTTTATTACTACTTTTAATAAGGGGGCTATAACCCAGAGTTTTGGTACTTGTTAGAATTAAATCCCCCAGCTTAGGAAAAGTTGTGTTTTAAATTTACTAAACAGATCATTTATATTGTGAGGAATTTTTCCTGGGATGGGTGCAGTATACGCATAAAATCTGTATAACATTAGAGTTTCTTGTGGTACGCATATATTCTTTAATTATTATATTCAACGGAAATGGTTTAGATGTATTTCTGGCGAGGTGCCTCGTTTGTTGATTGCAACTTGACCTTGGATGCACTGTAGCGGTGTGTTAATTGACCTGGCACAATGCAAGAATTGTTGTCCGTCTTGATTAAGGCAACTATAAAGCTTTACCACTTATTTGAAGTGCTCGCAGAGGTGATGACATTATGTAATTTGTTAGGAGCATTTTTAAAATCAGTTCATTTTATGAAAAAGCAAATGAGTAGCTTCATTTCGGCACGTTTTGTATTTCGGTATTTGCTGTGACATTTGTAAGGCTTTTCTATGGTGTTTTAAATAAATATTTTCTGTCAGCCTGGTCATGGAAATGTGGAACTTTTATTGTAAAAATGCCTTATGAAAGTGGATTATTTCAAGAAGTGTGTAGGGAGGCACCTTGTGTTTGTTTATACTGAAGGGCTAATGTATTTATGTCTTTTGAGTATTGTTATGTAATAGTCTCTGTAATGATGCCAGCTCGTTGTGCTCAATTTAAATACATTGTTATCATATGAATTTTGCTTGGTAAATTTGTTTTATATTTTTTAGTCATTTTTTCTCTGCTATGTATTAAAACCTTTTCCGGTAAAGAGAAATATGCCTTTTGACTGTTTTTTTTTCCTTCATTTTTGATGGATTCAAGATTAAGAATTTGGTCTTAAATTATTGTGGGTCACCACAATATTTTTTCTGCACACACTCTGCTGGTGCATCGCAGATGTTAGGGCCTTTAATATTGTTTTGGCCGTGTACATTGTTTTGCATTATTTTTAATGTATATATTTTTTGTAGTCTGTGTACTACTTATATTGGTTTATGTGTTTCTCTTCATGTTATCAACACCGTTAGTCTTAAAGTAGGATTTATTTACGGATTGGGACGCGGAGAGTTAGTGGAATTCCTGCATGACTCCAGCATCGCGGTGGAGGAGGGCCTTAATGTTGCCGAATTGAGGAAATTCGCCATACGCAGCTTACGTGACCAGGAAGGTATTACGACACCTACGTTTTCCAGGCAACTTGTGGCAGTGACTTGTATACAAGTCCTTGGATATCGTTTCCCCCTTGGTATTGTTAGATTCTGTCAAGATTTTGTATTTTTTTGTCCGTGCCAGTAAGCTGTTACGGCTTAAGCTATGTTGTGATTTAGATCTGCTTATAGCCTTGACTGTAAAGGTCGAAGGTTTCATCCTCCAATTTCTACAGGAGGAACTGGCCTCCTTGTTGTGCGGCACTTTCTCTGGTTTTAAACAGTGAGTCTTACAGACACTCTTCCCACCGTACGCAAAGCAGTGTGTCGAATTGGAACTGGATGGTGCTTTCGCTGTAGCAAAGCTGAGCATGTCCATCGCTTCTGTCAAAGTACATCACAGTCGAGAAACGACGTGTGTAACTGGTCGAAAGAGTGAGGCTACCAACTCCATGTCCAGTAAACTCCCGCGCAAAAAACGGGAGACTTGACATAAGTTATTTTTAAAAAAACTCTTGCAATTGAAAATAAGTTTTGTTTTCCCGATTTACAACAAAGATGCAGTGCAGCTTAAGTTCACAATATCACTTGGCCAAACTCAGCCGAATGATAAAACGGAGAACATAATATTATATAAAATCAATATTAAATTCGAAATACTGTATATTAAGTACATTATCCATTATGCACACAATTAGGTTACAAAAAAATGGTCATCGCAAACAGCAACATTAGCTTAGGTATACATTTCTGACATATTCTTTGATGGGCCTAGCTACACAAGCAAAACACAGAGATATATTTACACTACCACTTCAAATTAGGTACATGACTTTACGCAATAAATCGACTGTGGCATTCCAACATAAAATATGCAGAAAAGCATGTGTGGGTACTTATCTTTCCGCACCAGGATTTATACAAACGTTATTTTCACACGTTGGCACAAGACAACGACGTGTGTTCCTTGACAATACTCTACAATGGCACTTTCGTAACCTGTCAGAAAATAAGAATTAAAGTAATTATAACTACATCACAGTAGTCAAACTGGAATGTCTTTACGCAAGTGAATGTCTAGTACTGAATTACAAGTTGCATAAATTAGAAGTACTAGAAAGAAGAATTATAAGTAAAATACTTGGTCCACTATAAACTACAGAATTATTGAAATTAAGAAGTAATGATGAAATATATCGCAACATAGAAAACGTAACATAAACAATACGGAAGAGACAATGGCTACTGTTTGGACATTTATATAGAATGGATCTTCAAATATTTTTGGAATAAGAAATCAACAACCTGGATTCAGGAAGTTAAGGAAGATTTGGGAAGAAACAATATAAGTGAAGAAGAAGCAAAAAAGAGAGAATTTTTTAAGAAATAAGTGTTAAAAACGGAAGGATTCCATGGTAGGAAAGAGAAGGCTCCAAACAGGCTCGAAATGGTCCGAGGAGAGCAAAAAGATGCATAGTGAATAGATGGAGTGCTGGAGGAAGAAGGAGAAACAACAAAGGACGAAGCATTGAAATTGGTTCGTGGTCCCTAAAAGACCCTAACACAAAAAGAAGACAAAGAAAAAATAACAACCAAATGACTACAACAAACCGCCAAAATTTCCATATTTGAAGCGGCCATTGAACAAAACATGTACGACATGCGTACTAAACAAATCAAATTTCGTAACATTACAGTAACAAAATTAAAACCATTAAATGCATTTACTTTCGCCTAATTAAAATAAAAATATATAATTTTTATTTAAAAATCATATCCCACAAAAATATTTTTATAACTAAACGATAATACCACGGCGTAGTAGCCGCTTGTGCTGCGATCTCTGGATTTCGCAAAAAAGCAACCTGTTTGCTTATACAAGTTTCACCCACGGGCGTGGCTTTTCAAAGAGATGGGCGAATGGTTCACGAACCGATCGTACGAACCGACTCGCACAGCAGAACTCGCAAGAGCCAGTTCCCGAAAAAACAACCGCTGTTCGACTGTTAACTCTGACACAAAGAGCTCCTTTCAGCTTCTTACACAATAGAAAACTTTAGCATTTGACTTACGTTTCCTTTCCTCCGATGAAACCACCAATACACAATACAATTGTAAAGTAAGAGTTCAGACAATTGAAAATCGGTTCTGCGAGCTTCGTAAAAATGTGTATCTTGTTTTGTAAATAATTATGATGATGTCCAGGAATGCATTTTACGTGCCTTTTCTTACAGATAGGGTTCAAATTTATATTAAAATTGTATTTCTAAACAAATTACTAATTTGTTTACTTTATTAAATTATGTCAATTAGTATATTTCTTCTTCACATTATATTTGTTTTCCTTTTATTTAATTTAAAAAGAAATTTGTATAATATACCAAGTTTAAAATCGCCCTATAATAAAATAATGCACTTACCACATAGCATCTGTTAGATCCTAGGCAAAATGGCTGCTGACTTTAACTTTAAATTAGTGCTGGGTAGTTCACGAACTACCCGTTCATTTTGAGCTGGTCTTGAAAAAGAACTAGGTGCATAGTTCACCTTGACATAAAAGTACTAGTTTCTTGTGATATCGGTCAGTATTATCTCAGCACTAGTAACTACGCCAGTTGCGCCACAGTGCGCCACTCGCATGCTCAGATAATCGTTCGTCACTCCCTGCAGCTTTCCCCCCTCTGGTTTACCCCCCACTTTGACTGGCCACATCGCAATGTACATACTTCTTATCTATCTGCCTCTGTCTATCGGTATCTTTGTTTTCGCTCGTTCAGCATTGCCTCGACCTGTAGGGATAGCAGACCTACCTATGCGAACAATAACAATACACATATTTCCCGTGAGAAGGCTCTGTCGCGAATTGGTTTTACCTATAATTATTTTGCACTTCGTTCACTAATGCGGGTCGAATACATTTGTGCATACCATTTTTACATACTCATTAATTCATTCTTATGCAATTTTTAACACAGATTAATTTATTACATAATTTTATATTGTTTACAATCTCACAGTATATTTTTGTGATGTTTAATTTTAGTGGTCGTGTTTGTTCCACTCGAGAGATTTTATTTCCGGTTATGAGATACAGTATATTTTTTTTCAGATTACAACATGTGATATCGTTAATATAAAAGTATTTCATTATAAATTTAAAGAACTCCAATACTTTAAGTACAAATTGGTTATACATCCCGGAAATGTCCCTAAAATGTTGTTTTGTGTGGAATATCATAATTATAGCACACGGCAATGTCGAGGACGTATTTATGCTGATATGGACAAAATTCGCTAATTCAAAAGTATAGTTTGATCCCCAGTGACTACTTTTTAAGTAGTCTATATAAGTCAAGAACCGTACTGAACCGATGAACCATACAAAAGAGTCAGTTCATTACAGGGAGTAAATCAGTTCTGAACTGCTCCTCTAACTGAACCATCTTGCCCATGACTATAGTCCATTCCCCATTGGATGCAACTTTCTCGGGGAAATGCTAAATATCTACTTGCAGGCCCGTTTCGTATCCTTCCGCCAAATGTAAACAAACATTGCCATGCAACTTCCATGTAGCATCTGTCAAAATCAATGTTTACATTCCATTGTGTGTGTACATATGTCCATATACTTTCGCTACTCCTAGAAACACTGAAATGTGACTTCTACTTTTATACCTGTCAAATATGTTGTTTACTGTTTACAGCTTTTCAAATAATTCTGTCATATTCCAATATTCACAGTTTAGGCCTCTAACATTATTTAGGTCAGCTTTGTGACGTTTTAAAAATGCCTGAATTGAAGACAGTTCTTACTGTTATTTTACATTAACATATTTGTTTTCCAGGACGTAGCTCAATACATGTGATGTACGTTAGTATTTTGCCACGGCTGTGTTTAACACTGTTACAACTCCGAGGTAAAGGGCTGTACTAATTGTAATTATCCTTTTGCTACTGATATGTGTTGGGCCATTTCTCTAAAAGTACTGCCTCAGTTGGAATAAATATCAAAACGAAGGAACAACCAGTGAAAAAGGCACATTAAATTCAAGCATGCAACTCGTGTTGCTCATTTTTGTCATACAGATTTAAAAGATAGCAGTGAACATGCAGAAAAATAAGTCTACGGTAACTTTTATTCTGCTCATATTTCTATGTATTGATACTTACTGTTTATTAGTGTTATTGAAATTTATCAGGCTGGGCTTAGTATTTATCTTCTCGGATTGTGGAAAATTACGAAACACGACTATATTTCAAATCCCTTAGGCAAAGGTACAATGTTGTAATAAATAAACAGACATGGATGTAAATAAATAACTTCGTCATAAAAACAGTTCACATTGAAAACGTATATATAGTGCTAATCAAATATTTGAAATCAGACACACACAGGGCCAATGTATCGATCACGATGCACAAAGGCACGCCATTTCACAGACGCAATGATTAACGAAACACACGTCACAGTATATTTATTACTGCTGTGGAAACACAGATTTATCACAACATCGTAACTTGTCTAGGTAGCTTTGAAAAACACAACGTCTACAAACGTGATGTATTAATTTGAAGTATTTTTGGAGTAGGAATAATTTACGTTTCGTTTTACAAAAGGTAACATGGTATATCATGGCTCGCCACGTCTGCAAATTTCACTAGGTAACTGCCCCGCCATCATATCTAAATATATTAAAATACGTATTCAAACGTTCAGATATCTGTTAAGTTGTAAATAACAAATTCAAAAATCATTATTTTGCTGTAATAAGTAGGGGATATGCTAAAATTGAAAATGTGTATAATTTTCTTGCTTACTAGCGAAGTGAAATTTCCCGAATGTGAAAGAGACGAAAAAAGAGATAAAGGGCGACAAGCCTCGCCAGCAGACAGTTTTTCAATTGCTTTCTCGCTCGACAAAAAAATACCGCACCATTACGGCCTATTCACGATATTTTCCACTGTTATTTTAAACTGTAAAAATGAGATATGTTGCCATCTGGCTACTTAAATATTTCGATAGGAACCGTTTAATTAACAAATAGTATACTAAAAAAAAAGTTAAAATAATATTTAACTGAGAACTATTTCTTACCGGTCTTTGCCAACACATCGCTGCACTCGCTGTTGTTAATTCATATTTAAAAAAGAAATTAATAATACATGTTATAGAAGATATTAATGCAAAGGTTCATTTATTAAAAAATACAGTACTCTAAAGTTAACCACAGTGTTATATATTTGTGGAAAACAGGTTATTGAAAAAACCAGTGGCATGTTACACCTAGTAGTGATGGGTAGTTCACGATCTACCAGATCATTTTGAACTGGCCTCGAAAAAGAACTAGGTGCATAGTTCACCGTGACATAAAATAATTAGTCTCTTGTTTTATATCGGTCAGTCATTCTCTCAGTACCAGTAACTACGCCAGGTGCGCCACAGTGCACCATTCGCATGCTCAGATAATCCGTCGTTCGTCGCTCCCTGTAGCTTTCCCCCCTCCGGCTTCCCCCCCCCCCCTCTTTGACTGGCCACATCGCAATGTCCATACTTCTTATTTATCTGCATCTGTCTATCGGTATCTTTGTTTTAGCTCGTTCAGCACTGCCTCGAACTGCAGGAATCGCAGACCTACCTAGTTCTATAGTGACATGAGTCGCAAATCGGTCAGGAATTGCAGGATACACAGCGCGAGACAGTTGGCATACTATGGCCATGCAGCGATCTTTCATTCTTTCTTATTTTCTCGAGCCGGCCCCAATTGCGTAGTTGATTGCTCGCCGGCCTGCGGTGCTAGTGGCTCCGGGCTCGAAACCCAGTCAGGGTATGGATGCTTGTGTCGTCCATGTAACTTTCTTCATCCTCATCGGCACTAACGACCTCGTTGTTACAGTGTCGTAAAACCCTCTCACTAACTCTTACTATAAATACCATGTTGCCAGACATACGGAAATTCCCGTATCTGTAAGAAAATACATCTGATAGCCACACTAGTACGAGTATAGCTACGACAGTAAAATATAGAAAAACGCTCATTAATGTAATGACAAGTTCTACACACTCGAAATAAAGAAGTGAAAAACTGATTTTTTTCTAGTATATTCACTCAATACTTCGGATATAGCTTTTCGACATTATTTGATTCATATTAAAATTAAGTTATTTTTGTAATAAAGTTCTGTTAAAATGTATCTTATACTGGTACGAATAAATCCAGTGTGTCGGAACCATTATTGTTGAATTTGTACAATCCTGACTTGGAAAAAATAACTTTACACCTGGTTATCTCTCACAACAGGGCCTATTATAATATTGTTGTGGTCGTTACTATCATTGCCAAAAGTATGGTGTAATATTACACAACATAGGCGTGGATAACACAATATAAAGATATTTTCACTATTCATTTATCTTACTTCTACATAAAAAACAAGTCATTTCATATACACACAATAATGCACTAATTCTTAAAAAATTAGTTTACAAACATCACTTATTTGCTTCTCTTTCCGTTTCACGCTCGCTTAGATTCTTTTGGGGAGGGGAAATGTAACTGCGAAAGAGAAAACAGAGAAAGACCTACCTAGTTCTCGGACCGAGGTACAGAGAAAGACCTATTTAGTTATAATACCGGGGTTACACTTGCGCTCTGCAATTCGTCAGTACGCGTGATCATTCGACTGTGACCTATGTGGTTCAAAAGAACGGTTCCCAATGAACTGTTCTCAAATGTGACTAGTTCGGAACGACCTAGTTCATTCTAGTGAACGAGATTTCGCATCACTAATGCCTAGAGTGTGTTTTCAAAGGTTGACTTCTTAAGTCGCTTCCAATGGGAACGGACTATAATACTGATGGGTAGTTCACGAACTACCAGTTCATTCTGAACTTGACTGGTCTTCAAAAAGAACTCGGTGCATATTTCACCCCGACATAAAAGAACTAGTCTCTTGTGATATCTGTCAGTCATTCTCTAAGTACCAACAACTACGCCAGCCGCGTCACACTGCGCCACTGCGCATGCTCCGTCGTTCGTCGCTCCCTGCAGCTTTCCCCCCCCCCCCCCTTCGACTGTTCCTACACTCCATGACTGGCCACATCACAACCTGCATACTTCTTATAGGCTGTTCACGATAAAATGAGCACTTTTTAAGGCCCTCCCAAGAGGCATTAACCACTAATAAATATATCTTATTGCAGCCTCAGGCATTAAATTTCGAGGGTGGTGAAATATATACACTGTGTTTATTGGTAACATTGCAATGTTTATATTAAAAAGCAGCAGCAAGATGGAAATTGGATGAAAGGAAAAATTTGCGAAGGGCCTTAAAAAGTGCTCACTTTATCGTGAACAGCCTATATCAATCTGCCTCTATTTATCGGTATATTTGTTTTAGCTAGTTCAGAACTGCCTCGAATTGTAGGGATCGCAATGCAGACCTACCTAGTTCAATAGTGACATGAGTCGCAAATCGGTCGGGAACTACACACAATAAAGCACTACTTCTTTAGCAATTAATTAACAAACATCACTTATTTACTTCTCTTTCCATTTTACGCTTACTTAGATTCTTCTGGGGAGGGGAAATGTAACTGTGACAGAGGAAACAGAAAGACCTATCCAGTTCTCGTGCCGAGGTACAGAGAAAGACCTATCTAGTTCTCGGACCAAGGTTACACTTGCACTCTGCAGTTCGCCAGTATGCGTGATCATTCGACTGTGACCTATATAGTTCAAAAGAAAGTTCCCAAAAGGGACTAGTTCGGAACGACCTAGTTCACTGTAGCGGACGATATTTCCCATCACTAGACTGTAACTTTTTAGTGGTGGGCGATATTTTGCTACCTGTGATTCGGTATCAATGACTCAGAAGTCACCGTAAGTCCGGTGATCTAGTTTACAACCAACCCTCGCGCCTAGATATATTTTTCCAACTCTACTATCGAAAAAACTGTCCTCACTGGCACACTGACGTGTCACCCTCTAGCCTTGTTCCAGTTGCTGAGTGCGTGTTGATATATCTGCAGCATTTGTCACTTATCTCCGACTGGCAGAAATGCGATTATGTTAATTTTGTTGTTCGAGTTTTTTTTTGTAGCATGGAGGAAAGTAACAGACGAAAATATAGTGAAAACTTAATGTATATTAGGTTTCAAAGTAAAGTAACATTTAAGATATAACATATCTCGGTATAACATATAATAATTATGTTAAAATGCGTAACGTATTGGAAATCAGATCTTTTAAAAGAAATAACTGTGCAATAATATGTCATATTTATTTAAATATAGATATTTTCACTGTGAGGAGTTTCACCTTGATATAAAAGAGGAAATTTAAATATAAATTTCTAAACTATTATGCTTACAAATATCAGAAAACAGTAAAATTACTCTAAAGCAACGTTTGTACATAATCCAATAGTATTGTGTATATTGGTCGCAGCCATAATTCTATTGGAAAACAATAACATTATTATATTTTAATTTGTAGAAAATAAACGCTCTTCATATCTGCCTTTATGCATCTCCGAACTTGTAGCTACTTCACACGCAAAAAACTTTTAACGCGTTTTTTTACTAAATAAACAGGCTGGTTTGCAGACGCGAGGCAACTGATCTTATAAATAAAAACATATATTAATAAGAAAAGCAAAATAATATTTTTTTTTGTTGTGAGATTGAAAGTGACTGGTTTGCTAATTTTTTTTCTTATTTGGTATGTTACCTAATATTGATGATATCGAGGAGTCGTCACCGGTTACCGCTTAGCCTGGTAGGAACAATAACGTCACTGCGACGAGTGTGCCTGGGACGGCAAAGTCACTGACTTTCTCACCACTATAACTTAAAAATACGAAGTGAATCAACCTCTGTCAGTTTAAAGAACTAACGATGGTATAAATATACCTACGAACTCGAATTAATAACACTTATTATTTTATTTATAATACCTGAACGGCTTACAAGCAACTGATTTAATTTGAATTTTTATTTTATTTTTTATACAACTTGTGTTTTATTATTATTTTCTGTTATTAAAACCTTAAAAAATAAATTTAAACGATTTTTTTAACGTGTTTAAGGAAAATATGAATATTTTTAAAAACTTACTTTATTTATAGTAGCGCTATCTATGAAAACTATATTCAAACTATTGTAAGGCAAAAGCCTTAGGCTTTCTTCTCAGTTTTCTTGGGCAGAAGCACGGCTTGGATGTTGGGCAGGACGCCGCCCTGGGCGATCGTCACGCCAGACAACAACTTGTTCAGCTCCTCATCGTTGCGGATGGCAAGCTGGAGGTGTCGCGGGATGATGCTTGTCTTTTTGTTATCGCGAGCTGCATTCCCCGCCAGTTCCAGCACTTCAGCTGCCAGGTATTCCATCACAGCAGCCAAATATACCGGAGCACCTGCCCCAACACGCTCTGCATAGTTGCCCTTGCGCAGCAGCCTGTGGATTCGCCCGACTGGGAACTGCAGTCCTGCACGGCTTGAGCGCGACTTGGACTTGCCCTTAACTTTCCCTCCTTTACCCCTTCCTGACATGATGAGATGAGATGTACAGAGCGACGTCAACGAGCGAAACCAGCGAAACCAGGTCATTTAAAGATCTCACATCATTGCCGAAGCTCAGAGCGGGGGGTGTGCTCGGGCCCTTGTGAGGGCCCTTATACCACCCATTCGGTTGCAGCAGTTGTATCTCTCTGCGGGCTGAGGAAGTTTCCCTCACCAGACCGCAAAGAACACATAGCCCAGAGGTCAGGACGCCCTGCACGTCCCGGCGCAACTCAGACAGCCCGCCAGTCAGACCAGCAAGCCGCGGTTTAGTCATTTAAAGAAGTCGCATTATTCATAGTTTTATAACAATTTTTTTAAGAATCGTTCGCAACATTTCCTCAAGCTAAGAAATAAATTTCGTTACTTCCACAAAATAGGCGTACTTTGTTCATTTATAACCATGTTTCTTTTTATTTATTTATAATACTTATATATAATTTCATGAGGTTTCTTTTCATGTATAATTTTCGTTTAATTTCGCCCAGAAATCTCGTCGTGGTGACAGTTACAAACGCTTATTTATTTATAAATGTTATTTCTATGAGGTGTGCCGAGTTCCCTCACACTTAGACCATTTGCCCGCCAAGCCATGATGCGATGCAGCGGAAAGCCGCACTCCACCATGCGCAGTAGCGCAGGGGTGACCACCCAGACACCACAAATAGTGCTACAGACATTGCTACAATGTTACAGTGTGCTGTGCTTTTCACATTGTTGCGTGAGATGTTGCATGCGCGACTATTCAATGTTGCAGTAGTAACAATCTGGGTAGTGTCGATTAGAAAGTTTCATGCACATCTATAAAATGTTACATTTGGAATGTCTCTGGTGGTCTCTAACAGCACATTTTATCCGCATGCATGCAATGTTACATTTGTGACATTCACATTAATATCCCACAGCACATAACCTGCATCTGTATGCAATGTTGCAGTTGTGACATTCACTTTGATGTCGCACAGCACATTATCTAGACATGTATTCAGTGTTGTATTTGTGACATTTGCATTTGTATTGCAAAGCACATTACCTGCACGTGTATGCGATATTGTATTTATGATGTTCACTTTGGCGTCGCACAGCACATTACCTGCATGTGCAAGCAATGTTGCAGTAGTATTATTCGGGGCGGTGTCAGTGAGCATGTAGCATGCACATTTATGAAACATTACATTTGTAACTGCTCTGGTGATCTCACACAGCACATTTTATGCACGTGCGTACAATGTTACATTTGTGACTGACGCTGTCCACAGTCTCCTCCCCAGACAGTTTCCTCGCCGCAGCAAGGGACCTGCGCCGGCAGGACGTGCGCTTTATGCAGAGCGCCTCAGCGTGCAGTGTTGGTGATGAGAGCCAAGTAGTGTAGGGCAGTGCAGGGTAGAATAGGGCAAGCCAGGGTAGGAGTGTGGCAAATCAGTGTAACATTGAGTATATGTGTGTATTCAACCAGCCATGGACTACGCATGGCGGAGTAATACGTAAATAGCGCCAAATTGTGTGGAAAACACAATACATTTGTTTGAGTGTTCACACAATACGCAATCTTATAGCGAGACTGAGAAAGACGTGCAGATCAAAGCCAGTCTTGATGAATACCCATTTTTACTAGTGTTCTCTCTGTTTGTTGTATGTTTACATTGCACGTGCATCACCTTCACCTCATCCATTAACGTGTATTAAGGTTGTATTGTCTTTCTTGCAGATATTTGAATTTATTGTGTGCCTCCCGCCCTTGTGTTTGACCCAAAGTAAGTTTCATGTTATTGTGTATCAGAAAGTAGTGTCGTGTGGCACTCGGGCCAGCTAACACTGGCTCTTGTGCCCTCGTGCCAAGTCAGTCAGCGCACTGCAACTGGAGAGGTGAGTCGCATCGTCGTGTCTCGTGCTGTGCATGCCCAGGTAGAATTCACTCTTTGTTACCAATCATATTACTGGCAATATGCTGTAATATTCCGAAGCCTTTTTACGTTTTAACCACCTGGGACTTCACCCTTCCTCACCCAGCTGGTTTAGAATTGCCAATGGGAGCTTAATTCTCACATAAATATTGTGTAGCCCACGTGGACTTTTTGTCTGTGTTACCACTACCGACTGGTGAAGTTTGGTGTCAAATGTAATGTTACTTTCATTGAAAAGCATGTAGAGTCATAACGAATAAATAATGTCACTGGAACTGTGCATGTTTAATTCCGTCTACGCCTTCGGGTGCATAAGGGCATGGGACCCTCATTTCCGGCCATTCTTGAAGTGTTTATTTTACGTGTCAATTCCAAGATTGTTCTGTATGCAATGTTGTCAAGTCAATGTATTTGATCCAGGCGGTGTGTGGTCTGCCCTAAGAGTCCACAAAGATTTCCGTAAGTGTTTTTTTTATTATTAATTAATCTTCAAGCAGCTGGAAAGGTAGGCATTGGTCGTCGGCGGCATGACCCAGAGCTTCAACAAGAGTCAGCTCTCCAACTTCGGCACCGCCTCTGGCAATGCCTGGTGCCGGGCAATACCTAACCTATTTACATATTTCCCACTAAAAAGCCCCTTTTAATTTCTCCAAACAATGGAGGCAGCCCACCTAGTGTCATGACATTCGCATTGGTGTCGCATAGCACATTACTTGCACGTGTATGCAATGTTGCAGTTGTGACATTCAATCTGGTGTATCATAACACATTATCTACATGTGTATGTAATGTTGCAGTTGTGATATTCACTTTAGTTACACACAGCACATTATCTACACTGGCATATGGCGAGCTGGACCATGGGGGAATGAGGTAAGGTGGATAGAAAATGCTACTTGCCAGGGTTAAGTGTGCTACCCCCACGGTGCGAAAACAAAGTCATACTTGCTCCTCCTCTCGGGCCGTGATGGCCGACGACCGTTGGCCTGCCCCCATGTCCACATCTTGATGGATGTTATCAGTTGAAATTACCTTTCCGCAAGCCGTATACTAAACTCCAAATCGCGTCGTCTAGACAGGGATGCCGGCCCCCCTGATATGCCAGCTCACTACCTAAAGGGTTATTTTGGCTACCCAATGCCATTATTAAAAGAACATGGTGAATGTAATGTTATGTTAAGTAACCGACAAGCGGTTAATCATAATAAAATGTTGGTATCTCACCAGTATGTATTTATTACAAGTTCTTCCCCACCGGGACACTGAAGTTTACATACAGCTGTATTAGCCAGGCTGGCTCTTATACAGACGAAATGGCCATAGATCCTATGAGCTTAAGTTGCATAGTAAGTCTCGGTTGTGTAAAAGATGAGCCGAGGATGAGAGACCGTGTACTTCGGGATAGCAATAAACAAAAATTTCTGGTAGACTAATGTTAATTAAGCAGAATTGCATTATGATTATCAAACAAAGATGAAGAGCCCGGAGCACTGCAGTGCGGTGGTACTCTCACGAGTTCTAATGCGCTTCTAATGTTTGTTTGGCATGGAGGCCGCTCACTGGCTGACGCTCCTTCCTAAGCATCACGTGGCATAATTTTACATAAAGTGAAATAAAATGAATGAAACAAAATGGGCTCTACAATGCCGATGAGATGTACATATCAATAAAATCTTAACAACAAAATGTAAAAGCACATCTTAAAAATATAAAAATTAATACACACATTCGATCAGGCCGCATTGCCAGGGCAACCTAACCACAATGTTGACACGTACAAATAAACAATAATATCTTTATAGGGTCTTTTCCAGTCAAATTTATTACGTCTATATGATTTGTGTTTGTGGCAAAACATGTGAGTTCATATTAATTTGCATATAAACACTTCAGAAATACTTTTAAGATATTACAGTGGCTATTTGCCATGTAGCTGTGTGCAACGGTCCACTTTGATGCATCGTTTTGGAAAGTGGTAGGAAAGTCCAGTATTTCAGTATTGCCAGTACTAGTCGAACATACTTTAAATAACAAAACATTAAAAGTAATTTGAAATGCGTCAAAAGTTACGTTAATAATTATAAATATTATAGAGACGTATACGTGTCGCAATAGCCTCGTCTGTTGCCGTTCAAGTAAGTGCACAAAATGGTGCCTCTAGCACACGAGATGTCAACAACATAATAATTATGTAAATACAGGATTGCACTCAAATAAACTATAAAAATAAAAATAAAATATAAAGAGACAATTTGACTCGTACTTACGTCACATGGGTAATGTGGGAAAATAAAACACTGACATGACATATGGCACTACATAAACATTTACCCTCAAAATGTAAATATTAATAGTAAACGAAAGCACGTGGTACTCGGTCTGACGCATGGACACTGACATTCGTACAAGTACGTACCTGGTTGCATGGTGAACTAACATTTCATATTTGTAGACACTGATGCATGATACGGAACACTGACACTTACATAGTATGAGAACATTTGACACTAATACACTAACACTTGTGGTATTGTAGGATAATGTCGTACACATACAAAAATAAGCACACACAGCACACTCCTTAACATCTGACAAAACCCTTCTTACAACTTCTACATGCCATTGCACTTGTCACATAACATGCACATGGCAATGGTTCGTTGACTAAGGTGCTCCACTGTGATGTTGTGTCGCGATCTCTATGTCTCTGCTGGGACGTGGTGAATGGCCTGAGGCCAAGGCACTGTCAAAGTCAAACACCCTCACCTTCGGAGGCCATTCACTCGGCGTTTCCTCTTCACACTCCTTCGCAGCATATCGCCGGCAGCTGAAACTTCTCTTGTTGTCACAGCTGATACACACGTGGTGCTTGTTGTTGACATTGAGCTTTGTGCGCACATAGTAGAGAACTGTCAACACACTCTTCATCGTGTTGTTGTTTTCTTACGAACGCACGTGGCCGCAGATTGTAAACATTGGAGTGTTGTTCTTCCAGTCCAAGTGGTCGTAAAACGTTAGTTAACCCTTCCTTCCTGTTGTGTTGTTTGTAGCTGCTGCTCGGTTACTGGCACATGTGGTGGCAGAATGTCATCATTGGCCTGTTGTTGGTGTTCTGCCTGCCAATATGGCTGTAGTTTCCGCGCTGTCTGTGGTGCTTTGCAGGCGGTGGTTGTCCCGGTCACATGGCTGCAGGCTACACACATGGCATACCATTACTTTCTCGGACATTTCGTACAGTGGGATGAGAGGAGAATTCCCCTGCTCCGGACTCGTCGCTGCTGCTGTCTTCTGCATCGTGTGGGTGGCGTCTGCTTGGAGGAGGTTATCCTCGCCACATTCTCCTCGCATCGGTTTACATCCCATCTCCATTACTCTGTTAGCCTTTGTGATGGGTTGCAGATGTCTCAGGGGCATGTTGTTGTTACGTCGTATTGCATGTTCCTCTGTGGCATTGTGGCGACATGAGCAGCTGTTTCCCCTATCAACGAAATCTCGTCAGGCATGCCGGCCATCTGTTCTGCAACTTTTAAACAAATTGCACTTCTGACACTGAAGCCATGCTTGAAGTCTGACAGGCGCGTTAATTAGCAAACTCAAGTAGTTTTATGTGAGTACTCCTGTCCTGCCAAAGACTGTCCTGCCAAAGACTTTTCTGTCTGAACGATTTATTTTTCGTCCAACCAACTGGTGAAATATGTGATCCTTACAATTTCCTGGAGTATGATTAAATGCTGCTACTATGGGGTTGGTGTGTTTACAGAACTACATGACGTTAATGAACTTGGTTAGCAAGACTGCTTGGTTATTTGCCACATCTGTATTTGGTGGCCTACATTAAGCCCAGATTAATAAATTGTTTTGTTTGAAGAGGGGTTACTATTTGAAGAGGAAATATTTTTGTGCCAGAAAAAGGTATCATGTTTCTTCGCCCCTCCGCCCTTCATCCTGGGTGGCGCACGTCTAAACGCTTCCAAGCATTGAGCTATACTGAAGAGAGGTGGGCGGCGCTCATGGAGTGGCCGGGCGCTTTCTGGTGGCTACTACTGACAACGAGTTCAGCCTCGCACACTCTGGCACCTTCCATGCGCCTCTCCGCTATTCCTGCTACCTCCTTAACCTTCCTGAGCTGCGTTTTCGAGTGTAAATATTCGTCCCCAGCCCAAGCAAGTGTGCAGTGTTCCTCATCGAGTTGTGCGGGCTGACCGACTATAGATCACATCTGCACCACTTCGTTCTTTGGGGCTTCGGCATGGTAGATGCATTTTCACGTAATATGAGTACTGCTCTAGTTAATTATTACAATGAACATAGTTGTTGTTATGCGGGGGGGGGGGTAGAGTTTCCCTTTTAGTGGGGTTTTTTGAGCGATTTTAGTGTATATGGATTATTTAGGGAAGTTTTTCTTCACTGTTTTGATTGTGTGAATTTTCAATATGGTATTTTATGGTAATGTTTATAAGAGGTGGATTCTTCCTTTTTTTTTTTTTTTTTTTTTTTTGCGAACTGTAGGAAAGATCTCCAGGACTACGATTTGTCAAAAGAATGTTAATGCCAAGGAGTTTAGTGGATATTTTATGGTGTACCTTTATGCTCATGGTTAAGCATAATGAGAGTTTTTGCTCCTTCCCAATGGTATTCCTGAAATTAGTATTCTATGAGTTTTTTAGTGAATCATCAGGCATACTTTTACTTTTCAATTTGTAATGGAACTTGCTTTACTCAGAGAGTCATTTTACCTTTTAGACTGGGATTTCACAATAGTTTATTCAGGTTGGGTGATTTCTCAGGATATATTAATATTGTTGTTTTTCCGTTTGTTCCAGTGTATGTCCTTCCCCTAGTTCGCCGATTGGTAGCAAGCATAAGAAATTTACAGATGCAATGTATATTCAAGTTGCAAAGTTGTAGTTCTATAGATGGGCTTCAATATATTTCTATTGATTTTGGAATTTTGGTATCCATGCTTTCTTCATTTGTGTGCGTCCTTCTCCTTGCCTTCATTTAGCCCTGCTATGCCCTAAAGGGGCGTATTGACACTTTTGCACTAAACTGTGTGCATGTTTCGTGAGTCGTGTCCAAAATAAATGTTCCATTATGTTTCGAACTCTCTGGGACACCCCAGGGTGTCCAGCTACACTGTCACTGTGCGCATGGGCGAACACCTAATCCCGTGCATGTGTAGGGACATACACTCTCCACTTCCCTGGGTTACCCAGTGAGCGAGTTTCTAACCTGCCATTTATGACTCGCCAGTTCTCTACTAAACGCTTCCAAACGTTGAGCTATACTGAAGAGAGGAGCGCGGTGCTCATGGAGTGGCCGAGTGCTTGCTGGTGGCTACTACTGAAAGCATCTTTTACACTTATGTACAGCGGTAATGAATTTTTGGTAACTTTATTTAACGGCCTAAAGTCGACACAAAAACACCATGTTCCATCTTTTTAAAGCATGAGTGTTACTGGACAGTTATACATATTGTATGTTGACTCAATAATACCGTCATTTAGCATTTCCTGAATCTGGTGTTTAATGATTCTTGCCTGGTGCTGTAACTGCATGGCGTTGTCCGTACGGGTTCTGCTTCTAACGGTATTTCATGTTCTGCAATTGTGGTTCGGCTTTAAGCATTTCGTGTTCTGAATACATACTTACGTTCGTTTAACAAACATTGAACAGCGGCCTGGTGTTGAGGTGGTATGTTGTGGTCAAGATCACTCAGTATGACTTGCTGTAAATTAATTGTCGGGTTCCTGTCCAGATTATAAACTGTACGTCTTTTTTACTCCCCAAAATGTATTCTGCGAGCAGTCGGTTCCACGATTGTGTTTTCTCGGATAACCACGGGTTTCCTAAGATGAAGTCCTCTCGGATTTCCGGCATTATAATAGCTGTTGTTATCGTGCTACTGTCCCATATGTTAACTTTAATTTTTGTTTCGCCTAGTGCTATACTGTTCTCATTTTTGGTGGCTAACCGAATGACAAAATTTATAGGTTCTATGTCTTGTGATTTTACAAATTCCAGCCTAATTAAGTTGTGTGATGGTCCAGTATCAACTAGTGCTTGATATTGATGCCCGTTCACATTTACAAGAATCCTGATAAATTGTTGTTCGCCATTACTGACCTGTTGTAACAATGCTTGTTGTGATGTCTAGTCCTGTGGTTTATGATGCAGATCAGGGGTGGAAGAGCTGTCCAGCCTCCTCACCCCTGCATCCTGTCTCCCTGCTTCTTACTTGCTGCTTCCTGAATGAGTGATAGGTGAGGATTGTTGGGGAATTTGCTATGCCTGTGGTATGCCGGTGTAGGGCAATACCGACGCGGATGTCGCAGCAGCTGATTTTGATCCCACACACATGGCTGCACTCTCGTACTGTGCATTGCACCTTGCACCTCCTGCCACCTCCCATTCTGGTACACCGGTCTGTTCACTGGTGGTGGTCGAAATAAATTTTGTTTAGGTTGGCCGAACTGTTTGTTTTGCTCCTGCTGTATCGATGATGGAGCGGCATGTCCTTGTGTGTCTCTGCTCGTTACGCCATCGAACTACAACCGGATCGCAGCATGGTTGAATGCAGTCATGTTCCAGTAAGATCAGTGCATGTATGACATCTTCAAAGGTCCCGTTTAGTAGCGGTATCAGTGCTGCCTTGAATTCTGGCTTGGCTGTTTCTGCAATATTTTCTAAGACTTCCCATTACGGCAACTGCAGGTGAATCCAGCAGATTATGTGCATATTGCATGTGACAAATGCAGTTAAAAGTTTATTTGGCTGCTGTTCTTCCAGCGTGAGTCGACTCTGTGCCTGAATAGAGCTGAACACACCTCTGAAACAGCTCTTGAAGGCACTGAGAATATCTTGCCACTGTAATGGTTTAATTATTTCCACCAAGATTCAAAACAAACAGTAGACTAGTAGAACTTTATGCTCAAACAAGTTAATGGGATTTTAATTGGAATGTTTGAAATACCAAAATCCATTATTGTACAGCACTATTTTTTTCAGTTTTGTAAATATTAATGCTACATTTTCTCCAACACTATTTCGGTATGACCCCATACAACCGTTGTTTCTACAGACCAAGCTAGCCAGGAGGGGCTGGGTGCATTTCTGCACCAGTGCGCGAGCAACGGTGAAAAGCAGGTAATTGATTTAGCAAGTACTAAGTTAGGTACTGTGGAGAGGAGGTATGACATGAACGAATGAGAATGTTTAGCAGTTGTCTTGGCAGTCAAGAAATATCGTGCATATTTAGAGTACCAATTATTTACCTGCTAACAGATAACCACTGTTTAGTCTGCTTAAGCTGTATCAAGGAGGCGCATAGTAAACTTGTCCGGTGGGCGTTGCTTCTGCAAACATATGACTTTGTTGTAGAGAACATCTCCAGGAAGGAGAATGAACTAGCAAATGTGCTATCGCGAGCACCGAACCCAGGAGTCATTGTATAAAACGATGCAGAGTGGAATGGCATCCTTCCGCCAGAACCGCACCAACAGCTACGCAAAGCACAGTTACATCAGGTAGACATAGTGAAGCAGAAGTCGTTGTGAGTGAACTGTACAAAGAAGTTGAGACTGCGCAAAAAAGTTGTACATTTGCCCAAGCGCAAATGCAGAAGTGTACACACTGAAATTTAGAGCAGTGGCACATGTTAGATAACCGATTGGAGACATGTTCCCCATGGGACAACAGTAAATGGCGATTGTTTGTACCAATAAAAATGTAGGAGAAAGTATTTGCACACGTGCATGCTAACCACACAGCAGGACATCCGGACACGGACCAAACAATCGTAAAGTAAAGGGAGAAATTTTTCTGTCCCAGGTTATTATGTGATGCACGGAGGTACGTGCGGAACTGTCAGAAGGGTCAACAGTACAAAACAGTAGCCGAGAATGCCAAAAGGACCATTGAGACTATCAGCCTCGATCTCATGGGCCCTTACCTCAGGTCAGCAGGGGGTAAGCAGTTTATTTTGGTGGTTATTGACAAATTATCTAGGTGGATAGAGGAATGCATGGTTAGCAGTGCATGTGTCACGAGTATAGTGAAACCACTTCAGAATGAACATTTTGCATGTTGGGGTTATCCGAAGCAATTACTTACTGATAATGGCACGCAATTCACGGGCAGGAAGTGGCAGGAAGCGTGCACCCGATGCGAGGTGTACCACATAAAGACTGTAGTTTACCATGCACACACCAATCCCACAGGATGTCGCAACCAAGATTTGAAAACACAGTTGTGACTCCATGTGGGTGATCAACATGGCAGCTGGGCTCAACATCTGCCTTTTGCCTTGTCTACTCTCCGCCAGCATGTGAATGCTATCACTGGAAGAGGACCTGCAGATGTGTTGCTAGGAAAAATTCTAGCCCTGCCAGGTGATAGGGATTACCCGAGAAACATGAAAACGAGCAGTGAGGAAGGAAGTGAACGGCAGAGAGAAAATCGCCGGCAGAGACATCTTGAGCAAAGGGATCATCAAAAGTGGTATGCGGCAAGGTGGGTCTAACAGAGCACGAGACCACCACCTGCATTTCAAGAGGGACAAAAGGTTTACCTGCGGACACACCCACAGTCAGTCGCCTGCCAAATCTTCTGTGTGGGCCTGGCCGCTAAATGAATCAGTCCATACAAGATAATACGGAGTATCTTACCAACCTAATACCTGGTCCGAGTAGGTTGTAAGCAAGTGAGGATGCACTGGGACGACATACGCATATCTCCTGGAGACATTGCCAGAGCAGACATGATCGATACCTCACAGCCCCACGACGGCGAACAGCCTGCCGAGCTCCACGAGCAAGCAAGTGGGCACAATGTTGGGTCAGCACTTCCCACAGGTGGCCTACCACCGGTGACCCACGTCTCGCCGACGTCTGATGTAACAGTGTCCATCAGGCCCCGGAACGATGTGAGTCACAGGGATGGGTATAAAACAACGACAGCAAAGGTCATCACCCCAGATGGAACGTCATGTGAGAGCACACCGCAACATGCAGAAATGTAACCTGCAGTGGAAATGCAAGAACAGGAGATTTCGACGATATTGACCCTTGATGGCGATGTCGCTGTCGAGCAGCACTCGATCAGGAGTGAAGTGGAAGGCATGTCAGCTCCCTTATCAGGACAAGCAGCAATGGGTGTAGTAATCCCGATGATGTCCGACACACTGGTGTCAGGGAGGGTGCGTCAGAAGTGTCGCCCCGATATGCTTGATGGCGCACCATCTACCAATGGCGCTGTTCAATTGCCATCACCGCGACTGGTGCATGCAATTCTGCCAAGGAGGGTACTAGTGGATCGCACAACGCCCGACATCGTGACGCACCTGGAAAGTAATTGGACTGCCAACCAAAAAGCAAATTAATAAGTTGGAGCTGAGGTGTCGCAGCAGGGTGAGTCAACCTCCCCCCCCCCCCCAATACCATCCAGCGAGCGTGCCGCGCCTATAAGGAGCAATGCAATGAGCAAGAGCCAGTGGAGGGGAGGTGCAATGCAAGAGTAGGAATAGCAATGTCAGTAGCGACAACGATGGAGATGAGTCGGCCAGCTCGTTTGTCTTGCGTCATTCACGGAGGCGGTTACGTCCGCCAGCAATGTGAACGACTTGTGGAGGTGTCACGACACCTCGCAGGCTGCTGAGGAGCAAGAAGCAGATCGACGGGGAGTAACTTCAACAGCCATCAACTGCACATCTTGAGGTGGCTCCTAGGCTCTTCGCCCATGACGGCAGGTTAGGAGGCAGTGTGCCTGCTGCCAGAGATGGCACAATGGCTACAAATGCTCTCAATAAGAGGGGGCGTTTGATGCGTGCCGAGTTCCCTCACTTTTAGACAGTGTCCCTCCGTGTACAGCAGCATTGCAGCAGAGAGCTGCACTTTACCATACACGGCAGTGAAGCGGTCACCATGTCACACACGGACATGTTGCTGTGACCCTGCTTTCACCAGATGGTCACACATTCATTAAAGGGTAATTTGTATTCAAAGATGGCAAGACACTTTATACAAAATAATAAATTTATTAACTCCAATTCTCTTGCAATCATGAACATACAAAGATGTAGTACAGTTACTACTATCATTCAGTTACTGAACACAGTTATCCTTACCTTATAATATCAGAGTGCAGGCTAAATAGAGTTTAATGTCGCTCTTAAAGAGCAGTTAGAATTAGTCTCGCTATCCTTCGCTTCTCGCCACCTAGGATGCCCAAATGGGATATATTATTACCCTGTAAATCGTAGGCCGCTGTCCTGAGGCTCTCTCAATAGCGACATCTACCAGGTGTCGATCGCCAACTGCAAGGACGGCGGTCCACAGCGGCTGCAGCTTCACGGCAGGGCCTCCGGCATAGTCGGGAACAAACATGGCAGCGAGCTACCACCGCTCGTCCCTTATATACGCTGGTGCCCAGACTTATTTGGGTAATCATTGCCCCGGTTGGTTTGAGAACTCAGAACTCTAGTTGTCGAGGCCGGCTTCCTCTCAGAGTTCACGCTCGGCCTGGCAACTCTTGCCTGTGACTATCGCAGTAATGTACATAAGGAACACTCCAAGACTATGTGAAAGTGAGCAGGGAAGTGCAGGTAGGCAAGTGCGACGAGGTGATAGTGACCAAGCTGCCACTTGCACTCATGTGCATGAATACAGGAAATAGTACTGAAGTACTATTAACTGCCAAAACGGGCTTTAGAAAGGCAAGGGTGGTGACAAAAGGTGACATGTGTCCAAGGGAACACCCATAAACATAAGCAAATGCCCTAAAGTCTAGTGCAAATTGTTGTATTTTATTGTTCGTAAATGTACTCATAACCCTGTGTGTCCATCCTCACCTCATTTCAAGTATTTTTCCAGTGTATTACCAAACCCAGATTGCATAGTGTTTTGTTAGCAAGTAAGAGCAGAATTGGTAAGTGAGTAATATGTTTTAAGCAATTGCAGTGTGACAAAGTAGTTCCTCATGGCTCGCTTGTGCAGCAATGCCGGCACGCGCACCATGAAGGAACTACAGTAGATGCAAAGTACTCAGAGAGGCAGGTCATGTGTACCATCGGCCATTATCATTTTTATCAATCAATAACTGTTATCTAGCCGCCATGTTTAGTTTTATCTCGAACAATGGTACGAAGCACGAGCATTTCTCGTGCTTCGTACCATTAGAGCTCTAGAGCAACGTGCATACAAGTACCAGAGATGTCACTGAAGGCAAAGAAGTGAAATACATATTTTTTAGCCCAGTGCAAATGTGCCAATGTCAGAAAAAAGAAAACTGTGTTCGGGGGTTGGCACTTTTACACATGAACAGTTTTCAGCACAACATTTCAATCGTCTGATTCATCTACCCATTTTAATAAAAAAGAGTTCAATATTCACATCGAAAATATGCAGAATTCCATCCAAAAGTAAACATCCAGTCTCAGCTGTCAAGTTAAGCACACAATGTCAATTGTAGTTAAAACACTATCTCACATCTGCTAACATCAACGAGAATGCACGGCCGTGCCGTACGATAATGAAATGCTCACATCACCACCAACATCGGAAAAAAAGGTGGATTTATATAAATCAATGAACTTCAGCCTCTGCATTTGAATCAACAATTGCTGTATTTTTATTTTAAATTTAATTGAAAAGTATTTATATAATGATAAGCATATTATTTAAATGATTTCAAATAATTTTCCGTTATGGCCGATATTGAACTGAACAATTTAAAAAAATCGAATCGGAAATAAATTAAGAGTTCTGTTTTACTCCTATCCTGTGTTTACGGGTAGTTCTAGAGAGTATGGCCATTTAACCAGCCCGGCACCTTCTATGTAATGATGGGATAATCGCTTGTAAAATTATTGATTAAATTATTAATTGATTGTAATCGATTGATCTATTATTTCTAAACAATTCAATTATTCACAATTTTCAGCATTTAAAAGAAAACAGATCATTGCAGATACCTCCTAACGCCATGGCAGATACCTATATGTTTCACATTGTATTAAACATATAAAACATATTTTTGAAACAACAAATTTTGAAAGCAGCAAAAATTATTATAAAAAAACTAAATTCTTTCGGTGAGAAAAGTTTTAAACAAATGTATTGAAATATGGAGTATTTGCTGTTAATCTCTATATACGGATTATAGAAAGACAATCGATACTTTTTACCGATCATTTATTCGAATAAAAACATATTAGTAATTGATTAATACGAATTACAAACTTATGCGATTACCCCATCGCTATGTTTTGTACGCAACCAGAGGCATACAGCAAGCAGACAAGCGACTTCCTTCATCACCAGGAAGTGGGTAGGGATGGTTTTGGTAGTAAGTAGTTGTGTAGAGGTGGGAGCAAACATTGATAGGGGTGGAATACATTGCGAAATGAGGTGGGCAGTTCAACCGGACAAGAAGAAATGTGCAGTTTCGTCAGGGAATGATTGTGAAACAGAGAGACAAAAGCCCAAAACGACTGACTGATAGCTGGTCTCCAGTTGAATCACAAGGGCACTGCCTAATTAGTGCTGGAATTGCGGTTGCAGTTTAAAATCCGAATTTTTTTACAAACATATTCCTATAATAACGACGTACAAAAAGAAAAAACCTCTTCTGACGAAGGGCGAATATAACTCTCAATACATCATGGACAATATAAATGCTATTTCTGAACCCTTCAACATGGCTAAGAAAGTCTTTTTCAATGTACTGTATTTCATAATATTGTGGTTGGAAACATGTGAAACTGATATAGGGACTTGCATTGAAATTTTCTGCAGATTTTTCACCAATATAATGCTAGGGTCATCACTTAAAGTCCCATAGGTATATGCAGAACGACGAGAGCACTACACGCCAGTTCAGCGAATTGTGCATAGGAGTCATGGGGCACTAGGTACTCGTGCCAGTGTCACCCATATCGCTTATCTGGATCTTTTCCCACCTCGTTTGAAGCCGAGAAGCGCAGGAGCGATAAGGATGGCACGGCCTCGCGCATCAAGTACGCCGTCGCCCCTAAGCACAAGGTTCTAAACTGACGTGCAGTGTTCTCGTCGCACTGCATGGTGTACCTTGTGGAACCCTCTATAAGCAGAGGACACAACAAGGCGGTTATACAAAGCCCTTGTGTTGCCCTAGAGTGAGTGGTGCAGGAGAAATCCCAAAATCACCACCAATGTAAAGCAAAGCTAAACACTGCTGTTGAAAAGGTGAATTGTGGTTGAGAGTCAGTAGAAACCATAGAAAAATCAAAACTCATAGAGTTCCAAAATAATGGTGTCAACATAGACTGCTTTTAGGCAATGCATTCATAAATTGGTGTTTTTTTTTTTTTTTTTGCTGAACACTCACAATAAGTGGTAACTAAACACTTCATACCATGTAATTTTCTCCTTGATTGTAAATGGCAGAGACTAGAATAAAAGTATGTTAAAATCCGTGTTCACTTCCAGGTTAAAATAGCTGTGAACAATATCCCAATGTAAACAACAGGATAAAACATAGAAAAATATAAGTAAACTTGAAAAAATAAATGTGATGCAATTTTATTTTATATGCACATAGACACCTTAAACAAAATCTTTGACATACGGACTGTGCATTCACAGTTATCACTTACAACCTTGAAAATTTTTAACATTTGAGAGAACAAGCACTAAAGATTACCAATTTATATATTGCCATTTAAATATAAGGCAATTTCATTTGGCATGGTAATTTTGCATAAATTAGAACAATATCTTTAATACGAGTATTTATGGCAGTAACAAACAGGTCCACAAACAAAGCTATGTTACGTAGGTATACCTATACCTAGGTTATGCTGACAAATCAATGTTGACCTTACACTGAAACCCATACATTTTCTATAAAAACTTCCAGTATGGATTTATTAATACAAAGATAAATTGTACTGATAAGTTAATAGGCAGCATCCTATAAGTTGTCATGTATACATGAATATACCTTGTTCACTACTCCAATCAGAAATTTGTACTGACAGGTAATGAGCAAAAATTATCTCCAAAATTTATCGGTAATATGCCCAGATGATGCAGTGTCAACTTCCAAGTTAACTTTAATTCATCCTCACCCAAAATGCAGATTGACCTACACAATAGTGAATATACAATAGTGTTCAATTATAATTGGGCCATGATGCACTAAAATGACCATTTATGTTGTTACAAAATACAATTAAAACTGGCAATCTCGTTATTCGGCAACTTTTATTAACTCTTTTAACTTTAGAGATTATTCTAATGGCCCTTTTTCTAGCTACAAATATTTTGTTAGCATAGTTGCAGATCCCCAAAATAATATACCGTATGATGATAATGCATTGCCACGATACATTGGTTTAAGGTATTGTGGTTGTAATACTTCTACTAGTATGAGTGATCCATAACTAATTTATTTGGACGTATTATTATTATTATTTGCCATATTTAGGGCAGTGGCAGTGTTTACGAAATATTTATAAAATTCATTAGCAACATATAGTGGTCCCGATATCATTTTATTGTTTCAAAATATCAGTATTTTTATATTTCCGCTATACTGAACCTTCAAATTATTCGTTTTTTTTTTTTTTTAATATTATTCCAAATGATCCTCTTAAAGAGTGAAGTGGCAGTCTGCGATAATACAAAATAATTTCTAATTGGAATTGATACAAGCAGTAGGGCTGTGTGAGAAACACTTCGTACCAGGAAATATTATGTAACGCGGGTTCTATTTAAAGATAGCAGCGGAGCAGTTATGGCCAAAGAAAAACCTGAAAACCAAAGTCAAGCTCCAGAAAATTGATGACATTCAAATCTGTACCTTTAGCTTGCTGAGTACAGCATAGTGTGTGCAGGGGGGAGGAGGGGCCATCATGTGCGCTCTGTATGCTCTCTTCACTAGAGCTCGGGGAATCAGAGTGGTGTATATTTGTATGTAAACAGTTTCCAGGAACTATATATATATATGTACAGTAGAAAGAATGTAACATAATTTGTCACGGGTATGCAAAAAATGGGACATGTACAAAACCTACCAATGCACAATGATAAAGCAAATCAAGTGATTCGCCATACAATTAATTAGTAACGTATGGTTCAATAGAATAAATGTGCACATTTACACTGCACACTATTACAGGTTTCTAACAGACAGCTGACGAAGAAAATATTCTTTGTCGTTGGCCAATTCAACAGCTCTCGTACGTGTCACACTTCACCTTACATGAGAAAAAAACCTGTAATATAAGAAATATTCAAAAATATCTGGCCAGGATTGCACCAGCAAATTCATAAATGCATAGCTGATACACAACCTGTGAAGCTCTTGAACTTGTAGCCTCCATTCTATTTCACAAATATCAACACATTAACTGTTAATTCTTTACACTGAAAACTGTTCTTCAGCTAATTGTTGCTCGTTAGTCCACGACACAGGGAAAATCACAAACATTGTCAAACACAAACAGATATGACCCAGTATGTGTGGCAATTTTTGAAACTAACAATTTTCACAGCAGGGAAATGTGTAAACCTAGGAAATTTTGTAACTGCATATACAAATTTTTTTTGCTAAAGTTAATTTATTAATTTATTAATTTACTATCAAATCTCTCCAACGATCCTATGATGAGCAGGAGCTCTGGAATATAGCATTAGTAAAAAATGTTTAACACAAACATATACCTACACAAAATATTTATAAATACTGACTATGGCTCATTTTGGAATCTGAAAACTTTAAAAAGTTTGAGAATAAGGTGCCCACTGAATGGTATAATATAACGTAACAGCATGGAAATATGAAAAATAAATTTGTTTAAGGGAGGATGTCTTTAAACGATATGATAAATTATGTAAAATGAAACACGCTGCACTTAGTTGCGGGACTATGTTATCCATGTGAGTATTTCCATAAAAATGACTATCAACATGTAAGCCTAAAATATTGTAGAATGGCTTTCTTTCAAATCATAGTTTCTATATTTTACTTAAAAAATATATAGACCTGTTGTTTTTATGTGGGGAATCCCATTAAAACTATTTGATACCAGTTTAAAGAAAGATTATTGGCTGTAAACAACATATGTACTTTTGAATAGTCTTATTTAATGGCACCATAAGTGCTGTTAGATTCTCATATTTAAATAAAAATTTAGTAGGTAATATCCACAATGAGTAGAATGTTGGAATACAGATAATTTATATCTAGCATATTAAAATTAATTAATATAATAGGGGGCAAAGGATGGAACCTTTGGGAACAATGTTCAATTGCCTTACCCCTTTTTTTTAGACATGTATTTATACCATCTGAATTTATTGCAACTTGCTGATATCTATGAGACTAATAAGATGTAAACCATGATAAAGTTTATATCTCCTTGGAGGGAATTCAGTGAATAAAGATCAATTCAGTGGAAAGTAATTCTTTTTATTTCACTGCAGACCGCTTTACAGCCGTATAACTGTTTTGGGTTTTCTACCCGCTGCATCACTGCAACCTCCTGACAGCGTCTCAACTTGTTGTGTGTATCTGGCATGTGAGATGGTCATTCAACAGTCTCGCTCAACATTTAACGGTATACGAGAGGGCCAATACTCTCGTTAGATAGGCATAACAGGTTTATTGCATCATTACAACGATGTCACCTCATCGTAGGGTGAACTGAGGAGAGCCACACGGGTGAACAGCCCACACCCTGGCTGAGTCTCTCGTGCTCTGGCACCCTTCGCAACTCTACGAATATAGTAGAAAGTAGATTATCCCGACTAATAGAAACCAAAGGTTATTCGGATTGGCAATCGAAAATTTGGATCATGGAAATATGTTGAAAATGAATATAAAAAGAATTTGTAAAGAAAAAAAATTTCACGCAACGTAAAATTTATTAGACATATATAGAACACAAACTTATCCAAAACAGAAACTGTACATAAAATAGAAAATTTAATCAGTTAACAATAACCACCTTCCTCCCAGACGTGTTCACTGTGAACAACATGTGAAAGGACGCATTACAAGAGCACACACAAGTGCTTGTCTCTCCTCTCCTGGTAAGGGAAACACTGTGACAAAAGAGACTTTCATGTTTTTAATATTCTCTTTAGTTTTAAAACAAGTCCGAATAATCGAATTTATACAGTATTCTAAAACCTGGTATCGTAAGTCAAACCTCTCTCCTCCCCGCTCATGAGACAACGACATATCGCCAATGTGGATAATTTCTTGATCTGTGGTGGGGGACATAAATATAGTGTTATAATTGGCTTCTTGTCTGCATCAATTGTGATATTGAATTTGATATGGTTCGGTATTGTTCGAGTATAACCTGTTTTGAAGTACAGTAAATAGTTTATTGAATAAATATGTATAAAAAACACACATGTACAGGTGAAATAAAACTGGTCTGGCTCACATGGCCTGCATGTGGCCATAGCTGCGAAAAAAAAAAGCCAGAATGGTGCAAACAAGATCACTTGACACAAAATAAAAAATAAAAAGCCTGTGAGTCGACGGAGGTATGCTGTGAACTCTGGAGGTCACACAGAAACAAAGTTCAGGTTACTAACGTTAAACGATTATGGCACACAAAAATTATCAGAACAAAAATAGATCACCCGCCGTGACGCGATTCGTGTGCGGATCTGATCAACTGGGCCACACTTTGATTGGAATAACCTAGTTAAAACAAACACTGAAAATAATCCCTCATAATGCACTGACTTGCTACATCCGTTAACACTTGTTAATTGCTATAACACATTGAATTACAGGCAATCTGCTCAAATACGTGGTGCCTTATATGTTGATTCTAACATTTGCCCGTAGGCTTTAAACTACGTATGATTAAAAAATAATAATAAATAAACATTTTCTAACATAATTACTGAGTTTTTCTCTACGTGACAGAGAGACATTGCACTGACTAGTGCATTCCGTTAGCGATTGGATCACAGGACCTGTTCATGCATGAACGTTTCTGTCAAGCATGCATGAATATAGGACACGGGAATACTGGCACTAGATATAAGATTACTGTGATCTGAGTCTCCACTAGTTGAATGACACAATATCAAAATACACTAATCTCTCAGATTCATTTTACTGTAAACAGTTACAGAACTATGATAGAGAGATCCTCTGACTATAACAATAAATATCAAAGTACAAGAATGGTGTCTCACTGGTGGATACTGTGTCACACGTATAAGGATGTAGTAGCCCTTGCCATCCCTACTGAAAAAACTACGAAAATGACATGGAAACTATTGTGTTCTGTTTTCGATTGTTTCTTAACTGTTAGCTATGAGTTTGTGTCTGTCTGAATAGTATCCATAATGATTTCAGACTTTTCTCAAACTGTAAGCTCTGTTCCATACTTTTCAAACTTTCAGAATATATATATTATCAACTTGACAAAACAAACATTTATTTTAAAATTTTAACAACGTACTGACCATAGTGTTTTTGTACTGTTCTGAAAGTATTATTACACAATACAATCTATTGCTTTCCTGGACAGTTCTACAAACAAACTGTTACATAATACTTTTATAATGTCAAGTAATTTCATTATTTGGTGCAAACAGCAGCAGTACAGCTGATTATCACTGAGTGGATATACTTTATTAGAGTATTTAATAATTTAAAAAACAGGTTTGGTGTGTAAGGAAGACTACTTTTAGTGTACTTGTATTTAACATGATTCAGGTCCTAATAATGATAAGTTTTGGTTGTCTTCAAACTACAACAGTGTTGACTACCGGAACCTTCCAAATTCTTAGCGTATTTAACATTGAAAAGTTGTAGCTTATGAAATCTCCACTTTTGTATGTTGTGGATCAAGATTTCGATAAAATACAATTTTATTAATTGAATAGTCAGCCCAGAACCTGAATTTTGTTTAAAATTGTTTGTGTGAGACAAGCACTTATCTTTATGATCTAAATGATAGTGGAATATCAGCTCTTAATTAAAAATCTGTAGGCCAATATCACAAGTTCTTTTTTTTTTGTTCTTTATCTTTTTTTTTTTTAAACTACTTCGATGCTGTAGAGTCAACTTTTACAAATAGTTGGGAAATGCTCTTTCCGTTCTGCACATTTGCTAAATTTTGGTCTATTTTTTCTGTGTTTGGTAGATAAAAGTGAATTTCCCATCATAGGTCTACCACTGGCCATGCACAATGTAAACTCTTGAACTTAAGTGATGATCCAAATTTCACATTCAGTTTTATGATACAATTTTTTAAATGTGTTTTACTTGTGATTAATCACATGGTTAGTAAATCCTACTAGCAATTTCGAGATATTAATGGTAAATAACATGCAAATTATGCATTAGATAAGAAACCTGTTGGTGCAATGTTTACATAGTATTTGCTTGTTTTTTCCCTTCTTCCCCATCATGGGGACTAAAGAAAATATTTTGGTGAAAATCCACATCTCAAGTTTTAACAATTATATTTAAGGTTGCAATATTTAACCATGGCATTTTGGACTTTGTGAATGGCTGACAAGAGGTCCCCACCTCCTGACTCCAGTGTCACGTGACTGTGATGTGTGGGACATAAAGTATGCTTACTGAACGCTGCCATACAATCAGTACATAAATTGGTAACTTCTTACCCGATTTGGATTTAGTAATAGTATAACATAGAGCTTTTAAAAGTAGCAATATTTCATTGCATTATAATTTTGTCCATGTTTACATAATCTAAACTATTTACAATGTGGAACAAACATTTGCCTGCCCAATTACATGTGAAAGTTTCATTTTGTCTTATATTCAGGTATGTTTATACATCTCAGAATTTGCATTATAGAACAGTGCCAAATTGCGGTAGATTTTGCATTGAATAAATAAATGGTGTTCCTAAGGAGTCGTATTACTTTCTCAAATAAAAATGAAACTCTTATACAAAAATAGTTTTGTTACGCAAAAAATACCTGTACAGATATAATGTACATGTACACAACATGCGGATATTTACTTTAATGTATGTAAAAAAAAACATCCTTTCCGACACCACTAGCAGGATACGAGGCCCAGGGTATAAGGAGAATTCAGATTGGAATGTGACAACTATGGTGGATCAGAGCATAAACTGGTGCCACGGTGGTGTAGTGGTCAGACTACTTGCCTCCCCCTAATGTGAACCGGGCTCGATTCACGGCGGGGTCACTTCAGAATTTTTACACGTGGGAACTGTGCTTGCCAGCAGGTTTTCTCTGGGATTTCTTATTTCCCCTGCCCTTGCATTCTGGCACTGCTCCATTCTCATTGGCTCTCAAGATCACAAAGTGAAGGGTTGCCCAAATCTCTCTTCTACAGTGCATGAAATTTTGTCTTAGTAGGATCAAATGTAGGCCTATAGCCTATGATAAAAAATTTTCTGTTCAGTATCTTGGATTTTAGAATAAATAACTATTTTCTTTTGTGTACCATTAGTAAATTTTGTATAGGTTTCTGAAATTTTTAAAACTTCCATTATTGAAGGTGGACAAATAAAAACCAAAATAAATTCATTTCTTATTTGCCCTAAGTTTCCTGTATTGTTTTGAGTATTTTAATTTCTGGAAACCATTTTGTTACAATGAAGAACTTGCCAGTTGTGGTGTGAATCAACGTAACTCAAGGTCAGTGCTGAGATTACCCAGCGCCTTGAGGCATTGCTGTAAACAGCAACGCACCACATGTTGAAACGCTGCATCAGCAACTGTGACTGGATGCGTCTCACCTTGGCAAGTGTGAGATCCTAGACTTTCATTAGGCGGTTGGAAACCTACTGACCATCTGCATTACCCCAGGTACTGTAGGTACAACAGTCATTTGTTGCTCATGAAATACTGGCACGTAGCCGGACGTTGACTGCCAAGTGAGGACATGCAGGAGAGCCATTCATATTAACAATCAATGTATTTTACTTGCGTAACAATCAACTTGCATCCTATGGTGTATAGTATTTCCTTGGAGATGTGTGTAAGTAGGTCACCATACATCACACACAACATAGGTAAACATGGGGTCAAATATGTACGGTATATACAACCAGCCATGTAAATAAACAAACTGTTTTAGTGTAAGGCGGTTCACGATAAAGTGAGCACTTTTGAAATCAACTTCAGATTAGTCCACTGCCCTGCCTGCATGAATTTTATGTTTTACGTTTTAAAGTTTTGGTATATTAATTTTTTCAAAATTTTAAAGTTTTTATATTTTTAATGAAGGTGTAAGGGGAATTTAAGTTTTAATTTTTGAGCACTGGATAAATGGATCAGTGTTAAAGTTATTGTTAAAAATAAGTGTAATTACAAAAGTTCCGGGATGACAGCCTACCCGTGGCACACCGCGGATACTGATACTGTTGTAAATAAATATCAGACTAATGGTCTCCTCTCCCTCCCGGGAGAAATTCCCAGCCCAAATGATGGAAAAATGAATAAGTAAATAATTTTAACGGTAATTTTAATATGTTGTGTTAGTATGAGTTTTAAATCATTCCCTTGGCAGTGGTGAATACAAGTATTAATATAACAGCGTAAGTGTTAGGACCTAGGACCGTAAATATATATATATACATACCTAGGACCGTACATATATACATACCTAGGACCGTGTGTATATATATATATATATATATATATATATATATATATATATATATATATATATATATATACCTATATATATATATACCTATATATATATACGGTCCTATATATATATATAGTGAGTGTGTGTGTGTCGCAGTTAACTAAACATAAATTTCTCCGTTAAATATGTAAAATTATGCATTATTTACATTTAACATGGAAGTTTCGTTAACGGGGTTTTGGTTGATTTTCTTCCCATTTCCTATATATTTGCCTTCAAAATATACCACGAAATAATTTTCTGACTACTATAACAGCTTTTAAAAGTCATGAAAAAAAAATTTACCTTACTAAAATCGAACAAAACAACAGTTTATATTAACTAGGAGACCCAGCACGTGACCATTTCTTTTTTGTATTTCACGAGGCTACAACAGTTACCAAGTTAAAAATGTGGTTTTCATACAAAGACTGAAAAAAATATAGCATAAATATTTGTAGGTAATAATGAATTTATGTGAAATTAACTCAACATTGAAGCGACTGCGGTCCCATTTAATATTTCTCTATCCACTGAGCCACTCAGGTCCCACTTCGAATCACTCTATCCAATGAGCTACTAAGGCCCCATTTGATATATATATATATATATCCACTTGGCCACTGTGGCCCCACTTGATATAGTTCTATCCATTAAGCCACTGCGGCCCCACTTAGCATAGTTCTATCCACTTAGCCACTAAGGCCCCACTTGGAATCACTCTATACACTGAGCCACCGTGGCCCCAATTAACTATCTCAACATTGAAGTAAGACATTTAAAGTAAACAAAAATGATATTCCATTACCTTCATATCTCTATGCAATATTCTCTATGCATTAATACAAAACTCTTCATAGGGGAAAAGTAATTAAATATGAGTTTTTAGGGTAAAAGGTAATGATTACATAATCTGATCTTGCTGAAATTTCAACTTGACCTGTATTTTACCCTGAGGATTCGTTCTGTAAAATTTTAAAATCTTCTGTTGAGTTTCGAGGGACTTAAAGACGGACATACAGACAGACAGGCAGACAGAGATAGTCTACTTATTATATGGGGTAGCTGGCTGCTACTTGTTAAAAAGCAGCTGTTTATATTGTGAAACAACTAGAGTGCAACGACACGGGCATGGCTTTAGCTGAAGAAACCTAGTATGACATTACTCTGTCAAACTGTTATATTGCCAGTTATATCAGTAAAGTGGCAATATATCTCTCCCAGACGTGAAACCAAGAGAATGGTAATTAGTTAGTTTTGATTACGCTAAACATGTGTAGGCCTATGTCTTATTTTTCTCAAAAACATACTCAACATAACCAAAAAATTTTATCTCACACGAAACGAGTCATGGAATTTTATTTGAGAAGAACTTAAACAGATTTGATAATCTGTAAGAACAGGGCTGTGCCTGAAACATTGTAATATTTATTAAATTGAAACATTAAGTCATGTGTACAATTATTACATAATAGGCCACCTACCTGGAGTTAATTCCTATGAGGCACAGAAGTATGGGAATTGTAAGGATATCACTGCCCCGTCGCTGCCACATACAGGACGCTAAACAAACATGCAGCATTTTGGTCGTGCTACATGTAACTATGGGACCTCAACAGTGGTCCTGTCATTTCATCGATGTATAGTCTTCGGGGCGATATGGGAGTTTTTTTAGATGTGTTATTAGCACAATTTAAGATATGGCCTACTGAAAAGCAACTTTAGCTATATTGGAGGGCTTCACAATGTTATTTTCTCAAATGTGCAATATTTTAAATTTACCTACCCACCCTCATTTTAAATGTCTGCTATTTTAGTAAATAGGCAGTGCATTGTAAACCATTTGATTAGTTTCGTTAGTAAATGTGCATGTCAGACACACTAATAAAATTCAGCCCAAGCACAGTGTAGGTGGGCCCCTTAATGAAAGTGAAAAACAAAAAAACTAGTAAAGGACGATTTGCTGCTTTGTAGTTTATCAAATGTCTCATCCTTTTTCTGCCTCTAATTTTTTTTTGTCGGTCAGGAGCCATATGGCAATAAAAAGTTAGTCGAAAAGTCGAAAAAGTTAGTATCAAGTTACAGGTCGTACTCCAACTCGACTTAAAATCAAATATGCATCTGGCCCATCATCCCTTTCCCAAATTTTCATTTTCCTTCCGTTACTACTCCTCTGGGTACTGGTAAAAAAAAATGGCGAATTAGAGAACTTGTTTTTCAACACCCAAATTTATGCAGGGGTGTTGATATTTTGCCATAAAAACTACAGACATATTGTGTGAAATCTCTCGAATACTAGGTTCAGATCAATTTAGTGTTGTGTTTATGAGTAATTAATTTTAAAAAAGAATATTTAGTTCTACAGAAAATATTCTACTGGCACATGCCGCAATGCCAGAGTTAGCTGTTATACAGCCGTGCCAGAGAAAGGGAACGTGTGTATATTACTGAGGCATGTAGCTTAGCAAATAGTAATTAGATGTAGTACCGTAAGTGCAAAACTCACCATACCAGAATTTTTTTTTATATGATTCTGATGATGTGAACCATTTAAATTTAACTTAATTGCATATGGGTATTGGTGAAAAGAGGTTTAATGATCAAGTAATCTTAGATACTTCATTGACTGTACGCAAAGTAAGAAACAAATGGAGTTTTTTAATTGTGGGCACTGGATAGGTGCGCACTCCAAAGATGCAGTTTTCCTGGTAAAATTCAATTGAAATACAACAAAAACTCTAATACCTCATTTTTTATGCATACTGGTAAACCTGGTGCACAAATATATATATATATATATATGTTCCATGTCGAGCCCAAAGGGAACTGCCCTCTTGGCGCTGCAATACCCCTATTTTCAATGTTCAGGTTCAAACTTGGAGTGTGTTCATATTGTACTAACAAGTGTTGTCTCCACAACAGCTGAATTTGACATACAGGTGCAGTAGAGGTTTAAACTGTTTAAATCTGAGCACAGTATTATTTACCATCTTATTAATAATGCCACAGTAGGTACTTGTTTATACATCTCCAGGATAATACTATATTGTTCTGTAAGTATATGTACGTGTACATACATATCTGCACGTGTGTGAGTAAACACGGGTAGTTTCTAACAGTGTATTTAAACTGCGTACATTTAATTTTACGTACGTTAAGAGCTGTTAAATCGTGCATGGGGGAAACATGACGGATGTTGCCACTGGCTGCTTAGTTTCCTCAGGGTTCTGAGGTTTCCCCCACCATTACATTTCATTGCTGCTCCATATCCACGTCACTTCACCCCCCAACTACAGCTATACTCCACAGAGCTCCGTATACTCGAGATAAGTCTGTTATTCATTACAACCGCAGAGAGTAGCCAGTCCAGTGTTACCTCAGGCAGAGGCGTGCGCTCGTGATTTATTACAAACTTGTAATTGGCTCAGTGTATCCCAGAACGTATCTCTCACAGGCTATGCTCGGTTCCTTCACACCTTCTGGGTCAAACCTTCGAAAAATCACCCCACGTGTTACTCGTTTGGTTGTTTCCTAAATAAGTAATTTAACACGGGATTATTATACAATGTTAACATTAAAGAATATTATATCAGATGAATCGAAGTTTGGCCTGTATTTTATCCATAATTAAAATATTTCATTAACGACTAATATGAATAAAAACGGGGAGAGACTAGGTGTGTTGGTAATGCCTAGTAAAAAATCATTCTCATCCAAAATTATATTGAACTTAGTGCGCAGAAATGCTGTGCGTTGTCCCTTTGACGTAATTTTCTGGACTTATGTAAGCTTTGTTCGCACGAGACGGAGAAAAAGTTTGAAGTAGAACATTAGCAGGGTTTCAGAAAAGTGGGAAATAACCGTAAGGTGATAAAATGTTGCACATATTACTTAATTTGAAAACGAGTACTGTTAGGGCAATAGGATATCTCTAAACATATATTTTCAGTTTCACGATATTTTGCCCATGTTATTTTTGTTGCAGCTGTAACCGTTATGAATGTTATCTCATTATATATTCGTTTTTAGTCTCACACAATAAGATAGAAACATAATTTATTCCATTCTGGTTTCAGGGAATTCTGTAAAGTATTTCTGTGTCTACTAATAATGTTAGAATTTTAATAATATATCTCAACAATAACTTATAAAGACGCTTCAGTAAACACAAGATGGTATCATTGCCATCTTGTGTACAAGTAGTAGAGTCGGGACCTTTCTCAATTAGATTAGGTATCCATGGTAAGAGAAAAAAGGGGGGGGGGCGGAATTTATGTGAAAATGTTGACTCCCCTTGTGCTAAATAAAGTCCCCTTTCCAAAAATTTAGTTTCTAAAATAATTATGTCACTGTTTATACACATGTTGCCTCCTGTCCAAACTAAAACTTTTATGCCAAAAAACAAATTCCCACATAACATTATTTAGTGACCGACATTATAAACATACGTTATGTGTGTAAATCTACAGTTATACAACGTGAAGTCTTTGACGCCTCTTAGTGAGATTGGGGGAGGATAAAATGGACCCTCTTGCCATTCCATCCCAAACCCACCCTTTTCAAACGTCCTTTGCGTACAAGGTTTCGAAGTCCATCTTGTCGTCGAAATAATTTCCCGGTCGTAATCTCTGCTGTGGATGGCTTTTATTACCTACTTAGTAACTGATTGCAATTCTAAATACAAAACGTTTTTTTGAAATTGACGATATTCGAAGTTATATTTTGCCTGGATGATCCGTGAAATGATATTTCCACGTTTTTTCTTTTGTCTTAACGAATTTTCGACGTTTCTTTTTTATTTACAGTCAAGTACATTATAAGAATAAAAAAACTCCTTGCAAAAGTTTAAAAACCGAAAGCCAAGCTGGTGTTCTGTTGGGCGATGAATTATTTTATTCGAAAGTATTTCGGTGTAATATTTTTTTTTACTGAGATAATTTATTAATGGATTTTGAAGTGAAATTCACTCAGGCGCGTACTTGGAATATAATATATACTTCAGTATTAAATGTGCTCGTATTAATTCTTATAACCATGTTCCTGAAGTTACCACTACGACAACACAGTTTGCCGTTATTTCACGTTTTCCTAACCGACCAGAAGTTAAATTATTCTCTCTTTCCGCAGATTTTTCGTCTTTTTAGAAAGTTAGAGTTCACATTAAATGCGCTGTCAAAAACGTTCCGCCAGGGGAGCTGCCCAAAATGATTTTCAGTTTGTCTTCTGTGTTTCATGTGTCAGGTCGTTAAGTGTGTACTTCACAGGTCCTGGATATACCCGCCGAAATAGGCATATATGGTGAAACATCGGTTGTCGCGAGGTGTCATTCTGGAGTAAATGTACTCATTATGATAAAGGTCACAGAAATATGGAAGTTTTCCTTTTGTCACGGCTTGAGTGTAACTGCATAATTACCTGATAAAATATCTTTAAAATTAAGGTCACTCAAGTGTCCTTAAGTATAGCCTTTCTTTGGCTATTCCAAAAATACTTTTATGAAAGTGCGAAAAAAAAGGAGACTAATAGTTTGTATAGCAAATTTACATAATTATGGAAATTTCAATACATATCAAACGCAAATTTGATTTTTAAAAATGCACTTGTTTTACTACAGCTTAAAATTATTTTTAGTGTCTGTTAAGTAGCATACAGAATTTAAACTTTAGAGGAGTGTGTACCTGCGCGCCCAAGATCAAGAAGCGAGGAAGCGATACGGGCGACAGTAACACGCACTTATAGCGCCTCATCGCTCCTACGCGCAAGGCGTGCAGTATTTCCGTCGTGACGCTGTACTGTGCAAATTAGATCTGTAACAGTGTAACTTTATTACACACGACGAAAGCCCATAGATTAAACAACGTCTGTATCTTTGTATTTTTTTTCTTACCGCATGAGGAAAGTGCATAGGTAAGCTTTAAAAAAGCGATATTAGATTATATTCACAAATTTGTTTTATCCATGAATACATTTAAAATGGTAAAAGTGAAAAGACAGGGGCATAAATAGCTATAGTTTTCTTTCTGTTAAAATATCGTATTTATAGAACATTTATTTATCGAGATGCGCGTATTCGCGGAAACAAACAACGATTTCCAGAAAATGTTTCAGTACACACTCCTCTTAATCGCTGACTGTATGCAAGCCATGTTTTGGTTTTCAAAGAATATGCTTCACAACGCTTACGATGAAGTCAAACTTTGACTTTTTTTTTTGTTTCTGATGCAAGGTTTTAAGTTATTATCTTCATAATCAAGCTACAAAAGTTTTTGTTTGGTATACTCGAGAAATTGCAGTTAATATCGTGTTACTGAAACACAAAATATCATTTAAAATTGAGAAAAAAAGTAAACTTCTGACTTTTCAAGTTCTAGATGTAAACACACAGCAGTGCACAAAGTGAGAGAGGCTAGCGTATATGAAATAGTAGCAATTAAAAATCAAATATATAAACTTAGTCACTGGAGACAGTCAAGGACTGTAAGCACAAATTATAAAATTGCTCTGATTATTTATTCTAATTTACAGTGTGTTATGCTGATACGAATCACCAATGTACCTACCAAGACACGGCAAATAACTAAATTCTAAGTATTTCGCCAAAGTAATGCCTTTATATTGGGCTGTTCCTGGTGTCGCAAATTTATGTTGCTGCGCGAGACACTTTGCTAAAGGAATGTGGAGATATTTTTCAGGCCAGCGATGTCACATCAAATCTATTCATTTATTCCCTACAGACCCACAAATGAAAACTGGTATGTTAAGTAGTTTCTTTAAGATCATCACAAATGTCGAATGTATTAATTTTTCAATCGGAGCTCTCTGAGTTTTTGTCTGTGGATGTATCCCACTCTGACGAAGGCATACATAAAATAACTGAAAATGTGCAAATTAAACCATTACTGATGGTATTATTACATTGACAAGGAATCGCATTGTAAAATGCCAGTAAAAATATTCTCATAGTCATAAATTGCTTGTCACCATTAGATTTTTACAATTAAAAATTGATAACTGGAAACTGTAATGTCATTAACATGTTAATTTTCTCTTGTCTTGCGTTAGAGGTTTCTAAGGTGTCAAGCATTTAAGGGAAACATCTGGTTACAAAGTCTGGGTTTAAAGCGACAGCAAATTCTCAGTTTAACAGGCCTGTATTGATCCTGTATAGAAGCAGACAGCAAAAACTCTCTTTCCAACGGGAACCAGAACGTTCCAACAAGTTACGAATCAGCTAGACGATTCATTCAGTAAATAAAATGTTGTGACCTCTTTTGAAATTTATTTTTGAGAAAATGCTTCAAATTGTTTTATCTGCACAGTGTAAATACGGCCTTTTACACCAGTTATTAAGGTTGAGAAAAATATGAAGACATTTATTACAGTCGAGACAGTCGAGCACGATCTTAGTGTACAATGCCAGTATTGGGAATTTCAGAGCTTCAGGTCGTTTCTCTAATTTGTCAACCCACGTATTTTACAACGAACTGCTAAACTTGAAACTCTCCATAGAACCATGAAAGGAACGGATCTAGACTTTCGTTTGGCGAAGAAGGAAGGGGCGATATTAACTTTCCCATTGTACAAGAGCAGGTCTAATCGATCTGATTATGAGGAGACAGTGCCTCCTTCCCCAGGTAGGAAGGAGGCACTGTCTCCTCATAATTTTAGGAAACGATATTAAGTGAATCAAATGAAATCATTATTTTAAACAATTGCGATATTATTTCATTTCAGTTTTAAAACACTCAGAAGACAATTTTATGTCTTCTGGGGAGTGAATCGTCATGTCTCATGTAGCTCCCCTTCTGGATCAGCCCCTGTGTAGAACAGTACTGCCCGCGTCAGACGTCGTGGCACATGAGCTCCCTAGTCTAATGGTAAAGGGGCTGCGTGTTGCCAGATATTCTGCATTGTCAATTGGGTATATTGTCAAAAGCTCAGCTTACGACGATACTGGTTTGTTGTTATTTTAAACGAAGAGTCCGGTGTAAATCCATCACAAGAAACTAGATGCTATAAATAGCTGTTCTTAATTTTTGGTAACCATAAAATGTTACAAATATTTCATTACACATATTTTAAGTGTCTCGTAGAGATGAGTTACTGAATGAAATACTGCACACTAGTTCAGCGCCTTGCGCGTAGAGACGACCCAGGCATGTGATGTGCATGCCTGGGCCGTCTCTACGCGCCCTCGTGCTTCTAGGCCTCGGACACGCAACATATGTACGCTCTGGTTAAGCGGAATGCTTAATTTTCACTTTCAGATTATAGGCCCAAGTGTTACGTCTGATATATTTCATGCCGCTGTAATAGCATGAATGTCCTTACACGATGGAACTAAGTATCTTACGTATATTAATATAAGCGCTATATTCTAAATTCCTCCCTCCCTAGGAAACTGGCATCCATCGTAAACTACTTCTGCAGTTGAAATGCGTGTGATGGGATAATGGTTTCAGGTTGTATGTTACAAAGTCAGAACTGCGCACGCAGGTTGTTAATCCTCTCCCTAGTCAGCCCCCGCCCCCCGAACACGCAGCCAGGTGTTAGTATTCTGGAGTAATTCAGGAGCCCAGAAACGCAACCTGCACGACTGTTGTATAGTGGAGGTTGCTTCGTGTCAGGCGATCCTCGACGAATTTTCGACGCCTTCTGACGCTGAACGACTTCGAATACTGACGCAATTTCATGAATAAAATATTCTTACTTCAATCCTTTCTACCGCCACTAAATTTAAATTCAGAAATATTCATGTTTTTAAATCCACCGCAATTGCATTCGCACACATGTGGGTTTGCAAAATATTCGAGCCGCAACACATCGAAAATAGCATACACTTGCTAATCACGGTGACCTCTTGATCTTAACAGTCAAGTTCGTTTGGTACTTACGTCACTGCTCCATATTGTATTTTTCTAAGAGCCAGGAATATTTCAACAAATACAGATAACCACTAGATTACCATGCAATTCTTAGATCAGAACTCTTTAGAATTATTCAAACTATAATAAAACCAGCCTATCTGTAACGAGTTGTGAAACTGAAAGAAACACGGGATACTTTTAAATGTATGTTTAGATAAGTATTATAATAGACTATGTTTTAATCATGACTGCGTTATCGTCTGGAAGTCTGAGCAGCTCTCGAAAGTTATCCTAAAGTCGAAACAAACACACGCCCAATGTACTAAAGCGTATTAAAAAAAAAATTAAAAAAAAAAAAGGATTTCAGTCTACAGCAATGCCCGTAAAGGGTAAGCTGGACAAAAAAAATGATAAACTAAATCATTTGCGTGCAATGTCCGCTCAGATCTAACGAGAATAAAAGTCGTACTACAATGGATACGTTTGCCAGAATGCGTACTTCCCTAGACTGCGCTACCGCGAGACATGTAGTGTATGTTTTCCTTTAATTGGGCGCATTTGAAACCCCTTAATAGTTCTTAATTGCAATCCATTTCGTATAAACTGTTCGCTGTTGACTGAGCAATTTCGGCAACCTTGCATACTATTTAATGTTCTACACATTTTGTATACTTCCACCATATGCAAAATCAACATTGTCGAAGACTCGAACTCCACATTCACACTGCGATCGAATGAAACTGTGAAATTTTTAGGGACGTAGATATGCAACTAAAATGCCAATTACAACAAATGCGAGCGTAAAACAAATAGTAAATATAAATAAATTCAGTATTCATAGATTTAAGCATTGTGATATTAATACGACGTTAAGACACGGAAATTATTTCCATACATAGTTGTAAACTTTACCAGAAGCATGAAATAATCATTTACATTATAGTAAGAGTGGTTAGGGGCAGGGATATTTTTTCTTCCAAAGTTTGATTTACAAAGTAATTAGTTGACCGCGGACCAGTTGTGTCCTTTTTACACAAATGTAGAACCTTTTGTGGCAGTATTTAACGGAATCTATGGCTACAATACTCACTGTGAGGTTGTCGGCAAACTAAAGAAAGTAGTTCCCCGTATCAACATCGTATTGACAGTGTGATGTTTAGTTCACTTGCTGGCACATGAATAAAGCGAACAGTCCGATGGTCATGTAAATTTTACACATAGCGGAAAGACACAAAATGGATAGGGAAGTAGATCCTAAGTTGGGATGCCAAAATTGCTCATTTAGCCGCGGATAGCCTGTATTTAGATGGTAACATGCGGGAGTAATTTCCCGAGTGCCTGCCATCATATTTATAAGTGCTTTGGTCAAAAATTGCAATATAATGTATGCAGTAACGAAATGTATATATATTTAATTAGTGGTTGATTCCAAGTGTGTTGTATTGACCGCCATGTTCCCCGATCCCTCCTGCACGTGGGCAGTGTTTACGCATCGCATTAGTCGACTCTAGTTTCCGCCGGTAGTGGTCACGTGCGCAGTGTTTGTACTTCTCGTTTGGGCAATTCGAGGCGACGACAAACAATGGCGAGAAACACTCGACAAGGCGCGGTGAGAAGTGGCAGTAACAAGTGCCCACGTCACCACACGTGAGGCAGACAAACGATGTATCCAAGCCTCGGAACAATCGTGCGACGGAAACTTCCTATAGGTCATTCACGGTCAAGTGAGCACTTTCGTAAGCCCTCTCACTTGGAATGATAGTCAACAAATATGTTTTCTTTTATACTTAGACGTTAACTCCCTGAACACACTGTGTTTATTATTTGCATAGCAATATTTATTTTAAAATATGGCTGAAGGATAAAATGTGGCTGAAAGGAAAAAGTAACTAAGGCCTCGAAAGTGCTCACTTTACCGTGAACAGTCTATAGCAGCAAAATATGTTCCAAGAAGGACAAAATACTTGCATCGGTACGAGGAAGCACGTTTCGAAGAGAGTCATTTAAGACTTATTTCAACTTGCCGGCGCTAAACGTGAATCAGTCCCCTCTAAAATAAATTGGCAAACTTCCTAAATGGCAATTAAAATGTTTAATCTAAGCATTTCTATGAAAAGTTTTCCATACACCAGAATACAAATATAGAAATACAACTATACAATGTTTGGAACTTCAGAATTAATTTTACTGTTTCCTGAACAAATGTACGAAAGTTCCCCATTAGCAACATATGTTGGGCCAACGGTTGAGAATTGGTTGGCGAGGTTGGAAATTCGGTGTGATGGCATATATACCTTAGGCCAACCGTTTAATATTGGTTGGCAAGGATGGAAATAGGGTGTGTAGACATACTAACATAAAATTTACATTGGGCCAACAATATTTTCGAACTGAAATCCATCTCAATAAATTTTATGAGAACAATGAAGGCTTAAACATGCAATAACATACATATGTTAACCTATTAATTAAGTGAAATCTGTTAAAATATAGATTATTGTAATTTTTTATTCGCTGGTGAGTGTTGGACAAATGTTGAAAAGACAGTGGAATCACTGACGTTTATTTACAGTCAATTCCATTTACTGGAACCATTTTCACTGAATGAGCTTTTTTGATCAAGGAAAAAATAAACAACATAGTTGATTAGTTTATGTTGTGGCAAAATAAACAACATTGTTGATTAGTTTATGTTGTGGCAAAATAAACAACATAGTTAATTAGTTTATGTTGTGGCTTACCTTTATTTCCACAGTGAATACATTCCGTGCTCCAACGAATATTTTAATAATATTATAGCAGCATTCTCTAAATACAATTTACAACGGCACAATGAAGTGGCTTCGTGGTAGGACGTGCTTGAGAGAAAATTCAGGCAAAGGGCTTACTTGGCTCAGGCAGATATTCACTGTGCCAACGAATTTGTAATAGACTAAATTGCAAAAAAACGTGCAAAAATTTGCGACCATTGTTGCAATTTATTCTACCCGTTAGTCTGAGTAGTTGTAAACCAAATTTTGATCGTTAAGACTGTTTGGATTATGTGTCTGAAGTTTTTTGACCACTCATTCAACTGCCACTTTCATCTCAAGCTCATGGCTTAAAAAATGTATGGTTTGAAAGTGATTGCGATATAATTTCCAATCACTTTTTCAATTCAGTAAGGGCTCAATAGATGTTTGCTATGGAAATGAAACAGAAATGCACCCTCCCACAATTCATAACCACAGGAAATCGAAAGTGATAACGTCAGGATCCGAGTCGAGATCAGACCAAAGCCTAAAACCGAATGACTTACCGAACGTGTAACACTGCTGCCATTAAGCACCGGACGCCCTTGAAACAGTCCCCGTTGACTCTTCCAATAAGACAAGTGATGGAAGTGGATATGTAAATCCGATGCCAAGTGGAGATAGAGATTTGTTCTGACAATCTTGGTCGCGCGGTGGCTGATGTCATATTTGGACAGCTGTTTATCGAGTGCGAATATGTTTGTTCTTAGACAACGAGGTGGTTGTTTCAAGATTGCTATAAATATCACCGAGAGGAGAGAGGAGTTCTGCAAATTCTGCCCGCGTGTGTACTTGGAATTAGGTGGGAGTTTGAAGTGGGGCCAATACTAGCAAAGTTGATGAGCTGAGTTCTTTCGATATAGCAAGGTAGTGGAATGTAGAGTTGCATCTTTTTGGTGAGACCTTCTTCGTCGTTCATATATCCGGGCTCGAAGGTGATGTGAAGTGAGCAAGGGACGTGCAGTTAATCTCAGACATTAGAGCAGCTCACGAGGGCCGTCCAGGGAAGAGTCTTCAGGCAGGATGTCCAAGCCGACGGAGTACGCCAAGGTGCCGCTGACGGCGAACGGCCTATCTCAGCCGCCGATGGCCATCAAGGTGTACCGTCGACGCTGGCCCATGCTCGTCATCTTCTCGTCGTGCATGCTTGTCAACTGCTTCCAGTGGATCCAGTACTGCATCATCCCGTCTATCGTGACGCAGTACTACGGCGTCGGCTCCACCGCCGTCGACTTCACGTCAGTCATCTACCTGATGGTGTTCGTGCCCTGCATCTTCCCCGTCTCCTTCATCCTCGACAAGTTGGTGAGTACGCCCTCCTCGCGCACTGCTGGCAACAGCACGTTCTTTAAAGTTTCCGTCCCTACGACCAGAATATAAACTGCTTAATTGTTCCCACGACAGTTAGGATATCATTGCCACTGAAACCTAGTTATTCAAGCATCAAAAATTATCACACTCCACATGTACCCGTTTAGAATCACTTCAAAGACTGAAACATTACTAAAAACATTGGACACTAATGTAGTGTGGAGGTTTTATTGGGGTGCTCCAGTTTCCTCCTCCTTTTCGTTCCTACTTTGTTCTGTCCTTATCAATCTACTCTCCTGGCTGGCTGCTAATTGCAGGTCTGTCCCTTGAATAGGACATCTGGCTGCCCATGGCGACCCCGCTCTAACACGGGCACACCAGGTAGATGTACAATTATGTTCATTTCTGGGTTTGTTACCGCACTGAGTAGCGGACCGATATCCTGCCACGGCGACCCAGGTTTCGTTCCCGGCGGAAACACGTGTCGATCACGCTTTGGGGAAAAACAGCGGACGTTGTCATTGGCCGGTGTGTTTTCTCAGGGTTCTCCTGTTATTATTGATCTTGCATTCCGGCGCTGCTCCATATCCACCTCACTTCACCTTCGTCGATGCTCACGACCTCGCCGTTAAGCGCCGACCACAACCTCTGAACTCAGTTGCTGCTGGCTGGTGTATTTTCTCGGAGAGCTTCCATTTTCTCCTGCTCTTGCATTCCGTAGCCGCCCCATATCAGCGTCTCATTCTGTGTCACTATTCTGGGAAGACGGGCATATCAGATCCCCATTTAGAAAGGCCGTCACTCGGTGAGAGTTCGTATTCTTCTCAACACTCGACATTTTAAATTATTATCTTTGAATTCAGTATAGTGGCGCCATTGAATATAGGCTGTTCGAAGTCAAATGAGGACTTCTGATAACAACCCTTGAAAATAGTCCGTGTCCATAGCCATAAAAATTTTAACGTACCTACATACATTGCAAAAATATATATATATTTTTTTTAAGTTGTTGATAGGAAAAATGCGGCAATGCGGCAATGTTTAATTTAGTAAAAATTGAATTCATTCAATTCTGTTTCTGTTGGTTTTCACGCAAATAAGAGTAATAATTGGCATATTAGTAATGTATTGATGTTCCTAACAACAACTCTTGGCTTTATAGCTTCTAATATACTGTGTTGTGTCCTACAATTTTTCTTCCCTTGTTGGTAGCGACCCGGGAATCTCGTGGATTCGTTTCGTGTTAAGCTAAAATTCAAACAGTTGTGCAATTCTGGGGTGTTCCCATTGGACATAAATTTATTAGACATACTGTGAAGGCCGGTGTACCAATAACAAACAGCTTAGAAGTGGAGTACCGAATCACGTATTGGTGGCTTAAGAGATGCAGCCAATCAGTAAGCGTAGCTCGAGCAAGTGTTAAAGAGGACTGTAGAAGCTAGCTTACTACCCGAGAAATATCCTGATCTCTACTTACTGACTGTCGTCTGTGTGGGTCGATGTCAATTTAGATACTCCAGTACTGAACATTTGTTCATTCGTTGCAGCCGTTTACGTGTTTAAAAAAATGTTTGTTCAATTACAGAACTAAAATGTTTTGACCCCAAGAACGGACTCATGTAGGGGCCTTCTCTTGAGAGGCTGAAAACCCTTCCCCTTTTCCCATTCTGCATGTGGTCTTACGTTTTCAGTTCGTTTTGAGTCAATGACACGGTGTACCTATCACAATTATTAAAAGTATTTGTTGATAGTTTACCCTCTCGAAATTTCACGTACTATTACATACGAGGACACTGAATGTGTATTTCATGAAACTGTAAAGTTTTATAGTGTTTCTATTTTAATTATTAATTTTTTATATATAATAAACCCATGAAAACATGTTCTGTATATATATATATGTGTGTGTGTGTGTATGCGTGTGTGTATGTGTGTGTGTATGTGTGTGTGTATGTGTGTGTATGTGTACAGAACATGTTTTCATGGGTTTATTGCACACATAAAAAAATTAACAATTAGAATAGGAACACTGTAAAACTTTACAGTTTCATGGAATATTTATATATATATAAAGGAGCTTCTAAATCTGTAAAATGTATTACAAAAACACCAGATATATTTTTTGTTTTACTCAGATACACTTTCATATTGTTACAAAACTGCGCACACTTGAACTCAAATCCACCTCTTAAGTAGCGGTCGCGATTTTCAACAGTATTTGTATACAATGGTAAATGCTGTTCACATTAAAGTGAGCACTTTTGAAACCACACTTATAAAAAAGTCACTGCCCTTGTCTGCATATATTTTAACGGGCACAGTGAGTAACATGCGCGCAGCAAAATTGGTAACGATGGAGGGGAAAATAATTCCATATATTTGCGTCGAATAGAAAGTATTAGGTAAAAATTTGTGATAACTTAACTAATTTCTTTCGCTCTCTGTTTTTTTTTATGCATCGACATGTAAAAAATGACCGTATTTGTAAAATATTTACTTTTCTGCTAATTTAGCAGTTTCGCCTCACCGACGCATTAATAAAGTGCTGAGGTCCATGGCAATGTTAATTTTACATTAGGCGGAAGAATACGCAACGTACAAACAATTAGATCTTAAGCAGGGCTTTCAAAGGTGCTAATTTAACCGTGAACAGCCTTTACCCAACAAGTGTCATGAAGTTTACAGTGTGCCAACGGCTAACCACAGCATGTCGCTACGGCGGTTCCCTCAATTTCGATCGAGCGGTGTGTGTTGGGAAGTACCATACTTATTACACTCATACTCTAAAGCTGGGGTTACAATAGAAGAATTAAACGTTAAGTTATGCATTATGACGTGTACAGAATATCTGGAAATGTGCTCGTCTTACGTATTGGTTTCCAACGGAACTTTGCTCGTGTGTGTTGTTGGGATTTGCTTAAGCGTTAAATTAAATAGTTGTATTTTACATCTTAACCACTTCAGGCCCACTTAAATTCACGGTGTTGCAAACAAAAAATTTTATGATTGCGTTCTGTACTTGAATTGACTCGACACTTGTTTCGTCGTCACAGCGAATGAGCTGTAGGCTGTGTGATCGGCTACAATGATATCAACCAATTAATCTTAGACCAGTAAAACGGTTTGCGAATCATTTAGCAACGGGTAAGATCATTGGCCTTTGAGTTTCGCAGTGTGCAGCACCGACCAAAAATTTACCTTCGCATCCGTAATGTACACAACTGTGTACACTGTGCCTGAATGGGTTAAGTAAAACTTGCTCTGCTGTGACCAATCAGAACACAGTAGTAGGTGTTGTTGGCGAGAAACTATTATTTAGAGTAATATGATATAAAAAATATTAAAAACACGTTTATGATTATAGCTGTTCACAAAAATAAGCTTCTCTTCTAGAAAATGTATTATTTGAAGTATGCTCCGCTTAAATATTTTATTTATTTGTTATTTTTTTATTTATTAACAAGTTACATGCCCCTATGAGTCCAACTTAATGGACTCCTTCCTAGGAACAGCATACACAGACCAAAATTATTAATTGAAAAATTAATAATTATCAATTATTTGACATAATAATAATAATGTCACCGCATTCTACATATACTTATTTTCAGTCACTTTCCTTTGCTCTGGTGATGATAGTTGTAATTATTAATTGCTTCTAATTTCGTAACAACATAATTCACTACAAAGACAAAAAAATTAAAGAAAGTTAAGGATTTCACAAAAAAATAACACAGCCTACAACTGGATAAATTTAAGAACTATGAATATTGTGATGATTATGATAACAAAAGTAAACAGATCAGGCTTCTCGCAAGTTTTCATTGACTGAACTTAATAATTAACCGCGATTACTGCATAATTATTAATGTATAGATTTTTTATTGCAAATCCTAGCTTTGAAGCCAGAAGCCTCTGCCGGTCCGATGGCCAGGTAACAGAATAGGTACAGGCCTCGCAAAGGTGTACCCATTATCTCATTGGCTGCGCGATGCTCTAAAAATGGGCCTTGTGTTGCCGACTCACTACTGTGCGTTGTGAAAGGTTTCCTATTGGTTTGGCTGCCGGCTGGTGAATATAGGTCAACAGGCGCCGATTGGAGAACGGCGATCCACAACATGTTTCTGGCCAGTGAGGCCATTTTCCTGGCGCGTGCGCTGCTGGAGTTCGCGTAACAAGCGGATGTCTCACGTCTCCATACATAAGTATTCTGTGTGAGATAACATTGAGTCGTGTAGGCATTTGGTTGTACATTCGCCACGATTTGTAAATCGGGACTTTTGTTCCAGAGGCTGCATTTTTCAACCTTTTGGAATCCGCGGGGTTTCCTGATCAATTAAATTATTCGCGCTACTCCCCTACGGAATATCTGATTTAAAAAAATAATAAAAACATGTTTTGAAATGTACCTGAATGTTATGAACACTGCCAGCGTAATATTACTTTTGCCTGAATTTAACCGAGTTGTATTGAGTTTGCAATAACGTTACTAAATCCGCATTCTTTGAAGACGCCAGCGAAGAAATAAGTATTACTTCGCCAGCAGTTTTCATACGGTAATCTACAACGTAATATTACGTCAGCGAAGCTCAAAGTGTAAATTACCTAACTGGATGGTTTGTATTATGCATAAGAAAGGACATATCATTGTTACACTTTCAACTCGGCATTATATTTTCAAAGAGCCAGCTAGTAAAGAAGATTGTTCAGTATTAAAAACGTGCCTGACTGCGTGAACAAACATGGCAGTCGTAAGTGCAAATACAGAGACGAAAACAACTAATGGTCATGCATTCATTTATAGTGAATGTCTGCAGTGTTGTTTGTACAATAGCTGTCAAACGTTTACGACTGCAATGCAAAGAATAACACTTGAAACCTACATGAAAAAATTCAAACATGTAAAAGAAATGAAATAACAAAAACTGTGAAATCATTCAATTTTTCTTCAAAAACACTTTGCTAAGAATTACGTGGCACTTGAACACTTTTTGAATTAAAATAAGTTTTCACGCATGTATTATGGGCATGATCAGTCTCCTGGACTAACTGAGTTATAAGTCTTTGAAATAAATAACTTGGCTAGAATGTGTCAGTTTGGTTACATTTACTCATTTATACCAAAAATTTTGCGCTGCATATCTTGTAATACGCTTTCTTCCCCCACTGTATACGCAGCGACACAAACTATCACTGCAACTACATTCATCTGCAAAATAATTGATCACAATGACGGATGGTAGGTAAGTAGGTAAGTGGGCTTAACGTCTTGTCGACAGCGAGTTCATTAGAGACGATGCAAGTTGCACAGGGAAGAAGGGTTGGGTACGTATTGGGAAGGAATTGGCCATGGCTTTTGTTTGGGACCTATCCCAGCATTCGCCTGAAGTGATTTCAAAAAACCATGGAAAAACGAAATCAGGATGGCCGGACCACACCAAGCACGTATTGCAGAGGACCAACAATTGCATGATGTTGGAACACCCATAACACCGAGGTAGGCAGCGATACGGTCGGGTAATGGATGCATACAGACGTTGAATGTTCTCCTGAGTAAGATAATGCCACAGCTGACGCAGCTGGCCCTTCAAATCCGCGGTTGTTGCTGCTGGCCGAAGTTCTCGATTTGCGAGAGGTCTGGGGACCTTGCTGGCTAAGGAAGCATGTGGCGTCACGAAGGCAGGCCAGAGACACCCGTGCTGTGTGCGGCCGGGCATTATTCTGCTGGAAAATGGAGTTGTCAAGCTGCGCCAGGAAGGGGAACACACATGGTCACCGAATTTCCCGGACGTATCGCTGCGCCATCAGGGTTCCTTCAATCACCACCAGTGGCGTGCGCCACCCCACACCATGACACCTCTCATCGGAGCGCTGTGCCACTCTGCAATAAAGCGTGGATCACTGCGCTGGTACAGGACGTCTTCGGACTCGAATTCGGTCGTCGTCTGTATCCAGACAAAACTGTGATTTGACGCTGAACACCACTCGTCGCCGATCCGCAAGCTGCCACGCTGCCCGTTTCCGGTAGGTCACGCGTGCTCGGCGATGCTCAGGTCGAAAGGGACGCCACCTGGGCATGGTACTGATGGACACTGTCGTATCCCCAGCTAACGTGTCATGTCCCTGGATAGTGCACAGCGATGCCCATGGAGTGCTTACAGCCTGTCGCACGGTGAAACGGTCCTCTTGCTGGTGGTTCGCTGGAGTCGACGCGAGCCTTCTAGTCGGGTGCGCGTGCCCTCCCGTCCCCACTGCATCCAACACCGGACTCGCAGTGTTCAGGTGGCGAGCAATACACCGAAACGTCCTACCTGCCTCCCGGAGGCCGACGATGCGGCCTATCTCAAACCCATTCAGCTGGACAAAGGCTGGTTCTGTGGCTTACGCTGGTACTAAAGCTTTATTCGGTGTCTTGCAGCTTTGAATGATGGAGGGACACGTATGCCTCCTAGTGGCACATTCGCGCAAGCAGACCACATTAAACGCAAATGGGACACATTTCTGGCTATGGCGATACTGCGTGTCAACCGTCGTTGTACTCGCGTAATTAATTCGTGGTGATTATTTTTTTGCGAAAGAATGTATATACCTCAACATGAATGACCATGATCGGTGAGCTTACGACTTCCAGGCCACAGACTATTGAGAAGAAAGAGAACTAACTAACTCTGGGGACTCTTCCCCACTAGCTTAAAGGAAAGAGAATATTTAATTTTCAGTTAGCAAATTTATGGATAATTTTCCTCGCAATGTCCATCCAAGAAAAAATAATAAATAAAGGTTATATGCAATTTAATTGTGGTATTTTTTCTAATTTTTCCTTTTTAAAGGTTTTTTTTTTATGTTGTACGAATATATCTGTAGCATTATTGTGCTCACATTTGCTTTCCTTCCGAGAAAATATATAATTTCACTTCTCTATGTCATTTTTAAAAATCATAACTTACTCATTATTCTTTAAATGTTGACAAATTATCTTAATAAAGATATGTTAATATTATAGTAACAATAAGAGAAAATTTAGAACATAGACTACGGCAAATGTTTAAAGTCAGGAAATTGCTTCAGAAACTTTCTCAGTTAGGTCAGGGAGGGAGGGCAAGGTTGTGTAGATAAATTGGCAACCCTGGAGCTGGATAAAGTGCCCTTTCTAAAATTTAGTATTAAAAACTTTTTACAAAAGTTGTCGGGGCGGACGCTGTATCCTCTCGCAGTAGTGTAGTATCCGTCGTCGCGTACGGTTCCGATCTTTGGGTTTGGTGTCGTCAATGCACCACCGTCTTTCCACTTCACCGACTGCTGGAATATTCAAGATTTTTACCACGCTTGCGTTTTTCTGGATGTTTTGAATTTTGGTGGATTTCATGCTTTAGTTGCTAGAGTTTTGTGCTATTTTCGAGTTTAATGTCTAAATCGGCTGGACGGTTAAATTAAATATTACTTTGGATACAGGCCATTGCAGAACTGTGTCTCTAAGGAAAACCTAAAGGATGACATTTAAAATATGTATACAAAAACAACGCAAGACTGACTGTTGTCAACAGATATTCAAAACAGAAACAAAACATATATCCAACTTCCAACTGTGTGTGCACTCATTTGTGCTGTCTTCGCTGTGTGACGTCAGTATCTGAGCTCACATACTTCTCTTCGTCTTAGTGTTGTCAGTGTTATCGTCATTGGTATCACAGTTTTTTGTGTGTATTTGTATATGTTGTCTTTGTTTCTCGTCTTTTTTTTTCTCCCCCCCCCCCCCCCTTCAGCCTGTATGGGCTTTTGACTAAATTCTGTATACAGTCTATTCGCGATTTCTACATACTTTTTTTAAATCTAACCTCGGGAAAATCACACCATGTGTGACGTGTTTGGTTGTTTACTGAATACGTCGTGTATCACAAGCGTTTTATATCTCTATTAACATAAAAGTATCTTATATTTCGTTAAAAGTTTTAATGACATTTCATTTATAAATTATGTTGAATTTATAATAAATATTTATAAAAACAGTGAGAAAACATGTGTGTTGGTAGCACCTAGTAAGAAATAGTTCTCATACAAAATATTGTTACAACTGAGAGCGAACGAATTTGGTGGTTGTCCTTGTCCGTGTTTCTTGACTTTTTAAGCATAGTTTGCACGAGGCGGAGGAATATCCTGGAAGGAGAACTTAGGCAGGGCTTCAGAAAAGTGTGAAGTAACCGTGAATTGAGTATAGATTATGTTTATGTTGTAAATATCGGTTGACAACATCTAGTCTTCTCCCACCAAGGCGAACCGGATTCAATACCCGGCCGGTTCACTCCCGGATTTTCGCCAGTGGGAATCGTGCCGGACGATGCCGCTGGTCAGCGGGTTTTCTCGGGGATCTCCCGTTTCCCCCTCCCTTTCATTCCGGCGCTGCTCCATACTCATTTCACTTCACCCTCGTCGGCTCTCAAGACCCCGATGTTAAGAACAGCCCAAATCTCTTCACTCTTCACATCGAGTCTTGCCTTATGTGTTCGTGTATGTTTTTATTGTTAGCCTTCCTCTTGTGTTCTCCTTGGCGACATAGCTTTGTAATGGTGTTTGTCTGAAGTAATATTTCGTTTAATCACTTACCTTCGTTGCACAGTATCATTCAAAGAACATGACTGGATCATAGACTAAAGATGGGGTAGACCGATCTCGCTGGCTGCGCACAACCAATCTCCGTGTCCCAACATTGAAATGCTTTTCTGCCTACACGTCTAACAAAAATGGCGTGGTTTGGATTTTAGGTTAGAAAAATGATTTGTAAACATATGCTTTGAGATGAATGTATACTTCCTCTAACCAATTTGTAATGCAGTTTGATTATATGAAAACTGGTAAAACTATTTTATTAATATAATAGTGGTTGTCATTTAAAAATTAAGATATAAACAAACACGTTCATCGTTGTTGACCATGTAACATTGACAGTTGTGTAAGATTGGGGTAGGTCAATTGTTGGTACATGCGCAGAAGACGAATAAGCGGTCTACCTCATATTTAGTCTATGTTCGTTCGCAAAGCCGGAGCACGTTTTTTGGCGCAATTTTTGAGGGGGTGGCACAGAGAGAGAGAACAGAGAGAAGAGAGAGTGAGAGAGTGAGAGAGAGGGCGTTTCTTGTCGCAGGGCCTGCGGTGGGCCACGCTGCTGGGCTCCGGCCTCACGGCCATCGGGTCCTGGATCAAGGTGTTCTCGGTGGCGCCCGACCGCTTCGCCGTCACATTCGCCGGCCAGACACTCGTCGCCATCGGGCAAGTGTTCCAGCTGACCACGTCGCCGCGCATGGCCGCCGTCTGGTTCGGCCCCGAGGAGGTCGCCACCGCCTGCTCCATCGGCGTCTTCGGCAACCAGGTGCGCACACACACCTCTCGGTGCTAAAGACCACTACGCGCCGAAATATTCTTTGCAAATATCTCATTTTCAAGCTGCTATTTCATGTTTCTAGAAACGACAATTTTCAGTTCAAAAAACAAGAAATTTCATCGAAAAATCAAGCTATTTAAGTCCAAATTCAAGCAAGTTTTCCAAAATTTCACGAAATACCCGGCTTAATTATGAAAATAAATTGGCACAAAATAGGGTAATTTTAATTGTAGATTACAATCATTACATACAGGATTAATGAATTTTCCCCTTATATGAGCATGATTATGTACTTCTTTACTGCCCTCCGCATATTCGCATTCACATACAGTACTTTTTTTTATTTACTATATAATATTTTCGTCTTTTGTTAGTGGATGCATTGGATCATTTTGTGAATATATTTCCCCGATTTCTTCTACTTCCTTTTTATTGATTGTATAAACATCTTATGAGCATTTGGACCTTGATATACTACTGGAGGCTTATAATCACCATAACTAGATAAAATATAATAGCAAAAACCAGACACTTCGTGTAATTGATATTTCATAGTATATGATTCGTCATTCAACTTTAAATCAATGATATTTATTTGATAATTAGTAAGATTATATCTTTCTTTAAGTATCTCCTTATAAAGACCATTATCAACATCATCTTCAGTTAAAATTGGATATTTTTTCATAATGTTAAATTTACTTAATTTTCTTTGGTTTTGTTTAGTGGTTCAAATTTTCTTTAGAATTATTCAAAATCTGCATATATTATGAAAGGAACCTTCATTGTATGTTTATAATTTTTGAAAAATATTTGCTTTCCTTTCAAAGGTAAAGTGATTCTTACTGATTCATTTTTAGAACAATTTTCTGTACGTTTATTTAATCTTCCTTGAGAATAAAAGAATTGAAGACACATACCAAATATATAAGTTTTACTTTTATGATTATTTTTTGTGCAGAAAGCAGTTTCGATCAATTTTTTATCCAACAATAATGCGAATTTGAAATAAAGTAAATTTATATGTTTTTCCTTTTTATTTTTTGTAAGTTTTAGTGGATATACTGTAGACTCATCTTCAATAGAGTATACATTTATAGCTGTATCAATTTGATTTTATATTTTTGGTATATCATCAATTTTAATAAGATATTCATATTTATCTATTGCTTTATCTGTATCAAACCCCACATTTTTATATTTAGATACCCTTTGTGGATCTTTTCTACTGGAAACAATGCAGATATTATTGCCCAAAGAAAACATTTTTGATCGTCATTCTTCAAATTAATGCATGCTTTTTTATTTTTAATTGCTTCTGGTAGTTCAATATATGATGCTTCATTTAATGGATTATACTTATTCATTGCTAGTTGTATTCCAGTTACTCTATCTAAAGTTCCATCCTGTACCTCTTCTTTGACATTCGGATAATTGTGTAAGTAATTCCTGTTTTATAATTTTATAAATCTGTATAAATTCTCCTTCGTTTAATATTATATGATTAAATGACTGAAATGAAAATGATTTTACTCGATAATTTTCCTGCTTGTGACAATTGGTATATAATTTAATGCTAGTTTTCAGCCCTCTGAATGTATCATCTCAAAAACTTTATTTTTTACTGAATTTAAAAAATGATCTGGTTTTACTAAATTAAAGTTATTTGCAATGTTGTGTGTTGATATACTACCTTTAAAAGCTTTATTAACTATATAATTTTTATTGCTTCTTCTATTTCTTTTGCTTGTGAGTACATTAGTTGAGAAAGGAAATATTTATTTTAATTCATTTTTATCTTGCTTATCTGATAAAAATAAATTTGTAAAATTGTTTTCTGTTATCCATTCAGATATCCTCTTACTTATATTTCTAGGCTTAACAAATAAATTATTAGAGAATGGAAATGTTTCTTTCAATTAATTTCTATCTTTTGAATATAGTTGTTCGATATTGACACATGAAAATGGTAAATTTGCAAAGTATCTTTTTCTTTGCTTGTTTATAATAAATGGTATAATAGCTGTAATTAAATCGTCTATCCTTAGAGTATACCAAAGTCTAATTAAATCATCATTCCTTACAATATACCAAATTCTAATTAAATCATCTTTTCTTAGAGTATGCCAATATCTATTTTTTTAATCTCTGTATATAATTCTTAGCTCCCACACTGTCTTCTCATCCAACTCAACTGCAAGGTGGTTCGCCGAAAATTTTGATTGTTTATTTATAAAGAAAAAAATTTGTAAAGCTTTGAAATTTTATATAGTCAATGAAGAGCTATAAAAAAGTAAATATATTGGAAAATGAACGCTATATAATGTTTAAATTATTGATAATATGGGAAATTGTTTTAACAGTGTAACTTATATATGGTTGTGTCTTTAAGTTCAGTATGTTTCTTGTTATGGCGATAAATCCTATTATATTCACTAGTAAAATTGTTACATATTGTTCTAAGTTTGTCCTTATTTCTTGCATGAACTGAAAATAATTTTATATATTTATTCTCATTGCGTATTGTATATGTTTTTGTTGGTTAATCATCATGTTGAATTTCATTTAGAATATCTACTGACGCATTGTGTGATTTAGTATTTTTATGCTCTTTGAGAGATGCAACATAAACATATTTTCCATATTCACACAATACTTTCTCCCTTTTTAACACAAATTTATTTTTAGTGTTTTCAATGGCACATTTATTACAGTTGTTATAAAGTCTATCCTTATTTGTTTTATGGTAGTAAAAATTGTCTATGTTTAATATTTCGCCACACTTTCTACATTGCTTAGATATGGTATTATTTTCTGTTTCACTGTTGAGCAGCGATTCCATTGTTATGTTTATTTAAAAGGGAAAGATATTTTAATAATAAATATTTATTTTTATTTTTATTTTATTAATTTTAATTTTATTATCATTTTAATTTAATTATTAGTTTATTTTAATTTTATTATTATTTTAATTTGATTTTTATCATATTATTAATATTTTTTTATTAAAATAAATTATTTTTGATTATTTTTTTCCTTTTAAATAACCACAAAAATGGAATCGCTGTTCAACAAGTCGAGCTATTAATTTGAATTGACTAAACTACATGGCCTTGATAAAAATAAAAAGTATCCTCCTACTGAATTTCAATTATACGAATCTAAATTTGGAAAAAAAAATTAATTGTATTCTAGGTGGTAAATTTTCCATATGTTCATCTTTAATTTTATTTATATCTATTAAATGATCAAGTTGGTCATCTTTAATTTTGTTAATTTTTTTTAATGTGCTCTATTTGACCTTCATATCATTGCAATACATCTTTTTGAATCTTATATTCACCATGTTTTCTAATTGAAGGAATAACATCTTCAAATATCCATGTTTTAAAAGCTTTGGATATTTTACAGTGCGAGCAAAAAATAAGTTCATATAAACCAAGTTCAAATATAAAAATAGCTTTACCTTCCTTATAAGATAGGTGGTATCCATTTTGGATTCCGCCTATTTCTGAAAGAAATTTTCTATATTATGGAGACACTTTTTTATAAAGAGCGCTTTTTAAATATAGATATGGTTGTGGCTGGTGGCTATGTTCCGTAACATGGAGAGGTGTGCTGCAGGCATGGACTGTTGCTAATGGCGACAACTTCCACTACTTTGTGTGACGTAACCACGTTTTCCATGTAACAAAGTATGTCCGTGGCACATTTCTTTACGTTACAACCAATAGTTTTATATTTATGAGCGAAAACAAGAGACCAAGGAGTAAGTGAAACATCATGTGTTCTTGAGTTCATCAACAGCGGTTGGCAATAATATCGAAAACGACGTTAGTTTTTCATCGTTACCGCGATTTACCCTTTTCAGTAACAGTTATTTAACGTTTAAAGAGTTGCAACGAACATAATTTTTGTTCCGAACTGTACTGTTAACTATATGAGGCGGACTCTGTCGTGTAACTGCACCAAATAAAAACCTGTATCTCGTGCTACTGGCAGCGGCTGTCTACAACACTACGGAACATACGTAGCATCAACAGCAATTGGGACTTCCCACACACGAGGGACCTCCTTAATTGGATTATGTTTTTGCTGTGTACAAATCAGTGCATAAAAGCCACTTTCCTTGCAACGTCTGTGACGCAGGAAACAGTGACTAAAATGGTTGAGGCAATTTTTTTTCCTCCTAACTTACCCTAATTCTAAATGTTTACATCCGAGGTAGGGACGGGAAAATTACTTTGATAAACATAATTAAAAGTTTCCCTTGTTTAATTTTCTGCAAATAATTTGGTTTATTTTATTTGCAAATTACAAAAACATTAAAAATTTTGACGTCATCTTGCAAAAACAATGCAATATAAAAAATAATCCTACAAAAAAGTAGTCACAGATAATGTCTACAGTATGTGGTATGAATATAAAATAGCAATATTTTGCGCGGCCAACGCCCTGAAGTGCACCGTCTGGCCAGGCCCCCAAATGGCACGCAGATGTTCAGTCGTATAGTTCTCATTTTTAATTTTTTAAAGTCCGAAAGGTATTCGCCGTTTTTAATTTCCATTTCTAACGCGTATATTTTTTAATTGAAAATGGGCTAAAACAGGTATTTCACAATCGTTTTCAGTATTAAATATCCGAAACAACCTACTTGACATACCTTAGAGATATGAAGCACACATTGGCCTTTTTTTGTTTTTGTACACGATAAAATGATATGATAGCCGCTGAGAATCTCTATGGATGCAAGTCGATAAGAGAACGAGTGCACATCAGTTAAGTCATCCGGGTGTACAGGCATTGATGCATATTGTGCGCATTGTTATGAACTGTGATCAGGCCTTAGTTCACACAATCAAACATTAATCCAGGACACGAGCCATGATTGCCAAAATGCCTTACGGAAGGTAAAACAGAAACCCCCTACAACGGCCAGTATAGGGGGCCGTAAACTTGCAAACGCGCTTGATGTAGGACAGCCGTAACTCTATGAACGGCGTCTTTTGTCATCGACGCATCGGACTAAGGGAACGTCTGGAGATGGGTATGTCCGGCCGTCGCTAACCAACGCCTTAATCAGCCTGCGACAACATGGACAAAGTGGGGACTCTCCAATTAGGTTTTATTAGGAGATGGCGTGGAATATCCTTTTGTGTAATTAGCTAACATGATATTTCTTTTAAAGCTTCGCCCAAGTAACGTGTGCAGTTAAATAGTTATTGCATAATCTCAAATGTTCAATAAACATCCATCTTATACTGTTATGCTATACCTAACTGAGTAACTATGTATTACGCCCATTTTAGGTATGAATGGCTAAGATATTAGCTCCATAACAGCGTATTTAGGTCACCCTTGGTGCTCCTACACTCCCAGGCCCCAGACACGCAATATACTACCAGTCAAACGGCGCCCTTAAATGGCGCAGAATGATTTCTCTGTGATACCTCAAAGAAATAGCAAATGCTTGTATGTGTGTGTAGAGTGGTATGACGGGGTAGGGCCGCTGTGTTGCAGTTCGGCATCTCGCTAGGGTTCCTGGTGATCCCGATGATCGTGAGAAACCACCTGCTGGAGGACGGAGCCATGGACGTGGGTGCTGTCGGCGCCGACCTCTCCTTCATGTTCTACACCGTGGCTAGCGTCACCTCCGCCGCCTTCGTTATCGCCGTGCTCTGTGAGTGCCTACCACACCAGCCGACACAACACTTCCTTCATGCATTATTTTATATATTCCTCCCTTCATGTATGTATGCATTCCTTCATTCATATTTTCTCCATCCTTCACTTATTTATTCCTTCATTTATTTATTACGTCCTTCATTCATTTATTTACTCGTTCATTTATTCCTTCATTTATTTATTAATAACTTCCTTAATTTATTTATTCCTTCCTTTATTTATTTGTTCCTGCCTTAATTTATTTAGTCCTTCCTTTATTTAATCTTTCCTTTTCTGTTCCTTCCTTTATTTATTTATATTCCTCCCTTTATTTAGCTGTACCTTCCTTAATTAATTTACTTATTTGTTTATTTACTTATTCCTTTCTTCATTTATTTATTTATATCTTTATATCTTTATGTGTTTGATTTTTTATTTGCATATTCATTTCATTATTTACAATTTATATGTCTATTTCATAATCTATTACACTATTTCCTTTTTTATTTATAAAGTTTCATGCGGCTACCAACAGCCATTGTATGTGTGTATGTGTATATATATATATATATATATATATATATATATATATATATATATATATATATATATATATATATATATATATATATATATATATATGACGTGGCTTGGGGCTTGCGAGAGGCGTACGATGCCAAATTACCGTAATGATGCTCCAGATCGTCGATGGGTGTGGATTCAGATAGTAGTTTTCCCAGGGCGCCAGCTTTTCAATTACTCAGAAAAGCACAATGATCTCCTTCTCTCAAGGTCTTTAAAGTCGACAGACTGTGGCGGCATCCCCTCGCAGCACACGTCTTACGAAATGTTTAAGAAAGTTATGGCAATACTTTAAGACACTGAGCACGTTGTCGGCGACCACATGGTTACACTTGCTGATTAGGGCCAGTTCCTGGGGTGAAAGTTCTTTACGTTAAAATAAGACACGTGATTTGCAACAAAGAAATATATTACCAGAAAGATTACACGTGGTAATATACAATCTCCCCGTGTTTGAAGCGGGCCTGGCACACGAGGCCTGCCAGGGGCCTATGCTGTGAAAAATGGCTTAACTCGCCAAGATGGAAATTACGTGAATAAACTCTCCGGGGTCACGAGTCGACTCAGAGGAGGGTCGGCACATAGGAGAACAAAAGCTAAGAAAATGGTTCCGGAATTATGATATGCTTTAAATTATTGACACCCTAAATGGTAAACACAACTTGATGCTCCCGTGGCACGCGGCGCGGGGCGACGCACGTCCGCCCTCGAAGACCCACTGAACCAGACTAAAGATGGCGGCGTGCAGGTACCGTTAGCAACGGACACCTTCCCGCCAGCATTTCTAGGCAAATTTTTACACAGACAGGGCTGGATTTACCATTAGGCCGACTAGGTCCGGGCCTAGAGCTGCACTTTTCCAAGGGGCGGCATGGAGAAAGATATGTCTGCTTCAAATTGTCATCATTGATGCTGAAGACAGCTGCATTACTTCGCTATCACCGTGAAATGCGACACACAGGCGCGAACGCGCTGTGTTGATAATCTTCGCTTACATTATACTCTCTAGATAATAAGCTGCACAATATTTGGTACACATTGTTTCCATTTCCAACCTTTATGTTCACACGGGAATTCGCTTGATAAATTATCCTTTGTATTTAATCTCCCAAAACTCCCGTTCCACCCATTTCTGCCTCAGTTTTATCACATAGATTGATCCAAGGGGGGGAGGGGAATTTGAACCTTTACCGCCCTCGCGGTAAGAGGATTGACCACGGCGATAAGGGCAGTATGATTCAATACCATTGTTCTCTGTTTCTGAAATGTTATAGTTGCCAGTTGGCACTAGTTGTCGTGCTGATGTGATGCGGGCGGCGCGGTGCGGGCCACATCATGCTCGCGTTTTGTACCAATGTTATTTATTTATGTTCGGTCAAACTATGAACATGTCCGAGCTTATAAGTGTAAAATAGGTACGTGTACATCCGCGTGTTTAAGTGTTGCGAGTTTAACTGCCTGTGAATCGTGAACAAAATGAGCACCCAAAGAGCAAGACTCAGTGGTGCTCAATACAAAAAACTAAAGAAAGTTAAAGAAGAAAGGAGTGGTGCTCTTTTGAGGCAGATCCTTAAGATTTCTTCTTTTTTGTATGTAACAGTGATAACCGACAGGACGAAGATGTCGCCGACGCCATGGCTGCAAGTGATAATGCTACCAACAGCGGCAGTGATTCTATAAATAGTCCTTCCTTTGATAGTGATGACTTAGAGGCTACCGATGCATGTTGCATGTGTTTCGTCATTCCCAGAAAAATTATTTTCTGTTTAAGAACAGCGAATTCCAACATCAAGTACCAATAATTCACTGAACAGTGGCAGTATCCATCTACATATCCATGCTGAAGCAACCTGTACGAATTTGATGGAACCAGATGCAACTAGCAATCCTAAGAAGCTTGTTTTTGAACCCAGTGCATATTCAGCCCAGTGGGAAATTAATGAGGAGTTACGAGACTATGTGGCTGTTCATGGAATCGAACAGGACTTAGATACAGACTTAAGTGTTTCAAAACGTAAGTACCCTGATAAAGAAAGGCTTCAAGGCATATTTTTCTCAGAAACTGCATAATGGGGAGACACACACCAAAGGGATGTGTTTTTTTGTGCGACTTGCTTGCTATTTGGTGGGGAAAATGGTTTGTTTACTTCAGGGGTTATTGCTGGAAAAATGCTTCTAAAAGGGTACAAGACCATGAAAATTCACCTCAGCATAAAAATTGTATTGCAACACTTAAACTGAGAGGAAATACTAAAGCACGAATTGATAACAGGCTCGTTGCACAGTTTGAGCAAGAATGCAACTACTGAAAAAATGTTTTGAAACGTATGATCGCAGCAGTAAAGTATTTGGCTATTAAAGGGTTACCATTTCGTGGTACTGATGAACACGAAGGCAGTTAAAGCAATGGCAATTTTCTAGGGCCGCTAGAGTTTCTTGAAGAGTTTGATCCATTTATGGCAGAACATCTAAGAAAACATAGCGACAGAGGTTCGGGACATACATCTTATCTTTCCAAGACCATTTATGAAGAAGTGATTATTTTGATGGCTGAAAAAGTAAGGGATAAAATAGTGAAGGAAGTGAAAGAAGCTAAATACTTTGGTACAAGTGTCGATTTCACTCCAAATATTTCACACACTGCTCAACTAACATTTATTATACGCTATGTTAAGAAGGATGGAGTTGGGGAGCCAGTTGAACGGTTCATTTGTTTTTTATAAAATGAAGGACATAAGTCAGAAGAAATAGCCAATGCTGTTTTCACTGTTTTGAGCAAATATGAGTTGGATATAAAAAAAACTGCAGGGGCCAGTCATATGGCAATGCCTCGAATATGTCTGGAGCATATACAGGCGTACAAGCAAGGGTGAAGGAACTTTGTCCCTTTGCTGACTATGTGCCATGTGAAGCACACTCTCTTAATCTTGTGGGTTCATGTGCTGCGGAATCATGCACTGAAGCAGTGTCGTTTTTGGACTGCTACAAGAACTGTACAATTTGTTCTCAGTTTCCACATACCGCTGGGCTCTCCTAACTCGAAGCTGCAAAGGAGAAGGAGGTCGGACACTACAAAGTCTGTCGAAGACTTGTTGGTCTACTCGAAATTATGCATGCTATGCACTAGAGAGCAATTGGCGTGGACTATTTGAGACCTTGCAGACTTTAGAAAATGATAATTCAGAAAAACCTCAAACGAGGAATGAGGCATCTTCATTGAGACAAAAATTAAATACATTAGAAACTGCATTTATGGTAGTCTTATGGACTACAATCCTTCGTAGGTTTAATGCTGTTAGTGCCAAGCTGCAGTCAGTAAACATAGATTTGGGGCGAGTTGTGAAAATGTACCATTCGCTGTCTGACTTCGTAACAAATTTAAGAGAAACAGAAATGTTTGACCACCATGAATCCCTTGCGAAGTCGTTGAGCAAAATATAAATTTACAAATTTGACGAGGGAAGGAAAAGGAAGTGCACTCTGAGGCCTGATGAGACTATGGCAGGAGAAATAACTCTTAAGACTGGGTCAGATAATTTTCGTGTTGGTACATATAATGTAATTCTGGATACACTAAGATCAGAACTGCAAGTGCGAAGTGCACGTTACAATGAGCTTCAAGAGAGGTTTGGCTTCTTAGAACATCTCAGCACGTATGAACCAGCACGGATTTCTTCAGCTGCACGTAAATTGGCCTCTTACTACAATAGTGATCTTGAAGCATCTATTGTAGAAGAGTTATTGCACTTTAGAGTGCATGTGAAGCCATAAACACCTGACGACAAGGGAAATGTCAACCTAACAAAATTAAGTACATTTTTAAACCAATAAGGGTTTGTTGAAGTCTGTCCCAATGTAAACACAGCACTCAGAATGATTCTCAGTGCTGCAGTAACAGACTGTTCAGGCGAACTCTCTTTCTGTACTCTACGACATGTGAAAAACTACCTGAGTTCGACCATGGGAGAAGACAGGTTATCGACCGTGGCATTGTTGAATATCGAGGGACAGATGCTGCAGGATCTGGACTTCGACGATATTATCAATTCCTTTGCCTAAAGGAAGGCTAGAAAGAAGAGCTTCTGATAAGATATGAGTTATCTTGCTAGGCTTAAGTTAAAGTTTTTTTTAATTTCATGGAAAGCAAATTAAATTTCTAAATGTTGTCCTTACTATTGTCAGTGTTTTCATTGCAATAATTTTCATATTTGCAATTCCGGTTGTCACTTTTTTTTTTTTTATGTTGTGATTTGCTAACAATACTTTTACACGTTAGTTGAAATTTAAATGTCACACCTTATGCTCTCCGGGGATCTTAAAATAACAAATAAATATGAGTTAGGAAAAATAAAAGTTTTAATGGAGGGGCGGCGCATTTTTATGGATCTACTGGTGGCTACAAAGGAAATCCGGCCCTGGCAAAATGCCAAACACTTTATACAAAAGATACTAAGAGCAGAAAAATAATCGGTGGATTACTTTACGTGAATTGGAATGTTCAGAACTATTTAGGAAAGTCTCTCGTTATTGTTGCTAAGCGTCTCTGAGATCTGCACAACTATCAATGCCAGAACATGCGAGCAGAAGACATAAAACACTATAACAAAACTTAACAAAAACAAAACATACATTTAAACCTTTCTCAAACAGCGAAATGAATTAAAGTGAAAATTAATGTATGAGCTGTTGGAAATTTGTTCCGTGAACTTGGCAATATGGCTGCCGGAACTGCAAACGTATTTGAATGTTTATTTTCCTTAAAATGTGAAATAATTTACCAGCATCTTAAAACAAAACAACACACAACATAGCACTTGTAAAAATACGGAATAATTTAGAGTGTCTCAGTTCGTGTCTGTGTGAAAACACGTGCACCACATGGGTGAGCACTCAACATTAAAATACAAATTAAGGCAGGGACGCAAGGAGGAGATAACACTTCCTCGGGTATGCATTAGACTCTGCTTTAAGGTGGTAACACTACTGCACAAAAAGAAACTAGCTAGGCGCCGGTTACTCTTGGCAAGCGGGTCTTTAGATAAAGTGAAAGGATCCCTAGTTCGTTCACGCACGAACGGCATACTACATCACACGCATCGATGCCCATTGTGCGGTCCATGCAGAGCACTATCGGGCTGCCCCCCGAGTGGCGCACAGAGCGAGGGCGACATCATATATATATATAATACTGTGTATATCTAGCACAGTCAAGAAGTACGTGGACACCACTGCAGTGCGTGGCTGCCTACAATCAAGGCACCAGTCCACGAACTTATTAAACGTCGCCGTTTTGCATGGCTGCCTAGACTCCGGGCGCCTGTCAGTCAACAAATTTACTGACCGTGGTAGTGTATGTTACGGTATATGCATACAGCGTATATAGGAAACTTGTACAAACTTGGGCACGTGATTCGTAACCGGAAAAGAGTAAGATTTATATAGGACAACCATGGTCCATCTCAAATAATAAGGGCTGTAGCAGCCCCCAAAGGCGGTGAGCAACAAGTAAATATAATGTGGGATATTAAGCAAAGTACTTGCGTTAGAAGAACGCAAATTGGTATATGGAGCAAGTAAACCAAGATGTTGGATATACGGTAGGTATGGTCCGTTGTACACACTCCCAATCATGTAAATAATAAGGGTTGGTACCCTTTGATTTCATGCAGCACATACACCGTGAGGTTAAATTTATTGTGGATACCATGGGATGAAGCAGGACGACGTAAGTAGCAAATAAGCCCTCCTTGTTGTAACTCTCTAGGACCCACCGTTTCCGGTTAAATCGCAAACGAAGGGTACAGTGGTAACAATAGCATGGCCTAGTGAGTAGGCAACCCTTCGCGCACCCGGAGGAATTCAGCAGGGAGTCCCCGCCGAATGCTGGAAAAGTGTGTGGCGGCACGTAACAGCGAGGTCTTGAGAGCTGATGAGGGTGATTGAGGTGAGTACGGAGCTGCGCCGGCATGAAAGGGCGGGGCAAACAAGAGAACCCCGAAAAAACCCGCCGACCAGCGGCATCGTCTGACACGATGCCCACACACGAACATCCGGGGGTATATCCTAATGCTATTAAGTTGTTTGTGTGTTGGTTCCTGGCCATGCTCATTCGGTGGGTGGTTAGCCTGATCGCCTCCAGCAAGGCAAACCGAGTTCAATTCCCGGCTGGGTCACCCTCGGATGTTCGTATGTGGGCATCGTGCCGGGTGATGCCGTTGGTTGGCGGGTTTTCTCTGGGATCTCTCGTTTCCCCGCCCTTTATTCCCGTGCTGCTTCATACTCATTTCAATCACCTTCATCAGCTCTCAAGACCTCGATGTTAAGAGCTGTCCAAATATCTTCGCTCACTATAACGAATGTGCTACAGTACATCGTAAAAAGCTGTGAACTATAGTATAATTGCTATAATTATAGTACAGTTCACATCTCTGGTATTTTGTTATGAGAGCGTCCTTCCTTCTCCCCTAAGCTGGCACCAGGAGAGCGGGTAGAGGAGGATAAGCATGCACATGATTTCACCTAACCTTAAATCAAGCAGTGTACAGGCTAAAAAGAGAGCCCGCAGAAAGATACGACCATCCTGCTCGCCTCTGCTCTCGCTAGTCAACCTAAGGCTCTTCAAAACCCTATTGTTTTTTTTTTCTAGACTTTGAGAATATTTTATAGTTTCGTGACATGATATTGATGACAGTTTAATTAAAACGTCAAATCATTTAAAGATAACATTCATGTTTTTAAACTTTAAATGTGACTATTAAAATCATGATTTGCACAAATTTCAATAAATTACTGTTTGAACACAAAGTTTGGTCTCAGCTGACGTGTTTTTATTGAAGTCATGGGAGTGGCATTATGCAATTTATTTGAAATCAGACACTTTGTTCACCTGCGGCAAAGGTTTAACTTCTATGCACTGTTCACGGTTAAGTGAGCACTTTCGAAAGCCCTGCTTAGGATCTATTTTTGTCCTTATTTTGTATCCTTCGGCCATTAAGTAAAATTTCCACTAATGACTTTATTCATACGTCAATCGAGTGAAAATGTAAAATTGTTAGCAACCTAAACGTATTCGTAATATGCCAATCCGTACTCTAATGTATATAGAGAAAAAAAGCACTAGAATCATTTGTCATCAATTTTAGCATTAGATACACTTGCAATACAACGTTGACTACTTCCCTTAACTCGCTACCAACTTTGGGAGCATTCATTCCAATGTATATGTGCAGTTAACGGGAAGTGATATTTTCCAAAGGTCAGTTTCAAAAGTGCTTCATTTACCGTGAAAAGCCTATGACTATTTTGACTATTCAGTTAAAATCGCAATACAAACAAACCGTATAACAAATCGCCAAGAAGTAGTTTTTCAAATATTTCTTATAACATTAACAATTATTTCATGTTAATTTCGTTTTTTTTTTTTTTTTTTTTTGTACGAAAAGAATATAAATTTAAAGTTCTTGTAACTTGTCCCATTAATGTTTGAAGTCGTTTTCCTTCACTGTCATACTTTTTCAGGCCATTATTTCGTATCATGACAAAAAGATTTCAATGTGCTGTAATTTCAGGCCCTTGAATGACTGGGAAGTGCCAAGTGTAAGATGTGACCCAGGATGTTAGCGGTTTGACCGTCGGCCTAGGTTCGTGTGACGTGTGTCTGGTGTCCAGTTTTCAGGAGTGAGCCACCTTTACCACCGAGCCTGGGGCAGGCTCGCCAGAGGGCGGCAGCCGCTGACGAAGACCCCAGTGCCGGCTTCGCTGCCTCCATCAAGCGACTGCTCTGCAACCGCAATTACGGCTTACACCTGCTGGCTTATGGCATCAACGTCGGCATGTACAACACGCTCTGCACCGTGCTGGGCCAGCTCATCGTCAACACCTTCCAGGTCCGTGCCCGAGGTCGCCCATCTCCGGGGACCTAGGGGCCATCTTGCCGAGAACACTCGCGTGACAGTTTCTCTGATAAACCACAACTCTAATTTAAGTTACTATTCAGTATGTTCAAAGGTGAAGTTCACAGGCGCTGGAATATATTTTTATTTCAGGGGTATATTTCAAGACCAGTTATCGAAAATGCAGACCACATTTTTATCAGCCTGCTGGAAATTAGTAGCAGAAAGGAAAACGTATTCTCGCTATTTCCCCAATGTAATTAGTTCAAGCTATCAAATTATCATTATTTAGGTATTTTCTCTTCATTCATATGTATAAAAGATACGAAGTTTACTACTGCTTGCCTCCCATCAAGGCAAAACGGGTTTGATTCCCGGTGGGGTCGCCCCCGGATTCTCGCATGTGGGGATTGTGCTGGGCGATGCCACAGGTCGGCTTGTTTTCTCGGGGATGTCCCGTTTCCCCCACCTTTGCATTTCGGTGCTGCTCATACTCACCTTGTTAACCCTACATCGGCTCTCAAGACCTCGATTTTAAGAGCTGCTGAAATCTTTTCACTTCACAGAGTTTACTGCTGAGCACACAGTTCAATTCCACTAATATTGTTGTAGCTACAAAATTTACTGGGGATCAAAGGAGGCTGAAATAATATTTGGGAGAGGGGGTACAAATTCTCATATTGTGCATCACCCTCAAAACCTGAATGGGTACTACAAACCCCTGCAGTCACCTGTCCCTATGCCCATTGTGAAATTATCTGGTGACGAGTTATTTTCATCACAACAATTTTAATTATGTGTATCTTAAGTCTCATTGACAGCATCATCATTAAGCGCTTGAACAATTAGGATGGAAGGAAGCAAAAGTGATTGCCTGCATTATGTCAGCAAGTACGTCATACCCATGCACTGTATGTTCTGGAAAAATTTGTTCAATAGTTAAATGACGAAAAGGCAAGACCTCATTTATTCGCCAGATGTCATTACGTATTGTGTTTTCATTGAGAGGAAAGTTTATGGTAAACCACTTTTTATTTAGTGTTTTGTATGATTCTGCTTCTTTATGGTTCCAGTCACACTGTGGTCCGGTTTCACAAGCACAATAAATGCATAAGCATTTTAAGCTTAGCTATCATTCTGTCACCACAATAACTTGCAATATTCTCCTGTTACAAGTAATAAATAAAACATTAGATGGTAAAAATTATATAATGATTTTCCATATTAAGTGAATTTATTTGCTTTGGCAACATGCACAATGTTGGCGCAATCTGAGACACAGGGGATAATGATGAGACACAGGGGATAATGATTCTGGCCAATGTGATGTCTTGTTTCTTGCGGAGGCAGAATGAAGAAGTGTTCGCCGGCAGAGTGGGCCTCATCATCGTCCTGGTGGGCACATTCGGCTCCATGGCGTTTGGTTACATCTTGGACAAGACACACAAGTACAAGTGAGTCATGCCAGACTACAGACCAACAGCTTTTACCTTATATTAGTCTCTTCCTGCATGGGGCACATTCCAACAGTGTAAGACTAGTTAAACAACTACTATCTTTCAAATGCCGCATTCAAATGAGCAGCTTGTGATAAGGTGCATCCTTACCCATCCTCTTTGTAACGTCACAAAGTTGGATTGCAGTATATATTTTTTCTCTCTGTAAATATATATATATATACACACCATACAGACAGAGACATATAATATCCTGCCTCTCTCTCCCGCCATGTCACACCTACAACCCCATCTCCATCTCTCCCTTTCACAATCCACCTTTCACAAACCTCACCTTGCCTCTTTATCACTATCTATATTTTTCTCATCCTCCCTCTCTCCCTCTCATTTTCTCACAGCCTTAATCTCCCCTTCCCATTATCTCACTATCCCTTTCATTCCCCTTCCCATTCTCTCTACCCCTCCTGGGGCCACGGTGGTGTAGTAGTAGTGGTCAGATTCGTGCTGAATGGTGCTGCTGGTCTGCAGGTTTTCTCAGGGATCTCCTTATTCCCCTGCCCCTGCATTACGGCATGGCTCCATACTCGCCTCGTTTCGCCTTCATCTGCTCTCAAGATCTCAATGTTAAGAATTGCCCAAATCTCTCCACTCCACTCCATCCTCTCCCTCTCACCCCCCCCCCCCCCTTTATCGTCTACACCTCTTACCATCTCCCTTTCTTTCTCTCTCCATCCCCCTCTCCACCATTCTCCACCACCCTCTACCTCTTACCTCTTAGGAGGCCCATTCAGGGAGTGATCATTCTTATTTGGCTATGGTCATTATGCATGAAATGCTTTAAAAAATTATGTAAACTAATGACAGACCAAATTGATATACTGCAAACTATCTAATACAGTATACGTAAATTCATATCAGAACATTAAAATTGTTTAAAAGCTGACAATTAAATTTAATCTGACTGGAATGTGTGACAGTCCCTTAACACTGGCACTCTCAGTTACATCTAGAAAATAGTATGGAAGGAATTTTCTTTTTTGCAGTGATCATTAGAAGTAAGTTATGCTCCCTTAAAAGTTTAAAGTTCTTCCTAGTTTAATGGTACCTACTGGATTCTGCACTTTTATTTGAGCAAGGTCATATATATCTTACAGTTTCAATTGTACTGTTTATGTATCAGTGTACATGTTGATGTGCATTTACCTCCTTCTACTTTGTTCCCAACAGAGAGACCAGCCTGATCATATATGTATTCACACTTCTTGGATGGATTGCCTTCACATTCAGTATCCAGTCACAATCTCATGTGCTCGTGTACATCTCGTCTATACTTCTGGGGTGAGTACCTTGGCCGGAGCCCAAATGATGCACACAAGTTATTACAGAGCATAGATCAGGTAAGTCTAACTTGTGATTCCACCTCTCAGATGCAATGGGTTTGCAATCTACTAGTTTTCAAAAGAATTTTAATTGCTTGTTTCCTGGTTGAGAAATTAAGGATTTGGACAAATGATAAAAAAAAAATACTATGGGATTCTAGTCCTCCATCTTAGTTTTATACTGGTATTCTATCACCACAGCCAATAAGCACATGCTAATATCATGCTAAAAGACATTATGGCCTTAAATAACTAAAAATTAAAATTTTTTAACAAATAGTATTATACTCTCACAACGAGGCCAATTAAAGTACAACGCAACACTTTTAAGTAACATTTCTGTAATGGTCATGTCATCCTAAATTTAGAGGGCAGTTGTGAAACTTAGCTTTTTTGGGTATAGTTATAACATTTAAATACCTACTTCACTTGTACTGGAAAAGATACAAACCCTAGAACACTAGATTTAACTATCTAATTTATTTCTATTCTCCTCTCCCCTTTCCCAAAATTATGACTGTAAAGTCATTCTGTCATGAGGAATTATATATTTTTTTAACAGACATTAAGCCTCTGAATGATTTATTCTTCAAACTGAGCCTTAGGGAAAGGAAGGTAATATTAAGGTGGCCGTGTGGGTGGCCGCCTAATGGTATGCAGAGATTCAACAGAAAATTTTTTATTAAGAAACAGTACCACGTTTTTGAGTGAGGCCTGCTTACGAATAGCAGTTAAGAAACATTATGCATCTGCATACGTTTTTCAGTTCCTCCATTTCATTCTAAAGCATATTTTTGTGATAATGAAAATGGGTCAAACGGGTATTTTCACTGTCATTTTTAGGTATGAACGTTCTGGTACAAAGCATTCAAAATGGAATAGGAATGTGCATCAAACCTTTATTTTTATTACGTCATAAAATGGTAGTCTCTCCACTGAACGTCTCAGACAGGCGAATTATCGACGGTACGACAGCATGCCAGTTCAGTGCTTTGCACGTAGAGGCGAAGAGAGAGTTGATGCGCATGTCTCGGTCGCCCTAGCGCTCCCACACTTTTAGAGCTCAGACATGCAAAATTCTTTCAACGAGGCGGCCACCTTAATATTAATAATAAATTAACCATCAAGACTGTGCTTATGTTGAATAATTGCACCGTACACTAATTACAAAATTACATAAACCCTTAAATAATACATGAAACAAGATGGGATACGAGATGAATATTCACAATAAACACACACATGTGTGAAAACAAATTTAGATGGAGCGGGTGTTGCTGGATGAAAATTCGTAGCGGACCACATGGTGCAGGTGAAATTGCAATATTTCTGCGTGGAAACGGCAAGTTAAATTCAGACAAAAGTTTATTCTTGCTGCGAAAATTATTCTCTTTACGATTGCAGTGGTTACAGGCGTGTAACGTGCTTGATGGCGGAAAAATCAAACATTAACGTGACCGCGTGGTCAAGTACAAAAAGCATCAATTTATGTGGAAAATACATTAAACCCTGAAAAAATTTATATAGAATCCTGAAATAAATTATTGCACATACGATGTTATATAAATAAGCTCTCAAAACGCAATGATGACGTATACAAATACTTGGCGTCGGTCAGCCACGTGGTTATACGTGATGTTGCCGTAAAATATTCAAACACGAAAAATTACCCTCAAATACATACATAAAAATAAAGCCCTTAAAATTGCACATAGCAATAATGCAGAAGTTACAATGAAACGCCATAAACATAGGCGAATGGCGCCTGACTCAAGTTCCGCAGGTCGCGAGACCTCTCCGACATCTTTCTACTCCTTCTCCTTGATTAAGTTAAAAATGCCACAAGGGCGTAAGAAATTAGTAAAGTGGAAGCATAATGCTGGGGAAAATGTCTGGCAAAAAGTACGCAAGCAAAGATTAACTTGTAAACTACATGGACTATGGAAACCTAAATCACTGAATAAAAGTTGTAGAGCGTACATGAAAGTGTCTTACCTTGCCAGCTCTCCTCGACAGACTGTCCAGAAACAAGCGTCCCACTGAGCTACCATGGCCGCCTATGGAGTCCACATGAGCGGAAGTGCTATGCACGCATAGTAAAATATTTAATAATTGAAAATAAAATGGCATAAATTAAATTAAGTATTGTTTTACATTTTTATAATTTTCTTATGGATTGTCATATTATTTCAGTGTCTCTTTATGACGGCGTTCAAGCCGGAATATTAAGTATTTTAAATCTCTGTGCTGCTGGCACTTGTAATTTTAAAACCAAACAATTTAAAAATAGTAACAAACACTTGAACACATTTTAAGACATAAACACTGCAAACACAATAGAACACATTTTACACTGAAAAATATCATTTGTATGAAAGTTAAAAATTATTGGCCTCTTTGCATACGTGCGTGGTGAGCGCCGTCATGGGATCTAGCCCCGCTCGCTGTTAGCCGGCGTAAATCGACCGCTCCCTCTAAGGCCAAGATGGTCCGAACAATGCAACATTGCTCTGGTGGGCTCTGCCCAGCTGGTTGCCGATTGAGTGCAAAGAAAACATGGCCTCGGAGGTCGTCGGTTTCTTCGGCGTTTACAGGGGGTGGGAGTGCAGGTGTATGTAGGAATGTGGGTACGTGGTGGTGACTTGGCTCACCTCTTGCGAGTGATGTGTTGCGACTTGTTGGCACTTGACGTCACACTCACTGCCCTGCTAGATTCCCCAAACCCTTTCAAACTCTCTTACCCTACTAGGCTCTCCCCTGCGGGAACTGGAAAGCCTTTAAAAGGCATCTCGCCTTCACATGTGGTATCAAAATTTACGTTTACACTTTGGTTACAACCAAATTCAGCTGTGCCTTAGGGAAACCACTTAAAACTCAACTCACTGGCACTGGTTGTGTTGACATTTACGTGTGTACTCCCTGGTAAAATTCTCCAAACTCGCTGCGATACTGGGTGTAACGTAGTCTCTTTGCCTCTCTTCCCTACAAGCGGTCGGGCTAACCGCAGATCGTCACGGTGCCGTTTTGTGACACGTCTGGGTCCCAACTTCACTAGATACGTGGAATTTCCCATCTTTTCCACCACTCATGCTGGCCCTGTCCATCTAGGTTCCAGCGTCTAGCACAGTACTTCTTTGCCCCGGGCGATAACGGGTTCTCTCTTACGTACACGTACATCCCGGGTACAAGTTCAGGTGGTGGCCTCTTGCTATTCAGTATCCACACATTACAATAACTGATCTGGTTCGCCCTGGCTTCTTCATGTATCTACGCCTGGTATTCAACAATTTGTTCAGGTGGTCTAGGCTGGTTTTCGCGGCGTGCTCCAGGGACACAGAGTTCGCGACCTTGTACCATCTCGGCGGGTGTTTTCCCGATTGCCGCATTCACTCTATTCCGAAGGCAAAATATTACCTCCGGGATCAATTCGGCCCACCTAGTATGATCTTCGCCTAACCAGACACCTAATTGGACTTTGACGTCTTGGTTACGACTCTCAATTGGGTTAGCCCTGGAATGGTATGCTGGGGTGGTACGATGTTCTGTTCTCCACCTGGTACAGTACTCCCTCCATTTTCGCCCTACAAACTGTGTTCCATAGTCTGTCAACAAATACTCAGGGTGTCCCCACCTCTGAAAAAACTCGTTCTGCATTATTTGTGCGACTGTGTGCGTCCGAACATTGCTGACGGGAAATGCCTCTGTCCAATGGATAAACAAATCCGTGGCAACAAGAAATCTTTCCCCAGTTTCTGTACGCAGGTATGGGCCCATGATGTTGATAGCTACTGTTTTGAATGGCTCTGTTGGCAGCCTTGGCTGTGGTGGAGCATCGCCGTCTGCTCTCCATGGCTTACGGATGTTACACGTGACACAGATCTGTACATATTTCCTGATATCTCCATGAATTACTGGCCAATTAAAAAATTTCTGCACGTTCCTTAGCGTTTGCTCAGATCCCAGGTGTCCATGCTTCAAACTGTAGTGTGCATACTTTAACACAAGTTCCCATTTCTCTTTCGGTACATACGTCTGCCATTGCGCACAATTACCAGGTGGTTTGGTTTGTGTTTCTCTGTGCACTACCCTCCAGTGTTCTGTGTAATGTGTGGCACAGTGTTGTTGGCGTTGCGCAACATCTGGAGAATTTTCTTGTGCAGTGTGTACCTCTTTTAACACGTCACGTACATTCAAGGAAACAAGTTCGCCAGGTGGTGTGGCAACAATGTTTTGTACACCGAGAGTTTGTGTTTCTGCAGTTGGTATTGCACAGCAAGGTGGTAGCGCCTCTTCTCACTCCGCATCATCAATTACCATTAGATTCAGGCAAGGATTCCTGGACAAGGTGTCCGCGAGCTCATTGGTTATTTGCTACTAACTGCAAGCTAAGAGATTATATTATTATGAGATCAGGAACAACTTCAAAAGTGCTTTCAAAAAGGGACGTAGAAAAATTTTTCAAACAAGATTCTTGTACGACCAAAGCTACAGTATTTCAGTGGGTTTCCACGTCAACCAACATTAGTTGGTGGCAACAGATGAACACTTGAAAGGTGCGCTGCTCTTTGCTCTCAGGTAAAATTAGTCACTTGCCATTTTCTCCTGAATGGGCATGGTAGGTTAAAGAATGCCCTTCCTCTCTGTGCGTAGTAAAAAACAGAAAACAGGATTAAGAGAGCATGTGCACTGCTTGTAAAGGTTTAAATATTTTCACTGCTTCTGGGTTCAAATAACATAGACACACCACACACACATCTTTTTAAGATACACTATATGTGTTTAACATATTGCATCACTTGGGCACCTGGCAAGCTTATTATATTTAAAATTTGACATGCCTAATGCCATATTGTTTATAAATTAAACCCTGTGGCAGGTGCATAACATTTTGGGTTTGTTTCAACATAAATTTTGCTCATCCCATTTTGGTAATCTGTAACTGTTAGCAGCTGTTAGCATAATCACATCTGTAGATATAAGAGGAAGTAAGTGATCATGAATTCTCTTCTTTTATAATGAAAGAGGGAGTACCAACTCAAACTGTAATCAACTTACAGTGTGTTTCCAACCTGCAGTACAACGCTGCTACCTCCCTGTCGCTCCTCACCATTCCTCTTTCACTGTGCTTTACTCTTCTCTTCTCTCATGTACTCCTGCCATTATCTACCAGCACCATCTCCCCCGTTGGTCCTCTTTACAGTGCACTTCCTCTTCCTCATTCTCTTAGCCAGACTTTCCTCCCCATTCCCTGCACATGTACATACTGTTGTATCCTTGCTTCATGTGACAGTTTCAGAAAAAAAAACTAGGCAAAGCCTATCCAACACAAATTTTAATGCACAATTTGAACTGTAAATTACGGTGAAACATGAACGAACCCACATCGAGGTTGGCCTGCTTGAGTGAAGAGTGTGTGTGTGTGTGTTGCCAGGTGGTTCATGGGAGGCTACATGCCAGTGGGGTTCGAGGTGGGTGCGGAGCTGACCTACCCAGAGCCCGAGGGCACCGCCACTGGCCTACTGTTCATCCCGCCCTCTCTCCTAGGGCTGCTCTTCACAATCCTCCTCGGCAAGCTGATGGTCGTCTTCGGTGACCTGTGGGCCTGCCTGACACTGTCCTCTGCCCTCATCATCGGTTGTGTCCTCACTGCTTGCATGAGGCGGGACTACCGCCGCTTGGCTGCTAACTGTGTCGACACCCCTGAGGAGAACGGCAAGCTCGTGAGCACTAAGCTGTAGCACTTCTTCAGTGGATCTCCAATTGTGTTGATTCTGCAGGATCCACCTCTGCACCTTGTGACTGGCACCTCATGAATCCCCTTGCTCCTCCCTCTACCAATTCCTGGTCACATAATGGTTACATAAACAAGTGACCACCCTCCTCCCGGATGTGTTTACTGTGAACAACATGTGAAAGGACACATCACAAGAGCTGACACAAGTGTTTGTCTCTCCTCCACGGGTATGGGAAACACTGTGACAAGAGATTTTTTTTTTTTAATTGTCTTTATTTTTTAAGTAACTGATTGTTTATATAACCGATGTTCGGATTATCGACTTTTTACTGTATTTTAATATGGGAAATTCAACTAAAAATGTTTTTCAATTTAGCGCTCAAGCATAAGGGTGGCGACTTTTACCCACTCTACAATTGTCAACACATCTAGATGTACACGGCTACACCGTCTAAACTTGTTGGTGCTAAAGCTGCAGAAAGTACACTCCACACAAAAAGCTACAGCCAATCACATATGAGGCCTATCTTCAGAGTATTAGGCGGCCAGTGATTAAGCAGACTTGTACCAAAGTGACCACCATGTCATAGTTACCGCTATGTACAGTAAACTTACCTGTACTGTACTACCTGGCTGACTGCAAAGTATTGACAATGGCAATACAAACACCATCTCCCCCTTCCCCTCCCAAGTTTTCTTCTTGGCACCACACCTTACACACTACAACCTATCCTACCAGCTGTGAAAGGCAGATATTATCATAATTTCACTTGTCACTATCCACTGAACATGTAACTGATTGAACAATTACACTAAAACACTATTCACGCAATGAAAATAAAAAAAGTAAGCATGTACAGTACAAGTTCCCCTCTCTTACGCTTTTCTGTTTTGATACAGGAGCTCTGTGTTTCCTATTTCAAGTACAAAAACTTGAATTCATTAAAAATCAATATAATAACTACTATGTGCCACTTCAGTTAATTACATAAAATTAATTTTGTATTTCTAAAAATAATTTATATTTTCTGACATAAAACCAAAAAAAACTTGTATAAATGCAAAGACTGGTAAGTATAGTACTAACAGCCATAAATTCTCAATATACAAAGAGCACATTATAAATGTTAGCATGCATATTGACAATTTGGATTATAGTTCTAATTTTGTGATTTTCACAATATCTTGTTTCAATTTACACAGAGCAACTTCATAAATGGAAACGAAGGACAACTTTATGCTCACCCTCAAAAATTTTTGAAAATTCTTAATCTGCATTGTGTGTGTGTGTGTGTGTGTGTGTGTGCGTGCGTGCGTACGCACGCACGCACGTGTGTGTGTGTGTGTGCGTGTTCATGTGCCCCCCCCCAAATAAAAACGGACCTCACTATATTCAATACAGTTCTGAAATGAACAAGTAAACCATGGAATGCTGTTAGCAGACATCACTTTTCCCAAATACTTTCCTAGCCCAATATGTACGTTTGCAAAGTAATGTACATACAGTAAAAAACTTGACTATAATACGGAGAAGTACACTGCTGAAATGGTTCTCTCTATACGTACTCCCAACTGGAATTATCCAAGATACCAGTAACATGACTTCTCGCTCAACTGAATTTCCAAGCGGGAACAATTTGTTAAAAAAAAACATGTATTATTTTTTAGAATAAAATTTTTTTGACTACGTTGCCAATTTTTTGGTAGCATTTCTCCACCAACACCACTGTGAACATGTCAAGATGAGCAATGAACAGACATGTATATACAAAAATGGCCAATCCAGTTATTTACTGGCACTATTATAAGACACATCAACAGTCTTCTGTCTTTTGAATGATTTCACCCAATAGAACATATGTAAAACCTGGTAATGTTACTCGATTTACTTTTCTCTGCCTCTTGCAGTTTTGGTTGCCCAGTCAAGTCATTAATTAGTATGGAAAATAAGTACGATCTTAAGTTTTACATGTACATAAAATTTCCTAAGCATAATTTTGCATATGAGAATTACCTGCGAGTGAGATGATGCCTTTATAAATCAATGCCCTGCACATGGTTGTAGCCATCATTTTGATTTTAGCTGGGTGCAGGGAAGGGATATTTTTCAAACTTCTGAAAATTAAACCTTTGGTACCACCACATTTATACACATTCATATATACTGTGCATTTTTGGACTTAAATATGGAAATATTTAATCTACAGGTAAACAGGAAACACTATATTGTGCAGTGTTGGTGAAGCAGTATAAAACATAATAAATAAAATGGAAGCGCAGTGGTGCATCAGGACGTGATGCACCACTGCGCGATTTGATTCACAGCAAGCTTCACAACCTCATTTGCAACATGCTTTCACACATTTTTCAAGACTCACAATTTGCTCCACAACATTTTTCCTTTAGCATTTTACGATTTGCAACATGCTTCTCAAAATGCTGTAATCTTCTAATATTTTTCTGAGATTGCAAATATTTTATTGACTATCTAAACTTTTGCTGTCAGTTTGGGGATTTAAACCCTTGTGAACACTACTAACAGTCAAGGTCTTTTGCTATTGTCTGAAGTTGTAGTTTTTTTTTTTTCTTTCAGGTGCAAGAAACTTCATTTTCAATAGGTTGATGGGTTCCTTTTGCCATTAATATGAGTTTGTTGCACAAATGCATTTGATAAATGCTGTATAAATACTGCACTTCATGCATTATAGAGAACAAAACTATGAATGCTGTATTTTGATCACTACGCCAAGTGCTGGAGATTTAACAATTTAGAGCCACGATTTTTCTGTGTTATTTTAATGCAAATTTTGTCATTAAAAATTGTTGATTTATCTTTATCCTCATAAAATATTAATTACATGCAGGTTAATAGTTATTGTTTTCATTTATGTATGAACACGCTCAACACAGTTGACAATAATGTACATACTCATAAAAAAAATTAATACTTCTGATATTATGCATTTACCTAAAAAAAAAAAAAAAGGGATTTTTCAGGGTCATATTTAATTAAATTTAACATACATGTTAAAGTCGTCACAGTGTAAATTTCTTGGTTCTTACGAGATTGATATGAATGTATGATTTTCATACAAAGAAATCATTTTGTCATGAAAACAAAAATTACTTTTATAGTATTTGCTTTCACAATTATGTTTTCATCATCATCATTTTAGTAATAGCTATGCAGTACCCGATGCTGATCTCATTCACTCAACCGGGATGTTAACAATTTGAAGGGAACATTATTTTTATTGCCACTTGGACAGGAAAAATCACTGGTCATGATTTCAGTTAAAATACTGTATTTTAGCTAGATTTCATTTTACTTCAGGTTTTCACTGAAATTTTGGTGTAAGTGGTGTATTAACTTCCATTTTGAGGTTATTTTGGATTTAATCATTATTCACAGTATAATCTTGTCTCTAGATAGATAAAATTATGGAATAACTTATGAAAAGAAGTTACATGTAATGCATTAATCAGGTATTGCCTGCAGGTGACAAATGCACAATTCTAAACTATGGAAATGTGAGAAATATAAAATTAAATTATATTTGTTTCTAATACCATGAAGTGCTGTTATAACATCTCTAAAAGCTATGCTCTAAGACACACTGCTGCTTCGATTGTTCATGGCAATATTATGTGGGCAAGTTCTCGTGGGGTTTAAGTATGAAACTTCCAAAGGTATTTGTTTTGCTGTGAATAACTGATAAGGTCGGTATGAAGTGTCAAGTAAATATAGATGGTTGGCAGATGTCTTATAGACACTCAGTTAAGTCCTGGTTTATGGTCCATGTATAGTTGGTAGAAGATGGGCAGATGGTCAGTAGTATTGTTGATGTGGTTAGTATGACTTGTGTGGTGGTGTGGGCCAGAAAATTATCAACAGATGGTTGCATATAAATGGTGGTTGGTGTATATAAGGGTGAGTAGTACTTTACTGTGACTGAAATACAAACTTGTATATACATTGTTTGAATGGAACTGAATGAAATCCCACCACAGAAGGCATTGGTTGGTGCTGCCACAGTTGGCAATCCTGTATCAAGCTGTAAAACAGTTATTTTGAAGATGGTGGGAAGAAAAGTAACTCTGTGACAAAAACTCTAAACATTTGAAACTTTTGTGAAGATATTCGTTTAGGTGAAAATACACGGTCAGTGCCAGGCTGGATCATATGAATTGCAACTGCACCTTATTATTTGCCTCGTTGAAAAGTAGGATGTAGTAGTAGCCATAACGTCAACTGAACATGTTTTGAAATTAAAGGTGCAGTCGCTTCATTTTGGACGGCAGGAAAATGGCTTTGGCTACACCCAACAACAAGAAAAAAATGTGCATTTTTTTCTCTAGATGCTAAGTTCACAAAAATCAAAGAAAAATTCGACAATGATATACATAGCTCAATTGGAGATTTGCTGTTGCAAGAGACACCCACACACATGCCATTTGACTACATGCCACTATGGGACAAACATAATGCAACACTTTTTTAAATTGATTATTTTAGAGAAATCTGGGTGCTCCAACTGCAGCCAATACAGAGAACGCAAAGGATGTAGACAAGTGCTCTGCACTAAAGATGCCAGCTACAGTATTGCAGATATTCAGTGGTAATATGATGCAATAGCAAGAATTTTATGATTTTATTTCCGATTCTTGTTCATAATAACAACATTTTAAGCAAAATCGAAAATTTCGTTTACATTATTTGAAGTTGTCATTGTAAGGTCATGCCAGTGCATTAGAGAATACATTGCCTTTAACAAATGCCAATTATGAAGTGGCAAGGAATTTGCTTGTCCTGTGATATAATCAGCCAGGAGAAATTGCTTTTCATCATCTAGAGACCATTTTCAATGCGTCTTCAGTGAGTGGAGATTGTGTCCAATTGAATAAAGGTTTACTAAATGTGGTTACTGAAACCATGGGCCTTACTAAAGTCAGTGGGATTCATTTGTTGTTACAAAAGCTGGACAGTATATTCAGAAAACAATGGGCATTTTCTCTGTTATGAGATGCCCACATATTTTAAGTTTCTGTTGTTTTTGGAGAAGCAATCGCAAGTAGGCGTAGCTGAATCTTGTAGTGTTTAAGTGAAACCAAGTAGTATTTGGACCTTTGGATCAGACAAAATAAAACAAACTAGAGTAGCCAGTCATTAAAAATTTGATTTGAATACTTTGAAACCTGATGTCTATATAACTGTATGCATTACAGTGGGAAGCACTCCCCCACTAAATGTGAATCATTCCTTCATTCCTTCAACAGTGGTAGAGAATTAAAACTTTGTATTAATTGCTTGAAATCTGGGCACTTTGTGAAGGAATGCTCTTCTAACTTCACATGTCGCACTAGTAGAAAGAGCCATCACACTCTCTCGCATCTCACCTCACAAGCATCAAACGAACCTAGGGAGAACGAGGATAGTTGACCAGATACTTGCAGGGTAGAGAGATCAGTTTATTGCACAGGAGCCCAAACAAAGTCATCTACAGTGCTATTATCCACAACAGTGTGAATGTGTTGGACGGTGGTCAGTCCATGCATTTAGAGCCATTATAGATCCACTCACAGACCTCATTCATCATAAAAGGATGCCTTCAAAAGTTGCAGCTGCCATATTCTCAGCATAGCTCACCATTATCTGCTCTAGGCCACATTATTCTTCTAGCTGCAAAGGGCAAAACATGTTGAAAGGTGATTTTCCAGGCGCTTCCCGATAACATTCCTGTGGAGGTGGCTGTTTTGTCACAGATGGCATTTGAAAATTCAGTACCATGCTTTCTTCCAAGATTATCTTGATCAAGGCCACATGGAATTAACTGAAGATCTACCACCCACTAGTAATGAAGGTTATTTTGTTCCTCACCACTGTGTAACTCGTCCCAATAGTTCAAGCACCAAACTGAGGGTAGTTTTTGATGCACTGGCACAGATTAGCAAAGGTGAGGCCCTCAATAAGCACCTACCCATTGGTGCTAAACTCATGCCACACTTTGTCACAGTCTTGCTTCATTTCTGTTCTCATGTGATAGTACTCACTGCAGACATACCACAAGTTTATCATCAAATACTGTTGCACTCTTGATGATTGCCTCTACCAAAATATTGTTTGGAGATTCTCCCCTGATCACCCATTTGTGTAAATGTAAATTGAACACTGACATTTGGTCTTTCTTCATAAGGAGCATTTGTTAAGAGCACTGAAGAGAATGGTTGGTCATCAAGCTGTCTGTTCTCATGTTTATTCAGATCAAAGAACAAATTTTGTTGGGGCGAAGGCAGCATTTTAAAGTTATAGAGCTTTGTGAACTTTCTTGCCTACCATCAACAAACTGCAACTAAGCTAGTTTCAGAAGGCATCCAGTGGCATATGAATCATCCAGTAGAACCTCACTTTGGTGGGCTGTAGGAGGCTAGTGTGAAATCATTGAAGAAACACCTGACTTATACTGTTGGAAGTCAAATTCTTACTTACAAAGAGTTATATAAAGTATTTGTTTAGGTGAAAGCTATCCTTAAGTTGGATCAGGCTCTGCCATGTTGGATTTTTTCCAGTTTTGCCGTAATTTGCACTTATGAATGTTTAATGAAATTTTTTGCACAATTCTACTGTATTTATTAATTTTTGACTAGTGAGTGCCGGCAAGATATAAGTAATTTTTGTGTGCGGAGGTTACAGAAATGATCCTGGTAACAGTAGTCTACCAATACATGTTTAAGAACATGCGCAAAGCAATGCCTTATGCCTTAAATAATATATAAAATCTGTAATGCAAGTTACAGAGAAAACGCCATAATCAAGATGGTGGGGCCCGATTCCCATTAACTCTTGCCCCAACATGCTATTCATCCCTACAATCTTACTACCTTGAATCCTCCACATTTTTTAATAATCGAGCCTCTAACCGCTATTCCAAACCCAGATATGGTAGATGTACCTCCAGTCTTAACCCGCGACAACTGATACAGCAGATCCATCAGACATATCAAACATTGGAGTCAGGACTACCTCCACATGCTACAACAAAGATCCAAGTGGAAAGACCCAAGAGACTCCCTTAGAGTGGGTACTCTGGTGCTTATCACGAAAGACCAATCACCACCTATGAATGGAAGCTGGGGCAAGTAATCCAAGTAAACCCAAGTACAGAGACTTGCACATACATGGTTTTAATGGAACTGAAGTCCTGCCACAGAAGGCATTGGTTGGTGCTTCCACAGTTGACACCCCTGCATCAAGCTGTAAAAAAACAATTGTTTACAAGATGGCAGGCAGGAAAGTAACTGTGAAAAACACACTAACCCTTTGAAACTTTCATGATCCTCCAGAACTCTTAGATATGTTTGTTTGGATGAATAAAAAATGGTAGATTAACAATAAACAGCTGATGGTTTCTTGATGGCCAGCATTTCAGTGGTGAATGGTCAGTAGCTTCTGTGTATGGACAATAAGACCAGTATGAATATGCTCATGGTCAGTAGGTGGTTGGTGTAGGGCATCTGTAATGGCTACAATACTGGCTATGGCAACTACATGTCTGGAGTACCTATGAATTATAGCAGTGGGTGTTTTGGTAAATATTTAACATTTTTAATTTGCTATTTTCCATGTCTTCAAGATCAAGATTGCTACGAGGTCATAGTCCGAGTCATGTGCTATGCATAAAATGTTCTTGATAACCACTCACCAAGCAGACTTTTACACTTCTGGCGTGCTGTCTCATACATACATTTTTTTCAGTGGATTTCTAGGAATTTATACAATATTTCAGATTTGTTTTTTTACAATTTCATTGCCAAATTCAAGGTCAATTTACATTCTATTGCTGTTCCAGACATCTTAATTTTGGTTAACCATGGTTTTCTGAAATCAATTCCAGGCGACAGTTCAGATGGTTCCTTACTAAAGCCAAGACCGATTCTTTTGCCGACCCTGATTTCCTAAGTCTGGTCCTCTCCCCAATAACATTGCTTTCAAGAGACATAATGCTGCATGTGTAACATAAGACTAGGACAAAATACAGTAACTGCTTTTCACTGTCTTTATTTTGTAAACAGGTGTCATAGCATTGATAAAAAAAAAAACTATTTAGTAACTGCAGATTATAAAAAAGTGATTAATTTAGCGACTTATTTTCAATCATAAATACTAGAAGGAAGATTCAAAATACCCTCCAAGAAACTAGTAATAGTGAAAAATTGGTAAATATAATTCATTAGTGCACCATTCTCCTTAAACCGTTATTACAGATTTATGAAATGTTCTAAATTTAGATGTACGTATCATGCAAAGTATGGGAAGGAACCATTAATCTCAAAACAATTTGTTTTTCCTTGGTTGTGCAAGACTAGTGTATGAAAATCAATGAAGCCCGACATGCAGATGAACAAAAAGGTCTCAGATGCAGCAACGTTGATGTGTAAATTCTATAATTGCAGGGTAGCATTAGAAAAAAAGTGAGACGAATGCCTACAAATAAAGTGGAGTGTGAGAGATTAAGTCTTTATAATACAGTAATTCCAGACAAGAGGACGAACTTCAAAGAAGAGAATTCTGAATTATTTACAATGGTATATTTTGATGACTGACAGTAAGAAAGTTATGTACAGTGCATTAACTTCTGTTAGGCTAGGATGTGCCTCAACAGTTTTGTATGAAAATTTTGACGAAAGACGCTCTGTGCAGCTTAAATGCATACTCAACTTCACCTTATCTCAATGCTGTTTCATTTTGCCTTGGGCAAGTCATTACACAGTACTGAAGAGGTTGGGCACGTATTTACAGGATGCTCCCTTGCAATGAGGGATGATTTTACAAACATGTCAGTCAAGCTTGTACTGATCACCTACTACTCCAAACAGAAGTGACACCAATCCCCAAAAGTGAGACTGTAATGTCTGCCGAGCCACTGAGTCCACCACCCAAGGCCACGTAATTCTACGTAGCAGAAGATGCTAGCAGACGAGAGAACCAGACAACACCAGAGGAGCTTATCTGCTTCCTCACCCCTTGCCTACTCCAGCCCAAGCCTTTATCAGCATACACATAATGACGTGTGATATGTCATGGAGGAAGCACTTACATGTCTTGGAGTTGTGGTCCTTTTTGTCTCGGAGCTCAACCGGGCGCTCCTATTCCCTGGAGGGTTCTAGTCCTCACATGGCACTGGTGCTTGTCTGTTGTACAGAACTGGCCTGGTTGCTTGCCGGCAGGGCACAAAGTCAGGTTCAGAAAGCACCATCTTTTGCTTAGGAACTGCTGCCTGGTGAATGAAACCTGGGCGATGGAGCTCGACAGGTTTACGTTCAACAATGGGTTGAGTAAGTTGGCGGAGGTACTGCAGGTCTGGATTGAGGTGTGGGCCAAGGTGCTGGGCGAAGGACAGCTGGTATCATATAAGCAATCGCCAGGGTGGGCGGCTGATCTGGTTGGCTTAGGTGTTCACTAACCCACTACGGGTATTCCTCTTGGCCGATTCGAACTGGGTCGACGAATAAATCCTTCAGCATCTCGGGTTCCACTGGGTCATGCAGATGCCTCAAGCCTGAGCCTGTTCCCTGGGGTTGAGCTTGACTATTGAAGCGACAAGGGCGAGGGATAACTTGTGCAGGCTCCTTGTTCTTTGCTTAATGTGTTCGACCATGTAAGGGTCGTAAGCAAGATAGACATCCTATTCCAGCACCTGGCGCAGATGCGCAGTACACATTGGAAGTCAGGCCGCACCATCATGGATCACTCACGTGGGTGTTGCTCCGGTCAAGTCTTCCCAACTCAGGGGATGTATGTATTTCATGGCAGGCACGGATGCACAGTGGACAGAGATACAAATAACAAGCCAAGAAGCAGATGCAGAGGCAGTGTACCTGTGTGGCTCCTCCGTTCTATCCAAATGATAGAAAGCATGGCGGAGCTAGGTGATTGTGGGTAATAAAATATACTGAATTGGCTTGTCTGGACACTTTCCGGGATCATCTACGTTCTCTTCCCATAGGAAGTTAACTGGGAGCTGGATGCTATGTCTACAGGAATGCGGAATCCAGAGGTTTGAGCTTAGCACACGTTTATTTCCATTCAACGGGAAACACATGTGATGACATACTCTTATCTCCTGTGTCGGCAGGGGGCCATAGCAGCTAAGCGGTTAGCCTGCTCACCTCCCACCAAGGAGATCCGGTTTCAATCCCTGGCCAGGTCACTCCGGATTTTCACATGTTGGAATCGTGCTGGATGATGTCACTGGTCGGTGGGTTTTCTCGGGGATCTACCATTTCCCCCGCCCTTTCATTCCGGTGCTGCTCCATACTCACCTCAATCACTACCATCGGCTCTCAAGACCTCGATGTTAAGAGCTGTCCAAATCTCTTTACTCCTGCATCAGCACGAGTTATCGCCGGGAAGCTGAAGCACATGGATAAACTGGCAGAGGCATCCCATGTAAAAGAACTGGGGTGCATAGTATTGAGTGAACACTATACTGATTGTTCTGCGATTGTTGCCTATTAGTCTCTGTGTGCGTCGACGTATGCTTGAATACTGGTAAATACAAAAGGCTAGGTGTATGGGCTGGTCTGAGCAAGAAGTGCTAGACAGCTGAAGACTGCGTCAATCTGGTCAGATCCCTGAGTGGCTAGCGCTGGAGAACGAAGACTGGTGCAATAAGCATAGGCTTAACGGGTGCAGGCTGGTTAGATCCAAGCAACGAGTGCTGGGGTTCTGAAGACTGGTCCCTTTGGTCAGATCCAAAGCTGCTAGCACTGGAGAAGAAAGACTGGTCCGGAGTAGAAAAATTTTGCTCCTTTTATACTCATTAGGGCTGCTGCCTGATGCTAATTGGTTGGAGTCTTGAGGACGAGGGGTAGTCGCTGAACAGGGAGGTAGCGAATGCATGACTTGCCAACATGTCACCAACCGACTGGCGGAATGGGCAAGCAAAGACAAATGAAAATCCTACTGGTACTGCTATCTAGCGAGGGATAAAAGAACTTGTTGCCTTTAAGCATTGTTACAGTTGGCCTGTGAATAAAACAATCTGAATCTACACTATTTAGGATGTCCATCCTACACTGTAAATAAAACAATTTCTTAAATTACGGGGACAAAAGGTAATGCAAACTTCTAAACTCACAAGCAAAGCTATGAGTAGGACGGAGCTGAAGTCGTCAAATCATCATTGTTGGAAAGGCGTCATGCATCAATAATACCCTGCGCAGCCTGAAATCTTCAGTTTATGTTTCCTCCACTGCTCTGGACAGAGCCGGAGGAAGCCAACAGCAGTTCGCGCTCTTTAATACACCTGCTGAGCCCACTGCTCTTCAGGGCCGGGTGAAGCCTACTATTGATGTTAAACCCTCCAGGAGCTTCTTCTGTGCCTGTTGCAACACCCTCAAAAGTTCCTAGAAGACTCAAACCCCGCTCCTGAAGGTGCAAACAGCTCCTTCCTTATCACCCCTTGGTAAAGGTCATTGACTGTCCTCTTCAAGGACCTCTGGTCCCTTACCGGACAGTAACGGCAAACCTTACTATACCCTTCTGGTAGTCACTACTGCCTGTTTCTTCAGGACAACAAAGTAGATAGTTAGGGCCAGTTGTAAACTACCACGCAGATATTATTGCCTTCTTTCTTAGGTTTAGAAGCAGGTTGCCTTCATCTGGCTGAGTGTAGCTTAACTTCCGTGTCAATTCAGGTTAGTTATAGGAGGTAGTATAGGCCACCGTGTCTATTCTCAGTTGAATATACACGTGATCTAAACCGACTTCTGAGTACTGATTTCAGAGTGTCGCTGAATCTAATGTAGTAATCAGCCTGTTTGAGTGAAGCCGGACGACCACACTCACTAAAGCCAAATACACACCCATTTGACAGCCCCCTCTGCTATGCCTCAGGGCATAGTACAGTAGAGCCCTGACCACTATGAATACCTCCACCAGGTTTCTAGCGAATCAAACAAACCCATATTCCGCCACCGCTCTTTACGGTGCCGGAAAGGAGTAAGTGTTAATCTTGACGAACTAACCCCTGTGGATAACACACCCAAGTGTCGTTAGTGTGTAGCCCAAGGAGACCCACCACTCTGTCCACCACTCTCTACAGGGCCGGACGAAAGGAGGAAAGGGCACAACTCTCACCTGTGTGGCTACAGCCCGTGGCACAACACAGTAGGGAATTGCATCACCAGTTACACTTTTGCGAGGCAGTAATTTGCACCTATTCCTATGCTGTACACCCAGAAGGGTGGTGCACAGAGGAAGTCTAGAAGGGCAGCTTACGCCTCCAAAATTAGCTTGAATTGCGATCCTATTCCTCCTCCTGCACTTTGTAGTACACCCCCGCGGGGCACAGTTCTTACCGCCCACCCACCTTAGAGGCCTAACCTCTCAGTGCCACCACCACCACCACCACCACCACTTTCTCTCCACTAATCAAGACTGAAGAAGCACCCTATCCACTGGTCGAGGCTATTCGCCGGGGAGAAGAGCCACCACTGGGTACAGCCAACCAGTGATTTGGAGGTCACCAGTCTAACAACCGTCAACCTATTCCGGGCTCCGACAAGATAAACAGCACTCCACGTCCCAGTGAAGACAACGGCAGCCACCAGCCATCACCTCAACTGGGGCAGAACCTTCAAAGGAACCCCGTACAACAAGGTAAACCAGTTATCAAGGGCCAGCCCATTCGCCGGGACATGACAGTGACTCCTGATTTTGTACCACTTCTACAGTCCACCTGATCTGTATTGTATACTGGCCGAGCACCAGTTAAGCACTAATTAATTCTTATGTTTCTCATGATACTGGTGTCACAAACCAAAACCATAATACTGACCACGATGACTGCTTCTTACTTCAGCTGTCACGTAACCGAGTGTTCGTGGCATTCCTCCTAAAGTGTTGTGTGTCAAAAGTTTGTCGCAGTGCCCAACGTGGAACATTAGCATACCACAAGTGTCACATACCCCAGGTTTTCGTGGCATCCAAAGTGGGGTTTTACTAGTTTTTTAAGGTGGCATGCATCAAACATTTGGTAATCTTTAGTAAAAAGAACTGCAGGAAAAAGGGCATTAGTGTCTTAGCTTAAAAAAGTAACCTTTAGTGACTTTATTTAAGCCATGTGCAAATTTTTATTACAAAAAGTACTGTAAATGCCTTTCCCTGCAAAAGTTGTCTACTAATACATTTTGCAGTAAATATGTTAATACTCATTTTATGTTGTGGATCAGTCGGTAATGACCTCAGTGTTGAGCTATCAAGCCACAACCATCCATCATTACTAGGCTTATCATACCTTCCATGGCCATGGCACCAGTGCATGAAAATTATGGCCCAATACAAAGAGCCTTTACAAATGGCTGAAGATCTGTTCTGAAGGTGAAATACAAGAATGTTTTTCATGCTTGAACGTTTCCTCAACATATGTTCCTGATGACAATCTACCTGCTCACAACACTCCAGGCAGCACAAAAACTGTTACACTGTGTTGTGTCTCTTACACTATTATACCAAATACAGTATTAATTTTAATTTTTTCTGTAAATTGGAATTAGCGGCAGAATTTAAAAAATTCAGAAGAGCATACAACTATGATGAGAGGAAAAAAATTATAAGGTATTTTCCAAATAAAATATATAATTTTTATTAACAGTTAAACAAATATCAACAAAAATCTCATATGTACTAATTCTTAGGTCATAAATTGTATGCCTTTCCTATGTAATATTTAAAAGCAGACATTCTCAAAAATTTTAAGATGTGTCACAAAGCCACTAGTACAATAATATTCTTCTCCTATGATATGTTAATAAGAAATTTACTTATGGTAAAAATCAACGCTCAACAAAAATGCTGGGGAGCTTACATTCCACCCCACAGGAACACCATCATCCCCTACTTGAACACTGCATTCTTCAATATAAAAGGCACAAATAACAATAAAAACAACAAATTTACATAATCATATGTATGTTACAAGTTAAAAGGATAAGTCTCAGCATGTAAACATACTAAACAACTGGAATCTGTACAAAATAAAAAAAATGTTACAAACAATTTTTTTCAACATTATTTTAAAAATTGCTCGTTATATTATGCAATAATTTATGTCTTTAATTGTTGGTTAATGACATATTAATTAAATGAACTAATTTATAGACCTTTACATATAATTTGCATTTCAAATGTACACACCCTTCTGGTTTATACTGAAACAAAAGTTTTGATGACTGCATAAAAACCACGCTTTAGTGAAGCATTTAATTTTTCCAGTTTACAAAGGTAATTTTTATGCTAGGCACATATTCAAAAGATGGTAACTATCCTATTGTTATAACCCTTATAATAAAATTCATGTTTGATATATGCTAACTCATCAAATTTTAGTTCATTTCCAACTTGTTGGAAAATTTCTCCAGAATTCTTTCCAAGAAAGTTAGGGCAATATTCTCTCTCACTTGCCACATACAAGAAAAAACGTAACAAAGTCAAATGTAGGGAAAATTACAGAAGCTGAAGCTAGTTATTGCATCAGCAAAATATTATACTAATGTTCCTGTGTAAGTTTTCCTGATTTATTCAATTACCTACACTTTATCACTACACTTGTTCAATAAGACAAAAACTTGTTACAATTCTTAAAAATTTTTACGAAGTATAAATTTTCTTAAGTTTTCTCAAAAATTATGATAGCATTAATACTGAACTAACATAGGTTTTTCAAAAGCAGAACCAATACAATATATAACATAAATACTGTAATTTGGTAACAAGGAAAATTTTCAAGGACAGAAAAATTATATGGCAGTATTTGCTCGCATTCATCAGAATAGAAAACTGCACCTTTACTGACTTTGCCTTCAGACCTAGTCTATTTGTGTTAGCAAACACTAGCTGCTGAAGCTGAAATGACAGAATGATATGTGTTGCCCTTCAGTTTGATAACCCAATCACCCACTGTTGTTCTTGGTCTGTGGCCATGTCAATCATTTTCCCCCCGCTCTCTCACTCCACAATACCACCATCACAAAAAATAATTACAAGATTATGAGAAGCATTTTTACAATAACAAGGCAAGACCAGATTAGGAATTAAGTCGTACAAGCACGGGCATGATTACAGGATTAGAAAAGGCTAGAACAGTGATGTCGGCATGCACATAGAATGAGAAGAGAGAGGCTGTCCAAACAAATAATGGAAATGAAATAAACAGGAAGAATACTCCATGGAATACCAAGAAGGAGGTGGGAGAAACAAATAATGGAAAGAATATAGAAGATGGGAGAAGAGTGGAGCAAGATAGAGGATGAAGAGTGGAACACAGACAGGAGGATAATGAGGCATTTCACTAAGCTGACCTGGCCGAAGGTTGGAAACAGCAGTGGGCAGAAATGATGCTAAAGGAATAAAGTGCACAAGGAAACAATCACTAGTACATACAGTGTCCAAAGCCACAAATGCTGTTATTCTCTAAAACAGTCATCAGCTCATATAATCAGATGTCAAAAGACATGCAAGATGAGTGGATCACAGATGGCTTGGCTCAGCTCAGTCGAGAATCATACATGCAAGCCCTACCTAAATTTGTATTTTTTAAGTGGCATACTTTAAAGGACAGACTTTTTTCCTCGAAAATTACAGAAAATTCCATTGTCCTGGCATGCTATTAAATGCCTGTTTTCTAAAATACTCAAATGCAGGGTGTACAACATAGTGGTTTGACACAATTCACGTAAAATTCCCATACCTTTCCTGTACACATTACAAAAATGTAAGTACCACACAAACATGTCAGAATTCACATACATTAGTCCCAAACCAGAGTTTCTAATTTGGAAAACTTGAAGTTATAATACACAAAACATTATTTAAGTACCAGTATTGCTCACTATAATTTTACAGTCTCAAAATGTGTTTTGATTGTTACAAGTACTTATAGTCAAAGAAGTTTTGCTTGTTCATATATATACAAGAATAGTCCATTCCTCATTGGAAGCAACTTTCTCGGAGCCCTGCAAAATATCTACTTGCAGGTCCGTTTCGTATTCTTCCGCCAAATGTAAACAAACATTGCCATGTGACTGCCATGTAGCATTTGTCATAGTCAATGTTTACATTCCATTATGTGTGTACATATGTTCGTATACTTTCGCTACACCTAAAAATAAACATTGAAATGTGACTTCTTTTTATACCTGTGAAACGTGTTATTTACTGTTTACAGATTTCAAAGAATTCTGTCATATTCCAATATTCACAGTTTAGGCCTCTAACATTATTTAGGTCAGCATTATGACGTTTTTAAAATGCCTGAATTGAAGACAGTTCTTACTGTTATTTTACATTAACATATTTGTTTTCCAGGACGTAGCTCAATACATGTAACGTACGTTAGTATTTTGTCGCGGCTGTGTTTAACACTGTTACAACTCCGAGGTAAAGGGCTGTACTAATTGTAATTATCCTTTTGCTACTGATATGTGTTGGGTGATATGTGTATGAGTGTGAAAGAGACGAAGAAAGAGAAAGAGGGCGACAAGCCTCGCCAGCAGACAGTTTTTCAATTGCTTTCTCACTTGATAAAACAATACCGTACAATTATGGCCTACTCACGATATTTCCTGCTTTTATTTTAAACTGTAAAAATGTGACTGTTGCCATTGGGGCTACTTTAATATTTCGATAGGCACCGTTTAATTTACAAATAGTATACTAAAAAATGAGGTTAAAATAATATTTTAACTGTGAACTATTTCTTACCGATTATTACCAACACATCGCTGCACTCGCTATAGTTAATTCATATTTAAAAAAGAAATAAATATTACAAGTTATAGATGATATTAAGGTAAAGGTTCATTTATTCAATAATACAGTACTCTAAAGTTAACCACAGTGTTATATATTTGTGGAATACCGGTTATTGAAAAAACAGGTGACATGTTATGCCTACAGTGTTTTTTCAAAGGTTGATTTTCATAAGTCGCTTCCAATCGGGAATGGACTATATAGTTCAAGTCTGCTGCATTGTGAACTTAAATAATTACTTAACATAACTAGGTTTTTCGCTAAACATTAAATTCAAAATAATATTTATTTTTATATGTGGACAACAACATTAAGTATTTTAAAAAATTACACAAGCCAAATTAAAAGATTAACAGACTAACATAGGACAAACTTTACTGTGAAAACACAACTCATTTCATAGTCTTTGTGCTAAACCAGTTTGGTGACCGTGACAATTTTAAACAATCTGTCGATGAAATCTCTGAAAATACTGATAATGCTTATGTATGAGCATCAAAATCCTTTGAATGTAATGTAATTGAAGTAAAAGTGCAGATACAGTTTAAAAAAAAAAATAAAATAAAAAAAAAAAGCCTAAAATTTTAGATATAACAATTACAAAATGAAAAAGAACTGTTAATCCTAATAAAACTAGCATTACTTATTCAGTACTGCAGTGAAATGTTCTATACACTCAAGCTGCTTGATTTTTACACCTACAGAAAATTTCTAAGCAATTCATATACAATTAGAAGTATTTTGGTAACTTTTTAGCTTTGAAGCTGAAAATGCAAACCAAACCAATAAATTGTAGCATAAACTTTTAGGACACAAAACCATGTCAGTCTATTATTTAATTTACAAATACTACCAACAACACACTACCCACAGCAACATGAGTAATGGAATTAAGGTTATGTCATAAAAATGGACAAACAGTAAACTTCCCATATTGGCTAGGATTCTTCATTGATAGCAAAACATACTCGAGAACAGAGTGACATACTTTTGTTTGTGTTATTTATAATTCATGCCCATGAATACCGTTTGTTAACATTACTTGAAACTAATGGCCCAGGCACAACTGCTATAAGCACATCACTAACGTAAATTATACATGAATTCAACCACACTGTTTACTTTTGGAACTTCGCAAATAAAGAAGTTTCAGAATGTTTTCAAATTACATTAATTGCAAAATGTGGAACAAAACTAATTCAGTATTACAAAAACATCTCAGTTCAATTTAAATTATTTGTTTTATTTATGAAAACAGGCACAAAATAATACCAACAATTTCCGCAGACACATGATGTCCTGTGGAGTCAAAGACTTACGTGCAGTGAGACTGGTTTTTGTGCGGATGCAGCATCAGACACACCCTTATGTTGGGGTTCTTGCGTAACTTAGTCCTGGTGAGGTGCTGGGGCACGCCTGTCATACAGGATTGAACCGGTAGGTTTACGGCAGGGCACAAAGTCTTGTTCTGACAGCGTGACCTTGTGTTGAGGATTTCCTGCCCTCACGGGTATACCTGGGCGAAGGATGTGATTGTTAGATGGGCCGGCAGTGGGCACGTTGGCAACAGGTGTGGGTGAGGAAGATTGATTTGTTGTAGGTAGCATAACTGGTGCAAGTACAGCAGGGATCAGGGAGGCGATGGCTTCAGTAGGCAATTGGTCTGGCTAGCTGAGGTAGGCGGCAAGCCACGGGTGCACTTCTGAGCTGACTCGTACTGGTTCAGGAAATAAATCCTTAGACGCCTCTGGTACAATGGGGTCTAGCAGATGACATAGTGCCTGAGCTTGCTCCCTTGGACTGAGTTTAGCTACTGAGGCTAGGCAGTGGTGAGCTCATGCAGATGCCCAGAGGTCAGCAAGGTCAATTTGATGTGCTCCTTCAGACCATACGTTTGGAGTAGGTCATTGGGAGAAACACACACCCTTCACATAGGCAAGGTTAGGCAGGTTCCTTGTGATCTTTATAGCATGTCAGACCATGTGTGGGCCGTCGACTACATGGACACCTTATTCTAACACCTGATACGGATACGCAGTGCGTGTAGCCTGTCGAGGGTCACTGCATGGTGTTCTCTCGGCCGAGTCTTCCTAGTCTACGACACTCTCCCCTTCCTGGCACACAGAGGTGCAGTGGAAAGGAAGTGAACACCAAACCAACAAACTCGTCAGAGAGCTGAGTAACTGTGAGGGCTCTACCATTCCACCTACGGCGTAGATAAAATGGGTGGCTGTATTAGGTGTGTGTGGGTAGTAACAATGTGTTTTGGCTCGAATGAGTAAATTCCCGGGATCACCTGTGTTGCCTTTGCATCCACTAAGTCAACTGGGATGGTGCTAGTCTACAGGAAACATGGTATTTAGGATTGCAGCAAAACACCAGTTTTATTGATGACGCACTACCTCCTATGTCGACACAAGCATCTGCCGGGAAGTTGACTATGCTATGCTGGCAGAGGTGACAGGCGCTAACTAACAGAGTACAGGGTAGGCTGGTACTGTGATAACAACTTGTAACTAGCCATCGCTGGATCCTATTGTCACCCAGAGGGGGCCACTGTGTCTAGTAGATATACGACAGCACTGCGTAACTGGCACAGTGCTAGGTTGACTAAGCAGGGTATGACAGGAGAACCCTCGAGTAGGGCATACAGGAACTGTCGTATCCTTCTGGCACAAAGGTGCAGTGAAGGAAAGAAGGTGAGCAAGGAAAAGATACAGTAACCCTGGCAGCTAGCACAGTGGGTGTAATAAAACTAGACGTAAGTGAAGGCTTAAAGCGCATGCTGGTCAGTGACCGAGCAACGGGTGCTAGACTGAAAACTGGTTGCAGGCAGGTCAGAACTCCGCGGGAAGAACGGAAGACTGGTCTGGTGGCGAGCGGCATCTCCCTTTTTATACTAAATCCTGGCCGTTACTCGGCGCTGGTTGGCTGGCGTCTCATACGCTTGGGATGGTTGCAGAGCGGGAGTAGCCAAAAGTATAGCTTTCAAGTGTGACATCACCAGCTGGCTGGAAGGAGACAAGTGTGCGACGAAACAATACGAGTATGTAGTGCCATTTAGTGGCGGGTGAAAGTACACCTATGGTGGGCCGGTGGGTAAAACAATCTACCATCTCTAGAACATCCATTCTAAATGGTAAACAGTACAACTCATGTGGCAGGGTTGGCGCATGCTGCTCCTACTACTGATCAATCATGATTACGACTCATCGCTAAATGTCCCTACTTCCACTGCTACAGACATACAAAGAATTTTCCACGTGAATTTTCGACCGCCTACTCTACCAGGCAACAGGAATTTATGACTGAATTTTCTTTGCCTGAAGGTTACGCAACCTGGCAGGCACAGTCTCTCCCCCCCTCCCCTTCCCCGCTGAGAGCCTACAAGCAGCCCACCATCGAGCAAGGCCGAGCACCACCGAAGAGGCATGACGCACAAACGCTGACTACTGCTGACCCGAGTTTTTCGACTCCCACGCCAACCAGGGCAGGATGTTCGCCCTCCCCAGAGCTCGCGCTGACAGCCTACAAGCTTTACCTATATAATTCCGGACACTGCCGGGCTCGGGTAGTCATTCTTTCTCATACACTCTCTCTCTCTCTCTCTTGTGACATCCCAGAGCACTAATTCAGTGCTGGGACCTCCGGAGATCTTGTAAGCTTCAAGTACGCTTCCAGCGGCTCCTTACCACGTCTCAACTACCAGCAAACACGTACATACATATTTAACTTCACTTTATCTCTTCTAGACACCTTTTACTTAGCTCAGTTTAACTTTAACTAACTTTGTATTCATCTAGAACCAGCTATTCCCTTCTGAACCTACAACCAGGTCGCCTACACCTGGAACCGCAGATACCTCCAGCACTCCACAGTTTGGTAGGAGGTAGCATGGGTCACGTGTTTATTGAGTACTCAATTAACATTCAATGTCCACTACTCTTCCGCTTTTCATTTACAGGGTACTTGTCTGTGTCAACAGTTAGACGGAATACAACGTGCACTGCGAACAGGAACCGGGAGATTGTTGACATCCACATTAGACTGCTACCTGTTTTTTTCCAACCACCCAAGCTCTAATTAAGTGCTGGTGGGGAGAAACAGTGATGCCACAACCACTAGAAACACCTTCACACAGGGAGGGGCTACAAGCTCAGGTTATTTCTCGCTTTGAGCACAAATTCAGTGCTGGAGTGACCTTAGCCTGGTGTTTGCCGCTCAACCCGGTGCAAACACACAACCAGTAGAGACTTGGTGGTCGACACGGCTCCACGTCCCTGATCAGCCCTCATTGCTTGTGCCAGCAAGTCACTGTTGGGTTACACAGTAATAACCGTTCCTGTCTAAGTGCATTTTGTAAGCTGTCAGACCGTTATACTCTATGCCTTACAAGGTAAGGAGTGGCAAAAGACATAGGGAACAATACCTAGCTCACGTTGCTATCAAACCGTGGATCGCATTACCACCTCCTATGCAGGAAAGGCGGGCGAAACGGAATAGTGCCGCCCAACTTAGGCACCAAGCAGTAGTGCCTGCTCCGGTCCTAGTAATCTACTTGTCGCCTTGCTTTCGTACTCATCCATCGTGCCACCCTGTAGTACGAGGGTTGTTAAACCGTACTGAGGCAAGATACGGCTCGGCAAACCCGAACTTCTGGAGCCATGAAGCCTACGACTGGAATCGCCGTTTCGGAATGACCGAGCTTGCCACTTCTAGGTGAAACCCACATCAACAGCAACACCCAAGACGACAGTATAAGTAAGCGATAACCAACACACCTCGCCTCACGCCTTCTAACCAGAGTTAACCACCCTGTTTTTGGTCTAGCAGAAAAATCCTCGACAAACAAGCCAGTCAGTCTAACCGGGCACGTGTCAGGGTTAACAGCAATGCAAACTTCTAGAACTCAAAAAGCAAGGCTATGCATAGAAAAGAGCTGAAGTCGTTAAACCACCATTGTTGAAAAAGCATTGTTCATCACCGCAATGTTAAGATAAACATGCTAACATAACCAAGTACTCAGCCAAGCCATTGTGCTTGTCATAACAATACCTATGTACTTAAAAAAAAATCACTAAACGAGTAACAAATCTTGCAACTATATAGTATCCACTTGTGTTACACTTGCAAACGATCGCCACTTGAAGACTAAAATGGGACAAGCCAAAAGATAGCTATACAGGTATGCCAACATAGAAAAAAAAAAATCCCCTTTTTCATTTCAATTTTTACAAGCCTGCACTTCCAATACTGCAGTATTTAACCTGTGCCCTAACAGTGATATAAACAAGACATATTTCCCAAACTTTAAGAGAGAAAACTCACAAGCAATCATAATTTCCACCTTTGCGTAGCTACAGGATACCCGCACACTGTACAAAATCCCTGCACAATCATAAACATTTCCCCAAGTGACAATTATTTTTTTCCTGTTTATTATGGCTGCTAAACACACTACAAACTTGTGTAAAACATTTAGCTTGAAGTAGGGTTTGTCATGACGTTTTTAACTTTTATTTGTACTTTCCCCTAAATTACACCGTTTTCAGTTTTCCACTTGAAAAGTATAATATAAGGGTTCCACTATTACGAAAATTATCAGTTGGCAATAAGAGACAAAAGGACTGAGCTAATTCTCTACTGGAATATCTTGAGGAAGTCATTAATAGTACTAATTTGGTACAACAACAGTGATCACAGCCCATTAAACATCAAGAGACTACTAAAATTCCCACCAGACAAGTGGAGTTGAGAGGGTTTGGTCAGTGCTAACAGCAAGGTCAAGGTCTTAGAGTGCCGGTGAAGATGAAGTGAGGAGGTGAAGATGGAGCAGTGGCAGAATGCAAGAACAGGGGAAAATGAAAGGACCCAGAGTAAAATCAGCTTGCCAACGGCAGTGTCCACCACGTTTCCCACAACCAAACAAAGGAAAAATTTAAAATTAGAATAGTGTAAATGTGGTCTGAAAGTACATTTCATTTGCAACAGCTGTGACACCAAACACCTGGAAGTTGTTTTGTTGTGCAGTGCTGACAAACCCAAAATCTGTTTCTAGCGTACATGAAAATGAGTGTTTTGTAGCTGAATCTGCAGCCTCCTTCAATATGACTTGCTCTGCATTACAAGTATTCAACGAAGACTTACACAGTAGAAAATGATGAAACTTAATTGTTATAAATGTTGAACGTTCAGTTCACAATGAATAAACTGTAATCAGACTACTCTTTTCTGTGGAATGTGCCACTCCGTCCCCCAGACTTGCTCAGAAGGCAGACATCAGATATTACAATGTCATGGCTCACAGCCTTGCACATATCGTAGACAGTTAGGGCTGCCACCGTGACAGCAGTCAAAGCTTCCATCTCCACCCCAGTCTTCCCCTCACAGCGTGCCTCTGAGGTTATCATGACAGCAGACTTGTCCTTGTGCATCTGGGCATCCACGCAAACCAAAGTTAGAGGCACGTTGTGGCAGAGGGGGATGAGCTCTGCAGTGCGCTTGGCCGCAACGATCCCCGCAAGCTGGGCAACCAACAGCACGTTCCCCTTCTTTAAGTTGTTCTCGCAGATGAGCCGTCCCACCTCCTCCCCCACATGCACAACTGCCCGGGCACGGGCCACACGTTGCGTTGAAGTTTTGTTCCCTACATCCACCATCTTTGCATTTCCCGCACTGTCCACATGTGTCAGGGAGCCATTGTGAATACAGGCAAGCAAATGGATTATCACTGAGGTACTACTGCCCACTAGAACTGGGCTGCCAAAACTCCACATATTTGAGAATCTCTGCTTTTTCAGTTGATTACTTAGGTTTCCACTGTATGCTGGTAAATTATCTGCAATTAAAAAAAAATATTATAGAATCTGTAAAACTAACCACATATTTTGAAAATATGAATACTCCTGCGTATATGAAAGTATACATATTGTAATTAAAACAACCTGTAAATATGTACAAAAACAATTGCCTAATAACAGCACTGTGTCAATTACTAATAATGATATTCCTATAATATTCAATAACTTACCCAATTATAAATATGATAGTTAAGGTTGCAAGTAGACAGCTAGGTTACCAAAAATATATAAAAGGACAGGAATTCAAGTACTCACAGTATCGTACTTGCCGACAGGCGCGCACTCACACACGTAGACATGTGTGCATGCACACACGTACATATGCACACACACACATAACACACACACAGAAGGATGACACATTTTCCATGCGGTCACGCAATCATGCGTTTTGCTGGCTATGCCAGTTTTATCAGGCAGCGAGTTGTAGGGCACTGCAGTATGGTAGAAGGGCGCCGTTAGTAGTAAATCTATGCCAAATATCTCTATCCTACAGTCTTGCCACAAGAGTCAAACGTATCTGCTCCACCAATGGTGATCTCAACAAACAGTGTGAACAAATAGCCAGAGCATTCCTCAACAGTGGCTACCCCAGGCACCTCGTCCACAAACAGATTCAGCACACCATCTCAAATACCAGAACACAAACCAAGGTCAACAACTCTGATATACCACTGGTTGTCCCATATCATGGGGGCCTAAGTAAACTTAGAAACATTCTGTACTCTGGATAAAAAATTCTGGCTTCCTCACCACAAACACAAGACCTGCTCTCCAAACCACCCAGATTGGTCTTCAAAAGGCCACCTTACCTCCGCAACAAACTGATTCATCCAAAGCTGTAGCTCACCACAAATGCATACAAAACTATCTACCCGAAAGGATCCCACCCCTGCAATAGCTCACACTGTGGCTCCTGTGCCATCCACCAATCCTAAACTCCTTTCAATAGCAGACTCACTAGCCGTACATACCCCATCCAAGGAAACTACAACTATACAAAAGAAAATCTGATATCATCTACAGTACCAACACTGCAATGCAAAATGTATCGGCATCACCACTAACACACTCGGGCAGCGAATGAAATGGCCATAGAGCAGACACCAAACAAGCCATAGCTGGTCACATCAATAACCTATAGGACAAATCAGTTGCAGCACATACAGCATCACATAACAAAGATTTTGATTCCTGCTACACTACCAGAGTAGTGAGAGCCCTAACATCTTCAAGCAATAGCTCAGAATTCAGACACTGGAAATTAGCTCACCAATTTATAACACAATCCAGGCAGCCGCCAGGCCTCAACATAAGATAATCACAGCTCCTAACCACACTTGTTCAGCTATACCGGCAATTTTTCAATTTTCCCGCCCCACATTAGTTTGCCACCTGGCCGCTAGGTTTAAACAGCACCCTTCCACCAAACTGCAGTGTCCTATAACTTGCCACCTGATGAAGCTGGCTTAGCCAGAAAAATGTTGCGACTGCGCAAGAGCGTGGAAAATATGTAATCCTTCTTTTTGTCTGTGTGTGTCTGCGTGTGTGGCACGGGTGCATGCGCACATATATCTGTGTGTGTGTGTGTGTGTGTGTGTACGTGCGTGCGTGCCAACACGTACTACACTGTGAGCACATATTCGGAACTCCTGTCCTTTTATATACAACTTATAAATATGTATAAATGAGCTCTATGAACATCAAATTTCTGACCTTGCAATTTTAACATGTAAAATTAATGGTGGAAAAGTACCACAGTTTCAATCAACTAAGTGTTTTAACTACACGCAATTTTTGCATTCATAAAATTTTCTACAATAACTTGAAAGCAGCTTGACCTTTAATAAATAGACATAATCCTCTACTTTCATACATAATGTGTTCCTGAAAATGTTTGTGAAAGTTGAATCATATACTATACACATGTATTAAGAGGGGTTCCATTCCAAAATTACATGAAAATTAAAAAAAAAAAATTATAATTTTTGTAGAATGATAATATATTTAATAAACATGTTATTTTTAACAAGTATTTCATTGACAATCACGAATAAATATACATGTGCAATACTTTCTTACCTGAAATGTTGATTTTCAACACCTGTACACATATTTGATTGTAAGTAATATGTGAATAAATAAAGTAATTAAATATGCTTCCTACTTTCTGTGAAATTGTTGTGCAAATGTAACACTTTATTTCGTAGGTTGTAAAAACTGTGTAAAAGTTTTCCATAGATTTGTATATTATTTTAACAGAAGCACTCATTTGTATTGTGCCAATATAATAGCCATACCTAAACATTCATAACATATGATCCACAAAGCCTGGAAAACATGGCAGACAGTGTTGGATGGTAACAAACAGAGCTATATCAATATGTTGGTAGGTTGCTAAATGTATGAAAGACCAAATTGGTCATATAAAAGTTGATTTAGAGGTAATTAATGTAATGTATGAATGAGAAAGTTGTATGAATCTTGAATGTATGAAAGTCGAGGACTGCCTGTATTTAGATTAAACACACTAGCAAACTTTTGAATCCCATTTTAACATGAGTAACTTAACATAAAAATTTAATACAATCAAAGAATGATGTTAACGTGTTCACAATATTTACAATGAATTTAAAAAACACGGTAATATTTTAGCTACTCCCTGCTTCTTCACTTAGATACCACAACAAAATAAGGCATGTTGTTAACCTCATTGCATAACAACAAATGATTTACTGGATGGAGATTTTTGGACATTCGCCATTGCGATGCAGATGTCTGTCATGGGAGAACAGCACTGAACACGAAAAAAATACTTAAATAAGACAAGTAACATATGTCCATAGATTACTATTCATTAAAAGATCACAGAAAATGATTTATCATAATACTACATTCAGAGCAAAACTTTGGACTGGACAGAGCTTGGTCTCGAGTCAAAACACGGAGCGAAACTGGACCAAAAGTGGTGTCAATCCGGATTGACATGTAAACAAGAGCAAAGACGAAGTGAACATGGACTGAAAATTGTGTAATGACATCTTTCTGCGTCTGCCTGAACTAGAGAACAAACAATCCTCGAAAAAGAAGTATATAATAGTTTACCTGTTGTTTTTGTTGCAGAGTTCTTTTGAAGTCAACATTTTCCATTTCCATGCTTACCAAATAAAAAAACTCTCCCTTCATGCATTTTTTTAACCATATGGTAATTTTAATATTTGTTTCTCCAACATTATGGTTAAAAAAAAACTGTATGTCCATTTTGGTCCAAACATCTCACATTTCCTTTTTTGTAGACACAATTGCCTTTGTAGCTTAGAATGTTTTCAAAACTAATTTTAAATCTGTGTACATGCAAACAAGCAAAAACATTTAGAAAATGGCTCCTTTTTTTATTTCTCATTCCCAGTGTACTCCTGTTCGCTGTGTTTACAGTAAACTTTCAATCTGGATTCTACACTTCAGTCCATTTTGCCATCTGCAGTGGATTACTCACTCCAGTTCTACTTCAGACCAGTCCAGTCCAGTCGAGTTTACAGTAAAGTTACAATTGGTAGTATTTAGTCCACTCTAAGTTCAATCCATATTAAAATGTTGCTCTAAATGTAGTAAAAGAATAAACAAGTAAGTTATATGCATTGTGCCGCACTAATTGACAGAATCAACAAAAGATTATATTTAAATATATTTTCAAAATGCACGTAAAATATACTAGCTCAGATTTCAATCACTTGTAGCTAAAACTACTTTTCACAGGAATATAAAGTTAACCACATTACATTATTAGACCTTTAAAAAAAAAAAAACCCAACAACAACAGAATTTTAAGATTGTTTAAATGAAGCAGTGAGCTCTACTGGGGCAGTACAATACAGTTCGTAATAACATGGAAGAAAATTTTTGTAAAAATATGATAAAGACAGATAAGTTCTAACCTGTTACTAAGAAAACTGATAAATTGTATCAGTATTTAACAGAAGAGATGCAAGAATGCACAACACACAGAAAAGATAGGTACCTAACACAATATAGTTATGCTGCTTAGTTTTAGTTTTTAATATTTTTTATATTGGCACTAGCTGCCTGTAAATATCAAAATTTAATACGTAAACCATTATGCTCTTACATGATAGTCATCCACCAATAAGGATCATTGGTCGATTTTCCATGTGTGATAAATTCATCATACCTGAAAAAATAATTATTAAACATGAAACAAAAAAGTTCTCAACCCAAAAAAAAACTTTTAACAGTTAACTGCAACAACAAAAATTTCAATGAAAGTGGAAACAGCGAAACTTTTTTCAATTTGGATTAAAGCAAAATAATATGGACGTAAAAGGATGTTTGTGTGTATCAATAGTAAACACTATGCATCCAATAGTTTAGAGTGTGACTGCAATAAATGTACAATAACTAAGCACCTAAACACAACCATAGCATGGATGCGTGTAATTGGAGGGATATTTTCATAAAAGACATATACACTTGTTTTAATGGAACAAATTAAATAGACTATGTGGTTCTAAATTTTTAATAAGAAAATTATAGCATAAAAGTTGGAAACCTTTTCCGCCACAAAATGTTAATCTTTAACATGAAATGCTACGGTACATAAGTATATTATTTTTAAAAATGTTTAAAGACACTGAAGAAAGAAATGACAACACCCAACAGAAAGAGAAGTAGGACATACCAGAAAATAACTGATAAATAATTGGATGCACATAACACCTTATTCTACCATAAAACAAATATAATTTTAACAGAAAAATATGTAACTCTAAACTCTGAAATAATGATACCATGGAATCTACATATGGAGAATAAAACTTACTACAAAAATGTTAAACTGAATTTATTTTAATTTAAGTTTTGACAACATGCTGAAAGTTTAAAAAGTAAAAGAATAAAGCCATATGGGAAAAAAAATAGTATAAAAAAATCTGTGAATCTATATTGTTACACAGTGATTAAAACCTTTTAGCTCCAATTTCAATAAACATTTTCCTTCATTGTTACCAGACAAATATAATTTCTTGTAATATCTTAAAATCTCATGGTGGGAAACAGTACTATCAATTGCATAGTTCCTGAAACTTTGCATGTCTCTTGTAATAAGTTTTTAGCAGTTTTTTTGTGCTTTATTGAAAAGTACAAAAATTGGAGTTACAAAGTTTTCAACGAGCCTTGATATAAAAAAGTAGGGTCACTATGCAGAAATCACAAGTAAAACAGCTTAACTATCAATAGAATTTCCTGTAAGATGCAGTAAAATTATGTGCATATAGGTATTTCAAGTGATAATTGCTCAACGACAATCTAATCATTATGATTTCCACATCCTGAAGGCAGGTGTGTATAGGAATTAATGGCAGGCTGAATTTATTCAAAGGCTTGACATCACTTTCACAGATTACTGCAGGATCACTTTCCTTACGCCTGGTTCATTGACAACTAAACATTTCTGAAATAAACCTTATAGAAAAAATCCCTGCCTGTAAGTGTAAATAGTTTAACATGAACAGTCACTAGTGTATGTCTTTTCTGCAAAGTTATCAATTGATGCGTGACGGACTCTAGCAGTTAGTTCCATCACCGGCCCAAAGTGATTTTGGTCGGATGCTAGGCTAGGAGCATCCTTGTGGCGTGTGACTTATTCTCTGTGTCGGACGGGTACTCAGCCTGTGTACACAACTTGCCTCATTGGTTGTTGACTGGGAACGAAGTCAGTTTCAGCTAGGACCCTCGGTGGGCGTGCGGGTTTGCTCGTGTGGGTTTACCTGGACATGATCCCTGTGACTGAATTGGTTTTGACATGTCGTGAGATATACTAGGAGTAGTTTCTGTGGTATAGTCATTATCGGCTAGTGTGGTATCACATACGTGGGCAGACAAGGTGCTGGGCAGGTTGAGTGCCCAACTGAGTGGATACTGTCGGTGCCGTAGAGAAAGGCTTGAACTACCCGATGGTGCCCTTCGGCTATCTTGGTTGGCGGCTCGAAGATAGCTGGTATGGCAAAGGGTGGAGCTGGACCAGTAAGCCTATGGAGTACTGCAGCTTGCTCTTATGGACTAAGTAGCTTAAACCTGTCAGGAAGGAATTTAAGCCCCCAGGGAGATTTAGAGGCAGCCCTTGCCCATTTCACCCTCTTTTGAATACCACCACTGCGGATAAACTGCATTACGACTAACACCTATGATCAGATCTGGTCAGAGCGAGGCAGTTTACGTTTAAGCATGTGGACAGTGGGGGTGCTGAGGCCGCTGATCATGCCGTAACTCACTCTCAAACTCCAGCACCAGTGTGAGGAGTTAGTCGAGCTGCGTAATGCCAACAGTGGTCCCAACACGATGAGGTTCCAGTACGGTTGGTCTCCCCAGACACAGAGCGCTACCCCTCTTGGCACCACTAGTGCGCGATGAGAAAGGCAACATCCGAGCTGACAAGCCGATCCTACCAGGAGTGTGTCCCTAGTGTCGTGGCTCTACCGTTCATTACACTAGGTGCAGAGAGAGGGTGGCCTTCCAACTCTGGTGTGGTGAGTGTCCCAGAGCTGCTGGTTCCCCCAAACCCAAGGAAGTACCCATCTCTGCACCTCTAGTACGCAATGAGAAGGGCAAACCCCAGACCGGCAGTCCAACCCCTAAGGAAGAAGTATCCTAGTGTCTGGGCTCTACTGTTCACCACACTAGTGTGGTGAATGGGTGGCCGTCCAAGATTGTTCTGTGGGTGGTGTAAGGTGTCTTTATGGGAAGAATAAAATCCTGGTCCCCTGCTGCCCCTGTTTAGGTCTGATGTCTACAGAGAATGGGTACTAGGATACCGAAGTGATAATCAAAAGTAAGATAATCAATGTTTATTTCTTTTGACGGAAATAAACAAGGATGGTGAAGGTACTACCTCCTATCCTCTTACGGCTTGTGGAAGGTAAATACCTTACGTGAAGCAGGTGAAGGTGACCTAAGCAAAGCTAAAGGAAAGGCAGTATTGCAAGTAGCTGTTTAACTGACAGAACTTTCCCTAGCTCTACTTTACTTGTCCAGAAAGGACCGGTATGTGACGAGGTGTTACAGCACATGTAATATAATGACGTAGGTTCTTCTGTAGACTGGTGAGAGAGAGGAATCTTCGGCCCTTTAAAAGGCAAGGTGAAGAGTTCAGGAGAGAGGTTAAGACTTCGGCACCACTAGAGCGCGATGAAGGACCAAGGTAGGAGACAGAAGTCAAATACTTGAAAACTGCTCACGAGCTCTGGAGTGTCTCGTTATTTATACTCCTCCAGCGGCTTGCCCCTTCTTCACTTGGCATAGGGGTTTGTCCTGGAGAGGGGGTAGCAGGTGCGAAGTGTGTGACATAAATCTTCCGTTAGAGTGACATCAGTGGCTGGTGCAGGATCCAAGTTCATGCCTCGGTGCTCGTACTAGTAGTGGCACTTGGCAGTGTGCTGCTGTACTCAGTAAACCTCATTGCTTGACTTCGGTGGCTCGGCCGGTGAATAATTGTCTCAGGCGTTGAGTGTCCATCCTCTGTCTTAGTAGGTACAACAATCTCTGATGTCTCTCTGGTGGTGGCGGCAAATCAAACTCCGTTGCAAGTGCCCCACGTTCGTTTGCACTAATGAATAGAAGTAGATTAATAATACAGTAGTTAAAAAGATGTAATGCATCACAATAAACCAGGAAAATTAACACAAATCATATTAACTGTGTAAATTTTTTAACTAGTTGTGGCCAAAGAATGTGCAGTGGGTTGAAAGAAAAACCCAAGCATGTCATTCAAAAGTACTCACTGGGACATGTGCATCATGCACAAGAATCCAACACTTCCACAAACACCTTACCTTGTATGAACACGACAGCCTCCACTAAATTACTTGACGCCAGTTAACAGCTAACGCCGCTAGAACCCATGATGGCGTTCACATGTGTAAAGAGGCCAATAATTTTCAAGCCTCACATAAATATTTTCTTTCAGTGTAAAATGTGTTTTATATTTGTATTTGCAGTGTTTAACATGTCTTTAGATGTTTTAAAATGTTTGTACTAATTTTAATTATTTGGTTATAAAATTCAAAGTGCCTGCAGCACCAAGATTAAGAACACTTAATATTCCGGCATGGACGCCATCATAAGGAGACACTAAAATCATATTGAAATTCATAAGAAATTATAGAAATGTAAAACGATATTTAATTGAATTTGTGCCATTTTATTTTCAATATAAAAAATTTTACTCTGCGTGCACACCACTTCCGCTTATGTGAACCCCGTAGGCGGCCATGGTAGGTCCGTGCGACGTTTGTATCTGGACAGTCTGTCGAGGGGAGCTGGCGAGGTAAGACACTGTCACGTACGCACTAAAACTTTTTTTCACCGTTTTAGGTTTCCATAGTCAATTTCGTTTACCAGTTAACCTTTGCTTGCATACATTTTGCCAGACATTTCCCCAGTATTACACTTCTGCATTATTAATTTATTGCGCCCTTGCGGCATTTTTAACTTAATCGTGGGGAAGGAGGAGAAAGATGTCGGAGAGGTCACGCGAGCCTCACAATTTGAATCAGGCACCATCGCCTATGTTTATAGCATTTCATTGCAACTTCTGCATTACTGCTATACACAATTTTAAGAGCTTTGTTTTTATGTATGTGGCCAACCGAAGCCAAGTCTTTGTATACGCCATCAATGCATTTTAAGAGCTTATTTATGTAACATCGTATGTGCCATCATTTATTTCAGGGTTCTATGTCAATTTTATTTAGGGTTCAATGTATTTTTCACGTAAATTGATGCTTTTTGTACTTAACCACACAGTCACATTAATGTTTTATTTTACAGCAATCGGGCATGTTACAAGCCTGTAACCACTACAATCATAAAGGGAATCACTTTCTCAACAAAAATAATATTCTATCTGAATTTAGTTTGCAATTTCCACACAGAAATATTGAAATTTCACCTGCACTACGTGGTCCACTACGAACTTCATCCAGCGGCATCTGCACCATTCATCTCGTGTCCCATCATATTTTATGTATCATTAAAGGGTCTACGGTAATTTTGTAATTCGTATATGGTGCAATTATTCCCGTCCTAGCCGGCTCTGTGTACAGGCCGTCACCACACTACACATGTGCTGGAGGGCGAGCCCCGACGAGTTTGTGTTGGTGATGCCGAGTAATCACATGTGTTAATATGTATTAAGGGTTTTCACATGTAATTCACCGTGTCCTGTCTTCAGGGAAAAACCGTCAGTCCACCCTAGCAGCTGTCGACCCTCTTCCCTTGTGAAGGCTGTGCTTTCGCGCACCTCAGTGAGATCATCCATTTAGGCATGAGCTAGATTAATTACAGGCTGGGGAACACCCAAGTGGAATTGGCTATTCATAACCGAGATAATAATTTCATTGGTACATTGTGTATGAATAATATCAATAAAAATAAGCCTACAGTGAACTTAATTCTTTTATTCAGTAGTGCCAGTGTCCTAGCCGCATGTATTTTATTCAGTGTTTATTCCAGTGATGTTTAGTAAAAAGTTTAGTATTGCCTACATGTTTGTAAGTACGCACGGGTGAGACGGACACACAGAACCCACAACATCCCTGAGAACCCTGAGTCTCAAAAGTGCAGTGATTGGGAAGCACCGCTGGAGCCCAAATTACCAGTAAGTATTTGTGTCATCGTTCGTCTCGTGTCTCACCCGACGGCATCATACTAATAAGTGATGTTTAAATTTTCTCACCTGCATGTTGCTTCTTCTTCCTCTTGACCGCAGCTCCAATCACAGCCACCAAGTCCTCTTCACTGCAGTTACTACGCAGGGCATCTCTAATCACAGTAATTAAACATACACATCATGCAAACAGAGTGCCACCTCTTTATTGGAACAACAGAATATAATCTAGTCTGAACAAATTGTGTGAAAGCCTAAACAACTAATATAATTCATACCCAATGTGTGCTAGTAAGCACCAGTAAGTGCCACCATATTTTGTACTTTGAAATTAGTGAAACAATGTGTTTGAAGTGTCCAAATGTAGATAGAAAAAAAATTATAAGCTTTTTATTCCATGATGTTTATATTAAATTCCAGAAAATTGCAAACTATGAGAAGATAAACTAAACATGAAATATGTACTAGTCAGTTTTTCACCTGTTACTTGTGTTTCTAACTAATGATATAAATGCCACTGTTTTGATGTGGATTCACACTGATTTTAAAATGTTTGAACTAAAAAAATTTATTTACAAATAATGTATTGCATGAAACTAATATTTTACTGCTGAACCAAACAAATACAGTAAAATTCTGTTAAGATATTTTATGGTACTGAAAAAAATTAATTAAACAGGCAAAATTATTAAAAAGGGTACAATTATACATGTGTATACAGACAATGTGTAATCAAGCACAAAACTTCTTAAATGGGAAAATTCTTAAGAGAGTTTCACTCTAATTAACATCAATCATGTTTCCTAACAGCATAAGATTTCATAGTACTGATGGTAACCACCCACGTATCAACACTATTACACATGAGCTATGTAGTGAATCAATACCTACCAGCACAAGGCCCATAGCCCACATTTGACTTCTGTCCAAGATTCCCCAGTTATTACTTTGCACTGCTATCTAAAGATAGCCCAGTACAGTATAGTCTCAGCACAGAATACATTAGTGGACTTATTTTTTTTAATACTAAACACGAAGTACTTTATATTGAGCAAAATTTTAATAATACATAAATAAAATTTACGAACTTTTCATTAATTGTTAAAATATTTTGCAATATTTTGGTGATTACTTCTTTTTTCTTCTTGGACTATATTAATACTTGTTTATTTCCCTGTAGTACAATTTACAGGACAAACTCCAGAGTAGGACCACAGCATCACCTGCTCCACTTCCGTGAGGCCTGTACCTCAGGCCTCATGCCATACTCCTTCCGTAGTGGTAACCGTAAGAGTGTAAAACAGGCTCAGACAATCTCTAAACACCAGCTGGAGCCTAGACCAACCCTCACTCGACTCTAGCCCCTCAGTCCCCAGGAACAAGCAGCAGCCCTTCGCCAGAGACAGACCATGCCAGACTACGAGCTAAGCCTCTTCGAGCCACCCACCCAGCTTGCTTTTCGGCGAAACACACCCAGTACTAGCAACCTACTTGAGCGGACAGGATAGGGTACTTGGCCTTGATAATTTGTGGTTTTGGGGAATGTCTTACTCTCAGTTTACACCTACAGCAAACAGCACCAACAAGAACTTGCTCAGTCATACACTGGACCTGTTTGGTAGTAGATGGCCCCAGCACACACGGTGGTGGAGCGTATTGCTGCTGATGGTTCCTTTGGCACCAGGAGTGTGGTGAAGGAGCAGACGCTTGGAGAGGCCTCGAGGATCTGTTGACTTGATCCAGCACCTTGCAGTGCGATGGAGGAGTGTAGAGTCTTCTGCGAGGTCGCGAGGACCTTTTGGCTGTCTCCGGAACCTTGCAGTGCAGTGGAGGAGCATGAATTTTGGAATAAGGGTCATGTACCAGTATTTATACTGACCGGCTTGCCCTTGCTTGGTGTTGAGGGGAAGGGGAGGGGTTAGCGCTCTCAAGGCGTGTGACGTCACGAGGTGGCTGCAAATTACAGCTGAGGCAGAATGAGTCAGTACTTCTCTCTGTGTTGCAATTGTGAGGCAATCCCTTGGCATGCTATGGTATTACATAATGTCATCACAGCAGCTTAGTAGTCTGCTCATTTCAACTTGTAGATGTGAGCATTTTATCTTATCGTGGGGTAAACAATACAATTTATCGGTGTCTGTAATAGCCCCTCGTACAAGGGTTGTATCCTGTAGGCACTTCTGGAAGACTTGTACTGTTTATAGGACCCCGTTGGTAGCGATATTTAGGTTCACACTGATGAGGTAAAATTGTAGGAGTAATTTGAAAAAGACGTCATGCATCACATCATACCCTTGAGCAGGCTTACACTCAGCATAGTCTAGCAATCTTGCAAATTACACTAAAAATATTAAACTGAATCTTTTAGGCCTCTTCAAGAGCCTGCGCACATTTAAGTAACTGGCGATGGCTCTTTTCCATCACTCCCTGACTTATGATGGGCGATCTTATGAAAGATTTAAATAAATTTAATAGGAGAAAATTCTACATGAACTGACTGCAAACATGTCCAGAGAGAGACAGTCCTTGGGCTTACAATATGCAACCCTTTCCTGCTTAATAAAATCAAGGATTAAACAGTTTCCTGATAAGGGAATCTTATTTATATGAAGTTAACATTAGTGACCTCTTAGGAAATAGCTCATCATTATACAAAGATCTGGTTTGACCAGCAGAAATCACATAAAATAAGAAAAAGTAATTACATAAATGTGTGACATCAAAACATTAAATTAATTACAATTCAGAAAAAATTAGTGACATATAATCAAAATAAAATTATGAATAAATTTCTACCATCATTCTAAATGTAAACAGACAAGAAAATATTAAACTGACAGATGTAAACATTGAAATGAACTCATAATATTGTGACGAGGATAAAAATTCCTTTCAAACTTTTTCCTTATCAGATCGACCCCTGGCATGGTTCAGTTGGTAGTTGTCATTTTGAGGCTAGGTTTGTCCCTCTTTTTTGTTTGGACACAAATCTTTTTATTTAGTGTTTTGGTTTTAGTAATTTTATTTTTTATTCTGGTTTTGGTAATAATTCGAAAGAGTCATTTCACTTTTGTTTTAGTGTGTGTGTATTTAGAACTTTTTTGACCTCAACATAGGAGTCATGTTTTTGTTTGGATTTTAACTTGTAGTGCCTGTTTAAAATGTTTAATTATTTTTTTGTACAGAGGCCTTTAATTTTCCATGGATGTCCTTTATTATTTTTTTATATTTTTTTTGTGAGGGGTTAAGGTCTTACAATTTATTCTGTTTGGACGATTTTAAATTATTTTTTTTAGGTTAGGATATTAGGTCATTCACATTGTCTTCCCAGGAATAATCCTTAATTTAGGTGTGGAAAATTCAAGTCGGTGTTGGACATGCTTTTCATCTTTCAGAGCTGAGTTCAACCTCAGCACTTTCTCTCAGCTGGCCGCAGCTGTGCATGTTTTCCTTTGCCGCTGCATTGGTGAAGTTGCAGTCATCATTAACACAAACTGTTGTGTGTCACCCTGTGTTGACTGCAGACATTCTGGGAGTTCTAATGACAATGAAATTTTGACATTGATAGCTGTGAGTTAGTGGGTGAAGTCAGAGGAAGAAGGGCAGTTTCGTGCTGCGGGCACCAAACGGAGTGTAGGTAGCTAAGGGGACAAAGAAAATTGTTTGGTGCTGATAATGTATTTGCGAGCCGCTGCACGTGTGTGCGGACGGTTCCTATTGATCGGCGACCACGTGACGAAAGCGATGACATCAGACGATGCCAGGTACAACGCGTTGTTGCTGGAAGCCAGCTGTCGAGGGTTACTTTTTTTAAGAGTCATCGCAGAGATGGCGCGATGGTCAGTCGGAGGGAGTTGCCAGTACGGGTCAGTCGTAGAGTGCAGTTGAAGCGAGGCAGCCTGTCAGTCAAAGTCAAATGCAGGCTAGAGGAGCCTGGGGTGGCGATATAACATGTAGGCCTTCAAAAAAATAAGTACTCTTCATTTTGTAGTTGTAGTTTTTGTAGGGGCTCCAGTATGCAGCATAAAGTTTTTAAAGATTGTTTTAGAAGTTAAATGTTAGGGATCCCTTTGAAATTTATCGTAACTTCAGTGAGGAGGATCTGATATATGTTTGTTTTGTTGAATATGTGATGCTTTAAGGTGACACAGACATAAGTTTAGCTGTGTTGGGTTGTGTGATTAAAGCCCTTATTGCCATCAATGCGAGTTAATTTGTCGCAATGTTTTATTTTGGTTAACAGAGAGTTCCTCTCGTCGATAAATTTGTAAGCAGATAATCACGAACCTTAACATGTAAAACAGTATAAGTGATAAGATCTTTATGTTAGTAGAAAACAGTTGTGATCAATTGCTAAAAGATTAAACTTGGATATGAAAAGTCAGATGTAGAATTTACAGTTGAATTTGTAATGAATTTATAAAAAGGCGTTAATTTGTTCTAATTTCAATAACTATATGTAACAGAAACTATTTGTAAAGATGTTATTTGTTTGTTTAATTCATTTTAATGTTAAAAATTTGTAAGAAAGCAGAATCCAAATTATTTTTATAAAGAAATGTTAACCTTATTTATTAACTTTTATTGTAAAAATTCTTATTAAACTTATCACTTTTAAATTTTTGTAAACAACTTAAAAGAACACTTAACAAGAACAACTTAAAAGAACACATATTTTATGGAAACACACTTGTCTCTGTCAAGTAATTAAGTGCTTTTACTCATCCGGGTTTGCATATGTGCCACTGCATGCTGCTAATGTAATTTTTTTGACATGTGGAAATATTTCTGAACCGAAGTTCCTTACCAAAAATTGTTCCATGCAAGTTCATGTACAAACTCTGAAAATTTGTATTATTTATTCTGATACAGTATGGAATGAGTAAAGAACTGCAGTAGAACCACTAAATATGTTGTGTGTGAAAAAAGACAAACTATCTATAGCAGAAAACGGTTAAGCTACTTTGCTATGAATTGAAACTGGGTTTCCGACACAAAACCCATCTTAGTTCTGCAAACCATAATCACAGGCTTATGTTATTTGTACAAATGGAAAGAAGATAAAAATATAGTAAATGATGAACCAGGATTACACGGTACGTATACAGATATATCAGTGGATTAAATAATATAATATTTTTAAAAGGTATTTACACAAAAGTTGGTCATCATGGCATCACAAGTTATAGATATACTATAATATTCAAGCTCTCTTATTGGTGATCCTTGAACTGTGTCTGCAACTATCCAATTAAAACTATCTACTACTGGCTTCTTAAACACATACTTATTTTGATAAATCAACAGAACCATTTTTAATTTATGCCGTTCACTTTCTGTACACTAACTACACACTTTTCTTCTTTTAAATTTAATGCACTTGGTGCCAGTTTTTCTTTTATATTTGCCATTTGCCACATTTTGCATAACTTTCCCAATTTTCCACAACCTGAGGTTGGCAACTTAGGATCGGCCCTACAGGCTAGTTTATATGTGCTTGATTGAGCAATCAGTAAAACGGCCATAAATCTGACTTGGTTGAGTTGTCTCTTCCAGCACTCAGTATTTCCTACACCTTGCTCCCGCATTTCCTGTTCATCACCTGTCATAGTAAGAATCTTCTAGGGATAACCATGAGCCGAAACTTTGCTCCACTTCTCTCCTATTGATGTGTCGAAGTGCAGCTTAGGAAGCTTGCCTTGGACTACCGACTTTCCAATAAGAGAATGGGTCTGCCCACAACAGGCCAACCCCCAAGGAGCCTCGCTCTCCGTGACACCTGGGTATGCCCGCGACATCCCATGTACCAGGGAGTCACAGGAGTGCATGTCAGAGAGGGTGTACCACCAGCTTGTCAAGCTCCACCTCGAACCTCATCTGGCACTTACTTTGTGTAGTATCTTCGCTGCCACCCACACCACCGAAGAAAATGCCTACCTTCATCTGGCCAGCTAATGTTACCAGGGTAGTCAGGCCCCTTAATGTCACACTCACTTATACCCCTACCAGGATACTCACTCTGCCATCGCTAGTAAGCGCACCACCCAAGACTCATTGCTTGATTATAGAAGTGGCCAAACCCAGCACTGCAGGCAACCGGAAAAACCAAGTTTAAGCAGCGACCATTGCTTCACAGTTGCTGAGGGGGGAAAGTACCTTGTCCTCACCCTCCAACTGCCATTCCCATTAAGGGTAGGAACCAAGACAACCTTCTTTCTTGGTGCCTAACGTGGGGCCATTGGAGAAATAGAGGTCATCAGCCATCTTTCTTCAGACCAGGAAGACTCTGAGAAAAGTCCCTTTGGGCCACCACAGAACCACTGACTTGACTTCAGGGAGTCTACTTAAAACACCCTGTGGTGCCCATTTCTCGTCAACGGCATCAGAATGGCCACAGTCAAGAGAATAGCCAACATCAAAGGATAGGTCTACACCATAGAGGAATTCCCTGGCGTTGGACGGTTATTCATAACCTGCACGCACTGCGATGCTGCATTCCTTTACATCTGCCTAGGTTGGGAAGACCAGGAGAGACACACTCATGAACTTGAATACCAATATCTGAACTGCAGGGACAGACAACGCCGTTGCAACCAAGCCAACTGTCCGGGAAGGGATGTGTACCGGATAGCCTGCTACGAGTGCCCCCACACTTATCATAACCTTTGCCTAGGATGGCAAGATAAAGCCAGAAACCCTAAGGGTCTGTACTTTAAATGCCCAACCTATAGAATGATGCCTGAACGGGCGCCGTTCAGCACTGAGCCAACACTGCAAGAACGACCTTGAACACTTCAGCCCCTGCCATTGCCACAGTATTCAGGGAAGACCCAACAGGATCCCGGAAAATTCCTCCAAGTTTGCCAGATGCAGTTTGAGAGGGCACATTTACCCAAAGCATTGGGAGTCATACAGACGAAGGCCTAGCTTCAAGGTGACACCGAAAGATGGTGGGCCAAGTATGGGGAGTTCGTCACCAACTGGGAATAACTGTCCTAGAGACTGATGATGCACTTCTTAGGACCCCGAAAGGTCGCAAACCTGACAAATGGGCTCTACGCACAAATGAGGAGGCAGAACTCTTTATCAAGCACAAAGCCATGATTTTCCAGCGAGTTCATCCATACCATGACGAGCTTCATGCCGTCAAACTTATCACCAGACTCCTACTACCAGAAATACACTCTCACCTCCACAACATAGAACCAGCAAAGCTGGAGTAGCTGGTGAGATGGGCACGTATTAAAGAAATAGTTTTGCAGACATCCGCAAGTCCCACACTAAAGCCAAGACCATGCCTGCACCAGTAGGGAAGACGATAGTAACCAAACAACCACACATGAACAGAAGTCGGTACTCATTGCTGCACCTCCTACAATCCTCCCGAAGTGCTGGCATTACCCACCAAAGTTTTCCACAAAGACTGCCCAATCCTACAGCAGAAACTCCAAAGCAGACAAGTCAGGTCTGGCCCGAGCACATGAGCTAACATATGTCAAAAAGAACCCTAGTAAGCAGGGAAACTTGAAGGGAAAGGCCCTACAATTAACTGACATACAGAGAAAACTGATCCCCCGAGATCTTCCACGTATAGCAGAACTCCTCAGGAAGACGGAAAGACTAGCTACATTTGAAAAAAGCCCCTAGTGCCAATGCAATCCGCCAAGAAATTATTCCACGGGAGTACCAAAACCAAATTAAGCCTGCCGGCGATGCCCAAATATATATGGCTCTGAAAAGGTGCCAGACTACCAATGGAAGAAAGACTGATGTTAACCCTGCATTTCGCCGAAGAAGAAATACTGACATACTTCCACGTAGTGAAAGACCTGGGGGAGGAAACAATCCTGGAATCGAACAACGAGCAACCCTCGACTGCCAACACAGAAGATTTTATATAGGTGCTACAAAGAGAAGGCCTGTAATCTCGCAGCAGTTTGTCAAGCCCCAAATTCACCCATGAGTCATTAAAGAATATGTGCAGTTACTGCAGGAGAAACCAAGTCGGGAGACTGGAGAAAACAGTGAGTGAGCATAACAAAGTGCTGCCAACATGCCAAGTATGCTGCCAGGAGTATCACTGCAGACTTCATGATGCCGGCCATGAGCCCCGCTGCACCCTTCAAGCAAGCTTGCTCCCCTACCATGCCGCAGCTGTCTCCAGAACCACCCTGCCCCCCTTCGCCGATACCAGCGCCAACCAGGAGAAGAAGAGAGTCCACAACACCACCTCTGATGGGCCAATCAACATTTGTAGGGCAGCCTGCGCTACCCTCTCTACCACAAACTTTGCCCTCCATGCAGCCACAGCAGAGGCATTAAAGGAGGCAGCCAGCTGCCCACCCTTCAAGAGGGGAAGGACTCACCACTCCTCCAGCACCTTCACCTGCCCCTGCACCAGCTGCCGCAGAGTCCGTCGTCTGCCAAAAGAGAGAGGAAGTGCCTGCTACCCATCCAGCCAGTCGACTGAGACCGGAGGCACCAGCCCTTAAGCCACGGGTCGATGACATCAGGACCCCTGGCCCAGTGCCACCCCCACCACCAGCTGAGCCACGCTACTAGCCACCGCAGCATAGAGTATAACCTTGGTTGACTTGCCACACAAGCATCAAAGGGAGGCCCAGCTGCGTGTGAAGCAGTCCAGATAGCGCAACACCAGCTGAGACCCTCAAACTCATTGTGTGAAGTGCCCCAACCATGTGTGTGTGTGTGTGCGAGAGTAGGCTTAGTTAGTCCTAGATAAGTGTACGTGATAGCCAGTTTAGCCTAGAGTAGTGAAGGTGTAGAGAAGCAAAACCCCTTTCACATAATTCAAAGCAGAGTATTCCCTAGCCAAGTGTGTGCCACGTCAAGGAATCTGCAAGCTAAGGAATTCACGGCTTGTCTGTCAAGCCAATTTCTGTATTGCTGCCCTAGACCACAGTACTAGTTATGCTTCCATAAACATGCACTGGCTCATGAAGGACGTAATACTATGTTGTTGTTACTGCTCTCTTTAGTTCACTTGTTTTGCTTCCTGCATTTTGCTTTGAAGTTGCAGCTAATTGTTACGCAGCTTAAATGCCATTTGAGAATTTGGGCCATGAGCCAGAAGTTAAACAGTAAAGTTAAAATACGTGTAAATGTAAGCTAGTAGAACAAATAATATAACCTAGACGAAAGCATGCCTGGAAGCCATAAGTATTCCTGTGCCAACTATTTAGTTTACGTTTGTGTACCTCTCTTTTGTACTATTTGTACTAGGGATGGGATCCTTGATGCTGCAATACCTCGATACCCTCTATACTTTATAGTATTGAGTATCGCATGAGAATATCCGAAAGTATCAAATTTTAACATTGTGATTCTACGGTATTTATTAGTGGTATGCGAATATTCTAAAATTTGAATAGTAGCAAATAGTAATTTACAAATTATTCACATTCAAACTTTGAATATCTTATGCGAAAATTGTGAATAATTTACTGTTTCTCAAACAAAATCTGTAGTTTTTGTCCCAAGCTCCACCCTGCTGAGATGATAATCTGCCAGCTTGACAATGATGAGGGTCGAAGCGGAAGTAGCTAGAGGAGAGCCGCGCACCGCCTTTCTATTCTCTCTTTTTTCTATCTCTCTCTCTCTCTCTCTCTCTCTCTCTCTCTCTCTCTCTCTTTCACACACACACACACACACACTGTTCCATGAGCTCATGCCTGATGTCACAGTTGGGGGTGGAAACCATTGTACGACTGCTATGCGGCATATGTCCAGTTCGTGACGTTCTGCACCCACCCACATCAGTAAACCAGATTTTGAAGTCTCAATGATGATCAAGTCTGTATGCATTGCTTGTTAACATGCTGAAGTTTTTTAATTTTGGTCCCTTGAAAAATTATCTATACAGGTTACAATGTATTTCAGTTTGACTTAGGTTTATATTTAAAAAATTTTATTACAGTTTTCAGTTACAAAAAAGCTTTCCCACATGTTAATAAGAATATAAAATACTCTACATATGTAAATTTGGTATATCAGTTTTGTGTATTATTGTGAAGACACGTGTACACATTAAGTTCTTCCTATATAATGAGCACAGAGTGTGTACCCTTCAGATTCATTATAAAAAAGGTTGTGTTAATTTGTAACATTTTTATGTTAAAAATTAATTCTGTGACATGCATTTAATTTGAATCCTCCTGTTAACAAACAAATAGTTTATACCAGAAAAGCACCCGAGCACAAATCATCAGTTAACCTTCATTTTGTTTTGTGAAAGAATTAGGTTTTGAGAGTAAATAGTTTGCAAGTAACATTAATCTTGTTTATTGTAGAACCAATGCATATATGAAAACAATCAACCATTTTGGTTTCACAATTAAGTATTTGTATGACTACAGACCAAATTATTATTTATTTGTATTTACTTGAACTTACATGGTTTGTTGCATTACTCTATGTACTTTTTGAACAACTGTAAACTGAAAGAAGTTAAAAATTGCTTTTAATTGAGCAACAGTTCCCCAATACCATGGTTTCAGTATTATTGTAAACTAAATTCAACTTAAATATAAGCAAAAAGCTTTTTCATACATCAGCGGCATAGTGACACAATTTTGTGAATCACCACAACTAGTTATTTACTTGACTTTTAATTCCAACTCATTTAAACTTTTATTTCATAGTTATAAGAGCTGGACCGTTACTGATCATGATAACTAGTCAATTTTATAAGCCTTTGCCATTTCATACGGTGGCAAATCAACAATCATTAGATTCCAGAAGTGGTATGTTATAGAGTAACTTGTTTAGGGATGTGATAAAACCACAATTATTACGAAAAACCAATACACACACATTTTCACTGTAGCATTTACAGAAAGAGGACATATTTCTTCTTTGTTTTGTTGCCCAAGAAATAGGCTTGAACATTATGTTACCACGGTTATGCAATACTATCGCTTTTATTCACATACCACATGGCCCTGTATGAAGAACACACATACTTTCTTATGGTAATACTGGGAAAATTATAGTGTTTTATTTCTGCAAACACATTCAGAAGTATACAATTTCAATACATTGATGAGAGCATAAGACAGCAGCATGGTGGACACAAAAAATACCAACATGGCATTGTGTCATAGCTGTACTGGAACATGAACTAACATCGCTAGTAGTATCGCAAGTCTGATTCCAAGAGTTTACAATGAAACGTTTGCCTTTACAAAGAGTTTCGTCTATTATTATTTAACTTACGGTAAACAAAATTGCAAACACGTGCAAACCATTTGTGTTACGTTAGAAAATAGCACTGCAACCGCACACACCAAACCTCAGTGTTTGCAGAATCTACTACCAATTTAACCAAGATGATATACTTATTTAAAGTAATGGTTTCACCCACTACCCAAACAATGATGATCACTGAAAACAAAATATAGGAGCACCTGAAACTAAAACTGCAACACCAAGGAAATCCATTACTTTCCCACCAAAGAAATACATTAATTTCCTGATAAAGCATTGCATTTATACTGCAAAGAACTTTGAGATATTTTCTGACAACCAAAATGTATCTACTGAAATGTTTACTGGTAGCTATTTGAATTCAAAACTATTTGCATGTTATTCAAAAATTTCACTATTCAATTCGAAAATATTTTAAAGTCAGAATCCACTATTCGCACATGCCTAGTATTTGGCATGCACATTTTGTTTCATCAAGTACAAAATTACAAAATATACATAATGTATGCATACTGTGTTTTATCGCATCGCATAATTATTGCCGCTGCATAAAAGTAGCACAATAATTTTTAAATACTGAAAAGTGGAAAACCATCTACACAAGTCCTTTACTCCAGCCTCACCACAATACATGGCACAGACACGAGGGGAACTGGGAAGAACCGAAAGTGGGAAGGGCTCAGCGATAGTTGATAGGCAACCATTTCCCCTCTCACCTAGGGTTACCAGATGCTTTTAATGAAATGTAGGAGAGACAATGTCCAAAATGTAGTACATTACATGATAATGTAGGACATCTTGAAATGTAGAAAAATTAACTGTGAGATGCACAAAGCAATGAAAATTCATGTTCTTTTTTATTATGTTTAATTGTATACATTGCTTGATAAAACATAATTTAAAAAAGATGTTTCATTACATTTATTAAAGATGCAACAAATGTATTGCGTATTAGATATTTTCATACTATATATAATATTTTCATATTTTCATATTTTCATACGCAACAGCAAAATTATATAATGACTCCATGTTTACACACACTATTTTTAACCAATTAATCATCGATTTTACACTTCAACATGTTCTAGTTGTACATTTCATAACATATTTATAAACTAAACCACAATTTTGTTGTTTATACCATGCACGAAACCTAAGATCGAAGCGAAATTTGAATTACCGTATTTACCCGAAAGACGACCCTGATGAAAAATGATTTAGGTTGAAAGTATTTTTGCATGAATTTGTGACAAACCCTTCAAGAAGAATTGCTATTTTATATTTTATTTACTTTTAAAGAAAAGTTAATCACAATGAAATAGGCGTGTCCCACCTGTTTGTATGGTAGCAGCATCTTTCTTACACTGTGAAACTTTAGTTGGTGTCATATTCGTGACTTGAGTCATTTTGCTTCCCAGCAAAACGCTTCCTCTTTGCAGTAATTTGCAAATTAATCGCATTAGGATTAACGAATTAATCCGCAAAATCTATTTTTAGACCATCCCCATCAACGTGTCATTCGCCTAGTGAATTAGAGCCCTCCCGCTCTTACTACTACTCAAGCCCGCCCCTACCACTGAAGCGTTTTTTTTTTATGTCTCTGGGCGACATCAGATAAGGGGACCCTTGTCAAAGTTGACAGGTACAGTCTCAGCACTACAAAAATACGTCCAACCTCTCTGTCTGATGGCATGCCAATTTTGCGAGATTAACAGCTTCCTTAGTAAAATTTGTGGTCCTAGGTTTTGAATTGAAGACTCCGAATTGTAGATGATCCTTTATTTTTTCTATTCCTTTTCTGTCAAAAAACCTCGTCTTCCTTTCGGGTAAATACGGTATAACTTCGGTTTCAAGATATGGCGAACCCTCTCTTTGGCAGCATTTACACCGTATACAAACTCTGCTTTCCGAAACGAGATGCTAGACAGACAGGATCGATATAGATCGCACTCTGCGAGAGTCGGACAGAGTTTGTAGCGTGCGGTAGACATCGGACTTCTAAGCAAAATGTAGGACATTTAAGATTATTCCAAAATTAACCCCGGACGCCAGACAGGGCATGCCCGGGAATTTCCAGACGTCTGGTAACCCTACCCTCGCCAGACATTTAAGGAGAGAAAATGACATTAAGCCTGGCCCTGTCGAACTACAGTCCAGCGTACCCGAGAGTAGCCGACATCCACTGATCGGGAGAGACAGAAAGAAAGAAAATACAAGGATCGCACTCTAGTTGCTAGGCAACCACTTCCCCCTGACCATCGTGTGCGGAGAGGAAGCGAAGCAACACCTTGCGCCGAGAGCTGAACTGGATGGACGGAAAATTGCAGCATTTATAAATCAATTCACTATCGGTTATCAGATGTTTGGTAAACAAATGTTACAGCAATTTCCTTGAAGTCGCAAAATAAAATTAAAAAAAAAAAAAACTGTGAAATCACAAAATAAGTGTGTACTGACTGAGCTATAATTTTCCTCAAAGTTTGATTACAGCTTTCACTGTGGAAATGGGATTCTATAAAATCAAAGGAGACTGTGTTGGTTTATCATTGGTTAAGGACGTCTGAATTACAGGCCGTCCACCATTTCAAGCGTAATGTGGGTTTTTATATAGTTTCAGTGTGCATTAACAACTAATAAAATGAGCAATTTTCTCGGCCAAGTTGTTTTTTGTTCATAATAATTTTAATTTGGTATCGAGAAAAGCATCGGTATTGAGTATTGTGAGAATGTTTTGGTATCAAAACTGGTATTGAGTATTGAGAAAATGTGGTATCGACCCATCCCTAATTTGTACACCCACCACATCTGTATTATTTTTGTACGATCACTTTTGTACCACCTTTGTACTACTATTGTATAATTCATTGTAATTTGCTGTTGTATAGTAAAGTGCCTCATGCTTGAATGGCCAGACCATTCCAAACCACATTTTTGTTCACGTGTTGTATTGTACACTCACTCTTTTTAAGATTTTCATGTGTCTTAAACTGAATTCTGACTAGCAATTTGCTACTCACGTTAATTCTTGCTTTTATTTTTGCATACTATTTTTACCTAAATCTCTTGTATTTAAATCTTGTTTAAACTTGTTAGATTGCCTCTTGTGTGCAATGCTACTATTATTTACTTATATTCATGTTGCACCTAATGTGATTATTCACTATTTACCTTTGTGTAACTTACCTTATTCACATTGTCAATTTGCCAATTATCCATTTTATGCAACTTAATGAATTGTAAAATATTTCTTTACAACCAGTGTATTTGCACTTGTAATTTGTAAACTTTGTCTAATTTTTGCACATTATAATTTTCCTATTTTAACTCGTGCCAAAAGCAAAACAAAATTTTACATGGACAGTTACCTCAAGATAAACAATTGAATGGCTCCATTCTAACTGTTCTTTTGTGTATTTTGAAACGTAACTTTCGTAACATGTAGCAGCTTCTATTTTCAATGCAAGTATGAGTTTCCAACCTAAAGAGAATGTTTTCACTGCATTCTCACTAGTTCGAGATTTACACCAGTTAACTTCTTTTAACATATGTGTACCATGAGAGAATCTACATAGTTTCCAAAATGAACTTGGCAAATCCCTTATAATCGTATATATTACTTTTTCACTAGCTTTGTAATGGGCTGTGAAATAACTTTTTCTACCGCTTATACCATTTAAAACTTTTCAACCTAATCACCTGGGATACCTGTACATATTCAGGCCTTCAGCCTAATCTGTACCACAGACCAGTACCCAAGGGTAGGGATAATAATCCTTCAGATCTGCACCCGTTAAACATACGCTGTTTGGTCATGCTGACAATTTTCACTTCTACAACCTTTGCTTATACCGAGAGGATGTTCATCTGCACCTGTGACTCCGGCTAATGGAATTGGAAGGGGCCACAAGCGATCATTCTCTCATCTAACTTCGCCACAGCCACTGCCTCCCCCTAAGAATAGCCACTACGCCGGCCGTACATGCCACATGATGGCGGCAACAGCTGTTGCCACCTGCTGCACCGCAACCCGCTTCGCATCACATCACATCACCGCTCTCTACTCCTCCAGCACCTGGCACATGAGGGGAAGGAGCTGCCACTCTCTTCTCTACTTCACTTCTTTCTTCACACCCTGCAAACACTGTGCTGGACCTGTGCACTGCATATAAATAGGACCCGCAGTCCTCAGTTCAAGACTAACTCAGCCAGTCCACTTGCCCGATGTTACTCTGCCCGAGAGCAAATTGACGTCTCGTCTAGCTTCACAGAATGTCACGCTGCCCAAGAGTCAACAGACTTCAAGTTGTCACTGCCATTCGCAGCCTTGACAAGAGTTCTACTCTGCATGACATCACCTTGCTGCCCGCCAGCATGCCGAAGCTGCCGCACTTCCAGCTACTTTGTAGCTCATTTACAGCTATCATTAGTACGAGTATAGCTGACCTGAGATCGCCCTCACCCCCGCACTGCCGCATCTTCCAAGACTACGTACAATGCCAGTTGGCAACTTAGGATCGGCTGTTCAGGCCTCAGTCAGAGTACAGGCTGGTTTATATGTGTGATTGAGCAATCAGTAAAACAGGCATAAATCTGACTTGGTTGAGTTGTCTCTTCCAGCAATTTGTATTTCCTACACTTTACTCCCACCATTTCCTGTTAGTCACCTGTCCAAGTAAGACTCTTCTAGGGATAACCATAAGCCTTGTTCCTTTTCTCTCCTATTGATAACTGTTTAGAAGTGCAGCTTAGGAAGCTTGCCTTCCTAGGCCCTACTAATACAGTTGTCCCTTGGACTATCGACCTTCCAGGAAGTGAATGGGTCTGCCCATGACACCTTGCACGCCAGGTCATCTGCTAGCAAATTATAGGCCAACCCCCAAGGAGCCACACCTGGGTCTGCCCACGATGTCCCGGGTACCAGGGAGCCACGGGAGTGGACGCCTCTAGTCTTCTACTGTAACTTCCAGTTGGTGCTTGGGTCTGCCCATGACGTCCCATGCACCAAGCCACTGGACTCAATGCCAGTAGATCAGGCCTCCAACCCTACCTAACCTCCACATCCTACACTCCATCAGGCTGTGTCTAACCCTTACTGGCCACCTGCTATCAACCCATCTGGTTATCCCCCACTACCTTATGCCTCATTATAGGGCTGGGCAGGGCAAAGCTGCCAAGCAGGGGCTAGTTCAGGCTGAGATTTTGAGGGAAAACGGTTCAGTTGGTAACCAGGTCTGCACTTGCTTTGTCAAGAAAGAAAGTAAATAATATTGTATATAATTTTCTAAGTCATTGTTGTTTCAAGTTCCTAGTAATGAATGCATAAGCTGTAAATAAAGTTTTGCAGAACTTTAAATTTTTTCGTGTCTGTTAAAGGTCATGTCTTATTTGCAAAAGAATATTGCAAGTGTAATGTTTGTAAATAGTTTCAAATTTTGCCAAAATGTTTATTATTACACAAAGAGTTTATCTGTTTTAGCATTAAGAATTGAAAGGGTACTTGTCTTTTTCTATATTTTTTGTAGGTGGTCCCTGTACACATTGTTAGATTAGTTGAATATTTTTCAAAGTACACATGTTGATTAGTGATTAGAAATTTAGCTAAGACCGACCTAGGTGATGGAAGGCTTAGAGTCTGTTACCTCTTACTGTTAGAAAATGTCACACGTAACTTTACTTACCGTGTGACATGTTAGCAGGCTCCAGGCAAAGCCACCTTTTTATTCTTCCTCAGAGCCACGGCAAGTATTAGTTAGTTCTACCATACATTACTCACGAGTGGGATTTTGCTTTACACTACAGTGTCGTTTTCCTTTTGTGCTCGCCTGCAATTTGCTTTATACAGGAAACAAACTGTTAATTTCATGTAATTAACGTAACCACAGCTCTCAACTGAGTTTGTGAGCGAGCATTTTAATGAATGAAGGCCCGCAACATACCAACACCAGGTCATAAAAGCTTGTGTGACCCAATTCCTTTCCCCTTCCTTCACAAGGGAGCAAAGAACTCATCTAGTCACCAGCTGTTCGCCCGCTGCCCGCCACCACAAGTCAGCCCACACACCAGACACCAGAGTGCACACAAGACAGAGAGACAGACAGAACTACACGCTGCCAAACTACTTTCAGATGTGACATGACCGGCAGCAGATAAGCGCACCACACACCTCATTCAAGGAGAGCACACACAGAGAAGGAAGCATGATAGAAGCAAAACTTTTGTTTTCTCTGAGTGACAGTTCCACATCACCCCAGAAGTGAAAAAAAATGTTCTCGCCCAGATGGTTCTACGTCGCAACGGAAAATGGGGGGGGGGGGGACGATTGATGTGCGGTACTCTGCACCTCTTTGACATGCACTTGACTTCGAACCATCTGAACGTAGTTCACCCCACTGCTTGAAGAGGCTGGACACACAGCTACAGTGTACTCCTTCGCAAGGTTGGATGATATTACAGACACGTCAGTTCACCTTGTACCCGAATCTACAAGCCAAGCATCATAGCAAAACCCCCCAAAGTGAGATTGTACTGCTGGACCGAGACACTGATCCCGCCACCCAAGGCCCCACGTAGTTGTACGGTGCACCGAGGGAGGGCAGAGTGCATCTTAAACGCATCCTGTGGATGAGATAAAGGATGAAGTCCACCGCATCAGCAATTCCGCTATGAAGCAGACGATGCCAGCAGACAACAGCTTAGAACTAAGGGGGGAGCTTGTCTCCTTCCTCACCCCTCACCTCCACCCGTCCAGGAAGAAATCAGTATAAATAGCCCTGCAAGACCCACAGACTTCAGTCTTTGTTTCCTCCACCGCTCTGGCCAGGGCCGGAAGAAGCATACCATTGTTGACAACTCCTCCAGAAGCCACTTCTGCAACCGTAGTAGACCCTCCTGCTTCTGGAAGACTGGACCATCAGGAACTCCTGAAGATGTCGACTGCTTCTTACTTAGCCCCCCCCCCCCCCCCAGTGAAACCACATTTGGTAATGGTCGCGACAGTCCCTTCAGAACTGCCCTGCCCACCGGACGGCGACGGCAATCTTAAACACTGCCCTTCTGGTAATCACACTCTTGGTTCCTTAACAACAGGTAGATAGTTAGCGCCAGTGGTAATACACTACCTAGAAGCAATATCGCCTTATTCCCTGGCTTATTCTACCTGGCTTTACGTAGTTTGAAACTTACATGTCAATTCAGGTTAGCATAGGAGGTAGTACAGGGCCACCAACTTTTATTTTCAGTGAATATAGCATGTGATTCTAAACTTACTTTCTGTGTGCTAATTTTCTGAGCGTCACAGTTTCGTTTCCCTACGTAAAACAGCCCATCAGAATGAAGCTGGCAGACCTCACTATTTAAAGCCAGATACACACCCATTAGACTGCCACCCTTGCTGTGCCTCCAGGGACAGCATGGTAGAGCCCCAATCACTCAAAACTCCTCCACCAGGTGAATCAGTCAGCCAAACTATTCCACACTCTGCCACCACTCATTATGGCATTGGAAGGGAGCTGGTTTTATTTCTGGGTAACTGACCCCCTATGGATACTACACCCAATAGACGTAAGTGTACAGCCTGAGCCAACCTACCGCTCTGTCCACCACTCTCTACTACACAGCCAGATGAAAGGAGCACAAGGTATAGCTATTGCCTGTGCAGCTGCGGCCCTTGGAAGTACACACTAGGGAATTGAGTTCCAGCTTGACTTTTACAAGGCCGTATTTGCTCCTATCGCCTATGCCATACACCCGGAAGGGAGGTGCACAGAGAAAGTTGAGAACGACAGCGTACGCCTCTGAGAGTAACCTGAATTGCGAACCCATTCCTCCTCCTGCACTCGGCAGTAATTCACCATGAGGCAGAGTTCTCACCACCCGCTTACCTGAGAGGCCTATCCCCTCAACTGGTTGAAGTGATCAGAAGAGGAGAAGAACCACACTTAGGGATCACCATTCCATGGTGCGGCAGCCACCACTCCTACAGTCAACAGTCTACTTTCAGCACCGAGCAGAACAAGAGCACTCCACATCCTGGGGACGTCCACGACAGCTACCAAACCCCATCACAGCAGAGGCAGCACCTCCAGCAGAGAATCATGCTACCAGATAAACCAGTGAATAAGAGCAAGCCCATTCGCAGGGCCATGACAGTGTCTCTTGATTTTGTGCCACTCTGACAGGCAACCCGACCTGTCTTGTATATTGGCAGAGCATCAGTCATAAAGTGAACTTCCTTCATGTTTCTCGTAATTCTGGCATCAAAAAATAAAACCTTGATTTTGACCACGGCAAATGTCACTTACTACCGCAGTTACATAACTAAGGTTTTTGTGGCATTCTTCCTCCGGCATCGTATGTCAATGGTTGCCAAGTTTCCCAAAGCTGGAATTTAAACATTTCATTACCCTGGGCACACTTAAAGGTTTTCTGAGACTACAACATAGTGTTTGCAGTGGCATATGTCCATAATAGTTCAAACATTCAGTACAGCGATACAATAAAATTTTTGCTTAGCTGGTACAAATTAATTTTTACACCTTTTGGCTAACTGAAGGTGACATGGTAAGTAGACAGTACAGAAACCTACATTGATGGTTAATGTATTATTTGAACTCACCACCCTAATACTTGAAAGTAGGACCCAAGATATTATTCATATATGAAAGTTTGTTTCAAGCAAATGTAAGAGCATCTGTTAACTTTCAAGTGGTATACAACAAGGAACTAATTACTCTAGCACCATATGTACAACAGACAAATTCTCTTAAACCAGAATGCTCCAGTTAAATAAATAAGTATATTGTTAATTCCCAGCTTGGCAATAAGCAACGAGCAGACAAAAGTGCACTGGTGATTCAACAGCTTAGCTTACCGAAGAGAAACTTCTGTGTTGCCAAACAAGCAGACTTTTAGGTTGCCATCTGCAGTGATACGAAGCCTATTGCAGGAGCCACAGAAATGCTCACTCATTGATGTGATGAAGCCCACCTGACCTGCATAGCCAGGGACTTTGAATGCCTGGAAAAGAAGGAGGGTGTATAGCATTTCACTGGTGATATACAAAACACACAGAGTCAAATCTCAAATACCGCCCCCTTTTAATATGTTTCTTATCTAAGAAACAAGAGCATTATCCCAATAAATCAAAATTTCAACTCATTCAAAACAATTTTTTTATGTGTGCAGCAGTAAACTACCATATTTACAGCACTGTAAGCCCACCTTGGCTGAGTCTGACCTTTAACAAAGTCACAGGCGGAAGGAGATGACAGTCGCCGCCTGCCGCCCTCCCTCAGCCGGCCCTGCTCACCCCCCTCGGCAACCTCCTCACTGTTAGTCTCCTCCCGCCTAGAGGTGGACAAAATGTTCGAACCAGGTAAATGGAAAATATTTTAAGCCTGGTGAAATCTTTATAGTCCAGGAATATTAGTCAAATGAGGGCAAGAATCTCGGAATGAGAGATAGTCAGCTATAAACTTGTATAAACCTTTATTCTGACATCCTAAAACTTGTCTCAAAACCTACCTATCGTAGGATGTCCGCGACCACAGATATTTCAAGGTCAAAAAATCGTTTTTTTTTTTTTTTTTTTTTTTTTTAACACATTTATTGCAAATATCTCGTTTCCTATGGGTTTTATGCTATTTGTATTTATTATAACTATTGTAGAGGATTAAATTCTCTACAACTTTTGTTTAAACATTTTTTTTTATAACTTGAACCATTTTCGAGATAGAGGGCAGAGCGCGCGCAGTGTTTAACTATTTAGAGTATCATTCGAGGTCAACCTGTAGTCCCGATTAAAAACACGCCGTATAAAGTTTATAAATTATTGATAGATATATAATTCTAAATAATTTGCATTTCTTATTAACTATTACGTTGTAATTAATAATTTTTTTCAATAATTCAGTATCTATTCATTTAATAATACTTACCTACTCGTGTACTTATAAAGTTATTAAGGGAAATACTTTAATTACATTTTAAGTAGAAAATAATTAAGTACATCTATATTGAAATCCGTAAACTTATAGATTCTTTTAAAACGTTAAAAATTATACCTGGGACAACGGACCTCTATTGTATAGTACGAACCTTTCTATTTATAGCCAGAAAGGACAGATGTTCAATTGCTTACTCACGACCGGTTTCTTTTTCAAGGAACCACTGTTATTCGTTAGTTTTGAATCGTATCTTGGTAACTACGGACGTACAATTTTAAGAGTGATGGATAATTTGTGTTTTATATGTAAAAAGTCAGATTCGGAAGGTGAATCATTAGTGAATCTAGTGCGTGGTATAAAAACTCTGAGAACTGCAAGTATCGAACGAAACGACGGTCTTATTGATTATTTAAAAACCGTAACCTCTGTACAAATGCATGAAAAGTGCCGAACTGTTTACATTAGCAAAAATTGTATATTAGCAGCAAAACGGCGACTAGAACAAGATGAAACTACAGCTTCTCCAACTGTACCGCATAAAAGACTAAGTGAAGTGTTCGATGTCAAGAAGCAGTGTTTATTTTGTGGTGAAATAGCTGACGAGGCCGCAGAGACAAAGAAAAAAGAAAAGTATAGACGCAAGATAAGTGCAGTGAGTACTCTTGAGTTTAAAGACAATGTTATGAAAAAAGCAGAAGAACGTGGTGATACTTTCGGAGAATTGGTGAAAAATCGTATATTTTTTCAATATGATTTAGTTACTGCTGAAGCTAAATACCATGCTGTTTGTTATACGAATTTCTTCACAATTAAAGTACCATCGTCTCATCCGAAACTTCGTCAAGATAATCAAGTTTCAGAAGCTATGATAGAGATTTTCAATTACATAGAAAATAATAACGATTCACAATTTACACTAAAAGAGCTTAAAGATGTCTTGACAGGGTATGTACCAGATGATAAAGGCTACAACAAAAGTACTTAACCAATATAATAATTACGAAAAAAGTAGGAGCTTTTACGATCATTTCTTTACGTGATTCACACGCTAATATTTTATCAAAAGCTTGGTACGATGATAAAAACTTAAATCCTCAAGCAGAAAGACTAAGAACTGTAGAAGAGAACACGGAGGAATTAGAAATTTTACAGCGACTGGAAGACGACGATGACGATGAAGAAAATTGAAATTAGAACTTGTAGTTATTATTATTCAATTTTTTTAATTTCAACGTTCATAAATGTATGAAATGGTATTTTTCAATAAAAACATTAATTAAAAATTTAATTCTTTTCTTTTTATTTAGTTAGGAAGTAATTAGTATAAATAAGATTAGAATTAAAAAATAATTAAAGTATTTCCCTTAATAACTTTATAAGTACACGAGTAGGTAAGTATTATTAAATGAATAGATACTGAATTAGTGCTGGGCTGATGCCGAAATCCGCCGTTCTTATTCTAAGAACTAAACTGACAGACTGGAACATAACAAAGAGGAATGTTGGTGGGAAAAGGTACCCAGCTGTGAGATAATCATCTACATGAAGTGAAAGGGAGAGCGTGAAATGCCTTTCCCACCCCACTGTGGCCCCCTACTGTGACAGGCGCTGTAAGAGATAATCATACACAGCTGGAAACCGTGCTGAACCCATATGTGCTCCGGAGATAAGAACCCTCGTGAGGCAGCGCCTAAACATACAGGGCACTGCAGAGGAACTTGCCATACCCACGTTAAATGCGTCCCGAATATGTTTTAAGTTGTTAGTAGTGGGAGCGTAATGATACTGGAATTTTTAAGTTCAGTTTTTGTGTATTATTAACATATTATAAGGTAATGTTCTTTATTAAATTACGAGTTTCATTTCAATTTGTGGGTTTTACGTATTATTTCGGGATTTAATGATTTTGATGTTTTTTTCCAGATTTGTTTTTAAAATGTATCGGGAATGAATTTGTCTTCAGTGTATTACCCTACACAAAGTTATCGTAATATTGTGTTTAAGTTGCCCTGACTTAAGATTATAAATATATTACTAAAGTATTTTTTGAGCGCTGCTTTTATTCTGTGATTGTGAAGAATTTATCTGAAAATAATTTACCCATAATTTTGTATGTTTACTTAAAGCATCAAATAGTACATAGTGTGACATTGACTTTAACACAGATTTCCAAAATACTTTTGTTATGAACATAAGTGAACAAATTATTGCATAAGTGAAAATCTATTAATTTGTTCTTATGTTTTTACTTTTTTAGAAACACATTAAAATGTACTGTATGTTTACAAATTTATAAAAATGTTTCGGGGGTAAACAATTTTTTATGCTAGTATCTCATTTTTAAATTACCTAAATTGAAAAGTGCACACGTGCAATTAAGTGTAAATTGTAATGTATTACAGTGTTATTTTCATCAACACCGTAAAGGATTTGTTATAAAAATATGTTTTTATATTTTTGGGGAAATTTTGACCTAAATATTTACGTTCTGGGGAAATTTTTTCATGCTAGGAATTTTGTCCCTTTGCTGGGGCCACCATCCTATAGGTGACACTCTGCTTCCTACCTTCCTTTAGGTCACAGCCATACCCGTCTGCTCCCTTCAGCCCATTGACCCTGTAGCCACGCCCATACCCCTCTACACCATTCCCTTCTTTATCCCTACCTTCCGTCTAGATATGTCCACACTAATCCAAACTCCCTTTCAAACCCTCTCATTCTTTCTCCCTCCCTTTCCAAGCCCTTATTCATCATCAGCATTCTCGCCCTATTGCTCCTAACACTCCCAACCCCTCTCGATGCATCCATCCCAAAAGCAGCCCCTTTTTCTTTGTCCTACTCTCCTTCCACCCTCATGCGGGCAGTGTGGCACTAGCTGTCTCATATTTTCATACTTCTACCTCTTTCCTCCCCTATTATGTTAGTTGTTAAACAACAGAGCTGCCAGTTCCATTTTAGCCAACATTGATTTTAGCCATCACATCCATACATTAATGCACACCATTTAGATTTGAGCACTGTTGCACTATTTGGCCAACTTCCACTGGCAATTCTATTGGTGTGAATTACACTTTTTGTTTTTTTTTTTAATTATTATTATTATTTTAACAGATGTACTGATGTTCATATCCAGTGTTTTCTTTAATAGCAAACAACACTCAACAGACATAAGATAGTGTTGTGCTTTTTGGTTAAGATGATTTAAGTTACATAAATATTGATGAATAGGATGATGGTTGTTTATGTAAAGTGCTGCAGTTTCTGAAGTTTTTCCTGCTAAATGTGTGCAGACTAAACACTACAGTGTTTTGAAATGTTGTATTAGGTGTAACTGAAGTAAAATGTAACATCCTTAAGAAAGTATCCTTGAAATTGCTTGTACAGGTGTAAAATTTAAGAAAAATGGTTTTTATTAACTGACATTACATCAATCTTATTTATGTCCCTAAAATAATTTTTTTTCTGCACTTATTGAATGAGTCATATGGAACACCATTGTTATGTTATACAGGTACTCTTATAATAAGTATTCCTACTTAATAACCCTAAATATGTCAGTCTTTTTTTTTCTTTTAAGTCTTAACAGGGTTTCACTACTTTAAAAGACAGATGTTTGCCATGCACGCAAGGTGTCGGCAACATGTAGTGCAGGAGGGTTAATCCTCCTGCCACCATTTCTCCTTCACCACCCGACGCAGTGAACACATTACCAAATCAATGTCTCTGCATGTTCTCAGCTGATCGAGTGCGCTTGGGACATTCAAATTTGACTCGCATTTGATGTCATTTTATTTACATTTTCAGAGGATTTGAAAATTTTAGGTCAGCTTGCATTTGGTGTAGGATTACAATGTTATATATAGTATTTAAACAAGTTTAGGCAAAATGTTTTTAAAGTATTATTTTCAGTAATACTAACACAGCAATACTTTTTCTAAAATTCTCATTTTTATTGTGTTTATTAGCTAATTTTTATTCACAGCTAATGCAAAGCTCTCATTATGCTCAAAATAAAGTCTAAAAGTCAGAAGTTATATTTTATTGATGTACACGTTAGCAGTGCTGGCAACAGTTTCAATTAGATGAAAAAACCTGTTTGCTGAACATGTGGAAGAGCTTGTGTTTCTGCATGGAAGATTGTTCAAGAAACTTACCTTTTACCATACTATAATTGCTGAATTTTTCACCTATCTTTCTGAATATAAAATATGGTACAATTTATTGCAAATGTGTGAAAAACTGAAAATGCACACCATTATGTGCCAAGGCATTTTAAATTATGTTTTCGTAGTATATTACTTAGTTCTTATTGTAACTGCCATAAACACATATAAGACAGACATTTTTATCATGGTGACTGACTAGTTTTTCACTACCTGTCTGTATCAAAATGTGTGTTTAGGAATTTAAAAAAAACCTGAAACTTTAATATTGTTGGACTTCAGTATTGATAATTCCATTTGGTGACTATAAAATTGCATGGATGGTTGTAATATTTTTTATTTCTTGGGATTTGTGTGTACTTTATGTGAATAAGAAAGGAAATGTATCTCACAGAAAAAAATAATATTGTGTCGTGGCAAAACGTAGTTATAAAAATTCTCTATCTTGTCTCGAATCTCGAATTTTTTTAGGCATCTCATCTCGAACCAAAAAAGTGCTTCTCGCATATGCCTACTAAGAACACATATGAACGGGGTACCCCCATGTAATAACACTGTTACTAGTATTTGTAATTGTATTTATCCATAAAATGGCTGCCCTTGCATAAGGTTTGCACATGTATTGTCAAGCCTGAATATACAAATTTTTATTATAAGGTATGCCTTCACATAACTGTCACATTACATAAAATCTTCAGTAAATAGCTATTTGAAACTATTTGATAAAATAATAGGCCTACATAATTATCTAAATATAAATGATTTACTTGATGTATTTTGTTTCCATGCATAAGCAATACACAGCAATTTCACATCACTACTTGTTTTTAGCATCCTATCTTCTATCACTTCATGAAGCTCCCTATCTCTTCCCAACCCTTCCAACACTACTTCAGATAAAAGCTCGTGCAGAAATGTCTAAAGAGAGGAAGCAACATAAAAGCCTAATATCGCACATAATGGTGTACTTTTTGTGGAGGGAAGTCCAAATAGTTTCCACAATTATTAATTTTTGCATAAAAGTGAGAACTGTAGAACAATAGCTGCAATGAAAAGGGTTCTTCCAGCATACAGTGGAATCCATGTGCTGAAAAATTTGTGAATATAAAGTCACTTATACATCTAAAAACACATTGAGTAAACACACCAGGACAATGATGGTCTGTTCGTAGTTTTCCCCATTTAGAATTTCTCGCTACCCTCCCTCACATTATGGTACCACCTACTGCCTCGCCCCTCCCAGCCTGTTTTGCTTCTGTCATGTTCGGGGTGGAGTAACAATCAAAAGAGATGGAGGGGAAGATAAAAATAGCTATCAATGGTAACCAGCAAAAGGAGAACAGGGACAACCAAACCATCCTCAGACTATTTATTTTTAGAACTTCCCCCTCTAACAGATTGCTGGAGATGGAAGCAGCCATGTGGCAATAAGTTACTTTTACAGTGGCCACTAGGCACAGTTGTGTTTCGTATTAAATTTAAACATTACACTGAAACATTTTTCCTTCTAGCACAACTTTCAATAACTCCCCCCTTCTCCTCTTTCCCTCTGCCATTTGTTGCATACATGACTGCCAAACCGGAGTGTGGTTCACAAGGGCATGGTTATAATACAACTGTCGATACACAAACACAAATGTTACCAAGATTATTATGTTCAGGTCTATAAAGTATGCACTATTTACAATAAGGAAACACAGCCCAATTAAGCCACAAAACAGTTGACCGGCTCCCGGAAAATCCCGAGTTGACTGTACTTTAAAAGATTAAAATAAGTAAATATTTAAAGTATTTACGAGACAGCACATCAAAACTGCCTGAACAATAATTTTTATCAATTTTCGTATGAAAAAAAAAAAAAAAACAACAACAACAACACTGCATTCATATAAATAAAACTATCAAATTATATAAGGGATCATGAATCAGCAGCAAAAACAGAAAAATGACAATCAACTTCAATTCTTGAAAAAAAATGTGTTTTGGCATGTCCATTAAGTTGCTTGATAAAAAATACAATTTGGCTAGATGGACATTACACAATAAGTGGTTAATACACTAACAACCAACAAGTAATTGGGCACCCGTGAAGATAGGCAATTCAGTACATCAGTTGACTTGTGTGACCACCATACACTGCAAGCCGGTGTTGAACCAGTTGACAAGGAGATGGCACGAGATACAGAGCTATCGGACTTTGATAAAGGCGTGATTGTGGGCTGCCATCTCAGTGGGCTGTCTATTCGGGTGGTTGTATGGAAGGTAAACAGGCCCAAATCAATGGTCGCATTCGCCCTGCGTAAGCGAAAGGTCGATGGGCATTGTGCCAATGCTGCACGTTCTAGGCGACCTCCAATATTGACCGACAGAAATCGCAGAACCCTAAAATGTGAAACTGTCTAAAATAGGGCACAACCCATGGCTACCATCCGACAGGAGTTTCATGCAGCAACAGGAGTATAAGTTTCCATTGGAACATTGCATACCAAGGCTTACCGACTTGAATATTTCGGAAGAGCAGCTGCACATAAGCCCTATATCACGACAAGCAATAAAAATCTGCGACTCAGGTAGTGTATGGACCATCGCAACTGGACACTGGAGCAGTGGAAATTGGTTCTGTGGAGTTATGAGTCGAGGTTTACATTATTGCAGTCCGATGGACGTGTATGGGGTGTGGTGTATACCGGGGAACGACTTCTGCTGGAGTGTATAGTCACAACTAGGTAATTTGGTGGTGGTGGTGGAGTGACGGTGTGGGGCTATTTCACGACCTTCGGCATAGGACCGCTGGTGTTTGTCTGTGGTAGCATGAACACAGAGGGCTATTGAAACATTCTGGATAATGAAATGTTCCTAACATTGTGGCATTTCTATGGAATGGACCCGTGTTACTTCCGGGATGACAATGCCAGGTGCCATGTTTCAAGGGCCACTATGCAGTGGTACGCCGACAACAATGTTCGCCGATTGGACTGACCCGCCCAGAGCCTCGACCTCAACCCTACAGAACATCTTTGGGACGAATTGGATCGCAGGGTGAGGGCTTATCAAGCGCGGCCAAAATCCATTGCTCAACTCATGGAATGGTTGCAAAAGGAAAGGTGACGAATCCCCATGGATGTCCTGCAAACACTCGTAGAGAGCATGCCAGACAGGGTGGCTGCTGTTATAGCCACAAGAGATGGCCCTACGAGATTCTAACAGGGTGACAATCACTGAGCAAACATTGTGGACAGGTGCCCAATTACTTTTTGGTCGATAGTGTACTAACAATGATTTATGATCAAACCTGTTCATCAGTCTTAACCACCATTTTACAAACAATTTCTTGATATGCATAATATTTCAGACATGGTTATCAGATTATAATTCAGAAAAAAGATCAACATACCTTGGAAGTGTCGTTTGGAGGATTAGGAAGAGCGGAGAAGTCAGGCCATTGTTTTCTGATAACTGAAACCATTTCTTTGAATGACACCATCTTTTCATGATCCCATTTATTGCCTGTGAACGGCATGTACTCAATGAATCTCACATCAAGACACTGTTTTTCAGTGAGTTGCACAAAATCGCAAATTTCATCTTCATTGAAGTGATTCATCACTACTACATTTATCTAGAAGAAAAGGAAATATAACGTAAATAATTTACCTGCATTTTACTGTTACCTACTAATATAATGTTAAATAAAACTACAGTAATTTGGATCACTACTCCTCCGTCCTTTTTCTCAACTTATTACATATATTTTTACAGAAGACAAAACCAACATTCTGTAGGAAAGCTCTGATTTTAAAACACCACTCATTGATTTTAAGATAAATTTTCATACAAAATTTGACACAACATTAAAAAGTAATACTACACATGAACAATAAGGACGGTTTGCAGGTTCTACAAGTTGCCCAAATCAACCTTTACTCTAATTCATTACCTCAGATAAACATGATTGCAGGATTATACTGAGAACTTAATTATACTGTCCAACTCTGCATGTCATTCCAGCCTCCAAGTGGGATCAACAAAGATACGGCGAGGTAGATGTCAAGTCCAACCAGCTGCCTTACCCATGAACACACCTGTTGTTCCACAATGCCAACAGTGACAGCAAAACATGATCCAGCAAAAAAGACTATCTACACACTTGAAGGACGTTTACAAACAACCCTACAAAAAAAAACTCTACTTACCAACAAAAATTAAAGAATGAAAATCTGTATATGAGCAACCCAATCATCAAAAATCAACCAAATTATATATCAAAGATTAAAAATAACAATACAAAATAAAAAGGAAATTTTTCCACAAGAAAACATCCAGTTATATGTCGGCCATGCCTGCTCCCTCTCTGAAACACTGTCGACAATCTCTGTGCAACAGCATGCACACATGATGGTGCGTCACAGGAGCAGGCATGCTCACTTTACAATTCTCTGTCAGTGGTGTTGTAAATGGGTATTTTTTGTTTTGTTTTTTTGTCTTTTTGAGTTCTGTGTGTGCACAATTTTTATTTAGTCTCATGGTCGGCAATGGACACAGTCGAATCAAACCATTAAAATATCACTCTACAAGGCACCCCAACAATGTAGTAACTATAGCTACAAGTCAGCAGGCCTGCAGTTTTAACAGTTTTAAACCGCTTTTACGAATTTTTAACACACTAGAAAAATCAAAAAGCAGACTTTACTTTTTAAGCACTTTGCTAAAAGTGGTGACACTAGCGCCCACAGCAGATGTGTGTCAGTTTCAGTGATGCATTTGTTTGTAAGATTCTTATAGTGGAGGTGGATAATTAAGCAAAATATTTTGGACATACGCCATTGCTTCAATAATGTATGTCCAAATTATTTTGCTTAATTATTTACTGGTGCGGGTAAACAGTTATCTACATATTTCTGTTCCTGGCTGTATGACCACATGCAAACACCAAGGACATTATTGAAAAGAACCTTTGCCGCAAATTCCTGTTTTTACACATGCAATCTGAATTTGGTGTCTGTGTTTTGCGTTTAGCATTGATATGACAACGGTGAGGAAACAAAAATTATCACAGATACAGTCGTTGTATAAACGAAAGTATAAGTGTGAGTGGAGAAAAGAATTAGCATGGCTTGTACATTCCAAACCAAAACAACTAGGGCCTACATTAAATATATAAATGTCTTTTATGTCCACTTGTTTCTTCTGTAATTTGTCTTCTTTTTTTTTAATTCCAACGATTTTACAGGATTTTTACATACAGGAACCAGGGTTTCAGCTTCAGAGCTGGTGGCAGCCCTGCAATAGCGCAATGTAAAACCAAGTGCATATTGACTTGTGATGCATACTGACATATTTATTATATATGACTTCGCCTCCTCTTCACGTGTCATTACGTCAACCCAGGCAGGATTTGAACCCTGCATGCTCCCAGAGCCTACCAGCAGCAGCAGGACTGTACACCACTACCCTTGTTAGTGTGGTGTGTACAAGCCACTGGTTCTTACATGGGAGGGGGAGGGGACACAGCTGTGGCAGAGACTAGAAGGTTAAAAGGCATCAACCCATTGCATGTCACACTGTAACATCTCATTTGTAGTCACAAACTGAAGAACCCACCAAAATGTCCGGTCATATTCCCATTTGGGAATATGGCAGCCTGGCAATACAGTCAATGGTCCTGCAGCCCACCAATGACATCACATATTGATATTAGTATTCAACACAAAATGTAAATCAAATATGCACCATAAACAATATCTAATACAACTAAAGGATAAAAACAGCACCATAAAAAAAGACGACGGATACCCCTTTCGGCAATCTGATCATAAGGCAGCCTGCCTACCCCTGTGCACACAGCTGTTACAAAAAAAATCATTTATAGTTTGACGCCATCAGGTGAGACATGAGACGAACATTGACACAAATACTTACTGGTAACTTGGGCACCAGCGGTGCTTCCCAATAACCGCACTATTGAGACTCAGGGTTCTCAGGGATGCTGTGGGTTCTGTCTGCCTGTCTCACCCATGTGTACTTATAAACACGTATGCAATACTAATAGGCAATACTAAACTATTTACTAAACATCACTGGAAAAACCACTAAATAAAACATACATGGCTAGGACAATGTCATTACTGAATAAAAGATATAAGTTCACCGTCGACTTGTTTTTATTGTTATTATGCATACACATCAACGTGCCAATGAAATGATTATCTCGGTCATGACTAGCTAATTCCACTTGGGTGCTCCCCAGCCCATAATTACTCTAGCGCACGCCTAGATGGATGATCTCACCGATGTGCCTGAAAGCACAGCCTTCACAAGGGAAAAGGGCCGACAGCTTCTACGGTGAACTGACGGTTTTTCCCTGAAGACAGGACACTGTGAATTACAAATGAAACCCTTAATACATATTAACATGTGTGATTACTCGGCATCACTAACGCAAACTCGTCGGGGCTCGCCCTCCAGCACGTGCATAGTGTGGTGATGGCCTATACACAGAGCCGGCTTGGACGGGAATAATTGCACCGTACACTAATTACAAAATTACATAAACCCTTAAATGATACATGAAACAAGATGGGACATGAGATGAATATTCACAATAAACACACACATGTGTGAAAACAGGTTTAGATAGCGTGGATGCCGCTGGATGAAGTTCGTAGCGGACCACGTGGTGCAGGTGAAATTGCAATATTTCTGCATGGAAATGGCAAATCAAAGTCAGACAAAAGATTATTCTTGCTGAGAAAATTATTCCCTTTATGATTGTAGTGGTTACAGGTGTGTAACATGCCTGATGATGGTAAAATCAAACATTAATGTGACCACATGGTCAAGTACAAAAAGCATCAATTCACATGAAAAATACGTTGAACCCTGAATAAAATTGACATAGAACACTGAAATAAAATTATGGCACATACGAAGTTACATAAATAAACTCTCAAACGCAATGATGGTGTATACAAAGACTTGGCGATGGTCGGCCACGTGGATATACGTGATGTTGCCATAAAATATTCAAACACGAAAAATTACCCTCAAATATATAGATAAAAATAAAGCTCTTAAAATTGCATGTAGCAATAACACAAAAGTTACAATGAAATGCCATAAACATAGGCGGATGGCGTCAGATTCAAGTTGTGCGGGTCGCGTGACCTCTCTTACATACTTCTCCTCCTTCTCCTCTATTAAGTTAAAAATGCCACAAGGGTGCAAGAAATTAATAAAGCGGAAGCATAATGCTGGGGAAAATGTCTGGCCAAACGTACGCAAGCAACGGTTAACCGGTAAACTAAATTGACTATGGAAACCTAAATCAGTAAACAAAAGTTGTAGTGCATACGTGACAATGTCTTACCTCGCCAGCTATCCTCGACAGACTGTCCAGATACAAGCGTCGCACGGACCTACCACGGCCGCCTATAGGGTTCACATAAGCGGAAGTGCTATGCACGCCAAGTAAAAGATTTAATTATCGAAAATAAAATGGCACAAATTAAATTAAATATTTTTACATTTCAATAATTTTCTTATGAATTTTAATATTATTTTAGTGTCTGTTTATGACTGTGTTCATGCCGGAATATTAAGTGCTCTTAATTTTGGTGCGGCGGGCAGTTTGAATTTTATAACCAAACAATTTATAGTTAGTACAAAACACTTTAAAACATTTTAAGACATATTAAACACTGCAGAGACAATATAACACATTTGACACTGAAAATACTATTTATACGAAAGTTCATAATTATTGGCCTGTTTGCGCACATGCTGGACATATGACACATGCATGGTGAGTGCCGTCATGGGCTCTAGCGCAGCTGGCTGTTAGCCAGCATCAAGTTCATGTTCTCATTCTCACCATATTCTATTATCACCTTACAGAACAGATGTTAAACTGTGTTGTTTCACATTGATTGCTGTTTTTGTTTTGATATTGTCTCTTCCATTGTACAATGTTTTCCTTTGTCTGACTAGATCATTATTACATGACACCCAAACTACATTAATTATTTTATACTCTTTCTATACTGTATGGCATTTTTCTGTTTATGATCGCATTATTTTCTTAAAAATGTATAGGTATAGCTGACATACAGTAATTTGAACACAGATACAATTAGAATTTAGTTTTCTGTTATATATTTATCCTTTTTAATTTTTTTTTATGTCTTTTGGGGGATTTTCTATAAGTGGGCTATATATTTCAAAATATTTCCTTTATTAACATTTTAAATTAGAGAATTTTTTTCAGTCCTGTTGTTTGTTTTATATGGCTAAAAATTGGTCATGAACACTTTCTCATGTTGCAAAGATTGTCTTTCCTTGATCTTATATTTAGTCACTACATAATAAAAAATTGCAATGAAATTAAAAATTTTTAATCTATGTGTTTTGAAAACAACATAACTATAGAACAAAATCCATAAAGTCATTCATACCGCAAGAACTGATTACTACACCCAATATAAAATGAACTTGTTGCCAGCAATAAACAAGGTTCCAGTCCCTTGCCATCACTGTACCACAGAAAACCACAGCAGCTATCCATTATATTATTATCTGTTTGTCCATAACTTGCAATGTTCTTGTCTTGATTCCTAACCCCAGATGTTGGATAACATTTCTAAGGCAGTATAGACAACTAGGTAGTGCAATAGATTTTCTCACTTTGTTCTTGATTTCAACCCCAGCTTTGATTTCCTCCAGCTATCTCAGTCATCCCATGCAATTTTCTTATGACACTCAAAGAGTAAAAATAACTAGCTTCAGCTTAAGTTAACTTTTAATACACGAGTTGGTCACGACATGAAGGTTCAAACTCTCAAGTGCAGCTAAAGCAGAATGCAAACTTACCTTAACTGGGTTATAGCCCAGCTGGAGGGCCAGGTCAATCCCTGCGCGCACTCTCTCATAGCCTTTCCGCCTAGTGATCTGCTCGTAGCGGGCCGGTTGTAGGGTGTCCAGACTAATATTCAGCACATCCAAGCCTGCACGCTGCAGGGCCACTAGTTTTCTCGTTAATACCAAGCCATTTGTGGTCATCGCTACCATCTGCAGGCCATCCAGCTGCTTCAATGAGCCTGCGCACACAAAAAAACACACTTCATCATACAAAAAACATTAAAACACTTCTGCTAGTTTCTGACAACTATTCACCATTACAAAGCTGTGGTTTAAATAAAACAGTAACAGAGGTATAAAATAACAGTTCAATTTTAAAAACCAAAAACTTTTATGCTAAATGTTCTACTTATTAAATTAACATGAAACTTTGACCAAATCCAGTCATTGCCTTTTTTTTTATGTAATGGTAGATACGTAAATTAACTACATTCAAAGTTTGCTCAGGTGCTCAAGATGACTAAATAACAAGACATAAGTAAACATACAAAAAACCAAAAAGTCTATATTTAAAATGTAAATACCTAAACTGATGGTATTATGGTTAGTAAGTTCACGTCTACTATATTGTTTTCTCATGTGCATACGAATTTTTCTCTTGTATTAAGAACCAGAATAAACAATTTATATTTTTCTAGTGTTTAATTTTATTTCCCTTCCTTTTTGTGGTTTATCACACTACTTTTGTTCATTTTTTACAACTGGGTTACTCACAATATATCCAAATGTATCCAATGGTAAAGTGTATTCCCACCCCCATCAACCCCTCCTAGTTCGTTTTTGTTCATTTCAATATAGCCATGGCTTGTCCAGTTTTGCAATTCAGTTAATAGACAGTTCAATGTAATAATTATAAAGTACAAATGTGCAGTTCATTTCTAAAAAAATAATCCTCTATGGAGAACATCTTGGGAAAAGTCACTATTAGGGGGCAAATAGATAAAAGCAAAATATTCAATATTGAGTTTATTTTTGCAAAAATATATTCTGAAAAGAGATAGATTGATTGATATTGATGATCATCTTGGTGAAGGTGTTTGTGATGGGTGATGGATATTGAAAATGGTGGCATTAGTGTTGGGTGATGGGAATTATGGTATTAGTGATGGGTGGTGGAAATGATGGTATTAGTGATGGGTGGTGGTAGTGACGGGTGGTGGTAGCAAAGAGTGATAGTGAAGAGTGATGGTAGTGAATAGTGGTGGTAGTGAAAGGTGGTGGTAGTGAAGGGTGGTGGTAGTCATGGGTGGTGGTACTGAAGAGTGGTGGTAATCATGGATGGTGATAGTGAAGGGTGGTGATAATGATGGTGATGGCTGGTGGTGGTGGTGCTGACAGATGGTGATGGCTGGTGGTGGTGACGATGGATAGTGATGACAGACAGTGGTGATAACAGATGATGGTGTTAACAGAGATGGTGGTGGTGATGATGATGATGACATGGTGGCGGCGGCAATGACAGATGGTGGTGCCAATGATGGATGGTGGTGGCGATGACTGATGGTGGTGGTGGCGATGATGGATGGTGGTGGCGATGATGGATGGTGGTGGCGATGACTGGTGGTGGTTGTAGCAATGACGGATGGTGGCAGCGGCAATGACGGATGGTGGCAGCGGCAATGACAGATGGTGGTGGTGGCAATGATGGGTGATGATAATGGTTATTGTGGTAATCATGATTGAAGATGATAGGAGCAGATGGATAGAAATCAAAGGATGTTAACTGATAATAACGAATAATGTCACATGAATACTAACATATGGACACTTGTAAATGGATTCTGACAGAGGATTAACAAATATAAAACTGGGGGAAATGTAACTGAAATGGAGCAGCAGTAATATGAATGCTTAATGTTGATGCATGATCTACGCAGCATTTATGCTCACTCAACTTTGCCCCGTCTGAACTATGTTTACCCTCTGGGCAAGTATTTTAAACAGTATTGCAAAAGGCTCGTCACATGCCTACAGGGTACTCCTCACAATGAGAGATCATTAAACAGACACTGCCAACCAGCTTGTACTCTTTAGCCTACTCCATGCAGATGTAAACCTCCACCCCCCCCCCCTGACGTGAGATTGTACTGACTACTAAGACACCGAGCCCAGCCGCCAAGGTCAATACAATTCCTAGAAATGCTGAGAGAGTGCACCACCAGTACTAAGGGATGATAGTGCCGCATCAGCACTTTTCAACCATGGTCTCCAGCGGCTGAGCTTATCACCCCCGCCTCCCTTGCCTATGGAGGCTCAAGACGAGATTAGTATAAATACTCCTGCGACACTGCAGAACTTCAGTCTCTGCTCCTCCACAGTTCATAATTGGGCCGGAGGAAGTCACCGGCAGTTTGTGCTCACTGGTACACCTTGCAGATTCCACGGCTCTCTTCAGAGGCAGATCTGCCTACCAGTTGAAGACAACCCCTCCAGAAGCCACTTGTGCACACCTTGTAGACCCTTCTGCATCTGGAAGACTGGACCTTCCACGACTCCCACAGACATCTGCTCCTTCATTACCACCCCCCTGGAATCGCCCCCAGTTGGTAACTGTTGCGACAGTCCCTTCCGGACCCTGCATTACCAGGTGGTGACAACAATAGTTAACACTGCCCTTCTGGTAGTTTATCCAGGTCGCCATCACCTGGCCTCTTTTACGTTAGTCAGAACTTCGCATCAAGTTGAATTAGCATAGGAGATAGAACAGGGCCACCATGTTGTTATTACTCAGTCAATATAGCACGCAATTTCTGACTATTCTCTGTGTGCTAATTTCTAGAGTGTCACTGAGTTGTTCCTACGTAAACACAGCCTACCAAAGTGAAGCCGATAGACCAAGGGCTATACAAAGCCAGAACACGCACACATTAGATGGCCACTCAAGCTCTGCCATTCGGTAGAGCCTATATTACTAGCAACTCCTCCACCAGGTGAATCGAGCAACCAGGTTATTCCATACTACACCACAGTTCTCTCTATGAGGCCAGAATGGACCTGGAACTAACTTTGATTGATCAACCCTCTGTGAATAGCACACCTGAGTATCCTGTCAAGTAGCTTGAGCATAACCTAATGCTCTGTCCATCGCTCTCTATAGGGCCGAGCAAGAGGTACAGTTCCTACCTGTGAGGCTGTGATTACTCAGAAGTACACATCAGGGAAGTGAATCACTGGCTTGCATTTTTCAAGGTCGTATTTGTCCCTATCATCTATGCCATACTATCGGAAGGGTGGCATGCAAAGAAAAGTTGAGAAAGGCAGTTTACACCTCCAAAGGTAATCCAACTTGCAAACCCATTCCCTCTACTGCCCTCAGCAGTAATTTACCTGAATGGGGCAGAGTTCATACTGCCCCCGTACCACTGAGAGGCTTCACCTCTCAGAATTACCAACCCCCTTATTTTTGCCCTTAATTAAGATCAACAGAACCCCTCACCCTGTGGTCAAGGCATTCCTAAGATGCGAAGAACCACCATTAGGAATCATGAACCCATCGTTCAGCGGTCATCTCACCCACAGTCAAACAGCATCCTGCAGTAACCAGCCAAGCAAGAGCACTTCACAACCTGTGAGTAAACAAGGCGACAAAAGCTCTCATCATGCCAGGGAAAGAGTCTCCAGCCGAGGCCTCACCAGCAGCAGACCAATGTACAATAAGGCAAAACTAAGGACATGGGTCAGTCAGCTCGTAGAGCCATGACAGTACTTTGAGCCCCTCCAACAGGACGCCAGACCTGTCCTGTGTACAGGCCGTGTGCCCCGTCAAGCACTAAGGCGCCTCATGTACATCGTGATTCTGGCATCACAACTTAAAACTGTAAAAGTGACAGACATCAACTTTCTCTCTCCAATGTTACGTGACCAAGAGTCTGTGTGAATTTCAACCTCAAACATCTACAGTCATTGTTTGACGTGACTACCACCATAAATAATTTCCATTCCCAATAGGCATGCATCAAAGTAGAATATTGTCAGAGAAAATCTGTACTACATAAAATCTCTAGACAAGCAACACTGTAGATATCACATGTAACTACATTTTTTAGTGTAACAAAACTGTAGTCTTTGAGAATGTGTGTCCCAACCAGCCTACCCCTTGTATTGTGGTGTGTAAAAATCCCACACAGCTGTACATTATTTTTCCATAGCATTAGTGTTTATTTGGATATTAAAGTGACATAAATAAACAAAAATAAGAAATGAAACTGTGGGAGGGATGAAATAGAGGTGCCTACTTAAAATAGGAAAGATAAGTCAAGACTAAGATAATAAGATTGGAGAAGAGGAGATTGTTAACAAAGATGCCAGAATGGCAAAGAGGATGAAAGTCTAAGAGGCGTGGTACTGGTTGAGAGGAGCGAGGAAAAATGTAGAAAAGAGCAGAGCTGACTGGATTGAAGTATCCAATAAGAAATGGTGAAAGGACAGAAATATATGGAGAGGCTACGTTCTAGACAAATTTGGTCAATAGTTGGAAGCTGTACTATAATACTTGCCAGAAATCCTGAGGCTCACACTGGTCTCAATTCTCACTACACAGTATTTGTGGACTGGAGTGACACGTAAACCGGGATGTGTAAAGTGGTGTGAAAACAGAATAGTACATAAAATTAACACTAAATGTAACATGTATTGTGGGAACAATATAATTTGTCAACTCACTGTCATTTAAATGAGTATACTGTAGTGTAATTGTATAAAATATGTACATAAACTGGCTGGAGTCAATTAGTGTTGTATGGTATTTAGCACACACAGAAAAAACCCTTAGAAATGACATAAAACAAACAGTCTGGGCCTCCCCTTATAAATGTGCTAGACAGCAGGTGTTAGCTCGATCATCCGATAAGTGATGCTTAAGATGTTCTACCAACTCTGGCCACCGCATGAAAAATTTTCGCCACACATGCCACCAATCTCATGCCTCACCACTCAGCTGTTCACTACCTCTGTTCATTCGACTGTTCATGCCCCATACCTAGAGCCAAGATTTTATGGTGTTATTTAAACAAAAATTTTGTCATTAAAAATTGTAGATTTCGTCTTTATAGTCTAAAGGATTTACTACATGTGCATCAATATGTACTTGCCAAATTCAGTCGCGATGACTTAGAGTTAGTACTGTTGATAAACAGATAGATATTTTAGCTCAGATTGATTTTTAAAATCTAATATTTTAGTGGAACTCCTTCTGTTTCTATGTATTCTGAGTATAGTTAACAATAGTGTAACTTTCACACATGTTCATGTAAACACTTTCAATACTTAACATTTATACAACTATTGAGCATCTGTGAATTTAAACTAAAAAAAATCACATTTTATGGTTTATTTTTTAATGGCACAGATGTTTAGTTTTCGGGGAGAATGTGGATTTCCATTTGGTTACTACACACAAACTATTTTGCATATTAATTAAAAGAAAAATCTTTCATTGAAACCACATTATTGTTATAAGTTCTTTACTTTTTCAATTTTGCAGCCTTTGTTCAATAAAATATAATTTCAGCAATATTACGTACCATAAGATTCACTCATCCTACATGTTAACAACCTGAAAAAAAAATTTATATATATATATATATATTCTTTTGCCATTATCTAATGTTTAAAAAATATTTGAGTTAAAAATTTTCATTATTTTGATTAGTATATAGCTCATAAATGTAGTTTTAAATCGTTAAAATTGTGTTTCTTAAAGATAAAATTGGTATTTTCTGGCTATATTTAATTTAATTTTGTATTTTAACTTTAATTTTGGTGTGTTTTGCTTGAATTTCGGTGTTGGCGGTGTAATACCTTGAAATTCGGTGTTGTTTCGCTTTTATTTCTATTCATCATATAATCTTGCCTCTACCCATACCTCATCAAATTGTCTTAGCACTGCTGCAGGATCTGTACTGGCTCCTCATGTGTGCCCCAGAGAAATCAGGTAGTGTTAGCCTCGAGTGTGTCTCTACCACCCGTGACACCATGGGTGCGCACTCTTCGAGTTGCACACACATCTCGCACACTGTTCCAAATATGTTCATCGGCCCTGTTTCTCCTTCCCCCACACATAGTAATCAGTTCTACCACCGTTGGTGCCACTTGCCGCTTCTGTTCCTCCCACTCTCCCTCCATGGCCTGGCAGTCGGGTAAACAGATGCACGTACTCCGCTACATTTAGTCACCTTTTCTACCACATTTAGTAACTTATTAACAAGTCTATGACTCTTGTTTGGTTACACAACACACACTTTTCCAGGCTGTGTTCCATGTTCGTAGTCTATCCTCATGTGCAATGGGGTACATGTTTTTCCACCGCAGTTGTGAGACGGGCCTCGGGTTTCTCCGTGTCCACAGTCCTTCCCGTTGTACAATGCCTCTCCTTGTGTAGTTTTTCTCCCATGTGTGACACCAATTGTTACCATTTAGTGTGGTCGAGTGGCCTGACCACGTGTCACACTACTAGGATAAGAGTACTTAATACTCAGGTTACCAGTTAGCCTGTGCCGACTAACATAAGGGTGAGCATGATCTCTCAGGATAACGTGGAGCATTCCGCCAGCGTGGCTGGTGGGTACAAGTAACAAATGATACAGCTTTCAATCCCACTCCACAAACTGCAGTGCTGTCAAGGTCACACTGCACACCCACCATAGAGGACAGATCTGCATTCCAATTAAATTAAGGATGCAAACACTGATCCCTTTTAGGAGATTTATTTGCCAGCAGCCACCACATGATACAAAACACAGTTCTCAGCCCAAAAAAAAAAAAAAAACACATTACTCTTATTGTAAAAATAAAAATAGTGCTGTAAGTCCCCTGTGATGAACCTTGGAAATACACAAATTTTGAGTACTGCTTAATCTCCACTGGCCAGGATACTAATAGGTAGACACTCCAAAATTGGCCAGTATCGCGTACATCTACAAACACATGGATAGCCGGGGACACTGCAGCTCGGCCTGAAAACTAATTAAATGAGTCCACAAGTGGTAAGGGCACACAATAGGGGCAATATAAAATGGTTCTGAGATACATTTAATGGCAGCCAGAAACTAAAATCAATCAGTTAAACAACACAAGATGCAGGCCCCCACGGGATACATGTCTGTTGCTACCCTCCGCTGCTTCATGACCGGCAACATGGCTGCCAGAAGGCAATTTGCCCAGATATCCTTCCAACAGTTACACACGACATAAAAACGTTGACATAAACTAAGAAAATGTAATGCTGATTCTTTTGTATAAAGTAGATTACAAACAGGAATAATCACATTATTAGATTTAGAAAAATTATCAAAATAAAAACACATTTAAATGTTTGGGCCTGGGTGGCAGACAGTATTTGATGTAAATATTTTGAGAGGCTTAAGAGTATCTGACAACATGTGGCACTCAGGTGCCTGGAATACCACTCAGTGATGTCACCCTTCTGCTGCACACTCAGCACTGGCCACTGCCTTTTTTCCATCAACTTCTTACACTGCTAGTTTGCCCTTCCATGCACACAAAACACACACACACATACATACACACACTCTCTATATTTCTCATGGTATCCTCTAGGTGTTGCTGGTAGCCACCAGGACTGGACTAAAGATGAGGGAAGGTGGTATGATGACAGGGGTGACAATCTCTCCAATCCCTCACAATTGAATTAAATTATATTATAACTCAAAATAGGAATGTCGCAGTTTAAGAATAAAAGCAATATTAACATAGACATAATTTTTCAAGGATTTTTGTACACATATAGTGATTAATAATATTAAGGGAACATTGGAAAAAAGGACATTTTGGAACCTTCTTCCTACTGTCATTGTCACAAGTCTGGAAGCAGCAGATGTCAGCGCCAGACGTACACCCCATGAAGGTCTGTATCTCTCTCTGTATTAACTCATCATGTGGTTTCTTTAATTAAATTCATTTGGAAACCTTTTTTCACTTTGCACTCCTGAGTGCTTATCATGTGGTGAACCCTTTCCGTTAGTATTTCCTAGCTGCTACATTGTGCTCATGAGCAGCCCAAGAGTAGGCATACAGACTCATCCGGCTTTAGTACTTTCTGTCAACAAGCCTCCTGGTCACCAGCGAGCCATACATTTCTCTAAATTCACACAGTATGCTTCCAGGAATATCCGCATAAGTGTCTTTTATTGCAGTGGTTCTCAACCTTTGTGATCCTGTGACCTGGTAAATAAGATTTTTTAAGATGAGGGCCCAGCACCACCAAATTTGCTATAAAAATCTTGCTAACTTTTTTTTACAATCATGCTGTAGCAGCATTAATCTCACAGTTGTGGGACATGCTAAATTAATTTCTGACAAGAGAAAGCCAATTTTACAAATACTGATACTCTCACATTTTAAAATAAGGTGAAGAAATAAAATTGCTGAAAGGAGGAACAAAGACTATTTCTGATACAAGGCTGCAGTAAGCAAGTAGATAAATTACAACTTCACATTCATGTAAATATTCTTTGTTTTTTATATGCACGTGAATGTTAGGCAGTGTAACTTCATTTGCAGTATCAGAAAGGAAAAATTATATATTATGTAGTTTTCGTTCTTTTTTTAAAGTTATTTTCTGACAACAAACCAGGAAAACAAAATTCCTAGCTTAGAGAGCCACAAATGTGCCACTAGACGTCTATCTTACATAAAAAATTCCAAAACTAAAAAATTGGTGATAGTGTAAGAAAGTAGGGTAGGGGAAATGTAAAGTTACAGCCTACAGTTTGTAACACTGCAGTTTTCAGGGGTTATGTTTACCATTGATCATAGATATTTTATTACTGAGTACTTGCTTATGTTGTCACTTCATTTAACATCATTTCCAAATTATGCTTTATTATATGAATTAACAGTATAATCCTTGGTTATTTTAATAGTTTATTGACATAGAGATAATGTGTAAGTACGTATTTTTCATGTGTTTCGAGACGATATTCAGTAGTAATATTTTGTTTGTTATTTTTCATTTCTTCTATAGAGGGTAGTCAGCATTAAATTTTTATTAAACAAAAGTACTAAAAAAAATTATCCCGGCTGTATTTCGTCTCGCCATAGCTGACTGATATTTTATTACTGAGTACTTGCTTATGTTGTCACTTCATTTAACATCATTTCCAAATTATGCTTTATTATATGAATTAACAGTATAATCCTTGGTTATTTTAATAGTTTATTGACATAGAGATAATGTGTAAGTACGTATTTTTCATGTGTTTCGAGACGATATTCAGTAGTAATATTTTGTTTGTTATTTTTCATTTCTTCTATAGAGGGTAGTCAGCATTAAATTTTTATTAAACAAAAGTACTAAAAAAAATTATCCCGGCTGTATTTCGTCTCGCCATAGCTGACTGGCAGAGAGATGTGACATGGTCAGACAACAGCCAATCGAAGGACAGGAGACAACATAAGTATGGGAGAAGTAAAATAGAATATAATTTTTTCTTTAGAAGAATTCTCACCACCTCCAACGACAGATATGCGTCTTATAATATGAAAGTTGTAACGATTTAATATCTAATAAGATTGCTGCAAGATGTTTTATAAGATGAAGAAATTATAATTTAATAACAAGGAATATTAATTTTTTTATGTTTGAGAAAATAAAAAGGAAATAAGTTGTTAAATATTTGGTAGAAGACCAACTGGAAAATAAAAGATATTTGCAAAGATGAGAATTTTAATGTTGCGATTTAAAATGAAATGTTATAAACAGCACCCTATGTATTAATGGTAAATTTGTGAATTGTCTGAAATGTAACACGTTGCTCACGGCCTACTGAAATTAATGCCAGGACCTGCTGCAAGGCAGTGACCCAGCTGTTGAGTAAAAATGTTTTTATGTTTTATTGCATTCAAGAGTAACATGAACGTAACACGTGTGAACCAGTGTCTTCATACTTTCAAAGTATAGGTGTTATTTCAAGTGCAATGGAGCATTCCCTTCCTTTAAGTGGTGTGACATGCAGCCAGATAGCACTCATTTCAATAGGCACTGACTTAGGTCTGCTACGACTTAGCTCAAGCCACAGTTGTCAGTGTTTACCAAGGCACAGCAGCTGAACACACAACACGCACCTGAGAACTCGCTTGCATTTTGTTAGCCCCTCTGAGCTAGGGAGTGCCCGTAACAATTTCATCATCGAACTACATAGCGCGCACAGCACAGATGGTGACACAGATGTTGTCAATTTGATGTTCATTATTTATTTAACAAGGAGATGGCTGTAACGGGCTGAATGAAATGATTGTCAGAAATTCTATCTTCTCTCCCATGTATACGCCAAAGTTTATATAAAGATCTGCTTGGGAAAATTAAACTGTTCTTTGTGAAGTACTTAATTAACATACAAAATTGCAGTATAGAATTTGTCATATTGTAAACAAAACATGTTACATGCTAATATTTATAAATATACTATCATAAAATGTACTTAGAAATTTTGGCAATGCATAAACTCCCTAAATATATGACTTTACAAATAAAATAACTACATATTTAATCTTACTTAAAGGCTGCAAGCTGATTAATTACTTAGGGATGATACAGCATGCCTCCATTGTAAAAAAAATACTACTGTATTAAGATATTATGTGCAGTTTGGCTAGTTTTCTGAAAGAAAATTCCTGAACAGCTGGATTTATAAGCTGAAGATTTTATTTATCATATACAGTACAATCTCTCTAATAGGACCCCTCATGGTTTCCAAGAATAGGGTCGTAACAGAGGGGAAGTCGTATGGAAAATTTTGGGTTGATTTTGAACAAAACCTTTAACCCCTATGACCGCAAACTTGCCATTTTTTGAATGAAGTTCATGTTCAATCATCTCTAGCGCATAAAAAACCACAGTTTATATTAAATATAAATACATATGAACATTTTAATAGCTGGACATCTCCTGATTAATCTGATACCCAAGGAAAGCATATTGGACCACCCCTTGTAAAAAAAGAAGGCCTAAACACAGTATGACATTGCCATTGAAAGTGTTTGAAAATATTAACTATGTATTATTAAGATATAAAGTTATTATTAAAGATCTATTACGCAGGTCTTGTTGGTCATACATTGCTACGAGGCATGTAGCAATCAAAATGTTTAAGTGGCGTTGCGCAATACGTGTGCGCGCACGCTGTGTTGTCACTTTGGTCTGGCCGGGTACGTAGCTGGGCGAGCATCTAGATCCTCTGTAGTGCGGCCGGGCGCAGCCGTGGCGGTTTGCTGCTGAAGCTCAGCCCTAGATCCTCAGGCTGGGCTGTTAAGTAGGTGGTAATGCTCGTGTCAGGGCTGCCCGAGCGCTGCTCAACTGATGCTCATGCCGGGACCGGGCATGGCTGGCGTGCTGCGCTTGTCATGCTTTGTGTCCGGCCACTGCCACTCCGCTGTCGTCGTTACAGGGCCGGTTCACTACGTAACAGTGGCCCGGTGTTGGGAAAACATGCTGATAGATGCAATTCACGTCAATGTGTTGAATTTATACAAAATGTAGGTGCCATGTTGGCCTCTGCACTGGCACGATGAGGCCCGGCAATGTTTACGGGGAAATTAATAATTAGTGCGGTCTACTTGAAATATTAATTATCCAGAATTTTTCATCAAAAACTTTTGACGTTGCCTATACATGCACACGGCTTCACTCACCATAATATGGTACCGGTAACATAAGAACACATTTTATTTGCACACACTTATCTTTATTCACTTTACACATAAAATTGACTTCACAAGAAAAAAAACATTTATCCACAAAAAAAAATATGCACATTACGTAGTTGTGGGCGCACATAAACTTAAAAATAATCATTACAAAAAAGGGCATTGAATTAAATTTGAAGTTATGATACATATACTGATTAAGAAACTAGTGTGTGTAGTGTGCCGCTGTTATTACAGCAAAAGAGGAGGGATAATGAAAACGAAAAAAGACAGGGAAGGCAAGACAGAGGCAAGCGGCATGTGACTAGGACAAAGAGAATCCTTATTGACCCGACTTAACCACCCCCCCCCCCCCCCCCCCTGCTGCCACAGACAATACACCAGTGTCCCCTTCTGGCATCATTAAGCAATTTATTGCTTCATGCTGCTTGGGACAACAAATGTCAAAGTCTGTGATGATGGCTTGAGAAATGCGCTATCATTAACATCAGTCCATAGACTGAAAACCTTGGATAATAGAAACTAGCACCGTTGCTGGAGAAAAGGTCTACAAAAACAAAGCCGCGCATAACTGAAACGGTGGTTGGTGAGGGATTACTGTATCTATTTTTAGACTAAAATTTTCTACTTTTTCGACCCAAACTTTTCACAGTTCCTCGGGATTGGGTCGTAATAGAGAGGTGGCCGTAACAAATGGGGTCATAATAGCGGGGTTTTACTGTAGTTCACAACGTAACCTAACATCTTATATAATTTCATAATATATTCTGGGAGGAAACACGTATTAAGTTCATTAGGTTAAATACACAAACAGATAACATGACAAAAGAAATAACTAACTCATGAAAAACAAAGATAATGCAGACAGATCTTACTTCATCCCTATTGTAATTAATCCACAAGCTCATGTGGTACAAAGTCACATACCATGCATCAGATAGACATCGACATGCCTTTCTTTACATGTTACATTATGTAAAACAAAACTGAAAGGTCCAGTTGAAACACACATGTCAAGGCATTGACAGCCAGCTTATAAGAAAATATTGTTTGTAACACAAAGTCACTGTAATCTTGCCTAAGCTTGAAAGTTGATTGCAGAAGCTCAAGGGTATTCATTTTATCTGTTCTCTGATATCGTTATGCATTTCAGTTGGTGCTCTGTAACTATACTTCATTCACACACATTTTTCTTACTACTGTCAAAAAACTTTTTACGATCATGGAATCATGCAGACCTCGCAGCTACAAAACTGTAATTTTTAGGTGTTGCACATCATCCACAAATTTGACTGTTGTTTGCAAATTGGTGTCTAGTCCCAGCAGATTTTAAAATACAATTTCTTCTAATGAGTGTAAATCAATACATATTTTAACTCTCTTCCTATGACAGTGAAAGTGCTTCCATATTACATTATTTTAGTCAGGCCTCCTGGTCATATTAATATTTTACATTTATGCTTTACTGAATTAATGGATTTTAAATATATATATATATATATCTCCAAGGTATATACTACCATCACTCACTCATTTAAAAAGTGTCTTGAAAAAGTGACTGCTTATGCACTAAATGTAAAGTTTTTAAAATTTTCAACTCAAAAATTTTTTATACACAACTAGGCTTACAGCTAATTTAACTAATACCTACTCAATTCTATTACAAACAGAACAAACACCAGAGACAAGTGGCACTTTTCAAGTGTGTGCACTCCGTGCCAGAACTGCTGCTGCCCAATACTAATGAGCGCAGAAAGGACCAAATGGAAATGACACTACACAAACAGTACTTTAGCAATCAGAATTAAGATTCACTATAAGAACAATTGCTGATTTCCTTCCATTCAGGCTTTGTTTTAAACAGGAAATAAGTATGTAGTGAAGCAGCATAATTTTTAAGTTTGAATGGACAATTAAACTGTCATTCATACACTAAAAAACCATGTTGTCACAGACCCAAAGAGTGCGAGATCATGGTCTACACTCTAAAATGTGGACAATGACATAATTACCCTGCATTTTCTGTAGTTGTTTGTACATTTTAAAGTTACTGAAATGTATAGGCAGCTTTCTATATCAAGCAGACTAAAATCCAAAGAAATATAAAAAAAAAAAGGTAATAAATGCTATTTTTTTAATTTAAAACCAGGTTATTTCACAGCATGCACAAGTGCACTATATAATGATTATAGTAAGTAAATGAAATTCACTGTGCAGAAAAAATTTAGAATGTAGGAAAGAGTTAAGTGTAACTTTATTATTTTCACATTGGTTAATAATAATGACGTAGTTATGTTATGGGTTATGATTATTTCCAGTTTTTTGTGGTTACAACGTAAAAGCAGAATAATAAGCATACTAGTACAGTCAAGCAGCAAAACAAAATTCAATATGCCCATTCTGCATGTGTGTTTACAAAGCTAGCTTACTGTACATCAAGATACAACTGGGGTGTGATACCACTGCAAACCATGCAAAGTCAGCAAGAAACAGACCTTACCAACGATATTGATGAGATCCTTGCGGATGGTCGGCTCCCCTCCAGTCAACCTGATCTTGGTGATACCCTGGCGTACAAACAGCTCTGCAAGTCTGAGTACTTCATCCGTCGACAGTAGCTTCGACTTGGGGGTCAGGTCCACCCCTTCTTCCGGCATGCAGTACTGGCCTGGGAACATTCCACAGTTTGCATCATGCAATGTATGCACACAAGCGTCGACACTCACATGTCTTATGTGAACCCACACCCATCAACTTAGCATGCTGCAAGGAATGACAAGGCCATCACAACACCAGGAATTAACTAAGCAAATTTATTCAAACAGAATAAAAAAGGGCAATGAAATATCATGCTGACTAAAACCTTGATCAAATGCCCATGCAGAAAAAGTTTCATCAATTAAACTATTTGAAAACCAACATAGCAGAGAAACCAGACACTGGTGAGTGTGCAGCAGCACAATATGAGAAATGAAAAGATAGAGTAGGTAATTTGTGGGTGTCAAACCACCATAACCTTCTTTTTATTCTGGATTAAGAGTAAAGTGGAGAGATTTCGGTCAGCGCTTGAAATGGAGGTCTTAAGCGCTGGTGAGGTTGAAATGAGACAAAGATGAAACAGTGGCAGAATGCAAAGGCAAGGGAAATGGGAATGCCAAGAGAAAACCCACCAACCAATGGCAATGTCCGCCACATTTCCCACTTGTGAAAATCTGGGTGACACATTCTAGATTAAAACTGATTGTGCTACAACCAGATATTTTTGCAATGGCAGACAATATAGAGTGCTGTCCTTCACATGCAGTTTGAAAGAACATTCGACTTCACACTGCCATGATACACTTATTCAAGCACTGGGTTAACACAGAACCTCAAATGGTAATATTTATCATGGGTGTTACATGTATTATTCTTGCTCCACACAGGCTGGATAGCATTATATTTTGTGAACAAGATGCATGCTTTATTAGAAATGGCCTCAGAATTGCTTGCGAGACAGCAAAAACGTTGATTCACCTTCTTTAGCAGAGATGGGGAGAAAGATCCAGTAAGCTTGTGTAAGGATAGTGCAGTGAAAAATTATCTGAAAATGGCCAAAGATTACACTATAGTAATTTCAGGAGGTATAACTGTAACAATTGTTGTGTTCAACAGATGAAATATCTCCGAACTGTTTTGTTACTTGCAGTGTATTTGTTCTGCTTGCCACCTAGTAGCATATCTTTTTAGTTTAAGTGCTTTAATGAATTGTATAGAATATTTTAATTTTATTAATGATGGTGCTAATAATTCATTTATATTGAAGTAAATATAAGGCTATTTTTATGTAATATGATACAATAGTTAGTTTCTCTTTCAGTTATTATGTTGTTCTCAATGTTTCTTTACTATTCCTCTAATCTAGGATAGTTCCCTTGACATTTGGGTGCAGAACTTTAGTGGAGAGTTGGCCTCACGCAGCAAGTTGTGAGCTGGTGACTAATAATGAGACTGGGCATTCAGAAGTTGGGCAGCTTGTTACTGTGTGGGGTACCAGAATGTTTGGTGAACACAATGGGACATTATGTGCACAAGAAAGGGTGTTTCTGCAGTTATCTGCACCGTAATTAATATTCTACTTTACTGTACGAACTGTTTGTTGTGACTGTGCCATGAGTTTAGTTAGCAGTGCTTCCCTTAAAGGCTGGACTTCTAAGTGCTTTGGGATTTCCACAGTAGCAGCTTACCAAAATAATTCAGCATGTCTTGTAATTGTGGCATGTCAGTGCTGTGTTGGAGTTGCTAAATGCCATCAGACCTGAGTTGGCAGCAATCAGTGGATGACTGCCTGCAAACTGACCCCTTTGACAGTAACGGTATGCTGTGGTTGAGATTGGCTTGTATAAGCCGACATTACGTTTTGAGAGAACTCTAAGGTCCGTTATGTTTCAAATTTTTGCAGCTAAAGGTGCTATTATTCGCACACTTGCTCAATAGCCCAAGGTTTTCCCAACTAGACATGCCAGTAAATCTAAATTTGTATAGGGTTTTACAGTAAATTATACTGCATCCTTGTTTAATGTTGTGATTGGGGTTATGCCATTTTTAATATATATAAATTTGGCAGGGTTATGACGCTGCAGAATATGAGGCTACTAATCATTTAGGGGCCGCGGTGGCCAAGCGGGTAGTCTGCTCACCTCTCACCAAGGCGAACCGGGTTCAATCCCTAGCCGGGTCACTCCCGGATTTTTGCAAGTGGGAATCGTGCCGAACGATGCCCGTTGGTCTGCAGGTTTTCTCAGTGATCTCCCATTTCCTCTGCCCTTAAGACCCTGACGTTAGGAGCCACCCAAATCTCGTCACTCACTAATCATTTTATACTAATCATTGTGCATAAGTGGTTTTCCCAACTGGGAAGACCAGTCAATTTGATTAGCTTTATGGTAAATTGTACCACTTTCATAGTCACTGTTGTGATTGTAGTTATGCCATTCTTAATTGAGAAAAATTTGGAAGGATTGTGAAGGTGCAGAGTATATGACATTATCAATCATTAATACTAATCATTAAGTGTGATTATTTTTGCTCACTGCACCTTTTAATCTTGTACAAGAAGAATGCACAATTATCACACGTTGGTCTGGGTAAATTGGGAAAGTAGCCTGTGCAGTTCATACTTTGTATGACATGAGTATATTTACCTGTGAAAATAAGTATTCATAATAAAAGGTCAAACAATCATTTACTGTTTATATTGTGTGTGTAATGACTGGATAAATAACTTTTATTAAAAGTGAAAATATTGTATTACAGTACCTTTGTAAGCATAACTTAGCAAAAGCTATAAAATTGTCATTTTAGATATAAGCCAGTGAACTTGCTCTTGTTAGAATACTTAAATATCAATTATTTTTGTGATTTTCTGCCATAAAGATTTAATATATAATGGGAATAAAATGTTAATTTGTAAGAAGCCCTGCTTATCCACATTGTCAACTAACATTAAATAATCATTCCATTTTTTCCCTCCCACAGTTCTGATAGTGTATTTTGCAATACATGACCAGAAAAACTAGTCACATGTCGAAACTGATAAGACATATCAACATAACACGCAACTGAAATTTTGCACATGGTATGTTTTCAAACCCCACAATGTTTATGACAATACACTAACATCTCACTATGCACATGAATTTAGTGGTTAGCTATGTTCTTAAAAGGGAGCAAAAGTAAAAACTACACTATCAATCTTTAATAATAAATTAATTATTGGTACTGGAGTAGTTTAAGTAAACACAAAAATGAAATACGTATTAAACAAATATGGAATACAAAAATGCAATACAAGTGTATTAACTTAAACAGCAAACTAACCCCGTAGCAAACACCAAGTCTGACTGAGTCTAAGCAATTGCTCAATTTTCAATATTCACCATTCCCATGTACATTACAAAGCGAGTATTAGTATTAAACACTATCTACCAAAACGTAATTGGGCACCCGTGAAGATAGGTAGTTCAGTACGTCAGTTGACTTGTGTTTCACTGCCTTCGACGGAGGAACGCTGGTGTTTGTCTGTTGTAGCATGAACACAGAGCCCTATTATAACATTCTGGATAATGAAATGCTCCCAGCATTGTGGCGTTTTTACAGAATGGACAATAATGTTCGCCGATTGGACTGGCCCGCCCAGAGCCCCAACCTCAACCTATTGGATCGCCAGGTGAGGGCTCGTCAGGCGCGGCCAAAATCCATTGTTCAACTCATGGAATGGTTGCAAGAGGAATGACGACAAATCCCCATAGATAACACTCTTAGAGAGCATTCCAGACAGGGTGGCTGCTGTTACAGCTGCAAGAGGTGGCCCTACGAGATTCTAATGGTGTGACAACCACCGAGTAAACATTGTGGACAGGTGCCCAATTACTTTTTGGTAGATAGTGTATATAGAGCGGGGGATCTGAGGTGAAACAAGCATGCACCATCTGAGATGCATTTCACTTGAAACACCGAAACATAATATTTTCACATGATGCTTAGTTTGGCACATTAATAACATATATTTGTGACAACGTAAAATAAAATATTTTAATTGTTTGTCTAAGAACTCTTTCCTGTCCATGTAATACTTTGTGGCCTGCTGTGCATGAACAAAACTGTCAAAATAGCCAAATAATATGCCCTTTCCTTCATTCATGACTGCATCAGCTCATACAGGATTTTGCATATGATGTGTTGTTAGTTTCATTTGTGTAATATTACTATTCACTGGCTTTAAAAATCTTGCCTTCACAAATGAAATGGTCTGTATCATCCTCTCAGTGCTGTTCTGCAACAGGCAGAAACATTGACTTCAGGTGCAAAAAGAAGTCTGAAAAATCTGCTGACTTCAATTTTGTTTTTTATCAGCTTGACCTTGGCAGATATTACTAGAAGGAATGTAAGCTTTTGGAAAATAACTTCATAATTTTGCTCATTATCACAATTACAGTTTAAGTATTTAGTTCGTTCTGTCTCCATATTTGGAAGTTATCTAATGATTTCTGACCAAAATCAAACCATTTCTGATCAGAATATAAAATTTTGTCAAAAGGTCAAAGACATTTAATTTTAAATTAATTCTGAATTATGTTTCATGTCCTTTACTGTATGAAAATGATTAAGTTTAGGAATTACATAGCATGTTTAGTCATAAAAAACTATTCAAGCCAGGACAATACAGACACTGCTGATAACATCATGGCTGGGATATAATGACCAAGGCACATCTACAGATTGAACACTGAAAAAACATCAGGTTTTTATAGATCAGGCATTCATGTCCTGTAGTAGCTAATGACAAACACTTCCAACCAGCTGTTCGCGAGTGTATGCTACTTGCTAGCCAATCAGAAAAGTACTCCACTGCTGCTGGCTGCAATATGAGTGTGGGACTGCAGATACCACTCCATGATACTGTGAAAGTGCCCTCTGGTGCACTGCTAAACACCTGCACCCGCCTTATAGCCACCTAGAGAGTCTTCAATTCCTCTTTATTTCTCTCTACTCTGTTTGTTTCTGGTGTCTACTGGAGACATGGCAGAGGGTGCGCATAGTTGTAAACTCGCCCCTCCATCAGAGGTGTGGTAAGTTACCTCTAACCCTCCCGGGTTGAAATTTTTTTTACATTTTACACCAGCAGCAAACAAATGAAAGAACGTTCTCCCATACAATCTTCTCGTATAGCTTTTCACAGACCTTTTTAATAAAGCCATTCTTACCCATCTTCTGCTTCTGGAAGAATTCTATTTTCTACTTCATGAATTGCACGTATTATTGCATTTCTTTCCTACTGAGGGTTTTTACAGTGCCTATTCGCATTTTCTCCCTCCCTTCTTAGCACACAGTAGCTAGTTGTTATGGCAGGTAACCATGGCCCCAACCATGATCATGTTTGCCCAATCCCATAAAAGCAGCAATGCATGTGTTCTGTAGTCCTGCATGTCCTGACATATGGAGCTCAGCCTTGAGACCCACCTAGGTTCCAACCTAACCTTGAACATCCAAATCTCATGTTAGCTTTAAGGAAGGTTAGGAAAAAAAAAAACTTTAAAATTTGTGTGCCTCAGCCTGTAAATGCACATGAAGGCACGAACAGATTGCAGTTCTCAAAATGTATCTGTTTCATTGTACGACGACGCCTTCTGTTTTTTCTTCACTGCATCATCCACGGTTATTTGCATATCTCCTTTCACTGTTATCATTTGTTTTGATTACTAAGTCTGATGTTCGTCATGTTTTCTTTGTGAATACCAAATTAAATCTGAAAATTCCCTTGGAGTTATTTACATACATCTATTTGATGTGATAAACACTAACTTTTTTACATGTGTTTTTATGTAACATTCTGCATCTTGTACGATGTACAATTAAGTTTAGTAATGATGTAATTGTGAAATAAAAGTTCATTCATCGCCTACAGCATGGGAAATGGTAGCAGAAAGTTACTTCCCATAATTAAATTTGCTGTCATTTTGCAGAGTAGTAGTAATACAGATACAAAAAAAGAAAAAATATCTAAGAACACCCCATATGGTTTTGTAATCAAGATATATAAAATAACTTCTTGGTTGGCAATTTTTTTTATCAATGGTTTAATGTCATTGGCAAAGGAGTTATTAAAGATTAAAACAGTTGCACAATCAGTATATAAAGAAGGAACTGTCGCCGGATCCATATCTAGACTCACCTGGAGCAATTAAAATAAATCATGAAAAAACAAAATCAAGTTACTACATCTAAAATCTACCCTATATCCGCAAAAACCAAATCACATGTGTGAACCATGCACTACATCACTCGGTAGGTGAAACCACGTACATTACAACATACAGATGCTTGATCCACCACTTTGTTAGCAAACAGGGACATTAATACAGAAAAATAATTTTTTGTCCAATTAAGTTATTTCACTATTTGCATATTTCCTTCACTTTTCACCCACAATTCAGGACAACATTCCCAGCAGCAATTACCAAAACAAAGACAGAAAGAGAGCTAGCCTAGGCCAGCCCCACCCACTGAGACTCAGCATTGTCTCGGAGCCTTGTGATGCCACAACAACTAACAAAGCCGCTTCAGCAACAAAAGGTTTCCCACCACCTGATAGCGGGCAGGCTCTCTGCCAGTCAGCAAGAAGGCCAGCAGTCGGCACTGCAATGTTCAAAGTATTTTTTTTTTTAAATTAAATTACACACAAAAGATGATCACATTAGATATCTACCATAGATTTTTAGAGAAATGAATGCAAAATTTGTACCACATTTCATAATGTTGTTTCACTTAATTCAAAGTCTTTTTTCTCAGTGTTTGTGACCTTTTTAAATAATCTGGTGTACAAGAATTATAGACACACACTACTTTTCTATAGACCTCAAAAAGAAAAATCTGATAAAGTAAGAACTTGAGAGGAAAGACTTACAAACTTTTGAAAGTTACAGGATCACCAAAACTTTCCTGCAAAATGGCCTTTGTTTTATTTGTGGCAAGATCAAGTGCACAATATTCTTGAAGCCAACACTTCAATTTAGTTAAATCTTCATGCAGTAAAACTGTTAAGATCACAACACACAAAAACATCACATGTTACAGTCAGGGAAGTAAAATCTCTATAATAATAATAATAATAGTGATAAATTGAACATCAAACACCAATTTTCCAAGCATGCAATACTCATTGGTTAAAACAGTAACCATTTTCACTACCCCATATTCAACTGTTCTGACTGTGTTCACATACCCATTTAAGCCTCACCCTAATAAGTTACATACCATATGAGATTACAGGTAGATGGCTCATGGAAGTGTGCAACACCATGCCTCAACACAGTTGTTGCTTGGCGAGGACAACATACACATCCCACACACTACTCTCTGAGCTGAACCTTGCAAATCACAGCAATGGGAATAAGACAATAGACTAAGGATGACATATACAAATTTTTGTCTTGCGCATGTCCTCAACATTGACTCAACCATTGCCAGTACAACTGTCAAAGCCACATGATCAATACAGATGAACCTGTTTCTTTCCACCTGAATTTTATACAGAACCACACTTTTCCAACAATAAAATACTTTGACTGACTAGAATATGATAAACTGGAGAAGCTTTTCTATGAGGCTGTTCTACTACCAGAACGTAGTCAACTTCATGAGGGCACCACCTGATTGCCCCAGTACAGGGTGCTCGCCTTCACGCCACTGTGTCACTGGCTCACACAAATTCATAGACACCTCCTTAACGAGCTGGTTCAAATCTGATACCCTCCCAACATGAGGTGGAACACACCATTAGTAAGCATAGGGCTATCCTGATCACTATATAACCACAAACCAGCCTTCTGCCAAATAAATTGGCTAGCAAAAACAACAGTATTAAGGTAGCACCCTGCCTCGGACAACTTTGTATTAGGCCCCGAATCTTCAAAGCAAAACAAATTAAGAAATCAATCACACAGAGGCAGTGACATGAGAAATTACACAACCTACATGGGGCAAGCTACAATGGTGAATCTCAACAGATATTAATTCTTGTAGTGCTATAGTTATTTAGCTTAATTTTCAGTTAAGAACCTACAGCTGACTATTGTCAGTATTATTCACTGACACCGCAGCATTTCAGCCTAACAAATCCAGTTACAGACTTATTGCCAAACCACACAATGTTATCAGACATGCAGATAATTCCTTTAGCAACATAATCACCACCTGTATCATGGTAGATAAACACTAACCCTATAATCACAATCTATATTATGTTAATCTGATGTCTTGCAGGTATCCTTTATTCCTTACTGCCTGTCTTACAACTGTATTAATCTGATAGATAAATAACTCCTCTTCATTGACTACAGTGCAAGAATCAGTATCTAAAAATAACTCCATTGTGAATAATTGTGAACACTATAATAAATCAACCACCCCCCTTTTTTTCTCAATTAACTGGTAGTAATGTATAACATATTGATTATTTTGACACACGTTGAGCAACCTGTACTATGCTCCTAGTCATGTGTATAAAATGACTTGCAGGCCTAGCTACATAAAAGAAAATGGAAATCCCTGTCTAATATACTGTAGTCTCAATTATTATCCCACATAATACAAGCAGAGACGGCTAATAATGTACTCTTTCACTATACTAACAAAGTCAATAGAAAAACCCTGCATAGATGAACTGTAATGGCATAACACAGTGGTGATACGTGCTATAATTTAATTTGCAAGCTACTGTGTGCAGGGGGCAGTAGTGGCATTGATCTCTCAAATAAAGGGGGAGGGGGTTCTGGGGGCTTTCCCCTGGGAAAATTTGAATTTCAAGGTGCAAAATGGTGCCATTTAAACACTTTTTCATACCTAAATATAAAATACACCACTTGTAAAAATATTAATTGTTTTTACATAAAATTTGCCCAAGTGAAAAATATTACAAAGATACCTTCATCAAACCCGGAACCTTGTCCATTCAAAATCAATATTACTTTAATACCCGTCAACAGTGAGGTATTTACATATGGAGCAATTTTGTTTGTACAGAAGAGTAGACAGGAAAAATGATTATTCGTTTGTGTAAAGATGGAAAGCAGTCAACTCTATTTTTACCAATTTCTATAAGAGACAAAAACAAATTTATGTGAACATAAAAAAGCTCATGTTTTTGAACAGTAATGAACAGATTGTTAAGGTCACTATATCCAGTTGCAGTCCAAGTGTTAACATTCTTTGAAAACAATAAATATGGCCAGCAAAACTATTTTGTTTAGGCTGTTACATATAGCTAACCACAATTGTTTCTGATAAACATTTTTTTTTTAAATTACATACAAAATTTCCTTTTTTGCATGTTGTCATGATAAGTTCAGGTGTCGACCTACCCTCTCTTATGATTTCACATCTTTCCTGAAAAGTGAAAGCACTGCTGGAAAAATGCTTCACTCGTAATCCGCACACACCACACTTACATCCACATGTTTCTGTTGCACTCATTCTATTACTCGGTTCTCAGTTTCACACTGTAATTTTTTCATTTTTATGTAGAGTATACATCACGTATGAATATGTATAACATTCTCAAAACTAAATTAAATAAAAACCATACGATTTGTGTTGTGCACGCGAACTTGCCCACGCATCAATCTAGTTACTGTAAACTACACCACGCCAACTGCCTGCGGTTAGGCCAGCTTCAGCTATGTCCGCTTCAGCCTGCTGAAAGCATTACTTACAGTGCGTCCAAACATCTTGGTTTTGCTGGCCAACGAACGAATTGTTTTCTTATAATGTACAGTATTGTTTCCCTAGTAGGATGTGTACCTCATGAGTGAAAAGTTACCTTGAAGTAAATATAAGTTAGAATTTAATATTTATTTTAAATATAACATTGTCAAGAAACTGTCTGGGCAAGCACCGCTTGCCTTGCTTGCCCTGACGAGACACCATTGGCATAACATCTCATCAAAGAAAGTAGCCATGGCCTATAGTAAAGAACCATTCTCTAGAGTGATGTTAGAAAGCCATGGAAAACTGAAATCAGGATGGCGAGACAGAGAATTAAACCCAAGTCCTCCCAGATGCAAGTCTAGCGTGCTATTTCTGTGCCAGCTCCAGCAGTCAATCAGAATGGAATGTCACATTTTTAAAACAGAGCAAGCAGATTCCTTGAAACAATTACTTGTGACAGTCAAATTTTTACACAATTATTAAGCACAAGTTTTATTTTGTTTGCACTAAAATAAAATGCACAAATGTAATATACATAATACACCAATATTAGCAAAAAATGGTTTCTTGTAGGTTTACAGGCGAACATGGTTAAAGGGATGAAAGAATTTATGGCAAATAAACATCAAACTAATCTTAAGAGACCATTTGGAACGCATGAGAGTAATACTCAAAAATTTTGGGTCTAGTAGACTTCTCGATTCTGCATGTTTGTTTTTACGTGTGACGTAGTTAATGACGTTGGCTGTATAGTTGATTAGGGTGGTAGTAGTTGCAACGAGTAAAGAAGTAAGTTAGAACAACCGAGGAATTTAGTTTTCGTTAAGTTGTACATCTGTATGTTTATTTGTATGGTATAATAGGAAAAAAATTATGAATAGTTGTTCTTATGTGGTCGTAGAGTAAAAAAGGTAGTAGTTTACGTGTTCAGTGTCTTCAGTCAGTTTTATTACATGACAGTATATCATAAAATGGATATGTACCGTACACAGTGATAAAGTAGTATGCTTTATATAAAGTGAAGCGGTATAGAATAGTGTACGGAGTTAAAACAAAAAGTTGTTCATAATGGTGGTGTGTTTGACGGATAATTATATACATACCGTAGTGCAAACTATGTGAGTGACGTGGAATAATGAGGATGAGTACGGCATTAAAAATTGGCAGAAAATGGATCTGTTTGTTAAAGATAACAGTTAAAATGTTAATTTAATAATGTGTGTATCAGGTTTAACTAACAGTGTTGTAGGTAGATAATGTTAGGTCAGGATTCTGTAGCAGGTACCTAGTCTTTACCATTTGTAATTAATATTTGGATATGTTTGATGTTTGTAGTGATATATAGAATAAAGTAGTCGTAGGTCGGTCCTGTTAGGATAGGGGTAGTATGTTTAGGTGGTATTTGATACAGCGGAGCGTATAATATAGCAGAAATGGTATTTAACTAAATGAGAAATGTGATTGTGTGTGGAAATAATCCTTTTCACGTGGTCAAAATATGTAAACCAAAACAGTGATTCATTTACACACAACCCATGAAAAACAAGGTGTGGCTGAACTACCAAAAATTGTGATTCGTCGTTTACAGATATACGTTAGTTTAGGCAGCAAATTAGTTATTTATTGACTATGCTTGTTCAAAATATACACCCAATACAGTGATTCGGACCACACATGACCCAAATAAACAAGGTGTGGCTGAAATACTGAAAATACAAATCAGATACGTTAGTTTTGGTGGCCAAATAGTAATTTATTGACTATGATCCATATGAGGTATCACGTAGTACACTTAAGCAGATGGGATCAAGTGTACTACCCGATACCATATATGGTATCTGCTCGTACACCTGAGCAAATGGGCTCTAGTGAACTACGCAATTCCACATATGGAATTGGGTAGTACACTAGAGCAGATGGGCTCGTGTACTTCCCAATTATAACGTCTCTTGTAATAATGGCTGCTGGTTCGTCGATACAATATCCACAGTTAACGGATACTACCTTTAAAAATGGGAAATTCCATGTGTTGCTGCTGCTAGACGAAAGAGAGGTACGGTGAATCATAGATGGTGACAAGAAATTAGAAGAGTTGATGGGAGAAGAATTTAAAAAAGGGAAAATTAAGATAAGAAAGCACGGAATGTTATTGTTAACTGTATAACGGATCATCACATAGAATATGTGAGGGAAGCAGGATCTGCAAAGAGACATTCTCAAGGCATTGAGCAAGGTTTTTGAAAGAAAGAGAGCAAATTTCAAAATTATTGGTGTGAAAGAAGCTACTGACTACAACTTTACAGGAACATTTTAATAAGTTTGACAACGTAGTATATGACCTGGATGGAATAGGATAAAAAATGGACGAGGATGATAAAGTCTGCCACCTGCTGCTAACCCTACCAGAATGCTATGACAACATTATAACTGTACTAGAAACAATAGATACAGATCTATACTTACTTTTGGATGCAGAACTGAAGCAAAACCACATATAAACAGATGTTGAGCATGTGGAAACTACTTCATTTGTGGCAGGAAACAAACCAACAAGAAAATGTTACGGGTGTGATGATCCTCGGCATCTGATTGCCCCAAGACAGGACATAATCGCTCAGGTAGAGGAGAGCATAGCGACTGGACCGACAGAAATTCAAGAGGACAAGGTAGAAGAAACCATTGTGTCAACGGGTACAACACAAACCAACGTCAACCACTCTGATATTCCCCTGGTGGTCCCATACCATGAGCGCTTAAATGAATTCAGAAACATTCTGCACTCTGGATATAAAATTCTAGCTTCTTCACCCCGCAAACACAATACCTGCTCTCCAAACCATCCAGATTGGTCTTCAAAAGGCCATCTAACCTCAGCAACAAACTGGTTCGTCCAAAGCTGCAGCCAACCACAAATGCCAATCAAACTATCACCCTCAAAGGATCCCACCCTTGCAATAGCTCTCGCTGTGGCACCTGCAGCATTCACCAACTCTCAAATTCTTTCAACAGAAAGACTCACTAAGCATATATACCTCATCCAAGGAAATTACAACTGTGTAACACAAAATCTGATTTATCAGCTACAGTACTCAACAATGTAATGCAGAATACATCGGCCTCACCACCTACACACTCTGGCAAAGAATGAAATGCCACAGAGCAGATACCAACCAAGCCATAACTGGTAACATCAATAACCTACATGACAAACCAGTTGCAGCACATGCAGCATCACAAAACAAAGATTTTGATTCCTGCTACAGTACCAGAGTTGCGAGAGCCCTACCATCTTCAAGCAATAACTCAGATGCTGGGAATTAGATCACCAATTTATAACTAAATCCAGGCAGCCACCAGGCCTCGGTATAAGATAATCACAACTCCTTACTATAACTGCAATTTTTCAATTTTCCCACCCTAGTTCGCCACCCGGCCGCTAGGTTTACTACTAACAGCACCCTTCCACCATATTGCAATGTCCTACAACTCACCGCCTGATGAAGCTGGCTTAGCCAGTGAAATGTCACAATTGTGCAACCGCAGGAAAAACTATGTCATCCTACTTTGCGTGTATGCCTATCGACAAGTACTAGACTGTGAGTACTTGGATTCCTGTCCTTTATATATTTTTGCACTGAAGAAAGTGAGATTACGTTCATTGATACTACAGGCAAAGGAGAATCAGTGTTCATTGGTCCAGAAGGGAAGGTATATGGAGAAAGATAACCATAAAGATAAAAGTGACTAACGGTGTGGAGTTAATAGCGAGCCAAAGCGGAACGTAAAAACTCCAGAAAGATTAACTAAAAATAAGACTAGAAGCACACTCATAGTACCTAACCTCAAGCTATATCTGTTTCCTGTCAAAAAGGTGGTGAGTTTAGGGAAGGAAGTTATATTCATGGCTAATAGGGCAGAGATAGCGGACAATAGCACACTGAGAATGGTGTGCGGAACATCGGGAAACTTGTAAGTTGCTAATTTTTCATTATGTAAGCAGAAGGAGAGGACCTGTGGTATAAAAGACTTGGACATTAGAACTGCATGGGTTTGAAACAAATGGGATTACCTATGTCAAGTAAGGTATGTGATGCATGTCGACAAGGAAAAGCAATTAGACAACCTTTTCAAAGTAGCGTTTTTCCAAAATTCTCCCGCTTAGGAGTTACTGCACACAAATATTGGGGGGGCCAATATCCACACAAACTAGTAATGGGTGAGCAATATTATCAAACATAACTTATGATTTCTCACACTTCTGTGTAGTATATTTACTCAAGACAAAGACTGAAGTTGTACAAATGTGGTAAATTATATTAGACACCTATAATCTCGCGTTGAAACAAACTGCACCGCGAGGGTGAGGTGTGATAACGGAGGAGAATTTGTGTCGGGGAAACTCAAAACATTCTGTGCTGAGAAGGGTGTCACATTAGAGTACACGGCACCCTATTCATCTCAAATGAACGGCACCAGTGAGAGGATGAACAGTACCTTGCTGGATAAGGTTAGGACCATGTATGCAGAGACAGACCTACTGCAACACGTGGGGTGAAGCAATCCGGACAGCTGCGTATCAACTGAATCGGTCCCCCACAACTGCACTAGGAGGAGATATCATGACAGAGATATATTTGGGTAAAATGAATATATTGAAACTGAAGGTATTTGGAGCCAAAGATTGTATGTTCAAACTACCCAAGAGAGACAAACTGGACAGAAGAGCTACCCCAATCAGAATGGTGGGATATGCACCAAACTGATACAAGGTGTGGGACCCAGTGTCAGACAAAATAAACATATCAAGAGATGTGACATTTGCTGAAACAGGCTTAGTGTTCAAAGATGAACGAAAAGCAGATACACCAAAATTTCAGTTGGGTGAAGGGTGTGAGAAGAATAAAGGAGGGTGTAACAGCCGAGAGGTGACAATGGATAATAAGGTAGAAGATGAAAAGTTCCATGGGTTTGAAGAGAATAAGGAACCAGCATTGGTGTTCAAGAGGATAGTGAGGAAATCTACGCACTTAGAAAACTATGAACTATATGTTGCATACTGTTTGATGACAGACAGCGATCCACAAACTTACCAGAAAGCAGTCAGTCAAAGAGTGAAGAATTGCCATACAAAGGGAACTGGATGCAAATAAGAAGTTCCAAACTTGAGTCGAAACAGACCGACCCAAAGACATAGAACCAAATGAAACAACATAGGTCTTCAGTACTAAACCAGATGGAACGAAGAAGGCTTGACTAGTGGTAAAAGGGTTTCAGAAGAACACTCCAGAAGGCAACAAAGGTCTTTTGTATGCACCAGTAGCAAAGATCCCGAGACCCCACGTAGTTGGAACAAGAGATTCAACCAATTTGTGAAAGAGAATAGATTAAGGAGCTCCAAAGTCAATGTATGTCTATACATCGAAAGTGACATATGGTTAGTAATATCGGTGGACGACATTTTACTGATCGGCGAGAAGTCAAAGACAGAGGAACTGGCTAAAAGGCTTGGAGACAAGTTTGATGCAAAAGACATGGGAGATATAGAATCTTTTGTTGGAACAGAGATGAAAAGAGTGGGCAGAATGTAAAAACTGCTCTACGACAATGGAAGACAGAATCCAAGTCAGAGACACAGATACAGTTGTGGATGTTCTGTTTCGACAACTGGTAGACAGCTTGATCTATATATCTCAAATAAGCAGGCCAGACATAATCTTAGCAATGTCATACCTAAGCCGGTAACTGGACCACTTGACACATTCTGTATGGATGCAGCATAGAAGGTACTTCACTACTTGAAGGGAACAATGGACAGCAACATGATCTATGAAAATCGCCCAGACAAAGTCATTGTCTATGCAGATGCAGACTGGGGAGGTAATAGGACAGATCACAAGAGTATGAGCGGGATGGCATCATTCAACTGCGGTAACTTAGTGTCCTGGGGCTCGAAAAAACAGCAGGCTTTGAGCTCAGCACAGGCAGAATATATAGCAGGCAGTTTAACAGCAACTGAACTCTTCTACTAAAAGGGTCTCTTGTCAGAGTTTGTAGGTAGTAAGGGGTATGTAAAATGCAGTTTGCTAGTAGACAACCAAGGTGTAATACATACAATGAGGAACAATAAGAACACTACATGTTCTAAACATATTGACATCAAGTTTAATTTTTTTAAGGGCATTCTAGCTAAACGGCTTATAAGTATAAAGTATATAGAGCAAATTTGAATATTGCAGATATGTTTACCAAGCTGCTGGGATCAGCCAAGTTTTGCGAGATTAGGGATACATTGTTTCTGAAGGGAAAATGCTAATCTTTGTTAATGGGGAATGCTGCATGTATGAATATTAACAATTTCAAGTATTGCGTATCAATAGCTGTGAATTGCCTTATTTAGGTTATCATAAGACATATCCTATTACAGAACAGCATTCAATGGACTTGAAATTGAAAGGGAATGTTAATAATACTGCCTACATGTTAATGTTGCATTTTTTTTTACGTCTTCAGGGGCTGTCTGTGTTGTAACCTGCATGTGAGTGCTATGATAAATAAGAGATAAGATGTACACGTTTTCTGTATACTGGTAGTCATTTTGCGACAAAGAATTAATTTATTAATAAAATAGTTTTCCGCAAAGCTAATCACATTATGATTTAAGCTTTGATAATGAACAAGTACTTTTCTTTAGCAACTGTGAAAATATCCCAATACTCTGTTCACATCACACATGCAGGAGATCACCCCAAAGCTACCACTTGAACAAGTGCAAAACACCCCACACCCACATGACACAAGCACGCACTCACATCTCAAGTTACACCGCTCTGAAAGAGAGATTCTCAGATAGGTGTGATGGCGATTGAAAGTGTCCATCAACACGTTCGGGGATGGCTTCTCCACATCTCTTATGCTCATCTGTAAAGAAATGTTACAAGTGTTCCTTGACAAAGCCAAACCCTCAATGTGTGAAATTAAGCACACCACAAAGCTCTGGTATTGTACTGACATACCAGCTAACAGACATTCTGTACTTATTAGTTTTGACAAATAACACTTGTTTCACATTCAATATGATTCCAATTTGGCTTCAGTCTACGATGCCTGATAGTGAAATATTTAATTACTATTATTTTCTCATGGTAAATAAAAATCAATAACTAAAATATCTTAGTTTGTAGTTTAATTTCACTGGGCATTTTAATGCTCTGTGACTAGTCTCATATCCAGTAACTTTCACTTTTGGATCTTTTAGACACATAGAAAAAAATGCTGCTGTTGTTATGCCAGACTGATAACCAGGGACCATCTTGCACACAAAACTAAATTAAAACAAAAACAAATAATGTCAGGACTTGTTAGATTTAAATTCAACAACAAGGTTTTTAAGGAATTGCCAAGGACTGAAAAGTAAATTTCAAGGCTTAAATAATATACATTAAGAACTATCTAGAAAAGATCACTGCTCCCACTTACATTTTGAAACTGTCACATTGCACGCTTGTAATCCACATGCCAAAAAAATTTTCACTGATAGAGAATATTTAAGACCCATACCTAATTAAAAATATAGAAAATATTTGAGAATGATTTTAAAACTTAAATATTTTTACCATCACCAATTCACTAGGCCACACCAAGCATATAGGCAGCAATGGGCTGAGAGAAACTGTACATGTCAAAATCCACAAAATTACCTCTTTATTCATTAAAGATGCTCAATAGTACCCTACACACTTTAGCAGCTATTATGAGTGCATGTTGACAAGACAGCTAACAAAACCCTGGTTTCTGAAACATATATATGTTAGTGATGGGACGATTTTATTATCGATTCCACAGATTCTGGCTTGAATCGAAGAATCAATGAGTTCAGATTTTTTGCATTCAAAAGTTTGATCCAATTCTGTTAAATTTTTTTACTGGGTACAATATGCTGCAAACCTGGTGGTTCTTGTAAATGCAATGCAAATAGATTGTGTGCATTTGCAGTTGTGTTTAATCAGGCATAATTAGAGTCATGATTTTGTGGTAAATCGAGATAAAACAAAAAAACACCAAAATACAAGTTAAAACACTATAAGTTGTGTGAAATGTAGAACTGTACAACTGTATACAAAATGCTGCAATGTATTTAACATTTTGTGATTGTCGGATCAAGTCTAGAATTGAGAATTGAAACTAAAATTTTGGAATCAAATCTAGAATCGGAATAGTCAAAATCTTAAATTGTTCTATCACTAACACACATATGCGTGCGCACATGCACGCATGCACGCACACACACACAAAAAAATCCACTCATAATAATGCTGATATTCCCATATTAAATATTCTATTAATACCTGCAAATTAAATAACTTTTCAAGGCCTTGAAATCATGCACTTAAAATTCAAGGACTTTCAAGGACTGAATGAAACCTGACACCTCCACAGTTTGTCCTTTGATTCCAACAGACAACCTCCTCGTGGAGTAAGCAGGCCATAGATAGCTCAGCCATAGAGGTTACCCAACAGTAACTGCATGTCAAAATGACTCCACATGTGACGAAAGTAAAGTGGCCTTTCCACTGGTGGGTGTTTGTGTGAACATGCTGAGATCACGTGCTCCTGGGTATTTCCTTCTACTGTCCGTCCCCTCCCATTCCGAACATAGTTGCTGGACCAGCCTCTATGATTTCCACGCACATGGGTGACGAGTACCTCAAGATGGATTGCCCCAGATATGCCTGACAGACACCCAACAAGGATTTTCCACAGCCCTCCAACACACACCCCAACTTTGATATTGTCGAACACGAGGCAGTGGTAAGGCTGCGTAAGAACAGTTGACGTTAAGTTTCAAAACTCCTAGTACACCACATCTCTTTTCCTGCCACTGTCAAAGATCAAAAATTAGAAACCAGAAATTATTATTAAGAAATTATTACAATTTTTTTAATTACATAAGTGTCCAAGACATTTCCAGGTTTATACATTACCATTGAGCAACCAAAAAAGAATGTATAAAGATAATAGTGCAGTCACAAAATCATAAAATGTATCCAGACTTGTAGATATTGGCTATTTCACTCTTTCCACTCACAGGTGCCTTGTCTCAGTTTTCTTGTTTTCAAATTGTGTGGTGTCTTTCTGGTACCCTACAATTTCTCGTTAACCATATATACTTATTGTTTTGATAAAAATATGTTGAAACAAAGTTCTCATAGACTAGAATTCCCCTAACATTTTTTTTTCTAATTTCCCTTGTCACAAGATATTCCCAATCTTCCCCAGGTGTAGCAGGTTACTATTCTTCCCTTTTAATGCTTGATTTATACCGTACACTTCAATTTTTCAGAAAAGTACACTTTAAAACTTAGGTGCAGTGGCAGGACATCAATAATATACATTAATTCCAGTACAAAAACGTAAGTATTAATTTACTACGGCAATTAAACATCAATCAAGTTGTCTCACATGCTGTAGACTACTTCATAGTTACAGTTTGGTGTTAGTTTCAATCTATTGTAAGCTCTCGTGTTAACTCCTTCACCAGGTGTCATAAGTAGAGTCAAACTATTTGGTTAAGCTTAAATAAAAATTGTTGAAATTTCATCAAATATGCACAATTTAGAACACATTACTAAATTAATTTTTAAAATACCATAACACTACTGGTGAAAAAGGAGAACATGTACCTACATAAATTAGGATACTTATAAAATACTTGAAAAAAACAGTGAAAAATTAAAAAATAAGTATACTAAAAGGAATAAAAAAGTGGGCATGAACTGCTATAACTTTGGGTAATTACTACGAGATCTATTATACATCTTGATACTAATGGTAAAGGATAGGAAAATTTTGCAAATTCATTTCCGGACAAGAGAAATGTCAAACACATGTAGGCGTACACTGAAGTCACCTTTGCAATTGGAATACAGTTCGTTAGACAGGCCCTGGACGACTCTGAGCCTGCAGCAGACTTGCAAAGAAACAAGTAATAAGCAACATACTGCCAGGTGTGGAGTAACACTGATTACCATCTGGGGCAGCAGCCAATGAATCAACATTTAAAGCTAGAGTGTACATAGGACTATTAAGTCTAGCCTACAGGTCATCTAACACGCAAAATTTTCCTATGCCTACTAATGGTTTGTTGATACACTTGATGTAAGTAATTGTGTATCGCGAAAAGAGGTGAAAGTACAAATAGGCTGACAACAGTGAATATAAATTATATGTACTGATGAAATACTTAACGGGCCTGCCTACCAAGCCGGCAGTCGCAAACTTCAAATGGGGAATCAATGTTAAACTAAATTCCTTCTCATTGCGTCTATTTGAAAGATAACTATTTCAAACCAAAAACACGTTGATGCGATTTTCTCAGAGAATATTGATACATAAAATTGATTTCGGGAAAAAATTATTCATCCATCTTTTATTTTGTTATATGTAAATTTCAATATTTACATTCTATAAAAAAACATATCAAACAAAAAAATTGGCAAAATATTTTAACGTAGCATCATTCCTTAAGAAATTTTATGTAGAATAATTTTTGTTTGAAATAGTTATCTTTCAAATTGGTGCAATGATTAATTGATTGATTGAATTTTGTTTAAGATTGATTCCCCATTTGAAATTCGCGGTTGCCGACTTGGTAGGCAGGCCCGTTAAGGTCCAAATGTATCTGAAGTGGATATTTGAAATTATTGATAAATGAATTCATAATATGTCGTGCATATGAACACAATAATTTAAAACGTCAATCATTTAGTAAGTATATTGTAGCCTATAATAAAATTTTTGAGTAAAATGAGTAAACTTGCTGGTTGGTTGGTGACATAAACATGTTAGTTGATATTTGTAAACCCCAAAAGGAAACACAGAAAGGTATTAATATAAATTATGCTGTGTTAGTGTGTGAAGTGTGATTTGTAGAAGGGTGTGAAGTGAAAGAAGTAATATGCTAGTACGCCTATTGGCTGTTCACGGTAAAGTGAGCACTTTTGAGGCCCTAGTTACTTTTTCCTTTAAGCCATTTCGTATTCTTTAACCATCTTTTTAAATTAACATTGTTATGTAAGTAATAAACAACGTGTGTATATTCCACCGCACTCAGAAGATAACGTCAAAGGCTAAAATAAAATAAATTTATTGAGTATCATTCCAAATGAGATGGCTTTCAAAAGTGCTCACTTATGTGAAGGGGTAATGTTAAGACAGGAATGTCGCAAAAGTAAGTGTCAAGTTAATTAAATGTGTACATCTTCCAACTGACAGCACTGGGTGTGCACACAGCATGCCCTGAAAAATAAAAAAACACAATTATTATCTGATAGCCTGAAGTAAGTGCTTGTTTGATGGCCATATTTTCACTAAAACTGTCACACTGATTCTTGAGACAGTGCAGGAAATACTGCACTCTAATGTGGGATGGACACTGGTGAGGGGCGAGATGCACTAGATTTCAGATCAACCCTGGCTTATGGTTGAAAAATTTAGAGAATTATTTAAAAGTTGCGAAAGGGCGCTGACTCATCTATGCATGGGTGAGCACTCGGATTCTAATTCTCAGGGCGGTAGCATGTCGACAGCTATGTGGCAATCCCTTCACTAGTACACGTTTATGCAGAAAGAATAAGTTCAGACATTACACAGTCAGTATACTTATGCACGTGGTTACCTGAAGTGAGCCAGGTTCCGAAGGTACTTACGTGCAAGAATAAATAACACAGAGACTAGGATCAAGAATGACTATATTGGTAGAAGAGATGGTACACTCATATACAATATAACTACCCTAGCATTAAGCGGGCATGGCATTTGGCCTGCCATCGGCCGAAGCGGTGAAAAGTACTATTAAGCACATGGTTACAACTTAACTGTGGTAAAATCTCTGAAGTCACAAGTCTGACTGAGATAAGAGTACGAGTGTGGGAGTAGCAAACAAGAGAAAAGGTTCCGGTACATTAACACTTACACTAGTGCAGCAAAAATTGTTGATCAAAAGTTGAAGGCTCCCACGACACAACACGCATGTACTCCGTTGGCCCGCCGGATCAAGACTAAAGATGGTGACTGAGACATCTGGCTACCTCACAAAAGACCTCCCGCCAACACTGAGAGATATTTTATAAATATCACGTTTACAAAAGGTAGGCATTCACAAGAGGTTACTGAAAAATACATAAAACACACTAGAACCAATTACAGAAGATTTGTGACAAGCCATGTGTTGATTAGAGTCCCAGAGTCTTTGCACGTAATTTTTGCCGGAAAAAGATAATTAATAAAACAAGCTGGAATGGGCCGGCATGGCACATGAAGGCGGTAACATAGCATTTATGAATTACCTGAGCACTTTAAAATAGGTCAATCAAACTAAATAATTTAATATACATGAAAGAATTTAACTTTGGGTAATTGGTATAGCGGAAGCCGGAATTGCGAAGATATTATACATGAAATTAATAAAATTCAAAATAATAAAACTGGCCTTTTAAAACAAACAATATTTGACAACAAAACTGAAAAATTATGCAATGAATAATGAGTGTTTTTAGCTCGTGTTCTGTACCAAACGAAACTCACATCTTTTTTAGTGCAGTTGTGAGTTGGAAGATGGGAAATGACTGCACTCGGTGCACGTTCCAGACTGGACGACGCGGTACTCAGCCAGTGCACACCGAGTGCAATCCAGTGAAGTAATTGGAAGATGCTCTGATTGGTTCTGAAAGTGTTCTCTTTAAGATTCACTACAGTAGTATTTGTTTGAAAAGTAAGCAGCTGTACACAGTATTATTTAAACTTTCACAGTGGGCTTTCAGTGCCCCCCCCCCCTTCCCAACAGAAAACATAGAAAAGTTTGTGTACTGAAATACTGTTATTGAGAATAGGTGTAACAAAGGACACAAAGAAACATTTACTGTACATTAGTTGTTTGCCTTCCAAAACTTACTTGAATTATTGCTTATGTTAATGGTAAAATTTTCACCTTTTTTTTCTTGTCCCACCGGTGACAAATTAAATATCATTGAAGAAGTCTCCAAACTGAAACCTCCACATGGCCTTATCTATTGATGTGAAAAGCCTAATGAATCTATATGCTTGTTTCAGCCCAATTACTAATAGACCTAATTAATTTAATTAGATATGATTCCTGCAATTTTTATTTTATTGGGCACTTTAAAAAGTAAGGGACATTAAAATAAAGAACTAAATTTAAAATATATAATCAAATACAAATAATGTAATACATAGGACAAATCCAAATTTTGTAATGATTTTATTCTATTAGTCATACAGTATGGCACAATTTTTATTGTATTAGTCCTAGAGTATGGCACAATTTTTATTGTATTAGTCCTAGAGTATGGCACAATTTTTATTGTATTAGTCATACAGTATGGCACAATTTTGATTTTTCAGAAATGGGTAAGAAAACATCGGCTGATGCAGATCCTTCGGCTGAAGTTAAAAGAAGATCAAGATATTTATAATAACCATTTAGAAACAGAAAGTGAAAAATACAGGAAGTGTAGAAAGAATGTATAGACAAAAGAAATAAAATGAGTTAAGTTGAAAGCAGCAAGAAGATGCAAGGAAACTGCAAGAAAAAGAAAATACATATTGCCAGGACAGATTTTACAGATCAAGATTTTGTAATGTTCTGTGTTTTACAATTTTCCTTCAGTGCGACTGCAAAGCCACGAGACTCTGGGAGTTTAAAGCGGAGTTCATTGCCATGTAGCTGGGCTGAAGTTTCACGGAAGGTCGGCGTTGTCCGTGGGTTCAATGGCTAACTTCCATGAGATGTGAAGTTTTTTTTTTTGGCAGACAGAGGCCAGCTTGACACAAATGCATGGACAGAACCCTGGCCAGTTCCAGAGTCGACAACTGAAGTCTGGCGAATCAGCATTTGTAGCTGCCGGGTACGCCCAAGGTGATGTGTTTACAAGGTCGGGCAGTTGTTGGCCTGACGTAGGACTGTGTGGATTGTTTCTGTGGAGAGATCATGTTTAGTCTAGGTGGAGGCTTGGGCCCACCTATGGCCAGGTTTTAATTAATGACCCAAAAAAGACGAAGTGTTGTAACAAGATACGAGGATATGGTAATTCTTCAGAAAAGGAGCTTTCTCAAAAATCATAAAAATAATAGCTGGATATGTTACTGTTAGATATGATTATTAGTAATCATAATTGCTAGTAATTTTGGAGGGGCTTCAAGTAGTTATCTGTAAAAAAAAATTTTTTGTTGGGAGGAGTGTTATGAAGATTGCTGTGTTTAATACTGGCTAACAGCCAGTGAGTGTATAGACCATGACGGAGTTCACCACCACATGACACGTGGGAAGCACGTGCGCAAAGAGGCCTCAAACTGAACTTTCCCATAACGGGAATATTGTATTTTTCAAGTGTTAAATATATTTTCTTTTATTCCAGGTTCATAGTGTTTTATGTTTGATATTTGTATGTTCATAAAGTGTTGCACCATACTTGGTTATAAATTCAAACTGCGCGATGCGCTGAGATTAAGGACAGTTTCTGGCCAGAATGCCGTGACAAAAGACATTAAAAGAAGACAAGAAATTAGACATTAAAAATATACAATGTCAATTCGTATTTTAATTTCTAAAATGCCATTTACTTTTCAATATAAAATATTTTACTCGGCATGTATAGCACTTCCGCTCATGTGAACTCCATAGGCGGTCATGGTAGGTCCGCGCGACGCTTACCTCTGGGCAATCCGTTGAGGAGAACTGGCGAGGTAAGATGCTGTCATGTATGCACTACAACTTTTGAGCACTGATGAAGATTACCATAGTTTCGATTTAGTATACCGATCAACCTTTGCTTTGCGTACGTTAACCAGACATTTCCCCACCATTATATTTCTGCTTAGCTAAATAATTTGTGCCCTTGCTGCTTTCTGAATTTTAATCGAGGAGAGGAGGAGAAAGATGTTGAAGAGGCCACGCGGCCCGCGCAACTTGAATCAGGCGCCATCCGCCTATGCTAAAGATGTTTCATTGAAATTTCTGTATTATTGCTGTGTGCAATTTTAAGGGCTTTATTTCTATGTATGTATTTGAAGGTATTTTTTATGTTTAATCATTTAACGGCCACATCACGTATGACCACGAGGTCAGATATTGCCAAGTCAACATCCACATCATCCTTGTGATTTGAGGGCTTATTTGTGTAAAATCACATGTGCTATAATTTATTTCAGGGTTCTATGTACTTTTATTCACGGTTCCGTGTAATTCCACAAAAATTGATACTTTTTATGTATGACCACGCTGTCATTTTCATGTTTGCTTTTTCCGCCATCAGATATGCTACAAGCTTGTAAATGGTTTCATTGTAAGGGGAATAATTTTCCCAAATGAAATGCCAATTTGTCTGAAGTTAATTTGCTGTTTTATGGAGAAATATTGCATTTTCACCTGCACCACATGGTCGGCTACAAACTATATCCAGCAGCATCCGCACCATCTAAGCTTGCTTTCACGCATGTGTGTTTATTGTGACTACTGATATTGTGCCCCATCTTGTTCAATTGACATTTGTGAAATCTTGCAATTTTTGTACAGTGATATTATTTTCGTCCTAGCCGGCTATGTGTACAGCCCATCACCACACTAACCACGTGTTGGAGGGTGAGCCCCGACAAGACCACGCTAGTGATGCCAAGTAATCACATATGTTCACGTATTGATTCATCTTGTAATTCTCAGCGTCCTATCTCCTGGGAAAATCGTCAGTAGACCCTAGCGGCTGTCAACCCACTTCACTTGAGAATATTGTTTTTTCAAACATCACAGTGAAGTCATCCAACTAGGAGTGCGCTAGAGTAATTGCAAGCTGGGGAGCACCCAAACAGAGTTAGCTAGGCACATACGTGGGAAATTGCAGGTTATGAGTGTAAAATATGCACGTTGTGTGATAAAATTGTACCCCACATATTACCTCCAGTTAATAGCCCTCCCGACTATCGAATTTGTAGCTTGAATTGGTAATATTGCCAATTTAGGTATTTTTAGGTTACATATTTGTGCAATTAAACGTGAAAACTTAATAACATAATATGGTTATTTCAGGAAAAACACAAAAATATTAATATTATCAATACATTTTCACACACACACCCCCACATGTCACTGTGATAATATATGATATTCAATTGTAGCTGCTCGCACTTAAAAATACTGTACAAGCGTAGCCAAACATTATGCACAGAGCCAGAGTCCCAGCACCAGCAGGGGAGTAAATCCCCAAAACAGTGATTCAAGGAGGGCCTGCAATTTTTTTTTGTTGATGATGCGAAGGGTTATACATCTGCAAAGCTTGGAGATTCCCCATAAATGATATTCATGCATAGCCCATTTGCACTGGAAAATAACATGTGTTTTGCAATTTAACATATTTTCGTGCTATTTGTAATATTATTTTAATATTGTTTCATGCAAACATTTTTCATTGCAAAAAGATCAAAACTGTATAATATTTAAAAGGAAATAGGATAGTGAAGTGGGCTATGAACACGGGGGAAATTGTGGAATAAAATTTTAACATGAAAACGTACATATTTTCTATTTTTTAACCCAACAATTTCCATGATCTTCATAGCCCTTCCCACTATCGTATTATTTTAGCTTGGATTGGTAATATTGTCAATTTAGGTAATGTTCGGTTAAGTCTTTTTGCAATTTAACGTATTTTCGTGAATAAATATTACATTATGTACCTACATTTTTTTACTTGTTTTACCCCACAATTTCCCTGATTTTCATAGCCCTCCCCACTATCGTTTTTGGGGTTCTATTGGTCAAATGATGCCGCCCTTAACAAATTCAAGTTCTGTGAAATTAGTAGAGTGCAATTATACCACATTCTGAGAATTTTTTTCCTTCAGAAAAGCCCCTATTCTTTAGAATTACTGTAAAATTAACAGTAGACAAGAACTCTGAAAAGGGATGCAGTAGCTAGAAAAGCCTAGCCGTGTCAAATGCAAAAGACCTAACCAAATTGTACCTAACTTAACAATAGGATGCAGTTTTTACCTAGTATTTAATTACTGTGGGCCTGTGTACAAGGTGTTCAAACATAGCCCCCTCACACTAAAAAATACTGTTCCAAGCATAGCCAAACATTAAACATCAAACCAGAGTCCCAGCACCAGCATGGGAAGCAAATCCCCTAAACAATGATTCAGGCACGCCAGAAATATTTTGTCGGTATCAAGTACGAAGCACTCAAAGATAAGCTATGCTTGGAGTTTTATGTACATTCCCATCAACTAAAAATATTGTTCAGGCGTCGTTTAACATTACACACCGTGCCAGAGTCCCAGTGCCAGCACGGGAATAAATCCCCAAAACAGTGATTCAAGGCATGCTAGCAGCGTTTGGAAGCCAGAAGCGTGAAGCACTCAAACATTAGCAAACCTTGGAATTTGATTTTAAAAAATCACAGAGGATTGCCTTGTGATTTAACTATCATTAAATTCCATAAAATTAAGTTATGTCTTCCTGCATTTAGCATGGTAAAGTAACCCAATTGACCTAACTTTTACATATTTTTTGTGTGTTCTACCCCATAATTTCCCTGACGATCATAGCCCTCCCCAAAATTGCGTTTTCTAGCCTGTAATGAAAATATTGTGATGCCCTAATTAAATTTGTGTTCAGTGTGATTAGTAATGCTTATTCATAGCATTTCAAGTATTTTTGTTTTTCATTGGATAAGCAGCCATTTTTAACAGTTAGACCTACCTTTTAAACGTTCAGATGAGAAAATTATAGTCTAAGTGGCCCACGCGTGATGATGGAATGGCCCAAAAAGGCCAGTATCACTGCATCTAATGAACCAAAAGTTTCTGGGTGATATACATGTAAAAAACGTTAAAGGTGTGAGCAACTTACCTTCTGTTATTTCTGTAAACATGGACATTCATTACTGTAGAGATCATTCGAGAATTAAATATGGCAAGCAAACACTGCAACATGAAATTGTACACTCGACATAGGGTCACAATCAACATTTACTTACTTTTTGTAAGCTAAATTAATATTCATTAACTCTCAACCCACTCAGATGTAAACTAAAAAAAAAAGTTAAAATTGTCTGGAACAGAGTAGCCTTTCATTAGATGCAGCTAGCAATAAATACGTAAAACAGAAGTGTAAAACTGTTGTAATTTTCGACTGAACTGCCAACTTGTTACTACTGATAGTCACAAACCCAGACATAAATAAATAACGTTTGTATCAATCAACTTACTCGAGTATCCAGTGATGCCAGCGAAAGAAATCTCGATCTAATGTGGTTTACAATTCTAGGGAGCAACATTTTAAGCATTTAAAAAAATTAATTTACCACACACCCTCCACAACCTTAGTCGCACATTATCAACAACGTACAGAACGATACACTCAACACAAAAGCAAACAACATCTAAACAGCTGTTTCCAGCGAGCATGTATCCGTAGAGTGGACTTATTGAAGACCATAGACTAAAGATGAGGTAGACCGCATAAAATCTACTGTACCTATGCCTACCCCCAAAAGAACACAAATGTCAAAAACATTTGGTCAACAATGATAAACACGTTTGTTCATATCTGAATTTTTAAATGACCAGCATTGCTATATAAATAAAATACTTCTACCATTTTTAATTTAGTAAAAACTGCTGCATTCCGAATTTATTAGAGGAATTATAAAAAAATATCTCCAAGGACTTGTAAAAAACCAGTATTATTTCATTAAATCCAAACCCCGCCAATTGCTCTTGACGTGTTGGCAGAAAAGTAGTTCAATGTTGGGCCACGGGGATTATGGGTGCAGCCAGCCAGATTGGTCTAAATCTTTAGTATATGTTGTAGACGAGATTATTTGCCAACTTAAGCAAAGTTTCAATGATTATGAAATGTGGTTCCTTGTTTGCCTGATGTGCTTGAGACAACCTTAAGCAATGTTCATGAAATGTAAATACGTGCTTACGACAACAAATATTCTTCTTTACGAGTCTAGAACTCAAGATATGTTAAAGATTAACACCCTTATTTTCGGCAAAATTGGTTCAATATAATTCATCTCGTACTTGAAGGTTTCCTTGCAGTCCTAAATTATGCTCAAGCCATTGGCGGGTTTGTTAGGGCATCCTGGTGAAGTACAAACATACATGAATATTCTTAAATATTTCTGTTGACCAGGTGTTACCATTTATGTGAGAAAAATTTGTATCACATGCAATTGTTTCAAAAACAGTTGCATTTATGGACAACAACAAAAACAGCAAAAGGAACCCACTGAAACATTTGAGACTGTAGAACTTGAGTTAATGGGGTCATATTACTGTACCACCAAGGGCAAACAGTTAATCGTGGTCATCACTGACTTGTTTTCACGCTGGATATAGGCATACCCAGTATCAAATGCATAAGATCGATCTGTTGGAAAAATACTAGAAAGGGATTTTATCTCCTCATGGAGTTTTCCCAGAGCGCTTCTCTGAAATAATGGAACACAATGCTCACAACTTGGCTGGTGTGACTTTTGCATAAAATGGGGCATACAGTATGCCAGGACGATCGGGAGAAGACTGCTTTCACAGCCCCCGACGATCGAAGATACCAGTTTTGTGCCATGCCCTTCGGCCTCAAATGCGCCCTATAGACTTTTCAGAGCATGATGGTGAGAGTATTAGACGGCATCGTAAGCGAGTTCATGCTCGCCTACTTGGATAATGATGTATCAAGGGTGAAGAAATGTCGTTCAGGAAAAACTGGCCTAGAGTTTTTAGGCCACATAGTGAGTGGGTCAGGTAATAAGCAAAACCCCGAACAGCTGGGACTTATTGACTGTTAGCAAGCGCCGCATACACACAAACAGCTAAGAAAATGCTTTGGTATCATCAAATGGTTGTGGGAACTTATCGAGAACTTTTCCATCATCACCAAACCCCTTAACTACCTGCTGTCACGGGAGAAGTGGTATGTGTGAGGTAGCGAGCAAGAAACTCCCTTCCAGACTATTAAAGAAAAGTTCCGATCATGCCTTGCACTAGCAAGGTTTTACCCAGTACGCCACTTGTTCCTGCAGACCTACGTCAGCCAGGAGGGGCTGGGTGCCATGTTGTATCACTACAATGACGAAAGTAAAAATTCATTCTCGAATTTGCAAGTACAAGATTGGATAGCGAAGAGAGCTGCTACGATATAAATTAGCGGGAATGCCTCGCCATAATCTGAGCAGAGAGGAAATACCAGCCATAATTAGAGTACCAACGATTCACTATGCGAACGGACAATCACTGTCTGGTATGGCTGAGTAACATGTGAGAGGCTAGAAGCAAATTAACTCGGTGGGCATTATTACTGCTAGCATACAACTTTAACATAGAGTACGTGTCAGGGAAGAACAACGAGCTAGCTGATACACTGTTCCGAAATACAAGCACAGACATTGCGGTAATGGACGAAGTAAAGTGGGAGGAAGTCTTAATGCCTGTCACACAGGCACCGCTCGCCAAAGCAGGGAGAGATGCGAGAGAAATGTGAAATATATGGTGCATGATGGAGGGACGTGTGGAGATGTGCTCGCCACGTGATAAGATGACATGGAGACTCTACGTGCCCGTGACATGCTAGAACAGGTTTTCAAACATGCACATTCGAGTACAAAAGCGGAACACCCAGGGACAGAACAAACGGTGAAGAATGTTTGAGAACATTTTGATCCGGCCAGGCCTAACTCATTGCATGAGAAATTACTTAAGAAAGTGTAACTAATGCAACTTATTTAAGTCACGCAGGACCAAAGGTTATAAACCACAACAGCCTAGGCAGCCACGAAAGCCATTCGACACCTTCGGTTTTAAATTGATTGGACATTACCACAAATCAGCTATAGGTAAACACTTCGATTTGGTCATAATGGACAGTTTTTCAAGATGGTTCGAAGAATATATGATCAATAGCACACAAACGGGACAAATAGCAAAAATCCTGAAAACTAATTCCTTGCATGCTGGAGTTATCCCACGGAAATCCTAATGGATAACGGCATACAGTTTACCGGGAAGCGTTGGCGAGAGTTATGCATGGGAGTGTGGCACTTAAAAACTGTTGTTTACCATTCCCATGTGAACCACACAGAGTGGCACAACCAGGAGTTGAAGGCGCAACTCGGACTCCATGTGGGCATACAACATACCAGCTGGACTGAACATCTGCCCGCCACACTCTTCATACTCTGCCGCAGAGTAAACGCTGCCATGGGAAAATTACCCTCAACAATTACTTTTGGGGAAAAATATCCAGTTCCCCAGTGAATGAAATGGCTCATGTGCCAAAGTAAGCAGTGCGGCCAAGACCAGTGGCATGCGAGAGGAAAGTCACAAATGCAGGTACCGCAAGCAATGGGAACAACAGGTGCAGTATGCAGTCCGGTGGCTGCCACAAAGCAACAGACCCCCAACCGCAGTAGTACCAGGACAGGTTGCCTATATTAAGGCACACACACACAGTCTACCGCCAAAAACAAACTTCTGTGAAAGACTGGCAGTGAGATGCACAAACCCACAATGAATAATGCAAGTCAATGGTTCGAGAACTTACTTGGTCAGAGTAGGGAGGAAAACGATCCGAGCGCATCGGGGCGATCTTCGAGCAGCTGCCGAAGATGTCCCAAGAAGAAACGAGCACGGGGAGGAAACCAGCCAGGATGGCCAAACTTCCAATGATCCATCACAGGTAGCAAGTGAGGTGGAAATTGGTCTTGGACCTCAGGAGGAAGCAAGACCATCAGATACTGACGAGATTCCTATGCCGAACACTACGGGGTTCACCAGGAGTCAGAGTCAAGACGACACTGGTCGGAACTAAGTCGAAACGTCCACCATGGACAGCGAAATGCCTAGGGGAGTGGGAGAAGGAACTCCCACTGTACATAGCAAGCATGCAGGAACAGAACAGCAGCAAGAGGAAGTGGACGAAAGGCGCCCTACAATGGCGAAAGCGTTGACGAGCCCCCTGGTGAATTCCCAGTAAGGAAAGGTGGTGCGGCACTTCGGGGAGGTTAATCAGCAGATATGAAGGGGGTACGGTGCCACCCGACGCATCTATATTGAGGGGGTTGAGCTCGACGACCCGCATCCTGGAGTCTGAAGGCACAGCATCACCGAACGCTACGGTTCAGACTAATGCTGGGGGAAGCCCCGATATTACCGCCAGGAGACGTGGATGGGGAGGTGCTGGCCCCCTCCATGAAAAGGCCCTCTACCAGAAAGGCAGGAGATGAGGACCTGGAGGCTGAGAAACAGGATCAACCTACTGGAAAATTGCTACCGGGTCACCGCTTGTCTCAGCAACAGCAAGGCAATGAGGGAGTTGACGAAGCAAGTAGTGAAGTGGACAGCAAGAGTAGAGGTTAGGCAGGCTCATTATTCTCAGGCGGTCCAGGAGGAAAAGACAGTCGCCATGGGCCTGCATCGCATGCAGTGTTGCCACAGCACCATAGAGTGAAGGTTCGCAGCAGCAACAGCATAAGATCAGCAGACTGTCAGCATGTAGGTAGACCTACATGCTATGTCCTGGCCACAACCGGGAGGGGGGGGGGGTTACGCCAGCTGCTTCACCCAAGCCTGTTTGCCCAACCATCACAGGCGATCCCTGAAGGGAGCAGCACTTAACCAGGTGTTCGTGTGCACCGGTCAAGCAGTGTAATCATCAGTTACCGAAACCAGCTACATCTCGAGTGCGACCTGTATGGTTATTTAAGTTCTCATGGCGAGAGCGTAAGTGCAGAGCAAGTCAGTCAAGTTGCAGTGCAACCACGTCCAGCCACCCGCGCGTGTTTGGAATAGACATCCTATGAAATCAGGAGAAAGATAATTATTCATTAACTACGTAATGCTCAATGATGCCAAGACATGCAACATGTATAAGAACAGCCCTTATGTGTTTTAAATGCCTTCACTGGTCTCACTGTACCATTTCTTGTTTTTCTTTACTTTTCATCTCTCACATGTTTCATCCTCATTTCATTTCATTCAGCATTTTATCTGCATTAAAGGGTTTCTGTATCTTATGTAATTGATTATGCAATAGTCGCTAGCTGTAGAGCAACATGTAGGTATTTTTGCAGAGTTTTGTGCATAAGAAAGTAGTCCTCGCTGCTTGCTTGCCCACCAAACCGGCTAGCACGCCACGGAGGAGAAGTTAGTCATGCTACCTTGTCTCGATGAGGTGGACGTGCGGACAGACAGGGTCATGTTTTGCGCACTTAGGTTGCGAATAAAATATTGAACTGATCATGTTCACTATGATAGACTTTTAGTATATTGAAACCTCGTTTATTTTGCCGCCCAAGATTATCCACTCCTCCCTTCCCATGGAATAGCATTGCCTGGAAAGACTTTATTTTATAACTTAATTATTTTGTGATTATGTGCCTGTTTACAGTGTAACCCTACTAGCAGGTTAAGCCCAGTAAATGTTTGAAAGTTGTTTCGTTAAGGAACATTTAATGAAACCATTGAATTAACGAAAGAAGAATGCATATTCTTTTGGGTTAACCACGGGCTATAAGAGCATGGGCCCCCAACTTTCATGCCTTTTTCTAAGTGTACTATGCTAAGTGTTAATGTGTATTTTCAGACTGTTTTGTATCTTCGTTTAACTAATTAATGGGTGTGTGAGTCGCCCAAAGACCTCACAGCATAGAGAGCATAGTACCAGTTGACGTATTACTGACATCCACGTATCCCTTGTGCCCGTGTGTCCCATCGTAGATGCATCAAACACACAGCAACACTCGACCGATCGATATAAGGTTGCGGTCTCGATCAGTGCATGTCGACAAGAACGGCATTACACTTTTGTTACCGCCCTGTAACATGTGGCCGCATTCGGAGTGCGACGTGGCTCCGAATGGTTTCAAAAGACGGGGAATCAAAATCCTGCAGGAAGTGTGTAGAGTGAAGTGGAGTTGTGTGTGCCGTAAAGTGCTACAGCACATACTTAGAGTACCAGCATTTTATGCTGAGGACAGACCACTGGTGCCTGCTCTGGCTTCATACGATGCATGGAGCCAGAATCAGTCTCGCGCACTGGGCCATGCTGCTGCAAGCATATGATATTGAGATCCAGCATGTCCCAGGAGCTGAGAACCAGCTTGCAGGTGAGCTCTCACAGGCACTAGGTCCTATGGTAGCCATCGATGAGGCAGAGTGAGAGGATCTGCTACATCCTGTTCTCAGAATACAAGAGGTGGACGACATAGGAGTCGCAAGGTACTACGCAATCGAGATGGAGAGCCACATAAACGAATGTCACAGGGGTGTGCAAATACACAGGAGAAATGAGAGAGCAGCTAGCACAAAGACACAATGAATGAGTGCGGTTTTGGAACAACCAGATTGAGTGTAGACCCTACCATCCAGCTCGGGGTGGAGAACATTCGTCCTCAAGGGGGCATGAGGTCAAGTATTGCAATGTGTGCACAACAGCAGATTGGCAGAACATCATGGGGCACAGACGATGTGGAACGAAAGGGAATTTTTTCACTGGCCAGGGGACAATCGAGATGTGAGGAAGTTTGTGAGGCAATGCATCACCTGCCTTAAATACAAGAGCAGACGAACATATAGGGTCACCCAACAGCAGCCTAGGGTTCCTAAAGAACCCTTCGAAACTGTTTCCATGGATTTAAAGAGCCCATACCCCCGCATACCCAATGGAAAACGATTCATACTGGTGGTGAGTGTCACATTATCTCAGTGGACAGAAGCATATACAGTTTCTAGTGTCTGTGCATGCACCATTGCACAGACAATGGAGACCGAGTTCTTCCCATGCTAGGTATACCCCAAGAATGTATTTACCGATAACATGTCGCAGTTCACAGGTCGATTGTGGAGGGACCTGTGGATGCGGTGGCGAATATCTCACCTCACTGAGTTGGGGGTAATCATGCATCAGGCATTTGCCCACCACACTCTTCACAATCAGGTGGCGGGTAAATTTGGCAATAGAGCAGACACCAATGGCAATACTGCAAGATAGAGAGTTGCCTGCCCCAGGAGAATTCGAGAGCCGAAGTGATGAGGAATGTATTGGGCAAGAGACAAAGTCGAGAGGAGATGGCGTAGACAAACCAAACTGGCAGCAGCTCGAGAGGTAGAGGGGCGGTACTTCGCCTCGTGAGTACCCGCCACTAACAGGTTCCCGCACAGACTGACAACAGTCCAGTTAGTATATGTAAAGGAACATCGGCTTTCCAAAAATTCCAAGCAGTTATGTGCAGGATTCGTGCCGAAATGGAGTGGGCCACACACCATCATCAAACCATTAGGGTACACTACTTTCCTTGTGAAGTTCAGCACCAGGCGTAGTGTGATTGTTCACCGTGACGACCTCCATCTGGCAGTAAAGGCCCCTAGTGACATATTGCAAAGCAAACAGCGGTAGAAGAGATGGGGGATGACGGTTACAGAAATAAGGGAGTACGACTGACTTGCAGAATCTTTCATCAGGACCAACACGTCTTCCTTCCTTGCCGGTGTCCGGTGTGTGGAAAAAGCAGCAGGGCAGCCGAAGCATGAGACAGTGCAGCAGTTGGAACATTGGAAAGAGCATCGAGAAGAGCAGCAGTAGGAGCATCGCAAAGAGCATAGGGAAAAGCATCAGCAGGACCAGGAGCAGTAATAGGAGCATCAGCAGGAGTAGGAGCAATAGCAGTAACATTAGGAAGAGCATCAGCAGCAGAGGAGATGATACGTCTACAGGGAGGATATAGACCCCTCCACGATGATCCAAGCAACTTCGGCATTGGCCAGCACGGCATGCATGAGTTGCAGTAGGAGCAAATCCCACATACGCCCACATATGTCAAAGCAGCACCAGCACAGGAGTCAACAGAAGGATGCAAGAAACAGCATGGAAGACAGCACGGAGTGGTAGAGGCCATACAACTTATGATCTCGCCGACTCCTGAAAGCATCATCAGCCTGCTGGGCCTGATGGCGTGGTGGAACTCTGGAAGACTGTGTGGTCCAAATGGACATCGATGATGGGGATGTTTGACGTAAGCCGAGCACTCCCATGTGCTTTTATGACCATTTGTGCCACCGCAGACATCTATTGCATTAGTACAAGCCAGAGTACGTTGGTGCAAGCTGCTGGGATAAGCGAGTAACTTTCCTGGTGACCCAAATAGTGGAACTCCAAATAGGTCGTTTAACCTATTTCTCACAAGAGGGAACTCTTGTGGGCAATAAGTTAGTGGTCTGACATTGCATCCCTGTGAAGCCACAACCATCAGACAATAGTACCATTGGAGGGAACGTGGGGGCTGCCCATACAATAGCATGACATGTGTCTAGTTTGGCGGGTATCTGCGGGCCTGAGGGCTGAAGTATAGGTGTAACGATGATGTGAAGTGTTTCAAAAGGCTAGTTCATATACCCCTATCATTGTGCGAAGATGTCACTCGTGTGGTCAAAAGTGTTAGTATGAATTCCTTTGTAGGTGTATAAAATGAAGCTGCACTTAGCTCGTTTTAGCATTCAGATGCATCTCATAGATGAATACCATAGGTGTGACATCAAGGAAAATGCGTGTTCATAGGATATTCCTTTATGCAACAGACGCCTTTTGAACAACAAAGTTCCGTACTCTCACCAGTGCCATATTTGGGTGGAGTTTAAGATAATAAATCTAGAGGGTTTTGAATCATCATTATGTCCCACTTTTCACACAGTGCTCATGCGGCATATTCATATTTATATAAAACATTCGTAAGTGCGACGGCATTCCTGTGAGGTAGTCACAAAACCTGTTAATTTAACATTTAGAGCTATGGTAATGTCAGCAATATGAGTAATATAATTAATAGGAATTAAGAGGGCATATAGAAGTTGATGCCATTCTCTTCCCACTAGCCCATTTGGCCACCATCGCCGGCAGCCACTGCAGGTACCAGCACTCTCCCGGGTGCTCGTACGCACCGGTTAGTGAGTGCACTGCAGCAGTCGAACCGCGAAGACCTCAGTTACGAGTGTGGCCACAAAGGCCGACGAGAGCGCTCGTGACGTGAGCGGATAAGAAAATGCGCGTGCTAAGCAAGCCAGGTGCGCCCATGCGCATGTGTCTTAAAAATACCCAGCAAAATTAGGCATAAGTGTAAGGAGGTTTAAGTAAGATATGCTCATGGATGACCATCCATTCAAGTCTAAGTTAAGTAGTTCTGTGTCACAATGCCAGTGGGTTAAACTCGGCAACATGTACTAGTTGCTTCTTGGAGGATCCTTAATAAAACCCAATAGTGTAATGTAAAATGGCGCATTCTCATTCGGGTTGCCCATTGACCCTGCCTTGCACTGCGCCAAGCAGGAGAGCTGCGCTGTGATGTCACCCGATACAGACCGCAGTTCCATGTGCAGCGCATCCATGACAACTCTCTCAAGACCACGTGGACTTGTATACAAACACGATGGCTGGCCGGACTGGTAGTGACTCCGTCAAGTTTCGCTGTCGGCAGTGCTTGCGACTTTAATATATTACACCCTGTTTTACAGGGTCTCATTTTAGTATACCGTATCAGCTTGGACTGATTGACTGGTTTGAGGACTTTTTCGGTTTGGTCAGTTGGCTCAGGGACAGCATTCCTGGATTTACAACAATTACAGTGCCATTGACTGACCTACTCTCACCGAAACGCAATTCGTATTGTCCGTAGAGCAGGAGGCAAGCTTTTCGGAACCGAAGCAGCATTTTTGGCAGTGCACAGTCCTAGCACACCATGATCCCAGTATGCACCTGTATTTACATACGGACGCTAGCGAGAAGGGCCTGGACGTAGTATTGCATCAACTTGGGTAGAACAACGAGAAGCAAATAATCGAGTATGGGAGTGTCAAGTTTGGCCCTACCGAATCTCAATATGATGTAAATGAGGGAGACTGCCTGGTAGTTGTGTGGGTGGTAAAGCACTACCACACATTCTTAGAGTACCAGAATTTTACGCTGAGGACTGACAACCAGTGCCTGCTCTGGCTTCACACAATATGTGAAGCCAGAAGTAAATTTGCGTGCTGGGTCATGCTGCTGCAAGCATATACTTTTGAGGTTCAGCATGTCCGGCCAACTGAATGAGGATCCATCCGCCTTTATACAAGATTGCACGATGCGCCTGCACAGGTACGGACAAATGCTTCATTCACTGACGTCACAGTGGCGGGCAAAATGCCAGAAACGTGCATATTTGAAGGTTGGCATCAGCGTCGACCAAGGAACCAGTTTGTTGGTTTTAGGAAATGTGTGCAGTGTTCATTGTACTGAATGATTCTGCATCTAAATTATGTAATGCTAATGACGAACAAAAGTGTTTTGGGTAAGTAAACTTGGAAGGCATTGCATAGGAAAACACATTTTAAAGAGATTACGACTTTAACTAACAATAAATTTGCGTGTTTTGTAAATAATTTGTTTGTAAACTGTTACTATAATTATTGAAATGTACGTGGGCTAAAATACTCGCAACACTTTTGTAGTGTTTAAATAATATTTTTTCTTTGCGTATATCTTGACTTCTACAGTGTAAGGTTAACTTCTGCCAAAGTTTGTGTGTCTGCGTGTGTATTGCTGCATCTGTACGAAAACGAACGACGTATATGTTGCGTTTTGTTTTTTCATTGAAGTTAAAATTTTCGAAGTTACAATAATCTGAAATAAAGTAAACAGAACCCATGCAACCATAACAAGGCGAAAATAAAGCATGCTGGAATGCAAACCTGCGACATGTTAATCTTCTGTGTGTACGACTTTGGGGTTAATATTTACTAGTGGTTGATGTTTAGTATTTAATATTCGATTAATTTTACTCTCCGCCGTTTACATATAAGAGGATTGTAAACAAAATTATCATGTCAAATCGTACCACAGAATCACTGATTTACAAGCGCCGTATATATAAATGTCTTGTCATTCGTAAACCAAACGAATAAATTATGCTCTGAAAATAGAGCTTGGATGTTGTTTTGTTTTCCCCAACGCAACATTAAACGCATTGAGAAACGGAACAACTGGTGGCTATACAGTTGGTCGCATCAGTGCAGGGAACAGAATACGGCCTCAAACTATCGTTACTCTTTAAATACACAAGGCATTTAAGTTGTTTACTTTTTTACGTTTTACATTTGAATTGAACTGAAGATGACTTGTAGATTTTGGAGGAAATGCTGATAAATTACGGTAGGAAAAGCGAATATATTTATTACATTCAATAAAATCATTGTCTGTCGGTACGTAGATTAATATTGTTGGGTTTTTACACAAATACGGGATCTCTCTTATGGGCTATTCCATTACCTTCAAAGTAGTTTATCGTACAGCCGCGAGAGTCCGTTTGGGCGCTAGTTCATGTTTGTTTTCAATAGTGGCGCTTGGCTGACATGTTTTGAATTGTGTGCCGTTCGTGAAAGGTTAAGTCAGTTTATTGAAATATCTGTAATCTGGTGAATGAGAGTATTGCGGTAAGGTTACTAATTTTGCATTAAATGGTGTTGTTTCGTCACCTTACTATGTTCACGAAGAATTGTTGTGTGCTGGGGTGTGAAAACCTGAGGTGGAGGTGCGAGAACTGGAAAAGGTGCAGAGAAGGGCAGCAAGTTAGGTGAAGAGTAGGTGGAGAAGGTAGGGGCAGGATGATGAGGAAGAAGGGAACTATAGGCCTACAGTGATATTGTAAGAAATGGAGTGAAACTCATTGAAGGACAGGAGGAAAGTTGAACGGCTAGTCAGGATGTACAGGGTGGTGAATGAAGAGGGAGGATGGGGAGAGCTACACTGTAAGCTAAGTAAGGGGGTGTTTAGAGGAATAGGAATTAACAGTAAGAAGCTTCAGAGGGTGTGGAGGAGAACGGAGCGGGTTAGGCAGTCCATACTTGTGAGGTCTGTGAGGGAGTGGAATGTGTTGAGGGAAGAAATGGGTCCTGTGTGAGGGGTTGGTAAGTTCAAGAAGGGAGTGGAAAAGGAGTCGGTTGGGCGAAAGAGAGGTGAGAGAGCTCGCCACCGGGCGGTAGCCTAATTGGCAGTGTATGTGTGTATATTGTGAGTTGTCACAGATTCCCTCTTGTTTGTGATGCCGAGAAATTTGAGCTCAACTAACACAAGCCCACATACATACACTCGCAATTAGGCTACTGCCTGGTGGCGAGCTCTCTCACCTCTCCTTCATTCAACCAACTCCTTTTCCACTCCCTTCCTGAATGTGTAAGAGCGTCGCCGAAGTTTGCTCACATCAGCAATGAGCATATTTATAAAGTATATAGGGTTTTGCAACTGCCACTTCAGTACTAATTGTTTCAGTCCCGTGCTCAACGCAAATTCTGATTCAACACTGCTTTAGCCAGGTTAGTATCCCAGTTATTGCTAATTAGGGTATTATTTAATATGTAAAAATATATTAGTATCTCACGTCATGTGTCCCGGGTTGTATGTGCGAATGTGGATTGGTTTTCGCAGACATCAATTTAAGGTAGAATTAATTTAAGTCCTAAGGGTTGTTTGATCCACTAGAAATCGCAGTTTATGTGCCGCGGTTCTAAAATATGACTTCTTGAACGTTTTATATAGTGATTTCGAAATAGACTAGGATAATTTACACAGTGATGAATAGTATGATTAACAAAGGCACAGAATGAATAACCATTTGGAGAAAAAATAGAATCAGGCAAGAAAAGAAACATTGTTTGACAAAAATGGTGGCAGAATAGCAATTTATGTAATGATTTCCTAGTACTTGCAGTTTTAATTTATTATGTTTTTCTCCTCCTTGCAGGTTCTAGACAGAGAGAGAAGTCCTACAGGATTCGCAGGAAAATATTGTTGTTGTACAATCAATTCCTTCTTCCAGCAGAGAATCAAGGGATCAAAAATGTGCAGGTGAGTTGCCAGCTGCAACTCCTTTCCAGTATGCAGGCAATTGCGTTTATTATAATTTATAAAATAAACTCTGGAAAATTTCAATAGAAATTTTTTTAGAACAGAAATGAAATCCAATTTGTTGCCAATAAAAAATCCGGTTATTGAAATATTTATTATGTTATTGAAAAAAATCATCTTTAATTTGCTGTTAAGTAGCCATTTGTTGATGATAATTGATCCTATGTTTAAAAAAATGTTTTAAATAGCAGTGATAATGCTGTGGTAATTGTTAAGAATTGTGACTTTTCCAAAAAAGACAGCATAAGAATATTGCGTGTATCGACATTACTAATCACGCTGAATACAAATATCCAGGTTGCTTCACCTCATTAGATGCAGGAAGGCTTAACAACAACAAACTTCACAATACCTGATCAAGGGCTGTATATGTCGGTTATCTACAATTGAAAAGTAATTTTTGAGTGTGAGGGGGCTACGCTTGAACATATTTTTTATTGGATAATAGTAATTATAACCAAAGTAAAAAATATAGCTGCTACCTAAGTAAAGTTTGATCTTTGACATGCATAAAGCAAAACTTTCTTATAGTAATAAACTTTTATACAATATTTTACTGTCCTAAATGTGAAATTTGTTGATACAATATTCTTTGACATATGCCAGAAGCTGATCAAGTTAATTTTATTTATCTTTGTGTTGGTTGCAGATACCTACAAGGAAATCTGCGAAACCGAAAAAACATCAATATACCATAATACTACATATCTTCAGAGGCGAGATGAAACTACTGCAGGTGTACAGCACTCCACAAGTAAGATTTAACTACAATTTTATGTGTTCGTTAGACACTAAAATGGAGATCTCCGCTTATTTGACCATTTACTATTGGGTAATAACAGAATGTAATAATTCACTTTTTTATTGTTTATCATAAACAGAGTTTTTTAATTATACATTCACAATTACTTGAGTATTTTCCGAAGCCCTGCTAAAGTTCTACTTGTAGGATAGTCATCCATCTCACACAGAGTAAGCTTAACCAAGTGTGGAAAATGACATCAGCCTCTGGAAGGGCTGTTGAAAGGTTCGTAGTAGTCTAGACTCCAGTACCCAGGTGCTCGGAGAAGACTGCAGGAACAACTTGCGAGGGCCGCAGCGCACGGTCTTATATAGCAAGGCAGTGCGTGTCGCTGCGGCTGCGGGGGAGGACGTGCAACGTCCCTCAAGTGCGAGGCCGGAGTGGGGGTAGCACCCTCTGGTTATCTCACTGCATTCGTGTATCCTCGGTGGCGCTCGTGAATGGCCCGAGGCAGCTGATGGCTTGTAGGCACTCAGCGTGGGGGAGCGGGGTGAAGTGCCCCTATCTTTCGTAACCCCTCGTATCCACTTGTTCGGCCACCCTCCAGGATTGTGGCAGATCGGTAGTTCTGTGTACGAAATAGTGCGGGGTTTAAATCTCACGAGTGTAAAAGTGTACACTAGGGTTGTAGTGAGATGAGTTGTAATTATTTATGGTAACTGGTGTAAGCAGCTGACTGTGGCTGGGCTTGACCACCTGGCACGAGGAGACTGTAGCTGGGCTTAACCACCTAACATGAGGAGGACTGGACTTGATCGCTTGGCACAACTGACTTTGGCTGGGCTTGAATGCCTGGCATAACTGACTGTGACTGGGCTTGGTCTCCTGGCATGATGAGATTGTGACTGGGCTTCACCGCCTGCCACTAAGAAAAATATTGTGATTGTTTGCTATTTTGAAGTAGTATCAGTTTAAAGTAAAATTACCATGCAGTAATGTTCTTCCCTTTTATTTTGTGTTCATTTTTCTGTCTTAAAATTTGCCCTAATAAAGCAGCAGGAAAATTAAATTTGTGGATAATTTTCGGTTCATGCACCAGTTTAGTGTGTATAACCCTCAAAGTTGGGAGTGTAAAGAATTTACTCTTTGACTTACGATCACCTTCTACATACAAAAAAATTTGTGTTATAAAACTCTTTTGGATTTTGGACCACGGTGGCCTAGCGGTTAGTCTGCTCGCCTCCCACCAAGAAGATCCAGGTTCAATCCCTGGCTGAGTCACTCCGGATTTTCGCGTATAGGAATTGTGCTGGACGATGCCATTGATCGGTGGCTTTTATCGTGGATCTCCCGTTTCCCCGCCCTCTCATTTCGGTGCTGCTCCATACTCACCTAAATCACCCTCATCGGTTCTCAAGACCTCGCTGTTAAGAGCTGCCAAAATCTCTTCACTCACTCTTTCGGATTGGATGAGGGTTACTTGGTGTTCTGCTGTGCATTTTCATTAGTGTATATGAATGAATTACATGTAATTAATGCTTTAAAACTACTTAGCATGGTCCAGGAGAGTGTGTTTTTCCCCAATTGCAAAAAAGATTGCAAGAATTAAAATAATTGCTCCTTTCATATTTGGTGTAAATAAATAGTGACAGAGCTCTGTAGTTTCAAGCACATCATGAATTTTACCTAAATGTTACTTAACGACTATACAGTGCTAGTTTGTCGAAATAGTTTTTATCATAGAGTAAACTGTCATAATACTGACGAGAGCGGGGAGGTTTTTACAAATGAATTATTTTTACAGCTTAAGTGCATACAGATCAATGTATTATGTTTACCTTACATATTTGTTTTGTAAAATGACAAACTTAGTTTTCAACATAATACAATTGCGTGATTGTAAGCATTGTAAGAGTATCTGCTGGAAAGTTTGTGTGAAGTGTGAGTTGTGTTTACTTGGGTATGTGTTTCCGGGGAGGGAGGGAGGGGGAATGACAGGGAAATTGAAAATGGTACTAAAAATGCTTATTTGTGCAATTTTTTAATTTTTTGTACAACAACGAAATTGATTTAATTCAAACAAATGTACATTACACTCTTGTTTGTGTGTGTCGTGCTAAACCATGTTCAGCTTGTCGGTACCTTTTTGTAATGTTTTACTTAATAATTACTCAACGTAAAATTTTTTTTTTTAGAATGAGTTACTGGTGCAAGGTCAGGGGGGGGGGGGGGGGGTGTAACACACACTTGAGCCATTGTGCACAGATTGCAGCCCAGTGTAGTAATTGGCATAAGCCATTTAATCATACGGAATATAATTACGCAAGTAACATTCTTTGTATAATATTTATATGATTGGTGCTATGATATGCTAATTCCACTCAATCATTTTTCGTTTTGCATTTTTTTTTTATAAATTGACGATAAATTTCCATATTGCGAAAACATAGGTGTAAATTATGATCATCAAGTAAATGCTGGCGCTTGGTAACTGTTATGGCTTTGGTGGGTAAGGTTTTACCAATTCAGTGCTGTTTTTAATTTTGAATTTAGTAATATTAAATTATGCTGGTGGCCTTAAAGCTTAAGAACACATTTTGTTAGTTAATGCCATTCTGTGTTGCTATTTTGCTTTGTGTTAAATTACATACTGACAGTTTTATGTTTTTTCTTTTTTGCAGATGGTTTGTTACCTCTGATCTTCCATCAGAAATTGAACAATCTACTGTACAAGTTTGTTATTTTTTTACTTTGTCAGTAATTTTGTTTTCGAATTGTCTTGCCAGCAATATTTTATTGCCTGTCATAGTTTATTTGTGAAATGTCAGTGCCTTTAGAAGATTATTTTTTGTATGTTCAAGAAAGTTAGTTATTTTTTATTTCTTCCACAGTAGGTATCTATTATGTTACACTTCAAGTGGCAACGCCTTAGTCAATTGTGTACCAAAGTATCTTTTGTCCAATTTAAAGGCTTTGTTACCAAAACTGTAGACTTATCAGTGAAGTGCTTGCCTGAAAAAGTGAAAGTTTGTTACAGTTTGCAATACTATGTGAGAATTACATTTTTTTTGCTTTCGTTAATGGTTTGAAAAAGCAGGAAATATTGATAGGAATTTTCTTTTTATTTCTTTGGTTTATTGTTATCACTTTCATAAAAATTGTTTTTTGTTACACTTGCTTCTCAAGTTGGAATCTGCGCCATTGTTACACTGGAAACAATTGACAGGGAAATGTCAGGAAAATACAGGGAAATTGCAAATTAACTGTTGGGGACCCTGAATGGGTGCATTTAAGAGTATGTTCCTAAGTGTAGTGTAATGGGATAATATGACAAAAATTAATTCTGTCCATGGGGTATTCTTCGCAAGTTAGCTCCACAAACCATGAAACAAACAATGTACCTTAAAAGTCAATAGAATTTAAATTACATTATCCTGTGTGTTGATTCATGGTAAATATGAAATCACACACTTGGAACGAACACAGTTTACAGTTTTAAATATAATGCATGCTGTGTATCTGTGTGAAAGTCTTATCCATGCACCTTGCAAATGCTGCTGAGGAAACAAAATATGCTAATATACGTATTGGCATCAGCCAGTGAAAACTGTAATTTATACTCTCATGTTCATTGTGTATCATGAGTTGAAGAAATTTAATTGGTATACGAAGATCACAAAAATATATTTTGTGTAAGTAGCGTCTTTTTGAGGAGATTGAAATTAATATTGTGATAATTCAAAATAATTTTTTCCAGGCTGTATACACCTGTTTTTCATAATGTAAAATATCTTCCCAAAAATGGGACTCTGCTCGGGATAACGAAAACAATAATTATTTGTGAGATTGTAAAATAATATTTGCAAAACTGTCTTGTACAGTGGTAAAATCTTCTGTGGTTTGAGCATTTAAATAAAAAGTCGGTGCAAAATTGATTTTCAACTATATTCAATTTGACCTCTAAAGCAATGTGCAAGAATATTGAACAAGTTATCTGACATACTTATGTGATTTGCTTTTAACGTCATGATAGTACATTGGTGTATGTTTGCAGATTCGTGTCAGGATTTTTGTGTATCTGTAAATTTCAATCTTGTAAGATGCAGAGATTGTTAGAATATAATAAAGAGAATACAGATGCGAGTAAATGCATTCAAGGTGTGTATACTTATTCAAAACAATGGGTTTTTAATACCTCAAATTGGGTCTTATATATGTTTCATTTTTGAACGGTAGTTTGCATACCTTTAAAAGGGCAGCTATAAAAAACCTGACATGCAGGTACGGCTGGTACTAAAGAGCATGAGCACACCAGTTTTCTGCGGAGCATTTCTTTATAAAATTTTAATGGTTTTTCCCTCTGTTATTATTAATATAGTTGTTATTTATTCCATTAACATATGACATTTATGTTTTGAAAGCCACAATGTTGCAAGGCTGTAATGTGCACAGCAATTTTGTGCTTTGTTTTTGGACTATCTGTGCATGCGCACAGCAAAATGACATCGCCTCTTAAGACAGTTTTAACATTAGAAAGGAGCACATACTGAGAAGTGGTCTTATAACATTAGAAAGGAACACATACTGAGTAGTGGTCTTATAACATTAGAAAGGAACACATACTGAGTAGTGCTCCATCGTTCACTGTGGACGCAATTGTAACAGTCGCCCCTTCAGAGCAGCACTGGCTGACAAAGGGGGTTTGCACCCCAGAGGCACCCCAGAGGCCAGCATATATAATTGACTGCGTGCTTCTGCTGACAAATTAATTTGATACATATACCTAAATGAACAAGCCGAAACAAAATAATTCAGTGTTTGTTGCATTTGAATGGCGAGAAATATTACAACTTTTTTATTTCACCAATTCATGCAAAAAGATTTATTCCACTGAGAAATAGTGTGCCTTCATTTTAAAATCCATCAATCCATTTGTATGTCTGTGTACTGGTTTGAGTAAGAAGAGAGATATATTTGTTCATCTTCTCCACAGCCCACAACAGAGGTCCATTTAAAGACGTCTATCAAATATTACAGTCGATGAGAAATGTTAATATTGAAATTTTATGCACTAAGTAATTAATGTAGTATCAAGACACAATAGCGAGTATTCAGGCATTCATTCATAAAAGACAGTAGCATCATCAGATTTCAAGGACCTCTCACATTTAAGCAAGGGAAAATATGTATAATTATATTCCATTAGAAAAAGTGCTCCAATATTCATTTACTCAGTTGTGAGAGCTGTACAAAAATTCTGGTGTTGGTTCCTGAAATTTGATTTGCGTACATTTATACACAAACATAATGTATTATAAGAATACCTTACAGAGCACACCGAAATACAGTCGCTGTCTTGCTTGGTGAAGGCGGTATATTTTTTTACATGTTTTTCATATGCAATAAATGATGTGCAAAAGGAATTTTGACATGACATAACATCAAAGAATAATATTTAAATATTACTGGCATGGTAAAATTGTCTGCAATCATTTCAAAATGGAATGGAAAATTCTGTGGGGGAAAATCTCTTTCTGTGCAATCATTCAGTCTCAGTTATACGTTTAATCAAATTCTGTCGCAACTGTAAAATTTCAACAATCTATTGCCTAAAAAAAATTTTACAAGACAATTTGTGAACACCCATTATTTGTAGAGATGGGACGAACCCAGATTTCGGAACCGAACCGAACTAGAACTTAACCCAGAATATTTTTATCAAACCGAAACATTAAGTTTGTACACAAACCGAACTATGCTACAGTTTGTTGAACTCGAACCGAACCTGAACCGAACCATTAAGTTTGTACACAAACCGAACTTGAACCGAGCTATACTATAGTTTGTCGGACTCGAACCGAACTTTAAAAAATTTCTTATCCTCGCAAATATGCCTTCATAGTTCAGCCATAAATTATTGTATAGTATATAACAAAAAACAGATATGTAGAACCACCTTAAAAATACACTGGATTATTAATGCTAAACAGTAATCAGTGTGTGCACACATGCATATCTGCAAATTAAGTACTTAACATTGATTACAGTGGTCCCGTTGATCATTTTAGCAGTGTTGCCCACTCAAGTAATGAGAGTTTTGTTACTGGACCTCTGGACTTGGCTACGAGGTGCAAAGTGAAAACAACATATATACATACAACCTTCATAGTCAGCACCTATTTGTTCAAGAAAAAAACAAAAACAAATACAACCACATTCACAATTTCATGTCTAATTCTTTAAACATGTGGGACTAAAATAAAGAGTAAACACACACACACAACCTGCACAGTTTCGCCACTAATAGTTCCAAAATGTAAATGCCAAATTTTTTATATAGTAGGTAAAAGTTACAAAATTAACATATTACCTTTTGGTTTTTATAGATTTGATTGATATGATAATTTATCATAATGCTGGGAAATGTATCTTTCTAGTCGTTTTAGATGTGGTATGTGAAAACCACAAATTAGCAACACAAAAAAAATGTTAATTGAAGATGTCATTTTTCAAAAACTCAAGCAAATCACTTAATTTGTATTCAATCATTTAAATGAATAGCACCTGGTTGTACACACTATAGAGTTCAAGATATAATGCTGTCAGCAATTATACAAAAACAATAATCACATATGACTTGTTCGGTTTTGTTGTGTTGCATTGTTATTTTTCAACTTCTTTGAAGTGAAGTACCATATTGACTTGTGTATTGGCACACCATGATTTTTGCAACAAATTCCAGGAAATAACTGTATTTTTTTTTTTTTACAAAAATTGCACCACAATTTGTAGGGCCTTGTTGGTAAGTATGTATCAAATTATTCTTTTATTTTAAATTAATTTGTGGCTATTGTGATATAGTTTAATGTAACTCAACGGGGATAAAAGCCAAAACATTGTTGCATTCTGTAAGGTCGTTAAGAAGAATGTCAACAACTGAGGTAGGCAGCTGGATTCCTTTCTTTCTTTTTTTTTTTGCTTCTTTTATGCAGGGCCGGGGCCAGTCCTTAAGAGATGCCAACTGCCAGTGTCAACCAGACTGCTTTCTTTTTTTGCTTCTTTAGGCAGTGACATGCTGGTCTTTTTTTTGTTGTGCTGGTTCTTTTTTTTTTCCCCTGCTGGTACTTTTTTTTTTTTTGCCATAGTGAAATGTGACACCCTACTCTTCTCTAAAAAGTGTGTTGCCTCTTCCCTCCACCACCCAGGTAGCAATTCTCTACACTCTTCCACTACACTTCCCTTTAAACATTGCGGACAGTTTATGAGTGGATAATTTACGACTACCACTCTACCACTCCTCAGAAATGTTTTCCTTTATTTCAGGGGGAAAAAGTTCCCTTCTAACACATTTTTGAACGGAACATGAACTCAGGTAAATTTTTTGAACCGAACTAGGATCGTTGACATGGCAATAAATTTTGAACTGAACACGAACATAACCTTAAAGTTCGGGTTTGGTTCGCAATTCGAACGTTCGACCCATCTCTAATTATTTGGCATTACAGAGTGTTACTATTATTATGCTTAAAGAAAACTTTTATTTTTATGTTTGTATTTAATGATTATTTTGCAAACTTTAAAATATTTGATTCTTCACAGTATGACAAGATTAACAGTTCCACAATCTTATCCCTTAGATTTTTATATTGTGATGTATTTTGTGTACAGGTAATATGCGAAATAAATAACTTGATGCACAAAATGTGTTGGTTTAATTGTTTTTTCTCACCCTGCTGAAACGTTTATAAAATATCCATAATTTTCACAACTCATCTCTGGTCTGATTTTAAATTGTAGTAATGTGGTTTTTTCTCGTGTTCTGCATAATGCGGTGCTCATATTTCCTTGGAAATAATAAAATTTCTAGCTTGTGTTTTTATATACTGATTATTTGGTGTGCAATTACTAAATATTAAGGTATAATACCAAGGGAGGTGTGGTTTTCAGTATATAGATGGGGTATATCTAAATTAGACCAACAAACTTCAGCTGCAGGTTAGGCATCCTGGTGCATATTTGTGTGTATAACTTCTATACATATATAGAAATATGTTTGAATATGTATATGGAAAAATATATGTTTAAATATATGTATATTTAAATGTATGTGTGTGTGCCTATATATTACATTCCCGATTAGAAGCGACTTATGAAAATCAACCTTTGAAAAAACACTCTAGGCATAACATGTCAACTTGTTTTTTCAATAACCTGTATTCCACAAATATATCACTCTGTGGTTAACTTTAGAGTACTGTATTATTGAATAAATTAAACTTTGCCTTAATATCTTGTACAACTTGAAATATTTATCGCTTTTTAAATATGAATTAACAACAGCGAGAGCAGTAATGTGGTGGCAATGGCCGGTAAGAAATAGTTCACAGTTAAAATATTATTTTAACCCAGTTTTTTAGAATACTATTTGTAAATTAAACTGTGCCTATTGAGATATATAAATATTTAGGTAGCAACGATGGCAACATATATCATTGTTACAGTTTAAAATAACAGCGGAAAATATCGTGAGTAGGTCGTAATGGTACGGTGTTGTTTTATCGAGTGAGAAAGCATCTAAAAAACTGTCTGCTGGGCGAGGCTTTCGCTTTTTTTTTCTCTTTCTTAGTCTCTTTCAAACTCAGGAAATTTCACTTCGCTAGTAGTGAAATTATACATGTTTTCAATTTTAGCATATTTCATACTTATTGCAGCAAAATAATGATTTTTTAAATTTGTAACTTACAACTGAAAAGAGATTTTAATGTTTGAATAATTAATTTAATATATTTAGATATGATGGCGGGGCAGTTACCAAGTGAAGTTGGCAGACGTGGTGAGCCATGACATGGCGTGTTGCTTTTTACCAAACGAAATGTAAATTATTCTTACTCCGAAAAATACTTCAAATTACCACATTATGTTTGTATACGTTTTGTTTTTTAAATCTGTCTAGGCAAGTTACGATGATGTGATAAATCTTTGTTTCCACTGCAGTAATAAATATTCTGTGACATGTGTTTCGTTAATCATTGCATCTATGAAATGGCGTGCCTTTGTGCATCGTGGTCGATACGCTGGCCCTGTGTGTGCGTGATTTGAGATATTTGATTAGTACTGTTTATACATTTTAACTGTGAACTGTTTTAATGAAGTTAATTATTTACATCCACTTCTGTCTATTTATCATAACGTTGTACCTTTGCCCTAAGGGGTTTGAAACACAGTCTTGTAACGTATTTTACCACAATCCCAGAAGAAAAATACCAAGTTCAGCCCGATAAATTTCAATAAACCTAATATACAATAAGTAGTAATATATAGATATGAGAGGAGTAAAAGTTCTACGATTATTTGTGTTCATTATCACAGCTATCTTTTAAAGTTTGTATGACAAAAATGAGAAACACGAGTTGCTTGCTTGAATTCAATGTGCCTTTTTCGTTTGACTAATTGTTCCTTCGTTTTAATATTTATTCCAACAGGCCATCCTTTTAAAGAAATGACCCAACACACATCAATAACAAAAGGATAATTACATTAGTACAGCCCTTTACCTCGCAGTTGTAACAGTGTTAAACACAGTCGAGGCAAAATATATCGTGCATTAGATGTAGTGAGCTATGTTGTGGAAAACAAATATATTAATGTAAAATAACTGTAAGAACTGTCATCAATTCAGGCATTTTTAAAACGTCATGAAGCTGACCTAAATAATGTCAGATACCTAAACTGTGAATATTCGTGTGGAATGGTTTTTGGAATACGAAAGAATTCTTTGAAAAGCTGTAAACAGTAAAACAACACATTTGACAGGTATTAAAGTAGAAGTTACATTTCAATGTTTATTTTTAGGTGTAGTAAAAGTATACGAACATATGTACACACACAATGGAATATAAACATTGATTTTGACAGATACTACATGGCAGTCACATGGCAATGTTTGTTTACATTTGGTGGAAGGATACGAAACGGGCCTGCAAGTAGATATTTAGCAGGGCTGCGAGAAAGTTACTTCCAATTGGGAATGGACTATACACACATACACGTACACATATGTATACATGCAGCTAGTTGTGTGTAAAAGTATTCTTATCTTAGAACATTTATTAAAAAAAAATAGAATTGAGTTTCAAATAGTCCACCATTTTGAATTTAGTTCCATGTAAAACCACTTGGAGCGCTGTAAGCACTGTCTGTTCTTAATGCATGGGAGATATCCATTTATATCTCCCTTTGTTTATGGGTTACACTGAAAATTTTCTGGCCCGACGAATCGAAGGACGACGAACTGTTGCGAGTCACTTTCAATTGATGGGTGAAAAAACCAATGGATGGCAGACTGATGGATGGAAGCGATGGATGGTTGTGAGCATAGCTTAAGTTTAACCGGTTTGGCATATTATTGAATTTTCTTTGTTATGATTTTTGCTGTTCTTGTGGGAACTCGTGTTTCAGCTTTCAGGTAATGGTCTCGCATTTTTGTTAGTGTCCCCCTTGGAGCTTGATAGCATTGTGAGTTACCACTGGTTGGGTAAAGATTTTGTTGATTTCATTCGTGTAGTCTTGATGGAGGCTTTGAAGTAACTTTGGTATGGGACTAGGATGCCTCGGATCACGTCATTACATCTTCCGTCTTTCACCGAGTGTAATGAGTGTTTTTAACACCCTGGTTCTCTGTGGGTAGCGACCACATGAGCAGCCCTACTGAGTGGCCTCTCACCTCTGGACGATCACTCCATAACATTCTCTTTGCACTAACTTATTATTTTCTTAAAGTATGGTTTTTTTCCCATCCCAATCCCAAACTTTGCTTTTACTGCGCACCATTATCCAACCGTTGCGGATCATTACTCCATAGGGTGGGGAATCATGTGCAAATGCATGTTTATATTTTTTTCACCATTGTATAATTATATTCCTGTTTGGACAAAATATAATTTAACACAATGAAAGAAGGATTACAAACATTAATTTCCACATAGTCACATGTTTGCTAAATACAAGTACTTTATTTTTACTACCGATCTCGCGTAGGTGCATACAGTTCCCCCACCTTCCTCTACAGGGGTTTCATTCCCAATTACCTCACAATGCTCGTTACCACAATTCAGCACTGTAACAAAATGCCTTGATCATCATCATCAGCATTTCTGCCTCCTCATTTTGTCATTACTCTTCTTAATGTTTTTTGAGTAGATATACTAATTCCTGTGTGTCCAAGGAATTCTTTATTGTTGTTTGTGCTATGCTCAACATTGTTTCAGGTCATGATTGTGGGAATTCTTTTTGAACTTTGAGCCTTTATGTTAATGTTGGATGGAAGTTTTGTTTTTGTTTTGTGTGACTTCTCTTCAGACAAACTCTAGAATCTGCATTTTAACATTTATTGCAAAACTTTTAGGGCACATGATTTTTCCCCAAATGTAGTATATATATATATATATATATTTTTTGTTTATTTAATTGTGTCAGCATTGCAGGCATGGTTTAGCATAATAGGAAGTTATTCCTATTTTTAAAGGCATTTAAAGGTATTTTAAACATTTCTATAATTCGTTTTTGGTATCCACACAGTTTGTATAACTCTGAGGTAGTTTTAATTTCTATCCAGACTAGAGATTGCGAAGGGCACACTGTAAAAGTTTTTTTTTACAGTTTTGGTTTATTTTCTGTTTTGAGGTGAATTTAGTTATTTGGATTTATCTTTTGTGATCAACCGGATATTTGCATCGTGTTTGGACAATTAGAAAATTTTTTGCAGTTCTTATTTTTCGGAATTGAACTTCGTTCTTCGTGTAGTTCCTATCTGTTCCGGATGTTGGCAACCATCTCAGCTGTGCTATCTCTGTTAAGCACTGCTGGGAATAACTCTGTAGATCTCTTAGAGGTCCATGTTTTGAGGTTTTTCCAACCAGGAGATTCTTCTCCTACCAGCGCTTCTCTTGCCGGGTATCTTTCCTTGTAGAATAGACTGTAGTAACTGATATCTGCTTTCGTTCCTCATGATATGGCCGAGGTACTGCAGCTTCCTTGTTTTCACCGTAGTGAATACTTCTTTGCACTATTTCATCCTCCGAAAAATTTCAACATTTGTAACATGGTCTGTCCATGGCACTCTTCTAACATTCCGATATAACTACATCTCAAAGGTTTCCAATCTTTCACTGAGAGACTCCGTCAGAGTTCAAGTTTCAACGCCATAATATAGAAGAGAGAACACACAACAGCGTAGAAGTTTCATTTTTGTGGTCATTGTTATCTCATGACTTATAAAAAGGTTACTCATTTTGTTGAAGACAGCCTTAGCTTTTCCAATACAAAACTTCACTTCCTCAGAGCAATCCCACTGGTAATTTATGGTGGTACAGAGGTATGTATATTTGTGTACAGTGTAAGGGTTTGCCCTTATGGTAGTTCCAAAACACTGTTCTTGATTTGTTTATTTACTTTAATGCCAGTTTATGTTTGTTGTCTGCACGGATTTGTGATAGTAATAAGTTGAATTAATTATTTATATTCAAACAAAGATTGATTCAGTGATTTACAACCCCTTTATTAATATTTTCATCAACAAACTGAAATTAACAACTTGATGGTCACATATATGAACTCTATAACCTTAGCCAGTTTGCGAAGAGGTTAATTTTTTTTATCTATGCCAATAGCCGCCAAGTTCAAATCTACAATTAAACTTAAAAACAGTTTGTTGCAAGTGAATGTTACTAAGGAACTAAGGAGAGGAGTTCAAAAGAGAGAGTTTGTTATATATCGTGGAGATGTACGGTACGCTAGTGCCTGGTTATCTACGAGGACCGGTGACAAGATGATGTCAGATGGACTTAGCAGAGGCACGGCGCCCATGACTGGAGTCATATTATTCTGTGGGGAGACGACAAGTCAGTGAGATACCGATATCCCTTCCTGACTTTAATGGCAGACCTGCAGTCGTCTCCGTTTGCTGAATCATCGACAAGTAAGTTCTCCATTCACTACCCAAGGTGTGTTCTGCTGCCCAGTGTAAGTGAATAAAAAAAAAATTTCTTATCTTTGACAATTTCTAAATTAAAAGCTGTACTAGTAATGGAGCTGTTCAAATCGCGACCTGTTCTTGTGAAAGATAATATGTCCCAGTGGCCTGTAGAAAAATTTGAGTCTCAAGCTTGCTCTGCCAAGTCAAACCCAAAGAATAAGTAAAATACAGCATTAATTTGGACCCTATTCAAAACATCATCATTATATGGTCTGATCATACTGTGTTAACAGTGGTGGTCTGTTAGGTAGAACCTAAATTTATGACACTGGCGGCAAAATACTAATATTAGTAAAATTATTTTATTTAATTTAATTTAACTGAAGTGCATATGCCCTACTGTGTTAAGTGTTCTATTACTTTATTGTTTCTCTCGCATATTCCCAGTAAATGCTTCAAAAATATAGTTTGGTTTTTCTTTATCTAAAATAATAGCTTAAATCGCTATATTTAAGTAGCAATTACAATATGGGAGTGATGGTATTTGTGTGTTAATTTGATGTGTTCATGTCCGTGCATGATTTACAATACCTGGATAATCTTTTGTGCACATATCTCACCGAGGCATTATCACACGACTGCAAATTGTGGTAACATTTACACAACACACCCACACTTACACATTTCAACAGTAGGTTATGAACTTACAAATTTAATTGTCTTCTAAAGACTGGCGCCCAGACAAAAAATATTGTAAAAGAACTAATCCCGTCTGAACACATACAGAATATACACCTAGTTGTTATCAGTTACTACAGTACTATAATTTGAGTATTATGTTTAAAGCTAACCTGTTATTATTATTATTTATCAGTAAGAAGAGCAGTCTTCTTAAATCATGTTCAACGGGTCTCTGAATTATACTAATATGACATCTAGGGATACATTTTTTGCTAATGACAATTAGTTTTGTTTTATTTATATTAATATCAAGACCATATTCATAACTACTCTGTCTCACTCTATCCAGATGGTGTTGTAAACTTTCCAGGCTATCTACGAAAATAACAGTATCATCTGCATAGCGAATGTTGTTTATTCATTGCTCAGTCAACGGGATTCCCTTCTCCACATCCTCCAACCTCCTAATCTCACTGAAGCAGACTGGTTCCAGTATAAATTGACAGTAATTCTTAGATCATTGTCATTCAAGCCAATACTACTTAATATTTTAATCATCTTCTGGTGCTATATTCTATCGAAGGCCTTTTGGTAATCTATAAAGCAGGCATAAATGTCACAATATCTGCATTGTTGAAATAGTACTTGGATGCTAGTTAACTGCAACCAATTTTAAGGGATTTTAACTTGGTGGTTCGCGTATAGGTTTCTTGGGATGAGGTTTACAGTTAATTCTACACCGCGGCCAGATCCAGGCCTGGACGGCTAGGTAGCGGTTCGAGCGCATTGCCCTGTGCGCAGAGTTTGCAGACACTGTCACGCCTGTTATGTGAAGTGTACAACGGCTGGCGCTACACTTTCTGTCGTTTTAGCATTTCATTTCATCCCCCCAGTAGACATCGGTACAAGAGCCGGCACAGACTGCAGTAAATTCTAGCTGCATGTGCTGTTTTGCCACAGAAACCTGTAATTTATACCTGTAAAATCAGCACTTCTAGCACCCAGAGGCACTCCTGCATCTCCGTGCCATCTGTAAAGAAGCGTGGTACTAAAAATATTTAGTTTGGGTCGTCCCCATGTGCTAGTGGGCATGCTCACTTACGTTCACCTTGCACTGAGCAACGCGCATTCACCTACGGCACGAGAAGAGAGATGCACGTGTGTGTGATTTTCTGCCGCTTTTTCCTGACGTCACGGAAAACTAGCATGTAGTTGGCTGGGTGCTCCGAACTATCATGTGGACAGTTGTCTTCGTGTAAAGTAGCATAGGCTATGTAGAAGAAGTAGTGTTGCTATTATTTATTTTGGTGTGATGGGATTTACCGAATGCTAGTATGCACCACCAGTAAGTTGTGTGTTTCGACCCTCCGCTGTACGTAACTCACTACGATTTCTCATTTAGGCTTGCTTATATAACTAATTTTAGCTTTTTTTGTTATTGTATTTTTCAGAGGGTTTTCATTTATCGCCTCAGCTTTAATTTTCATCACGGTTCTAGTCTTTTTTCAACTTTGATCATCTCCTGTTTCTGCCGTAGTGCATAGTCTATACAAGATCCAGATTTCTGGTGAGTCTTGCTCTCCTGTCAGTGCCACATTTTCCACGTCCGACATCGTGGAGAAAAGCCAGTGAGTGTGGGCTGTTTTGCTGGCAGTCACACTGGCGTATGGGATCCAACACGGGCCAGATATGAACATAATTTCTTCACTTCAGTTTTCATCGCAAAATTTTAGTCTAGTAATTAATTTTGTAATCTTATAAATATTGCATGAGTAAGTAAATTTTTTTGTTGATTAATAAGAAATAACATATAGAAATCATAAATAAATGTTTTTAGTAAAAGAAGGTTTGTAAGGGGCCCCAGAAAAATATTTTTCTTATTATGTTGTGATGCATATATAATTTAAATCAAATTATGTTGATGCCTTTTAAGTAGCTCAAATGAGAAATATAATAATTTTCAGTTAATAGATAGTAATTTTGTTCATACTACTCACGTCAAAAGCAGTTTGTCGAATATTGAATTAATTTACATTAAAATATATTTTGGCCACCAACTTAATTCCTTGCGTTATTTGTTTCTTGATATACCTCGAGTACAATTTCATCCTTTTTTTTTATTATACAATCCTGTTTAATTGAGAGTATATTACATTAAATTTGTTATGACTTTCCATGTTATCCAGCATGACTTTTCTAGTTTAATTTTTTTTATTTTTTATCAAAACTAAGGTGGCAGTGGTTTTATGTATGTAATAAAGGCAAATGTCCACCATTTGGGAGGTACCGATCAGGTGTGATGGAGTGACACGGTCAAAGGTGATTTTGGAAGACGACGAACTTTGAGGTGAAGGAAAATGTGTGGAATTTATACCTGGTAGGCGCCAGACGTCGCTCAGGTGGTGTCAAAGTTGAAGTTCTGGTAGAGCATGATGATTCTGAGTATTCTCGGGGTGCTGCAGGCCGATCACTCAGGCACACCATTCCCGCAGTGCTGTTGAAGTTCACCTGTATTTTGTGGGGCGTCTCAAGCGCCTTTTAGATTGTTGCAAAATTATTGTTGACGTGATAAACTCCCTATGCTGTGGATTGTTGGGGTCAACCACATACCCAAACATATAAACACTTTAAAACGTTGCAGCACACATTAATGAAGATTATCCTTGGAAATTAAGACCTAAAACACTGAAAAATAAATTCGCAGGGGCCTTGTCGAGAGCGCCCAGCTGTGACATAATAGTGCACAATGGCGCAGAGTGGGACGACATCGTACCCTCGGACACGCAGAAGCACTACCATGAAATGAGCCTCCAACAAGTGAGCGTTGTAAACATTTTGGAATGTGACCTATACTGTAAGGAAGAGACTGCGTAAGCGGACTGCACATTTGTGCAAGTGCAAAACGCAAAGTGTGTGATGCAAACTGTAGAACATTGGCGTGTGTTGAATAACCGACTGGAAACTTGCTAACCAAAGACCCACTCACATGGTGGCTGTTTGTATTGCAAAATTGCAGGGACAAAATACTTGCGCATGCACAAACGAGTTATGAGGCATTACACCCAGGAGCAGAGCAGACAGTTGAAAATGTGAAAGAACACTTTTTTTTCTTTCTGGCCTGGCCTGACACGCCACACACAAAAATACGTACAGCAGTGCAAACAGTGAAACAAGTTCAAATCATGCAGGACAGACGGTGTGCAACAGCAGCAGCTGTGGTGTTTCAGCCGGCCGTTCCAAGCTGTCAGTCTGGACCTAATGGGTTCATACCACAAATCTGGGGGGGGGATTTTATAATAGTGGTCAGATGACTTGCGTACGCAACAAACAGCACAGGGAAGGCACTGCAGGGCAACTTCTTTCCAAGATGGGGCTACCTGAAAAATCTGTTAACCGATAACGAAACACAGTTTACCGGCAAGAGATAGTGAGAGATGTGCACTCAGTGGGGGGTGCACCATTTGAATATGGCGGTGTACCATCCCTGTGCGAACCCCATGCAAAGCGCTGCAATCAGGAGCTCACAGCACAGCTGCGGCTCAATGTGGGGGAACACCACAACCCTTGTGCCAAACATCTGCCAGCCGCCGGGAGGTCACCAACCAACCGCCTATTGGGACATAATCTTACCCTGCCAGGAAAGAATGACTGCCCGGCAGCAAAAGAAAGTTGCAGCACGGAGAACAGTGGCACAAGAAGAGATGTGGTGACGCCGACATAATGAACAACGTCGCCGTCAAGAGGAGTATGTAGCACGGTGGGTTCCGAGCACCGCCAGCACTCTCAGCAGAACAGCAAGTATATTTTCAACTCTTGTGCAGCGAAGTGGAGGGACGTACAAAGTGCTTAGGAGCATCAGACCAACAACATACATGGTCCGAGTGGGCAGGGAAATCATCAGGGCACACCGTGACGACATCCGACTTTCTCTGAGAGATGACCTGGAGAAGATGCACCTTGTGCCTTGACACCACACGATGGCAACCCATCTGCCGAGCTCCAACAGCAAAGTGCAAGGGAGGAAGGTGAGTCAGCACCTCCGTCCAGGGGGTCGCCACTGGGGACCCAAGCGTTGCAGACGTCAGATACAATGGTGTCCCTCAGGAGTCATGGTGACGTAGGTCTAAGTGTGGGGATGATGCTGTGTCAACAATCATCGTCAACCCAACATCACAATACACTAAGCACACAAGGAGAACTGCGACTTCAACGACCTGCAATGGCGATGTCACCATCAAGCATCAGCGAAGAGCTGCAGTAGGGGAAGGTGCAGCAGCACCCACCCCAGGAGGGTCGTTAGCAGGTGCTGAAGGATCGATGGCGTGGTGCCGACCAGCACCGCCGTGCACACACGAGCATTGCAACTGACATCGGCACTTCTGGGGAAGGCCCCTCCAGAAGATGACATCCTGAGAAAAGCCCCTATTTAATCTTATGGTTTTTAAATTGTTTATTTGCAAGTGTCCATTTGTTTACATCTCACCCTTTAGGTGCAAGCACCTGTACATGTGTGATGAAATTCTGATGGACAAAGAATGCATTGGATGGTGTAGTGCTTTGACCGGTGCACTCCAGCCAACTGCAACGAGTGGCTTGTCTAGTCTGGCAGGTAACAATGGTATTCCAACCCGTCCATGTACCTCGGAATGTCTTCCCATCGTAAGCAGATGTAGTAGAAGCACTGATTACAATGAGCACAATGGATCACGTATTCTCCTGTGCTAGGGTACATGTCCACAGCACATTTCTGCCATGTTGGCTTTCGTAGCGTCTTTCCTACTCCGCTCGGAGTCTGACATGACTAAAGCATGACCAGCTAAAAGGGAGACACATGAAGTTTATAAACAAAGGACTCCCTGAAGTCCTAGGTTGTCTCAAAGTGACCTATTCGTTAGTTTTGAGTGCAATTACTGTGGTTCTACTGGGAGTCGTGGCAACTCAGTCTGCTTATCTGAACACAAAGTAGTTGACACCATTCCCACACGCTGTCGACCTTGGGTGCTGGAGCCTGGATAAGTTAGAAGTGGGCGTGTCTGATGCAGTCTAACTGCCAAGCCTCAACTATTTGCAATTGTGCCCCATTTTGAAGCCTGGAGTGAAATGCATGTACATATCTGCCGAGTTTTATTAAATCCTTTAATACATACCTATCTCAGTCTACCTCCCTGACTTGGCAAGATTTGCTTAAAGAGAGTACGCACCTGGGGTATGTGGATTAACGCCGGGCTAGGTCAAAGGTCCTGCATGCTGGGAGGATTGTTGAGGTTTCTGTTTCTCTACCTTAATCCGTGACCAGGAAGGGGGGGGGGGGTAAACACTAAAATAAATTGAACCACGTGATCTTCTGAGCGGGAAGTTCTGGTCCTGTGCACTCTAAGATTGTGGGGTGCTAGAAGTTACTCTCTAACTGGGCAGGTTCTTAATCACTCTTCGGGAGCTGGCCATAGTATTGGCTGCGTAGGCTGTCTGACTGGGACAACATTTTCAACAACACTCGCAAGCCGACTCTTCAGCGGGTACAGACTGTGCCTTGTTGATGGCTGGCTGACGCAGTGGGTTGGTGGCGTCTGCATCTCCTTGGGCCTCTGGAGCTGGAAGTCGCTGAAGAGGTGGAGACCCTCTGGAAGGTGGTGTTCCTCTGGAACTGCTGGCTGCTGAAGACTTAAGAACCCTCTGGTGGACACTAGCTTACCGATGCAGAGGGTCCTTAGCCATGAGAATGGCTGAACTTAAGGGCCTAGTGGGTTTCTAAAGAAATACTCTGGCCATTACAGCAGTGGAGCAGGGTGGGCAAGCACTTACACTTGGTCAACACCTCCAGTCAATCACAGCGGAGAAGGTGCAGCAGACTGCCCTGAGGCCTGTTCTGCTAGCCCTTTTATACTAAAATTTGTGGCTTGTTGGACCTCAGAATGGTGAGGTGAAAGCTACTCTCACTGAAATGCCAAGAAACTGAAAGGGTGCTTTGCCTTTTCTTATTGCCTGTGATGCAGGCATTGACATATCTTATTGCCTCGTCTCCAGTAATACTAATACATTACCGTATTTACAAGTGCATAGCGTGCTCTTTTTTCCCCAAAATAAAGGAAATTTTTTCTGGAGTGTACGCTACACGTGAAAAAAAAAAAAAGAAAAAAAAAAGCAGAGTGGTAGTCCTAAACTGTCCAGAGATGTTTGAAAGGAATTGTAGCCGAACAGTCTGTTATCTCATCTCTCGCTCTTACACCATCACACCTCTCACTGCTCTCTCAGTGCCTCCATTAGTTCACCCCTCCAGCTTTCCACAGTGACCACTGCTGCTAATGCCGCCACCCCCCCCCCTTTTTTTTTCTTCTGCTTATCAACATCCCTGTTCCAACTGCTTCACGGCGCAATACACAGACAATAAACATGTAATGATGAATGCCAGAAATTCACGTGCTGCTTACACTGCTAGGTCAAAGCCTGTCAGTAAGAAAATATGGCGTGTTGGTCGCATCCTCCACCCCTCCCCTGTGTACGGCTAAGTATAATCAACTATGGTCAGGGTGGAGAAGGGAAGAAAGGGAGCAGAAGTGAACATGTGAAATTTTTTTTGAGAGAAGGGTAGTGTCACATTCCTATACTGGGGGGGAAAAAAAAACCACCACCACCTCGTCACTGAGTAAAAGAAGAAATAAGCTAAAAGAAAATTATAATCCAGTGTAAAAGAAGCGAAAGGAAAGGAACCCTGTAACCCATCTGCCTAAAAGAAGCAAAAAGAATAAAGGAAGCCAGCAGCCCACCACAGTTGATGTTTTTCTTTTAACAACTGTAGTTTACAGTGATAGTACAGCACACCACAATGTTTTGGCTTTTAGTGCCACGAGTTATTTAATTAAAAGTATTTTCCAAACATATCACAATCACCACCAAGCATTAATGGAAAGATAGAATAATTTGTTACATACTTACTAACATGGCCCCACAAATTGTTTGTGCACTTTTATTTTAAAAAAGTTTCCCTGGAGCTTGTTGCAAAAATCATTGTGTGTGCTATACATGAGTAAATACGAGCAATAAATTTTTTTTCTAAAATTCCCATTTTTATTGTGTTTATTAGCCAAACTTATTCACAGATAATGTACAGCTCTCATTATATTCAAAACAAAGCGTAATAAGGTCAGAAGTTGTATTTTATTACTGTACATGTCATAACTAGGGGCATGCAAAATTCACATTTGCAATACAACAAATTTTTATATTTTAAAACGAATAGACTCAATTTTTTACTTTTCGTGATAATACTGCAAAAAAGTTGGGATAAAACACTTTTTAGCTGCAAATAGTGGCGTACGAGTTTGATAGCAAGTTTTCATTTTACAAATTCTCAAGGATGCGATAATATTAATTAAATAAGGGAATAAAGAAACTGAGAAATTAGGTTATAACCTCACTTCTGCTAAGAAATCACCCCTACCAAGGAATATCCCATGGTATTTTGCTCAGTAGAGAAGATACAGGCTTTCGCTATATTTCAAATCATTTGTTTTCTATCAACACAGAAACACTATATAACTAGCTTAAGTTAATGACAAAATCACTTGTTTAATCTCTGATTACATGTGTAACAAGCAAAAAAATCCATAGAGACCATACAGCACTGCTTTTAGTAACAGTCAAAATGTTTCATGGTTTCTCTATCGATAGCAGCACTGTAAAAGATCACTGGTGGTCATATTTCAACACTGTGTGCCTGCGATGAACAACAAATAAACCTTTTGGGTGTTTCTACAATCGTAGACTTTTTTGTTAATGCATCTTAAATTTTGTATTGCCACCTGTTCCAGTTTGGGCTGATATCGCGGCTGGGGTGTGGGTGAAGTTATTTGTTTGAATATTTGGGCATCTTGTATGATGTAATTTTCTTTTTAAAATGCCAAATCCCTCTATTAATGTACAGCAACGTGCTGCAGAATTTTCAAAACACTGCTTGAATGCAAGTGACGATAAAACTATATTTTGCAATGCATCGGTGACTTGGGACCGCAGAGACTTGTGCGTAAACTACATTAGAAGTGGGAGAAAAAATAAATAAAATCTGAAAATTTCAAGTTCAAGTTTATAGTCTTTATGTCTCATTTTACAAACTGTTACTGCTATTTTCATGTGGTTTTGTTTGTATTTATATAGTTAACTGTTAACCAAAAATAACACCACGTTCATAAAAAATAACACCGATTTTTTTAAGAAAAATAACCTCAAATTCTGTATAAAAATAAACACCAAAAGTGCATGCCCCTAGTCATAACCCATCTACTGAAATCCCAAATGTATGGAAATTTTTTGACAGTCCCCTGAAGAACTGTAGTCATGTCGTGTGTCACACATCACATTCATGAAATACAAACCAGGAAATCAGCTTTTTTGCTATGCATTTTCAATCAAGTACCACCCAAATAATTGAAGCACAAAATATTTTCTATTAAAATCATTTATTGCACTCTGGTGATCACCTACACTTTCAATATTTTTAAAAACATTTCTTTTTATTAGTAACTTTGCAGTAACATTAAAAGGATTATCTCAAAATGTAACAAGTTTGAGACTGTAGGATGAGGTAAGCTGATATTTACTTTGGACTGGATATTCTGCTGTTTTAATCAGTGTTTCAAAGAAAAAAATTACACATTTCTTGGACATAAGCCAACCCTGCATTTCAACAAGCCACAAACAACACTTCGACAGGATACAAATACATACAATTTATTTCCGTTAAGGTTGTACAGCATGATTACAAATTTACAATGTTGATGAAGTGAGATGAGGTAGGTAAAGATGGGTAGAAGTGACTCCCACTGTCTGTAGTACGCTGGTCCCTAACTGCTGATGAATGACAGCGCTTCCTACAACTCGCATCTCTACACATGCTCCCTTGATTTTCTGATTGGCTACCAACACGTGTAGCTCTCCACATTATTTAAACAATTTTAGAGAAGTCATGGTTTACACTTGGAAGAACTACTGCATGTCAAGCAGCCACTTCAAATCCCATTCATTCAGTTCCTCGAAACCAAAATGAAATGGATAAATCAGACATACAGGGGCATATATTTGCGAAACAGACACATCTTTTTTACAGGTGAATATGCCGGCCGCACTGCGGCGATGGCAGCTGGATGCTGCGACCCAGCTCGAAATTCGAAACGGACGGCTGCGTGCGAGCATCAAGCCAGATAGATGAATGTGTTGATGTCGTCCTCGTCACGCTGCATGTACTTGTGCTCTATCAGCCACTCTATCTGCTCCTTTATCATCTTCTTGCTTGGCAGGAACATGTTCTTTAATATGTCGACCAGCTCTGTCTGCAACTGCGCATTTGAGATGCGCTTACGCATCTTCATTATCTTGATAATCGCCTCCTGCAAAAACAGTGCAATCTTCAATTAAATTGTGGGTCTCATCATTGGAACAGTACACATTATTCCATGTTTAAAATGATAAAGAGTGAGAGGCATTTAAGCTGTGCTCAATAGCAGAGATCTTTAAAATCAATGGACTGCGAAGCGCATTGAAGATGAAGCACTGAATTATTGCAATAAACCGAGGAATAAGCGTACACTGAGGAACCTGATGTGCCACAGGCGATGTCATCCTCTGGGACAGTTAAAGCTGTACACGCCACAGCCACCTCTTTGAATGCCACGGCCTGTAGATATTAGACTTGCCACCCCTTCTGGTGAAGGTGTCGCAAGTGGTATAGACCACAACCATCGCTGTCACAGGTGGTATGGGGCGTGCTGGACCACCCACCCTTGCAACAAACAGGTGGTATGGCACGTGCTAAAGGCTGCCTTGCTCTCTTATTACCCATGCTTCTACCTCCCTCGCTCACACCTTATTGGAGAGTATATGAGGCAATGCGACCCCAGATTACAAAGTCGTCGACTGGTATCTCCGGTTGTATCGTCTTCCATATCCGAGAGAGTGCCACAACCAATGGAAACTTCGATACATAGAGCATCTGCCCACCGCTAAGATGTCACACTATGAGATCTCCAGGTAACCCTTGCCCCCTCCAGCGGCAGGCAAGACACCACCAGTACCACTCCCCTTCCACAAAAGGACAATATCTGCATCCCAGTCATATGTGGAGAGGGGAGGGGGAAGGCTCCGACGCTATTCAATGCCAGTTACATACATTAGATGGGGCATCAGTGTTATCCTTGGCAACCTAGGGACCGTCCTCCAAGCTTCAGATAGTATACAAGGCTGGATGTGTTTGACTTATTAGCTGGCTCAATAAATCCAATCACATCTAGTTTGGTATTCTTCTAACCTCCTCATCGCTTTCTCCCCTTTTGTCCAGAAATCCTCAACCATACTTCCAGGTCTGGGCACGCTGCTCCACCCCCCCCCCCCCCCCCCCTCCTGCCACTCAAACCCTACAGGCTTTGTGGATGGTTGTATTCCCCTGCATAGTTTTCCCCTCCTGTGTTTAAGGCATACAACAAACAGTACTCCCTCTATTTGAGTCCTGCTCTGTTGGTCGCCATGGAGGAGTGTTTGAACCTTCTTCCCTAACAGGGAGCAAAGGTCCCACAACGGTAGCCATGCCAACCGAGCTCTTCCCCTTTTGAGTTAAAGGTAGTCCTGCTAGGAAAGCGCACGGTAAACAGTTTCAAGGCACTAAGGGTGCAGCGGCAACCCTGCTGAACCATTTCTTTCCTACACGGTAGACACAAGACACTCTCGGGTATCGACACTGAGAGAGTTCACAGCTCTCTAGGAGGCACACCCTGCTACACACACTTTGGACCCATTTGTTGCAACCGAGCTGTGCCCACGCCCACAGACACCTACTTCTCATTCTACTCTTGTTCCAGTCCATTCCATGAGCCATCTCCTCTCTTCCACCTACCCCTCCCCAAGTTCGACCACCTGTCCCTTGCCATACTGCTTACCCTCACATCGTTATAGACAACTGTCTTTCCTTCCAGTTATTCTCACTGCATTGCCTTTGTCCCAATCACCAATCTGAGCCTACACACACAGTACCTGCAAACCAGCACCTCCAAAGATTTATCAGCAGATAATAGATCTGAGAAGAATTCCATGCAAGGCATTCGTCAACACCACCAACCCAGGAATCCTTGTAAACCGAGTAAACTGCTTCCTCACTCCAAGGGAAACCACATCTTGACAGAACGACCCAGTCAGGTGTGGCGTCAAACTCCACTGGCCATTAAACAAAGTGTGTGTTTCCCACTTGCCAAAATCTGGTTCTGACTTACTAGGAATAAAGCCTGGTTCACAGTCATGGGCGTCAAATAGTGTGATGACAGCACCACAGCCTCCAACTTGACAAGTGGAAACATTTGCAACTGAAGAGAATCAAAGCTCAGGGGAAAGCACCATTTATTCAACATATAAACATGTTGAGATATGCCGTACTTTCAGCTATCACCCAAAAACAACTTACAACAAATACATGCACATAATTGCTAATTTAATGCCTCATAAATTTCATGAATTGGACAGAAATCTGATTGTATCATCAGTGTGCACAGCCTCTGCAATGCTGCTTGACACTACTGGAGGAAGAACAATGGATGTGAGATGCTCCAGGGTAGAAATACAGACTGAGTATAAAAGAATACCCCAACTTTGAAGGTCTGTAATATTGAAATCAAACAACCTACAACCTTGGTTGACCAATCAAATGAATCGTGGAAGCATGAAGTTTGTTTACCATATCTTCATAAATGTTCAATGTGACAACAATGAGTGGCCGGAGCGATATCTACACAATACTCAAACTCGTTCTACTCTCTTGTCAGCATGTCCAGTGTTACGGTTTGGATGGTATCCATAATTCTCATTTTGAGGTTGTCAATGTTAGCCGGCAATGGTGGACAAAACACTTGATCCTTTATGTACCCCCATAGAATGGGGTAAGATCAGGGCATCTTGGGGGGGTCAGTGATGAAGAGCCTAGTCACTAGCTGTTTTATAACCAATAAAGCATTATGGCAACATCTTGTTCAGGTATCCGCAAATAGCTAGGTGTCAATGGGGTGGCGCACCATCCTGCTGTTAAATGAAGTCCCCAGCCGCTTCTTCTAACTGAGGAAACAACCACTCTGCAAGCATGTCCAAATAAGGAATTCCAGTAACACTGGGCTCGTGGAAAAAAAGAAAGGGCCGAAAACAGTGTCGTTGGATACAGCGCAAAACACGTTCACTTTGGGGAAAGCGACGTTCCTACAAATGGTAAGGTGAACCGGCACAACATGTGGATATGGAGTCGGGAGCAACCACATGAAACCACCGAAAACGAGTGCGCTTCCCCTAAAGTGAACGTGTTTTGCACTGTACCTAAAGACATGGTTTTCAGCCCTTTCTTTTTTCACGAGCGACTGTTACTGGAATCCCTTATTTGGACATGCTTACAGAGTGGTAGTTTCCTCAGTTAGAAGAGGCAGTGGGGGACTTTATTTTCCAACTGCTCGTGGTGATCACATTGAACATTTATGAATGTTAAGATTACGAATAAGCCGCTAGGCTACTAAAAATATATAAAGGACAGGAATTCATGTACTCACAGGCTAGTAGTTGTTGATAGGCACACGTACAGAGTAGGACGACACAGTTTTTTCACGCTGTTACGTGAGCGTGATGTTTCGCTGGCTAAGCCTGATTCATCAGGCTGATGAAACTGGCTTAGCCAGCAGAACGTCGCGATTGTGCAACCGCGTGGAAAAAACTGTGTTGTCCTACTTCGTGTGTGTGCCTATCGACAGGTACTCTGAGTACTTGGACTCCTGTCCTTTATATATATTTTGAACATTTATGAAGACATGGTAAACATACTTCACGGTTCCGCAATTCATTTTTTTTGGTCATTAAAGGTTATAGGTTATTTGGTTTTGATGTTATAGATCTTCAAAGTTGGGGTATTTTTTTATACTCATCCTGTGTAATGCTTTTCAGCTACCAGGTACACCACATACATAAGAGCACTTGCTACCGGCAGAGAGTCTGCTGGACAGCCATTCTTATTCCTTAAAGCCCTGGCCATAAATTTACATTTGTAGCTGTAAAAGTTATTGATACCATAATTATTTTACACGTTATCATGCACAGTTCTACAGATGGTTCTATTTTGTTGTGCTTTCTGCCACTCTATATATACACCCAACTTACCGCCTGATTATCCTGCATGCTAGACCATCAAGAACTATCCAAACACACTTGAAGCATGCAACCTCAGCCAGGAACTACATGTTCAACCTACTACAAAAGGCAGTTCTCAATGTTCCCCAACACTCTCTCTACATAAAAACTCACTCACACACATACCTGGACTCTGAGTATCCTCAAGTGGACTATGCTCTCATTATCTTCTTCTTTACTCCTTTCTGTCGATAGTTGCAACCTTCCTATCAGATTGATCTTCCCTCGTTTTTGCAGTTTACCATTCTTCCTGTGACAACAAAAAAAGGAAAAGGCTTCACACTATAGCCCAATAAAACAAATTCTCTGACATTCTGAGGTAGTCAAGATACAGCCTAAACATTTGCATGTAACTCAACTCAATAGCCATAATCAATGACATTATATATTGAATTATATTCTGGCTGGTTACTGAATTTTGTGCACAAAACAACACTCAAACAAAGTTACACCACACTTTTGAAACAATTTAACTCGCAAATTTGATGTGTGACATCGGCTGACTGATGATGACGTCATGGTCGGACAAGGTTTGAATGTGTTGGTCAGAGATATGGGCTATATAACTGGACTGGCTTTACTGGCTGCTAACGTGATCCTTCGCACTACTGGTTTGTACACAGTCACTGGTTTAAACGTATTGGGTGTGGCCCAGGGTATCTCCTGACTTGGCCGGTGTTACTGCTGGTACCGACTGGAACTCGTCCCCAGTCCGTGGGCGAAGGTGGTGCTGCAGTTGGCAGTGCTAGTAGGAACCCAGAGACGGCTGCTGGTCCTACTGGGTCTGGACCACAAGTTGGCTATTCCCAGTGGTACTGGAAGTCCTTGGCGAAATCTCTCAATGATAGAATGTGGCTCGCCGGCAGTCTTGTGGGTTGGCTGAACTAGGGACCTGGGAGGTGAGACCATCCCCAGTTGGTGGGCAGCGTGAGATCGTTCCCGGGGAGTTAGACTGAAGAGTGCAGTTGCCACTGGGTGTCAGTCCAAGCTAGGCTTAGAGGTAGTAGCTGTCCTCTTAGCTCGTCACTTTGCACCACTCCTACAGGTGTATGACAGAGAAGAAGTACTACAGTCTGCAATGCTAAGGGAGAGCAGGCGACAAAGATTCCTAGCCAAGTGTAAAGCCATTTGTGACTGGGGCACTCAAATTCAGTCCAATTACTCCTCCTAGCAAAAAAAACCATGGTGGATGGAGCACTAGGCTGACCAGAATGTCCAGTCATGTCGTGGGCATGGTTCGAAAGGGGTCAAACCTCCAGAACCAGTCTTATAATTCTTTCCAGGGAAAATAACAATGCAGTGGATGGAGTGAATTGGATGACTAGCCGCCTTGTAGATTGAGTTTATAGTGGTTGTGGGTCTACCATACATGTGCACCAGGTGCCTTGGAGTACCTGATCCACAGTATGGGTGGCCGTCTAATTTTGTGTGTTTGTGTGTGCGCGTGTGCGTGCATGTGTGAGAAAGAGAGAGTGAGATGTACGTGTGCCCTGTTAAGGCAGCCCGCCATCCTCTCTAGGTTCAGCAAAGAGAATTTCAATGACACAATCTCCTGCTTTCCATTAATGGGCAGATGTCTATTTGGGATAAAGTTACAGTCACCCTAGAAATGAATATTTAGAGGTTAGGTAAGATATTGTGTTTATTCCCGTGAGTAATAGAGACGGTGGCCTGTACTAACTCCTAACTACCAATGAACTGTAACTGACAAAAACTACGGTAAAACCAGGTGAAGGGAACCTGGGTCTAAACTAGACAAGAGCAAATGCGGCTAGGTAGTTATAATATTAACTCTAATGCTGTTGTCCAGAAGGGACTCGGGTGTCACTACCAGCGTGGTAGTGAGTGTTAAAGGGTCTGAATACTTCTTCGGGGGTTGACTGTCTTGAAGAGCGGTGCTCCTTCGTGAGGAAAAAGTCTGATTTGGCTTCTGTAGCACTCATCTTCTGCGTGCTTCTCTGGAACCCCAGTACATGGTGTGTCACTTTCACTCTTGTAGGAGTAGCACTGTCTCTCTCTCTAGCGTGCACGCTGGGGCGAGCTAGCTGGCCCGCTAATGGGTTCAGCCCCCTGGGAAGGATAGCTGTCAAACTGTAATGTCCCGGTGTTGGGTGAATGATCACGTCCTTTCTTTTGTTAAGTAATAATGCTCATACAAGTCGGCTGAGGGCTGTGTTTATTTACAAAAATATTGACAGTTTTCTTAAACGGGAAAGGTCAACCTACAGGCAGACACAAAAAATAATTATTGAACAGTGATTGTGTATACAAAGATCCCACTCATGAGGGATGTATTACTGATTTACCTGTCGTGGCGCTAAAGGCATTTCAAGTGGCTCTGCTTCATAGCATAACTGATCACATGTCACAAAATTTTACGTATGACAAGTCTTTTGAGTGTTGTGGCTCTAAACCTTCCGTTACTTGGCCGGCTTCTATCTACATTATTTACAACACGAATACCCTTGAAATTACTTACTCTAACAACTGGCATACGGGCCACTTACAGTTAATTAAAAAAATATTGTACATGCTGCAGTAGTGCAGTCCATTTAAATTCTTTCTACCTGTCTTACGGCTTGTTTTCTCTGACTATTGGGAAGTCTTTGTCTAGCTCAGACGACCAATGTACAAAGGCACTGCTTTCTCTTCTGAAAGCATGGCCAGGTTCCATTATGTAGTAACATTAGTAATTTTTTCACCGACTGCTGCAGCTGTGTGACTTCCAAGAAAGCTTAACGTATCCCTAACAGTATTTCTTCAAGACAAAGTCATCAACAAAATGGTACGTGACTGTCACATATGCATTGTTGCTGTGTGCTGTCCAAGGATAGCACAAAAAGGACATAGACATGAGGTTAACATTAGCAACACTCTTGGAAATGTTCTCCGACAGTTTACCTTTCACAGAACTATATCAACTTGGTATAACTGACCTGGAAAAAGTTGTTCGAGAAGGAACTGTGTAAAGAGGCTGTGCATAGTGTAACATGTATTTGAAGTACATGTTCTCAACAGTACTGTATGGTAACACTGAATCAGCAATCCACTCTCCAATCTACTGAGTTATTACTTTTGCTTTGGGATGGTTAGGATTCCACTTGTAAGTGTCTTCGATTTTCAATTGTTTTGAGCTCCAAGGCGACTGACTACTATGAGGTTTTAATTCCGTTTAAGCTGAGCTTGGCAGACAATTCATTTTTCAGTGCCGGATGTTGTGCTATGTGCTGTATTAACCTGGGTGTGCTACCGTAGCTAGTTTTTATAAATTTTTTTGGATGCAACACATTTGGCAGTTTGGTTAGTGTTCTTTTCATAGTACTTCCAAACATTAACTTTTGATGTGCACAGTGTTGTTTCATCACTGTTATTATCCATTACGGCTAACAAAAGTTTAACACGGAAAATTATAAGTATCTTATCAACATGCGTAATAGGTTTTTCAATAGGGCAAATCAGTAAACAGTAACAAATATTCGCTCAAGTGTATGCCATAACGAACAAAGATGATACAATGACGAACGTGTCACAAGATACCAAATGTATTACTTTCAATAGGCTTCTTTTTAAAATTAAATATACTGCACATGTATCCGAATTAGTAATTTCTTATCACAGAACGTTATGATTTTAATACGTATTTTAAACGTGTTTAAATCATGTATTATTAATTTTTTTGGATACTTATTTATTATATAGTTTAAGTTTCGACAGGGTCAAGTTGGTAACAAAATAGCTGACTGGAGTTGTCTATTGTCTGATGCACGATCTAAGAAGATCATGGTCTGATGCTATTTACCATTTGTATATCCACGTTGGTGAGGAAATTCATACTATGAAATTAACTGCCAATATGTTGTCACTGGCCGATTTAAGCTAGTTACACACTTGAAATGAAGTTGTATTTCAATTGTGCATACAAAGTTTTCATTAAGTAAACACATTTTTTTTGCATCATGTGTTCAGCGTGTGGTGGTCAACTAGTGCAAGTACAATGGGTGATCACATGACAAAGTTTTGTGCATTGGTTCGGTATTATTTAGTGATTATTAAATGTATATTTTCTACATTTTTCTCGCCATAAGCATTTTTTATATGTTATTGTTTAAGGCTATGCAGATGTATCATGACCTGGTAAGTTTAAAACAAAATTAGGTATGATGTGCACCTTTCATACGTTAATTTCGTAATTTGAATTAACCAGTGCCGGCATATTGCTGGAAAATAAGGAACTAATTTTAAATATGTAAAAACCAAATATCACAACTTGCCAAAACAAGGTATTCTTTGCCTACAATTATCTCGAAATACTCGGGAAAATTTTATTTCCCGCCCAAAGGAAAAAAAAAAATTGTAGTGCTCCCAAAATATTTCCTGAAATTCGGGATCCTGCACAGCTCTAGTTTATATATATATTACATGTTAAACTGATGTATAAAAATATTAAATGATAAATGAGAAAGGTGACTCACACAAGTGCAAATTCTTGGTTAATCCAAAATACTGTGTTCTCATTAAAATCCTTTGGCGATTGAACTTCTGGACTGTACAGCACGACCTGCCTCTTGATTTTAGGAAACGCCACAAGCGACTGCAAACACAAAGACAAGATGCATCAAAAATATGAGCAGACAGAGTTACGAGCCGACATGATAGTTTTTCATAAAGGATGTCTATTAAGAGGCTGTTTTGAAATTCCCTGATATTTCTAGGTAGTCCAGACAAGAAATAAAATTTTCCAAACATATTTTAAAGTAACTCCATACACATGAAAAAATATGACTCTCTCTAAATACATATTATTTAATACTTTCAGAGGTAATGAGTCGTTCGTTTCCAAGTATTCTATGCAAAGGATACAACAGTCCCATCAAAATAAGAGTAAAGAGTAAGCTGATCTGTTTATAGTACATTCAGTAATTCTAAACAATTCTAGCTGTCCAATTTAATATCTATGTATGTTCTTCTGACGAAATTGAAGCAAACTGCTATTACTTTAATGAAAAATACACTTCATTTTAACTTTTGCTTCATGATGCTTTGGCAACAATGATATTTTACCAACTTCAACTTATCAGTAAACATAGCATTACGCTTGATTTCAATGGAGTTTATATTGTAGACCGCCACGAGACATCCGGAGATTTTACTGTTTGCCATGGCAAGAATGGATATTCCAGCCTGACCGAGACTATGCATCAAGGCACCAAGTACCACTGCACACCGCTAGATGGCTATACCAATGCTATCGCCACCCTGCCCCCCTCTCTGGCCACAACCCCTCGCCAGCAAGCTCATCAGCCAATGAAAGCAGAGGGTCGACTCAGCCAGAGTATAAGTAGCGTATTGCGACGCTTGCTCAGGATCAGTCTTCATTCATCTACCTCACTCATTGCCAGACACTGACCAGCCTGTTCAACTACGCTCCTAGTTCTACCTTCCTTCCTTCATCGCACTTTGTGCCAAAAGAACACCTACTCCTTGGTATACCCTGCGCCTCGTTGCCGAAGCCATCCTGTCTAACCCTGCTTTGTCTTCACCGCATTCGTGCTGAAGAAGCCAACCCACCATGACGTCTACACACTTAGACACTGCGGCCTCTTCAGGGTAACAATTGCATAGGGAGTTTAGACCAGTTAAAATTGTTCTCACAGCCCTCGTCTACCCCGCCCTTTGTCTAACTTAAGACCTGATCGCCTCTACCTGGACAGCGTAGGTTAAAGCTTCCCAAAACTCTTGTCAAGGTAGGAGGTAGTGCGACACCACATGTTTATTTCCTGTAACACGGAATAAACAGTGTTAACCTAACTCCCGAGTACAGCCTTCCTTTAGACTAGTCTATCCTAGTTTACCTCACGCCGCTGAGAGAAACGCAGGTGGTCCTGGGGAACTACTCAATTGAACAAGCACACTGTTGAAAATCCACACACACTAACAATGGCCAACCTATCGGCATACCAAGGTAGGCAGAATGGTAGGGACCGTACACAGTGTAGCGACCACTAAGGGCCCCCGCACACAGTTAACTTAAAGTTCAATGGGATATAGCTTTTGGAGCGAGCCAACTGTTGACATAACAAGCACTGCACGACCCACTACCTGAAAACTATAAATAGTAAGTGCAATGCGCAACCCCCCCAGACCCAGCAGAACATTTGAAGCAGTACGGTGTGTAATTGTCGGAGCAGACAACGAAGAGGGCATCGCCGCATCAAGGCCTGGAGGAGCTCTGGGCCATTCTGCACTCTCTTCTATATGATGAGCATAATTCCATGTGGCAGTTAGGTGCAAGTCTATATCTTGAGATCCCGTTACTCTCCCATTTAATTGAGTATTAATTACTGGCACGGTTAGAAAATATAATCTCAATTTATAGTATAAACGTTAGTAATTGTAAACCGTGAGTATATCTGTTGGAGGAATTAATGAGTCATCTTGTACTGTTAAATGTAAAATGTTTTGTTCTCTATTATATACTTAACATCGTAATAAAAGTATTGTGTTTAGAAAATTCTCTTCTTATTAGTTCAATAGTTAACAGCTACACTTACCTGAGTGATACCCCTTCTACAGCATCTACGTATTAGGAGAAGTCAGTGGAGACAAAGAGGAGTAGAAAGCACACAGGCAAGTGTTAGGAGGAAGGGGATCGCTACAACAGGTACTCTGTTTTCGAGTTCAGCTTGTCTGCCTGCTGCTCACCCTATCCAACGTGTTTATGCACCGGAGGGGTTGTTCCCTAGGTTGTGAAGATTTGGGCTCGGGACATAGACCAACCTGCAGGGACAGTTGACGGCGAGGCCTAACTCCCAGTGTTCACCATGTTTAGGTGCCGAACACTGTGATAGGGTGACCATTGAGTCAGCAGCTGCTCCACGTGGCTCTGCACATAAGAGAGCTACACAATCCCTGCACTTCACCTTACTGATGTGAGCGTGTGTATACAGTTGATCCAATACCTTACTCCTGTTGTAGTGACATTCGTGAAAAAGTGAAACAGGTGCTAACTGCCTCCGAGTTTACCCACTCCGGGTCGCCGCTATCAACCAGCTAGCACCCAAGGAACAAGCTCAGGCACTGCGCCGTCAACTAGCACCAGTCACTCCGGAGATTTCCAAGGATCTATTCCGGGCAAAAACATAACAGAGTGAAAAAATCCACCCTTAGCATGCAGATTACCTCAGCAAACCGGATCAGTCACAGACAATTTCTACTGCTTACTTCCAACTTGAACCAGTTGCTCTGCCCCCACCAACGAACAATTGTCAGAAGTTTGTTCTCTAATATACCTGCCGTACACGTACACAACGCTGAAACCACTCAGGCCAAACCTAGTACAGCGGTTACGCGTCACCCCGGTATACCACAGAAAACAAACAGCCTGAAACGAAAGCTTGTCTTGCCCGAACCCGACTTTGTGCTCTGCCGCAAAACTACCAGACCAGTCCTCTACGGGGGACGTGCACCCGTGCCACGTAGGGACTAAGTACAGATCAGTAAACCCTGTCAGAAGGGTGCTGCTGACCTAGCACCTATCAAAAACCTTCTCTCCTTAACATAGTAGACATTGGCCAGGCAAGGTGTCACAAGCCAAGAAGAACAGTAAAGAGTTTATCTGGCATGTAATGTGGGGCATTTTGCTGTTACAGTACACACTAGGCAGCAGGAACAGGTCAGCCACGTCCCACCACGTACTCAATCATATTGGTTGCCATCAAAAAAGTTTTTTTGGCACCCAATGTGGGGCATTTGACTGCAATAGTAGTAGCAAGGCTGCATGAACAGGTCAGTCACACCCATTCAATAACCATCCGAACTTTGGGGAGTCCGTTAAAACCCCCGGTGGTACTAAAATCTGCACCCGAAATGTCCGCAGCTGAGATAAGCGAGGACAAGCTCGACTGCACAGCTGCAGTTGCGGCCGCAACTGAACACAGCTGCTGTTCGAAACAGAACTGCCAGAGCACGGGGAACCACAGGATTCAGTGTGCTCATTGAAAACAATGGTATAATTATTCCTGCCTCAGATGGGCAGACGAATCCCGACACACTGACAGCCTAGAGTCCCGGTGTGATGATTGCAGGACACGGCAGGCAGCATACTGCAATTGGATAATACGTCCAGTGTGTGGGACCCAAACAGTACAGTGTATCCTGTGCGGCGAAACCTATCACCACAATTACATTGGATGGCTCGAGGAGCGAATAACCAGACCCGGAATGGTATACCAATGCGAAATCTGCTGACGTGCTTCTGAGTACAGACCGCATAATCCAGGACCAGCCTCCCACCACAGCGCAGTTCGCTGCTCAGGGGAGCCGCAACTGCCCAAATTCACAGGCGACCTAACGAGGAACCACAGGTGTTCACAGCGAATACGAACAGAAATTTTTCACCTATGAAGTACCCGAGAAGCAATGGGTTTCACGAACACAGGCCAAACTGAAGAGTAAAGCCCTAGACTGGTGGCAGAAATATGGCAAATTTATTTTGGAGTGGAGGCAACTCAATAACAAACTTGCACAGCAATTTACCGGCAAGGAAATACTAGCGTACTTCATAACGGAGTTCTATAGCCACACCCAGACACCAGAAGAGGAACTCAAAAATCTTTGTCCGCAGGTACTACCCACCATTGCCAGTAGCAATAAAAATACGCATGTCAGTCATGTGCCCCTGCCTCGCCAACTGAACAGAGCCGGCCTGCCCCTAAGCGAGCACCATGATACCACCTGCAATGCCAAGCTACCACATTTACAACCCTCGCCAAGAGAGTGCAGCAAGAGATAGCGCCACCCAAAGATGCACGACGGAAGCCAAAGGAAGACTCCAGTCTGTATTTAAGGCTGGATGAGCTCCACGAACACCAGTTGACATTGAGTTGTAATTGCATTGGCTTCTTCTGCATTGGCAACTCAGCAGCTCACCCTACCACCTTCTCAGTCCTCCCAAACAAATTACTCAAGCCATCCTGGAAGGTCGCTGGCAAACCGTACCCTGTCGTCGTCCACCTGCGGCTCTGACTGCCCTTGGGACTGGGCCTCACCAGCACCAGCTACCAGATGACAGCATCCGCTGCCGCTACCCTTGGGTGAGACCTGCAGTCGTCCACTGCCGCCTGCCAGCAATCACCTACAGCGCCAGTAGTCTACTGGTGGTAAGTCAGCATTGACTGCCACCCAAGCTGCATTAGACACCTACATAGTCTGCCACCGCCCAACCGCCTACTCTGTATACCGACTCCCTCCGAGCTAAGGCACACCCACAATAACGAACCCATACGGCCATTCATGGTTCTTGGCCTGAACCCACATAAAAGAGCCCTCCTTGTAGACTAGGTGACACACCAAGCTTCCTGGCCGTCACGTCAATTTGAATATATTGTGATGTTAAGATATAACTATTGAAGTATAGTTTCTAAGAGAATTTAGTAACCATATGGAAGGTTCTGAAATTATGGAAGTATGGGATGTTTCAATTCTGTAGAATACAACACAAAATACAAACTAAAATGTTCCAAATAATTTTCCAAAATACGACTTTTCCCCAACACAAAATATTCCCTGATAATTTCCAAGTTTTACAGGTTTTGCAGGTCACTAGACACACTGATATACTTGCCCATAATGTTCTCCTCAGTTCTGGATCTGGCAGTTCTGTGGCTAACCTCAAATTTTCGTAAGGAATTTTTTCATGTGGTCGTTGGTTCCATGCAAATAACACAGCCATTTGAAATGTTGTTACATCAACATCGAATCTTCCTATTGCATTTGTAAATGTTATCTGTAAAAGGATAAAACAACGTACATAAGGAAGGTTATCTGTAACAGACAAGACAATACTTGAATTTTAAATAATAACAAAATAATTTTGCAATTTTACACATGTCATGAAATTTTCATAATTAAAGACTTTCATTTACACATGATTTCTCATCATTTATGATTTTGGAGCTCTATGTTACCACAAATTTATATCATATTTTAAACGTATTACACGTATCTTGATTTAAATGAAAATTTTGCATGATCTTCAATAACTTTTTTATCTTTCAGTAAATACAGAAAAAATATGAACCAAACTTAAAAACAGTGCTTAAAACAATTAGCAAATCTTTATAGTGTAGTGAGTTGTCACAATGTATTTTATAAAGACATATAACTCATGTTACACATAGTGTTGATTTCATAGATACAGTTTTTGCCACATTTTGTTACTATTAACCCAACATATTGGCTCATTTTTTAAAAAAGAGCTCTGACACCAAACACACAATGCTGACTTATATTTATTCCATACTACATACTGTACTTAAATATATATCTATATATTTTTAAAATTTTTATTCAAACAGCACATGTGTGTGTGTGTATACATTGCTATAAGCACAGTCTCCAACAGTTCCTGACATGCAATTTCCTTGTGGAAGGAAGAAATGAGTACATTTTTAAATACAAAAAAATTATGTCATGTAAGCACTGAAATTTCAAATACAAACTATCACAAGCAGTAACATTGACAAAACAAACAGAAAATAGAATCACTGACGAAGTAATAAACAATTAACTTTTACATTTCTCAGTTTCTCAAATGTGATCAGAGATCCTTCACTTCTGCATTTACGAGAGATTTCTATAGCACTCGCAAAACAATCCCCTACCAATACCTTACTCCAAGAGAGTAGGATAAAGGAAGGGTTAAGCAGCCACAGCACAACAAATCCTAAAGTCCATCAAAGTCACCCTTTGACATCAGTAAAACCTACACGGCGATCCAAAAACAAATTCTGGCCAGGCGCCAGTAGGCCACGCCAAAAGAGAACAGACTCAACACTGCCATAAACCATAACCAAGCAGTTGTCACCACAACGTCAATGAACTGCAACAGTTCTTTGCACAGCTACTGTGTCCACGTCCTGACACTGGGCTGGTCAAAAGAAGGCTGCGAGCATTGTCCTGATGCCCCGAGATTTACCACAAGGAGAGAGAACCTGTGACCCTGTTGAGATGGGCATCATGCAAACCTGTCCCCTTGTGGAACCAAACTCCTGCAACGCCTCTATCTACAGATGGATATTAGGGAGTTTACTTAAAAGTCCCCAGCGCCTAGCTGCCCCGCCTCCCCTAATGATTAACTGTTATCAAACCACATGTGCATAACTAATTAAAATACCATTGTCTAGTGGGGGACTTCCAGGGGGCAACTACCAGAAGGGCAGTGAGGGTGTGCCAGCACTACCAGAAGGGCAGTGGTGTTGCCGGAACCAGAAGGGTAGGCAAGGCACAAGGGTTGTTGAAAACTGACAAGTCTTGAAGACGCTGGGTAGGCAGAGGGCTCCAGCACAAGAAGTGATGGAGCAAACTGCCGGAGTTCAACTGGTAGTAGGCACTAAGGATGCTGGGTAGGCAGAGTGTTCCAGCACAAGAAGTGATGGAGCAAACTGCCGGAGTTCAACTGGTAGTAGGCACTGAGGATGCTGTGTAGGCAGAGAGTTCCAGCACAAGAAGTGGTAGAGCGAGCTGCCGGAGGTCAACTGGCGTTTGTGGGCCTCACATGGGCATATATTCTACCGGCCTGCCCTCACCTGAGGGTGCATGGTGTGAGCTGGTAATGAGCTCTTCCTCTGGGCGGAGCTGAGTACTGGCACCATTCCTTAGCGCATTCTTTAATGACCTTGGAATACAGTCTCGGCAGGTGGCTCATTCACACTTCGAGGACATTAGCATGAGTTTTGACAACACGTGAACAGTACAAGCTGATGTGTCTATTAGCACCCACGACACGTGACGTATTCTGTAGGCACTCTGGTAGTTGGTAGTTCAGGTTCAAACCCTGCCTGGGGTGACGTAGACGCACGCTCTGATGAGGCGAAGTCGTTTAGGTAAACTATGTCACAAAGTGTCATCCATCAAATAAAAACATAATAAAAATAAATTCACTAACCCATGGCAATAAAATGTAGGCACTTCTATGTAGGTATCCTTAATTATCCACTGAAAAACAAAAAGCAAAGAAAAATTGGTGACATCTGTTTAAAACAACAGCGGCTGTGATTTGAGAAGATCATGTGCGCCTAGAGAATTAGCCTTCATGTGACAGATGACGTCACGAAGGGCTCCTTTGATCTTCACACCCCTGCCTCCATGTCCCCGCCATCCCTCTCCCAGCGCCTAGCTGCCCCGCCTCCCCAAGCGCTTAGCTGCTATCAAACCACATGTGCATTGCAACAGCGGCAGCCAATAAGGGTGTGTTGATGCGTGTGGCTTATAGAACTAATTAACTACCATTACGACTCATTGCCAGTGTACAAGGGCTCATCCTCCAGGGATTAAGTGAGGAAGTACCAATTCCCATAGCCCCACACATAGAGGTGGAGGTAAATAATGACCGGGTACTCCCCTTACTTGACTCGGCAGATCACATGTAATCTACTAACACCAAACCAGCTCTCCGAAATGTGACCGCAAACCACAATAGTAAGAATGGCGCAACCAGAATCCACCCTGGACGTAACAGGCCGAATTACTCTGAACATAAAAATTCGAAGTATTGCTAAATCGACAGAATTTATTGTGTCACCAAGCATGTCTGAATCCGTAATACTAGGGTGCTCGTGGCTCATCTGCAATCAATGCGTTCTAGATCACAGACAATGTAGAGCCTATCTGGGAGAAACCCACCAGATTACTGTGAACTGGAATCAAAACCCCGACGACATACCGCCAATGCCCATCGACCCAATGAGCATTGCCCACGAAATCGACAAACCAGGATTCTACCAATTAAAAGCCATTCTAAATGAGACGCCCGAGCATTTGAAAAGTAGAACTGCTATGACAGACACGTTCCATACAACATGAAATATGGCCTACAACAGACGTACCAGTCTACAACCGTCCATACCAAGTGTCAGCCTGCTGTCGTGACCTTATCATGGAGCAGGTCAATGACATGAAGGACCAGGGGATCGTGGAGTCATCGAATTCCCCATATAACTCACACGTGGTCCTGTGCCTAAAAAAAAGACAGGAAATTGTGATTTTGCGTAAACTACAAGTCACTAAATGAAGTTACCCACCCGATCGCTCCTCCAGCTATAGACTTGTCTCATACATTACGACACATTGGCAAAGGCAAAATATTTAGCACTCTCGACATGGAGTCTGGATATTGGTAGATTGTGGCCCACCAGGACAGTCGCAAATATACGGCCTTTACAACATCCGAGGGCGAAACCCTTCAATTTCGAGTCAAGCCATTCTGCTTGAAAAACGCCCCAGCAACATTTCAACGATTAATGTCTGCTGAAGTATTAACAGGTTACATAGGTGAGTTCTGCTTCGTTTACCTCAATGATCCAATAACATATTCCAACAGCTGGGAGGAGCACCTAGGTTATCTGCAAAGAGTGTTGGAAAAACTCGAATTACACAGAATGACTTACAAGCTATCGAAAAGCTTATTCGGCAAGTCCTCAATAGATTATATGGGACACGTCATTATCACCTCAGAGAAACTTCCTGCAACACAGTTCTATACGAGCGATTCAAGAAGTGGAAGAACCTAACAATAAGTGACGACTACGACGGTACCTGGGTCTGTGTAATTGGCTACGAGACTTCATTCAAATATTGTGGAATATATGGCGCCACTACATCTGTTCCTCACAATAGACTCGTGTTGGTGATAGGGTCCGGAACAATGACAAGCGTTTTCTGACTTGAAATACAGCTTCAAGAAAATCCACCCACTCCATCGACCCCAAAGAGACAAACCCTTAATACTGCAAACGGACTGTCAGAACGGCCAGGGCGCAGTACTGTACCAGCAAGACGAAGGAGGACATCCACATGTGATAGCGTATCGTATGCATCTATCACTTAAACGAAACAGAGCAGTGCTACCACAGCAATGAGTAGGAGTATCTGGCTGTTATCTGGGCCCTGAAGAAATACAGGTATTATCTCGAGGGGCAACACTTAATTCTACGGACAGACTCTAAAGCCCTCCAATGGCTACATGAGCCCCGGAATTCGAAGGCCAAGCTCGGCCGGTGGGACATGTTCCTTACTGAGATCGACTTCGAGGTACAGCATTGCCCAGGAAAGGACAACGGCATGCCAGACGCCCTGTCTCGATTCCCGACACTGGAGAAGAAAGCTGACGAGGAAGAGGAGGAGAAAATGTCTCCCCCCTCCCCCTGAGTGAAAGAAGTCCGGAAGAGCAAATCCATCTTCAACTGCAAATAACCCGCCAACAAAGAAACCTTAAGCCAACAGGAGGACCCCGACATCCGACACCTACTATAAGAACAGCCCCAATGATTTGAACCCAGGTACTAGGGAAACCCTGCTGGATATCAAAACCGTTATAATTTTGATGGGATAAGCCACAATGTCTGGCAGTATGTCAACAACTGCATCACGAGCTGCCACAGCAAAGCATACATGGTTTCCCCTCCTACCACAAAACCAGGAGACCCAAGATGGCCTGGACCCACATTGCCGCCAATCTGATGGGCCCGTATCCACGTAGCACAAAAGGGAACAGCTACCTGCTCATGGTAACAGATCAAATTTTAAGATGGGTAGAGACATTTCCTCTACCCAGCCAAGAAACCACCCCAATCATGCAGAAAATGGAGACTGAGATTTTCGCACGATGGGGATATCTGAAGGCCATACTGACAGACAATGGCACACAGTTTACGAGCCATCAATGGCAAACCGCCTGTCAGGAGTGGGGGGTAGAAAGATGGACTTCCCCCTACCATCCCCACTGAACGGAGGAACCAGGAGATCAAGAAATGCCTCCGTATCAGTGTGGGTAACGATCACAAGTATTGGGATAAACACATCCCTACCATACTGTTTGCCCTTCGACGCTGAAGCCGTCGACACCAATCAGAGTGTCCTACTCCAGGGACAAACATTATGCCGACCAGGCGACTGGCAGTGGGAAAGCGAGCCTAATGACATGCCTCAACCCAAGGACATCTGGCTAGCAGCCTTGGCCCGCATCACAAATGCCCAGAAGGCTCAAAATGCCTACATTCTCAATAAATACCCCCAACTGAAATTGGGGTAGGAGAATTTAACCTAGGGGAAGCTGTCCTCTTGCGAAGTCACTCTCTTAGCTAAACCCGCAGCAAATTCACCGCTAGCCTTGCTGATGAGTGGGAGGGGCCGTACCATATAGTTGGGAAGCGAGACGTCTACCGGGCCGAAGATATACGAGGACAAATACGGAAGGCCACCTGAGGCCAGATACGACCCTACCCATGGGACTTGCCAACACTTGGGGACGACGACGACGGAGAAACACCTGGCCAGTCCAAAGATGAAGACGAGCCCCCAAACAAGAGGGTTGTTCCTGATACAGGACCGGGAACCTTACCGAGACCTGAGCCGACGCCGCTCATTATTGACAGGGCTCCTAGTTACATCGTGGACACACATGTCAACTGCCTACCTCCTGTAGCCCCAATTTTTGTGCCTAATGCTTTACACCCTGGCGCATGCCAACATTCTGCGCTGTGCAAATGCGCACTCTACGGATGACTTCGCCCCATCTACGAGCCACCGGCGCTCAGGGGAGAAATGTATACGCGGAAAATTGAATAAAAAGTATCGAGCAAGGAAAACCCACCAGCCTACGTAGCCGAATACTTCACTGAAAATTTCATTTGCAATTACAATCTCCTTTTCCCGTCCAAATTTATGCATGCAAAAGGCACCCCTCACAAATAAATAAAGATTTGTGAAATTCTACTACTCGTCGCTTAGCCCTGGAAGAAGTTCCTGCAACACCCAGAGATGGCCCCACCCCCATGGCCTTGTGACATCACAACCAGCACGCCTCGAAGACAGGGGTTTTAATTTGTCATCGCCTATACGCACGGTGATAAGAAATGAGCAGCGCTCCTGCACCCCCAATAACGCACCAAAGGCGCACAACTCTTTTCTCCTCTCTTCTGGCGTCGTGCCTCACCTTCAATGACAGAGTGGGTGCAATTACGAAGAACTTGAAATAAGCACCACGGACGCGGATAGCCCTAACTTAGTGTTGCCTGGCAACAGTCTTGCCAACGCGAGTTCCGGTGCTTCAGAAGATCCCCCACTGTGCGGGCTAATTAGAAGCATTGGAGCTGTGTCGATTGCCAAGACTACCACTGGATGTGCGATCCCAACCAAGGCCAGGCCGTAGCACCTAAGCAAATACCCCCGCCAGCACCCCGGTGCTCCTGTAGGGATACGACTCAGAAGAACCGTCTCTCCCTGATTGAGAAATGTTGCTATTGGTCGTGGTAGGAATAGAATACCTGGCCGTCTAACGGGTGTGTTTTCAACTTGGAGCCACCTGAGGGGGCGTCTCCAGTTGTAGCTAATAGCGGAATAAGAATACTTTCCCGGTACCGGTCGCCGGTGCTTAGTTCGACGTTATTCCGATAAATGGTGACAGATTACCTTAAGAAGGAGACTCGAGGGAAAGAGAAACACATTTGTGTTTATTAAAGACTTATTAAACACGGTGAAACGTGCTCTCCTGCCAGGCAGACCGGTGGTTGGAAGTAATCCTACGATATCCAGGTGTAAGTGACCTGGTCCTAAGCCAAGAGGGGAAAGTACGTGAAAACTGACGAAAATTACTTAAATACAAACCTATATAGGGGGTGTCTAGGAGACAAAGAAGAATTACGTGTGGTATGTATAATGTTACAGAAAGCTTCTGGTAGCTATTGGCATCACTGGAGCGTCCGGTAGCGGGGCTGCAGAGCTCTAATGGCTCTAATGGTGGTGAGACAAAGAATAATTACGTGTGGTATGTATAGTGTTACAGAAAGCTTCTGGTAGCTATTGGCATCGCTGGAGCGTCCGGTAGCGGGGCTGCAGAGCTCTAATGGCTCTAATGGTGGTAGCCTCTGGTGGCTGCTGAAGACTGTTAAGTCGTTGGCAACAGCCTCTGGATGGGCTGTTGAAGGGCTCGTAGTAGTCTAGACTCCAGCACCCAGGTGCTCAGAGAAGACTGCAAGAACAACTGGCGAGGACCGCCGCGCATGTCCTGTCGTGGCAGCCGCGGGGGAGAGCGTGTGACGTCCCTCAGGTGCGAGGCCGGAGTGGGGGTAACACTCTCTGGTCATCTCTCAGCCTTTGCATATCCTCAGTGGCACTCGTGCATGGTCTGAGGCGGCTGATGGCTTATAGGCTCTCAGTGTGGGGGAGGGGGGCGACGCATCACTTTCTTTCGCAACCCCTCATATCCACGTGTCCAGCCACCCTCCAGGATTGTGGCAGACCACTTCCGTGTACGAAATGGCGCATGGTTTAAATCTCACGTGTGTAGAAGTAGTACATTAGAGTTGCAGTGAGATGAGTTGTAATCGTATATAGTTAACTGGTGTAAGCGGCATGCATCCATTTTTTAGCATATCATTTTGTAACATGTAATTTTTGCTTTCAAGGTACAGAATTTGTACAGAAACCTGCATTGATAAGAACCAAGGCCCCACACAATGACCAAAGGTGTCCCAGTAAAGTAATCAGCCTCCTATCAATGGACACGGTAAAGCAACGTAAAGAAAATTAATTTTTTTTTTTAGTTTGGCACTTGGTCCCTAGCTTGCTAGCCAAGTAAGTTGTTTGCAGGAGGAAAAATAAAGTAACTTAAATCCCCTTAAGCAAACTGCAAATTTGATGTTTGCATTTCCCCTGCAAATTCCCCTTAGTACTCATGTAATAGTATTAATCAAAATTTAATAAATGATGTTATTGCTATTGTGAAAATTAGTACGACACGTTTAATGTACAGTCACTGAATTCTGTGAGCACTCTTAGGAAGTGTGAGTGCGAAATCTAAGTCCATCAGCAGGCCCACAAACATAACCTCGCCGAAACTCTCTCCATTCCTCACAACACGACTGGGTGACCTTTGATTAAAGAAACCGTGTAATTTTCATAAGAGCATGAGGTGAGAACTTGCTGAGAGTATGTCGTCAACCGCCACCTACGAAATTTGAAACCTTTGTAAAATCACTTAATTCTTGAAAGAATAAATTTGTCTGCTAACAAAATATGTTAATAACCCGCAACTTTGAAAATTGGATTTTCAAGTGTATCTTTGTACAGAGGTCAGTACCTCACAAGTCTAGCGTAATTCCTTTTACGTCAATTAACGTAAATTCTTTTCACCCCTGTGAAAACCCCTCATGTAACAGAGAAACATAACCCCGTGACATTTTAAGGCTAGGATCAGTGATACCGATGTATTTAGACACGTAGCAATTTTTTTTCTTAGAAGGTAACACCTATATAATCTGTAGACTTAAAGTGAGTTGACGTGTTCTATTGTAGCATACTTTCTATGTTTGGTTAAATTTTGTATATTGAGAATCCAGTCAATTCAGATATGTAGTCTCAAAATCTCTAGCCTGTGTACCACTGTCAGTACAGCAAGTGTAATCAATCTACTCAGTGCCAGTTAGAAACCCCGTATGCTACAACCACGAGAAAGTGAAATCTCATCCCCCAGCCAGTCAGACCGGGGGACGAGATTGCGTAGGAATTATTGTAATAATTGTGCATAACCTTAAAATTGTATATAGTCAACTCACATTCATGTACGCCAATGTAGAGCGCTTAGCACATAAGAATATATTTCTTGTCATCTCACCTATATTCACAAAAGGGAAAAATTTTTAAGGACTTTTCTTGTGTAATTTGTAGGTTAAGAAAAATATTGTGAACCTAGACGTCAAAACTTCTACGTACGAAATGTGTTTAGAGTGTCCATGTCATAGTTAAGTAAAAATGCAATTGTATTTTGAGAAATCATTCTCACCCCGATGCGCACAAAGAGTTTTTTCATGCTTGTATGAAACCCCCTTAATATGTTGTGATTGTAATTAAGACGAACGCCAATATTATTCCACAACGCTCACGTGCCTGAGTTCCCCTTTAAATGGAGGCCCACGCATACCTCTTACAAGATCCCTCTGCCCCAGCGCAGACTGTCGTAACTCACATGCGTATCAAATTGTAAACTTTGCATAAGAGTAGTAGACTCAAGAGTAATTGTATTCACTTATTCCAAATCCCGCTATACAAGGGTAATCTCTTATTATAGTACATAAGAGTGAAATCATGTGCAATTTATGTTAACCTTGCTTGTTAAAAGGGTAATCTTGTTGAATCCCATGATTGTAAACAACCTACCTTATAAGATTTGTACCCTAATGTTAATGTTCAGATAATTGCTACAGCTTATGGTAAGAATGTTCTAAGCAAAATGATGCGAACATAACCTACCTCAAGACTTCAAGAAATTGGTAACTAAACTAATTGAGTACTTGAGTGATCAAATTGCCATACTTCACGTCTAATAGCCTATAGGAGAGCAACCCGGGGAGATGGATGTATAAAAATAAATTTTTTGTCACCGCATGCTTTTCGAATACTGTGCGACCACACTGGTTACAGTACCAGACTAGTTAACTTCATCCCACAGGGGCCACAGTATACCACTCCCGCATGTAAACTTACATTCGTTTGGCTCAATTTTTTTTCTAGAGAACAGAAAAAAAATTAACGTATAAATAAATTTGTGCACACTACATTTGTACATGCTTTGTATAAAAATTTCTTTCTCATCACACTTGTATGATTTTACTCTCGAACTAGGAAGGCCTAGGTTTGTTAAAACAAATAGCTTGTTCCCTCAACCTCCCTTCAAAAACTCTTCCTCACTTGGTAAGCAAGCGAGCAAAGGAAAAGTGACCGGAAGGCTGCAACTGTGCTGAAAAGCAGAGGGCCTACATCACATTTTCCCAACTGGTTCTAAACCTTTTCCAAATGTTTTAATGCATACGTGCGTAACTGTGAAAACTATCGTTGAATAATTAATAGTACTATAAGACACTAAACCCCCTTAAGACTACAGCATTTGTTAGCTTTCTACAGATTTAGTATCTGAAATGAGAAGAAAAAAAAAACAACAACAACAACGTATTATTTGCTCTAGCGACGTCAAGTAAAGTGAACAGCCACACAGTATTGGTTCAGCTTGCGGCGTGCTGTTCAGGTTTCACAAGATGGTGGTTATAATATTGGGGCACTGGTATGTAGTTGGAACAGCAACACTGGATCAATACGATTGCTAGCAGATAATTAGTTGCACATATGTGGAACAGTTTAGGTTTCACAAGATGGCCGTTATAGTATAGGAGCACTGACATTTAGTTAGAACAGCATCACTGGATCAATACCAGCACGAGCAGATGGTTGGTTAAACATACATAGGAGAGAGAGAGAAGCAAGCTCATAGCAGGGTTGCAGGATGCAGCAGCTATTCCACCATTGCAACATCTGTGTCTGACACAATGCAACCAATTGTGTGCTAAGAGAATGTGTTATCATGGTGCAGTAATTACGGCAATTGTTACACGCGTCTACATGTAGCATATTTACTGTAATTTTTAATTTTTCTACGGCAAATAACTTCTATCTGCGAATGTGCACATGAAAATACCACTCGTAAATGCCAAACACTTTTACTATACATCGCATATACAAACTGATGATGCATTGCAAAACGCTCGCAACTATGAAGGCCTCATTACGGCCCTTACTTGCACTAGCGAGGTTACACTGTACCCTGTTACCCTTTACCCCAGTCAACTTCCCGTGACTCCGTGGTAACAAGCCAACACGTCTTAGTTTACCTCCCTGATTAACTTCCAGTAGATTTGAGCTAGCTGTAGAGTTGCGTAACTGTACCATAGATTTTTCCAGAGCATTATTGGGATATTATAATTATTATTCTTCAGGCTTGCCTTCGCCTATTTACGCACGTTCACATAATTGTAACTGCTAAAGTGCTTAGCCAGTTAGATAAATCACATTGCATTTGTATTCTTTTGACTAGCCAGGACTCTCCAGGGTTTTTATACGTAATAAATATTATGTTAAAATTAATTGTCTGAGTACCATCCTTTATAGTTAGGTATCCAGTGTTTTTTAGAAGTTGTTTTTATTGTTGGTATAACTAGGCTTTGGGTGATAACTGTACAAGCTTATTACAGCAGCTTAAATGTACAATAGAAAAAGGGGAATACAGAGTAGGCAATGGTGCAAGGAATGTCGCACTCTAGCACGATCTGAGAGAGTTGACTTTTTGGGAAGTACCACAACAGAGTTTGAACCGCAGCCACAGAGTCCCATCTTCATTCCTCAACCTATTTCGCCGTCAGTTCCCCTACAACACACCACCCCACGGGACCACAATTTAGGCACCTGTTGGCGGGTACCCAACCGGTGATTAAGATGACCAAGTAAAATGGTCACAACAGGTAGATTGTAATAGCCCAGTGGACACAGTCGCTAGACCCATACCCACGATGACTAGCATAGTCAAACAAAATTCGGGTCGGCTCATCTGGGTTAAACACGCGGAAGGTTCTGAGCTCCAGACCTTTTGTACCGTGAAGCTAGCGTCTGGGAAAGTGGTATGGGTTCGACTCCTGTCACAAGCGGACATCAAACCACGTGTGGCACCCCATTCCCTAGACTTCGTTCCTGCACGACGATCGACCCGACCTGTCAAGATTTCGCCCGTCAGAACCTTCACTACCACCTTCACAAACAAATAATTACTACCTCAGCTGGCATCCCGCATATTGGCGACCCCTATAGTGAGGGGAATCAAGCTCACTGGATGGGAAGCTACGTACATTCGCCTCACTCTGGGGTTTAACTCCCCTCGGACCAGATGCCATCCTACCATTAAGCAGCCCTCTACAATCCTTAACCCCCAAACGCCCCGCCGGGCCCACAAAGCTGGTTCTAATGGCCGCGGTAAGCCCACCTAGTATGCTTAGAGGGTTGTCAGCGATCTTCCCCCTACCTCATCCGGTAGGACACAAGTCAACCCGCAGAGGTGGAGTTGAGAGATGGACCAAGAAGGCGAAAGCTATTGCTAAAAATCCCCAAGGGCTACGTATCCTTCCCAGCAGGTTCAGGTTGCTTAGTCCAGATGAGCAAGCTGCGCTACTGAGACACCTCTCCGTACCATCACACCTGTGGACTTGTTCGAGCCACCCACCAAGGTTGCGAAAGGATACCACCCTATAGTGCAGGAGGCCACTATTTGGCATATGACTCACCAACACACCAGAACCACAGCCGGCTACCGTACCTGAACCTACCACCCCCTCCCCTCCCCTGCAGAGTGCAACTCAAGTGTGCCGCCACGTACCCAACCACCTTGCAGCCCTATTGCACCACCACCAAAGCCTGCACCATGTCGTATAAAAGTTGTCGAGCCAGACTTTGTACCGAGTCGATTACCTAGACCCGTAGTGTACACTGGACGGGTCCCTGTGCCCAGATCACAATAAGACACCTTGAGATGTGACTCGCCTAGCGTTGAGTAGGTCACTCAGGGCAGGGACAGTCAGACAGCTAGGACGGTCATGCGTAACATTAATAAATCATCTAATTTTTGTACAAAAAGGCTTTTGAGAATGTATTTCACACTCATTATAATGATTGGGTTTCATAATGTTTAAACTTTATTCTCGTTAATATGAGGTTGTTTACATACTTGTTACGAAATACTTTTGTGCAGAATACTTCTTACTAATTAAATAAATTAAAATTTTGTTACTAAGCCATCCAAATTTTATACAAAAAGACTTTCAGATACGGATTTTGCACAAAAGTTAAGTGGTACACAATGATCAAACTTTATTTTCATTTACAGAACATTTATGGTCTTGTGGGGTACCATTTCAATTGCAGAACATCAGTCTAGTGAATCACTTTAGTATTTAATTGAAATAAAAGTGTTATTTTGTACTACTGGTAATGAAACACTGTCTTCACGTGAGAAAAAAAATGTCTTTATAACAACTTGGTGTTGGAGTGTTAAATATTTAAATTTGAATTTAACAAAACAGTGAATTAGAGAAAATATTTCCAGCAACTGTTACATTTTGTAACATTGGGGTTCTACTGTGCTTCCCGGTGTAGGCACAATGCTAAACCTCCTTACGCCTGATGCTGGCTAAGAGCCAGTGGCAGTCAGGCCATGACTGCACTCTTTGCAAATGACACGTGGGTAGCACGTTCGCACAACCCGCCATGACCACGGACTTTCCCAATGGGAAATTATCTCAGTGTTATGTATTTTTATGTTTTCAGGGTCCAAATGTGTTGCAAGTATTATGTAGATCTTTTTCAGGGCAAAATATGTTATAGACAGTAAAATGTTCTTTTCCTTACACTGTGCCATGTTGGCTTTTGAAATTTTAAAGTGCGCGCTGTGTTGAAGAGCTGGCTACTGATATTTGAGCATGAATGACTTCAAAAGACAGTTCTTTAATAAAAATATTTCTGATTTGAAATTTCTTTAATAATTTTGTATTAAAAATAATTTGTTTGCCATTTATTTTAAACTATTTTTATTTTTGCTCGGCGTGCATAGCACTTCCGCTTGTGTGAACCTCGTAGGCAGCCATGGTAGGTCCGTGCGACCCCTCCCTCTGGGCAGTCGTTCTACGAGAGCTGGCAAGGTAAGATGATGTCAGGTACGCACTTCATATTTTTACACTGAGTTAAATTTCCATAGTTTTCGTGTAGTTTACCGGTTAACCATTGCTTCGCATACGTTTTGCCACACATCCCCAACATTATGCTTCCGCTTAAATTAATACCTTGCAGCTATTGGGGCTTTTTGAACTTAAATCGAGAGAAGGAGAATAGAATTCTGAGAGGCCATGCAGCCTGCGCAACTGGTGAATCAGACGCCATCCGCCCAGGCTTATGGCTTTTAATTCTAACTTCTGCTTAACTGCTATGCACAATATTAAGGGTGACATTTCTATGTATGTAATTTCAGAGTTTTTTAATGTTTAATTGTGTTACGGCCACATCACCCACAGCCATGTGGTTCATTACCGCCAAGTCCGTATCTGTGCCATCCTTGCACTGAGAGGACTAATTCTTGTAAAATCATGTGCACCATAATTAATATCAGGGTAATATGTATTGTTTTAATTCAGGGTACTTGTAATTTTTCATGATTGATGTTTTTTATGTATGACCACCCAGTCTGCCACATGTTTGGATTTTCCCGCCACGAGGCACGCTATGAGTTTTTGTATGCTTGATTACTGAATGGAATAACATTCCCACCGCCGTTGTTATTGTATCCGGTAATGATTTACCGATTTTTAGGTAGAATTACTGTGATTGCATATGCACCACGTGGTCCGCTACGAACTTCATCCAGCGGCATCTGCATCATTTAAGAGTACTTTCACACATCTGCTTGTTTATTTTGTCTATTCATGTCACGCCTCATGTTCTATAAATGATATTTGTGTTATTTGTACAGTGGTATTATTTTCCGTCCTAGCCTGCTAAGTGTATTAACCGTTGCCACACATCACGTGGACATGGACATGTCCCGACGAGTCGGCGTTAGTGACGAGAGTAAGCGCGCGTGTATTGTTAATACTCCGCATCCCGTCTCCGGGTAAAATCTGCAGTCCATCAAGGTGACTGTAGACCCCATACCCTGTGGAGATTGTGCTCTCATGCACCACGGGTAATCATCAATCTAGGAATGCGCAAGTTAAGTAACGTGTTGGGGAAATCACCCACCGGAATTGCCTAGTGACGCCCAAGAGTATTTGTAAACATTCATTTCTGGCACAATGTGTACCTTATCAAAATAAAAAGTATTTCTACCAGTATAATAATACGTCTTCTAGCAGCATTGCAACCCAGCTGACTCCCGATTACAGTGACATGTTTAGTAATGAAAAGTGTTTTGTAAGTACGCTCGGGTGAGACGGACACACAGAACCTGCAGCATCCTCGAGATCGCTGAGTCTCAAAGTGCGATGTATGGGAAACTCTACTGGAGCACATCTACAGTCATCTACAGTATGTAAATAGTGTCTTCGTTTGTCTCGTGTCTCACCCGATGGCGTCACGCCCTTCATTCTGCAGTTAGGGATAGCCCTCTGTGAGCTGGAATCCAGGTACAGCTATAATCCTGCCTTGTCAGTTTCCACCAAACAGAAGTAAAACAGGTAACTGACCTTTCAATGGGGCACTTGGTTGCTGTCAATAATGCCACCCTCCTGGGTGCTTCTCATGAACTTTTCCACGGGTACTCAGCATGCTGGTGGTAATCCCACCCTACCTAATACCACTGAAATGTGAGAGATGTCAGTGCTCTCTAGGAGGCTGTTCAGGACTAACCCCCCCTTCCTCCATTTTATGTTTGTTCCCGTACATTGTTGAATCCAGCTGCATTAACATTTACCCTGCTTCTCTGAGGAAAACACAGTACTATACCCCCAACTCAACAGACTCCAACCAGATGTAGCATCAACTTGAAATTTCTTCGTGGAGTACCGTATATGATTGTAATTACCGTAAGTGTAATAGGTAACACTAAGAAATAGATTCTCGCAAAGTAAAGAGCAAAGACTTTGAACAAGATTACTTAGAAAAATAGAACACGTTACTACAGCCATGAGCAAAATATGCATAAAAAGAAAATAGGGCACAATTAAAATCAGTAACATGGAGGAACAAACAGATAACTGGGGGAGCAAAAACAGAGAACAGGAAGCCTGAACTAGGAAATAGAATGGTGGGCAAAGAGAAGATGATGACTGCTAGTTTAAAAATATGCTTGGATGACAACAAAAAAAAAAGACACTATGTCGGGAGCACTCACAGTTCCGTTGGACATGTGGTGGTACCACTGAAGCTTGCGGCCACTGTGCTTCTTCTTGTAGAAGTCCTCAACCTCTGGGATGTAGTCTTCCAGCTCAAGCGGAAGAGAGACTGTGACTCGCTCGCTGCCCCTTGCCCATGCCCCTGCATTGAGGATTTTTATGTTTATCGAATCTGCAACAAATCCGCCACACAATAACCCACAAAATTGGAAATCCTGTAATATTTATTAGGGATGGGTCAATACTACATTTTCTCGATACTCAATACAAGTTTCGATTCCAAAACATTCTCACGATACTCAATACCGATACTTTTCTCAATATTAAATAAAATTGCCATTAACACAAACAAATTGGCCAAAAAAATTGATCTTTTATTAGTGTCATCACGCACTGAAACTATATAAAAACCCACATTACACTGGAAACAAAAGGTGGACGGCCCATAACGCAAACGTCCTAACCCATGATAAACCAATACAGTCTCCTTCGATTCTATAGAATCATGTTTCCACAGTAGAAGCAGTAATCATACTTTGAGGAAAATGATAGCTCAGTACAACCTTATTTTGTGATTTTGCAGTTTTTTAATTTTATTTTTAGACTTCAAGGAAATTACTGTAAGGTTAAATAAATATGGTAATTAACTGATACACCCGCCATGGCCTAGCTCGTGGAATACGCAGACTAGGCCACGACAGGTGTATCAGATAATTATGGTATTTTTTTGGGAATATTTAATAATGCAGTTGCATTAGAGAATTATGGTATGCGTGGGATGTACAATAAATACTCCATTTTCTCGCTCGCAACTCTCTACCTGCTTTTATTGTACCTGAAATATATACCATAAACGTAAGTAATGGGATAAAAATTAATTAAATGAAAAATTTTGGTGCAGCATGTAATTGTGATATATTGGGTGTACAATAACTATTCAAGTTGTTCACTAGCCCTTATCAATGCTCGTTCACAACTCTCGACCTGTTTTTATTGTAGGCCTATCTTAATCATGTGCCATAAAAGTAAATTATGTCAAAAATCATACTTGTGGTATGTATGGGTTGCCTGAAAGCACCTCAAGGTGCTCGCATCTGTGTGAATATTATGCTATTAATAAAATATGGTATATTATTATCGTACACTTGTAATTTAAAAATTTAATAACTTGTAAACTGTTAGTCCAATCTCTACCCACGAAGGCTTTTTTGGAATGCTTGCTGGCAGCCGAGATAATTATGGTATGCATTTAAAAGTTGGTGTTAATATCTTGCCAATCGTTGGACCTATGTCAAATTTTATGGGTGCACAGAAATGCCCAAAGGATGCAGATTAAATTATGGTACACTTTTCGAAAGTATTACACATTCCAAAAGTTATGTTACACTCATGCCATAATTATGGCACAAGACAATGTGTATTAAAATTCTATTTTTTTTTTTGGGTATTCTCATGCGATACTCGATACTATAGGCTGTTCCCGGTAAACTGAGCTCTCTTTAAGGCCCTTCCAACAGGCATTAACCACTAATAAATTTATATTATTGCAGCCTCAAGCATTCAATTTTTGAGGGTGGTGAAATGTATACACTGTGTTTATTAGTCACATTACATTGTTTATATTAAAAAGGAGCAGGAAGATGGAAATTGGATGAAAGGAAAAATTTAGAAGGGTCTTAAAAAGTGCTCACTTTACCATGAACAGCCTGTATAAAGAGTATCAAAGTATCGAGGATCCCATTCCTGATATTTATAGAAAATATAACTAATTCTACAGTAGAACCTCTCTATATCAACCCCATTTAAAGCGACTGTCTATAACAACTCATTTTTGAGAAATCGTGAAAAATTTGGATAAAAAAAGTAAAAAAAAATTGAGGGAAATATGGCAAAAAAATTAATTTGTTGCACTTTTTTGTGTCCCTACGAGTTGTGTTTCTCTTCGTGAACACTGTACAGGCCAGGCTAGCTCATATCTAAAAATAGACGATATCACCTTTCTAGACCAACATTACTATTACCTCTGCCCACTCTCTACCTCTCAGGCAGCCGAATGTTTCCATGTTTCTGCAAGTGATGTGACTACCCTCAGTATTTGTCCTGCCATTGTGCTCTCTCCCTCTTGCCTTCTCACTTAGCTTGCATTATTAGGACTCAGATTTCTCTTGGATTTTGAATAAAGTTTGTTGAAAATAAGTCTTGCACATGCCACTAGCAGTGTGGAATCCTCACAAATAAAACTCTGGATTGTGAAACCACTGCAAGTCTTCCTCTCCCTTTGTGGCCAGATATATTCTCACTTCCTCACTTGCAGCCTTCTCCACCCCCATCCGCAATCGTCATCACTCACACGTTGTCCACCCTTTTTAATGGGTTCATCAGACAAGAGGAAAGTAGTGTTTGTGTATGGTATAAATAGGGCACCACTTTTATGGTACAGAAAATGAGCTGACTGTATTATGAAAATTTTGCCATTTTGTCATGAAAATACTTTTAATTTCATCAAATAAATTTTATAACAAAAATAGCACATATTATTAGGACATGAATTTGCTGTTTTTGTAACAATCAACCTAAATGGAACTTCTTGTGAATTAGTTTGAATCAGTACATATTTCCATGACAACATAAAAACATATGTAGGGACCCCTTAATTTCGTGAATGGTTTTTGTCACAAAATTTTTATGTAAGCAAGTAGGGCCTATTTCTCTCAACAATTGGGGTTATTTTGGTGGTGTCACTTACAGTTTTTGCTTCGCGAAATATCATGAAATTGGTCATTTTTCTTGTTTTACACTAAGTTGCCCGAAATTCTGCTTTTTCATGAAATTTTGCACGAAATATTACATTTTCAACCATTATTTTTAAGAGTTGCACGAGGTTTCTCTTTCAAATTCAAGACGAAACTCCACGGAAAACCAGACAGTTCTACAGAACGAGGCTTAGAACAAGAATATGTTCACTTCCCTGTTTGGTTAATATAAATTCCATCTGGTTTTAATGCCTGTGGTTTTTGAAAACGGGGTCATTATCATAATAAACACTTCACTCTCATTTTTGTGTTGTGAATCCTAATGTTTACAGCACAAATTCGATAAACCATTTCAATATGTAGCCGGGATCGGGAAGTCGACACAGTCAATGTATCAAAGTAACACCGCCAATGCGATATCGCCAACGAGCATGTATTCCTACGGTACATCACTATTGTTTGCATTTTGTCCTTTTTCACTTTTCATCGCATAATCAATGTAACCTCGTTGGTAGTATACAAATGTGATAAATAGAAAAATCATCCGAATACTTATTTTAAAAATGGTAATCAAATGTTCGGTCACCATTAATTACTGGCCGCATGTTTATGCAGCAAAGGCACACAGTACGCTCCATAGATTCGTATATCTACGGTGTTACGAAATGGTTTTTTTTTTTTTCGATTACATTTTTATGTAAACATGTTTTTTTTTTTTAATTATCCAGGTTATGTGATGATAAATTGTAGCTGGTGCAGTTTTATTTTTTTATTTTTAAAACAAGTAATATATTAGTTGAAGTTCTGTTTATTTAATTGGTGGGGCGTAGTAGCTTGTCACATTTATCATCTCTCGCGAGAATGAGACGAGGTTGTTTTGCGTATTTTCTTACGAGAACGTAGCAATCATAACTGCTCATTGTTTTGATGATGCAGTAGAAAATTTTGCTCGTACGGAAATAACATTCAAAAGTTGTAACGTCACCGAAAGAACAAAATGCAATAAATATGACACTTTTATTCGTACCGGTGCAGGAATAACACAATAGGCCCTAAACAATTTCATTAAAGTTGAAAATCATTGGGATTTTTTATACTACACTAAAATCAGTGAAACCAGTATGTATTTCAGTAAGTAATGTAGACACTGAAAAGAGTTTTTTTCAGTGTCTGGGAATATAATGACTGACAAAAGAATAAACCAAACGCCAAGCAATGTAGTAGTAATTAATGACAGTGCTTGCATTTTCCGATTAAGCATATGCTACTTAATTTTGTGTAGCCAAAGTTTGTTGCAATATGAAATATGTTTGAGTGCTTGCATTTTTGACCAAATATATACAATTTTCTTTTTGTACAATTACCAAACCATTTTTTTCCTCAGCCAAATTTCAGCTAAATTTTTGATGAAATGAATAAAACATTGATGAAAGATACACCAAAATCAGTCAAAAAATTGATGAAATCCATCAAAAATTTTCACCACAAACATATTTTGAGCCCCAGTATACATTTCACCTGGAAAGCGTGCCAAAGCGAGGAGGGCGAGATTTCTATTTTCCTGCATTCATTTGCTTAGTTTCACAAATTTACTATGTGTAAAGTGTTACAAATTTTTTTACTGCTTTATTAATAATTTTGAAGTTTTTACACCACTTCAAGTTTTTTGCACCAATTTTTTACACCGCTTCAACCAGTTTTTTTGCAGCGATATTTGTAGTTTTTATTTATAATTTTTCAGGGTCCCTAATCATATGTAACGATAAGGACAAAAGATGAAGGATACTCTGACAACAGTGCATTTGGTTATGTAACACACATTGTCAGAGTCATAGTGACTTTTGTGTCGTCAGTCTAGTACTTTGCCAAGACCTTTAACACTACTTAATAACACATTAGCATTTGAGTTTTCTAAGAAATTTACACCACCAACATACAACTTCTGTTCAGGTGTAGATAAGTAAATTTTAATAGAACAAAAACACACTGTCTGTTTTAATCAGTCATTACACTCCCCACAACTCTCGATTCTAAGACTGGAATAGCAAGCCTCTCGAAATAACGACCCTATTCCTGGGAACTGTGAAGGGCAATAGAATTGAGAGTTGACTGTTATCTTAACCTTCGACACAATATTTCAATTTGACACGTGCTGCTTTCCATATTATACGACAATGACACACCACCTAACGTGTTTATATTTCAAACTAAGAAGAATTAATTCAGAGACAAGCACCCATAGATGGCTACAGGATTGTTCCCCGTGGGAGGAACAGTTACAGACACGTGAAATTATTACATTCCAAGTGGTCAAGAAACATTGCAGCCTCCTGGATGTGTGATGAACTGATGAAAGAACCAGGGATGACTCACCAGGGCAAACTATCACTAAGAGCCTAACACACTGTCACGAGCCACCACATTTACCACGAAGCGCCCAGCAACTGCCACGAGGTGCACCGAACAAAGGAAGCAGAGCACAGGAGTTTTACCCCACTCCTGCAGACATCATTAGCCCAAGGCCGAGAGCACTATAAAAGAGGGTACGCGGCCGGAGATGGGAGTTATCTTCTCCAGTAGCTCACCTCAACACCTGTTGAGGTGTTGAGATGGTTCAATTTCCTGCATACAACAATGTTCAAATTTTCATTTTCTTCTTATAACAACAGTATTACTTGCTGTATCTCAAATGAAATTTCAGACATTAACAATGCAGTAGCCTGCAAACAGATAAAGAAAACGGTTTATATCTGAAATATTAAGGATTATAAAGGAGTTGTCCTGAAAATTACTAATAATTACTTTACAATTTAGTTTTGCTTGATGTGTTCCTGCAGGTGTAATACCTACTGTTTCCTGCTTATAACATTTTTCTGCATATAACATTTTATTTTACTAACCCCTGTAAAATGTTATAACAGGTTTCTAATGTACTTCATATGTGGGAAAGTAATCTTAACTTTCGCAATACTTTTCTGAATGGAACTCATTGGATACAGTACAAATAACAGGCCCTTAACAGGAATGCATCAAATTAAAAACAGTTTAACTAAACTTCACTTTTATTTAAATTACAGTCAGCAGCATTTAAATATATTTTATTTTCCGTTTTTATTTTTATTGGTTTCTGTAAATCGTGTCCTGATCGAATGGTGGTAGCTATTTTATTTTTCTAACCTACTTGCAGAATATAATTTTGTTTAATTATTTGACATAACTCATAACTTTCAACTAAGTGATTTTTATTTTTATTCCAATTAAAAGATTTTGGCACGCTTGACTTTCTTTTATTTTTAATATTGAATTATGCAGATTTTATTTTTATTAAATGGTATAATTTAAATGAAGTATTTCATTCTTTAAATAGTAATTCAGTGTCTTATTAGTGCCAGTGTTGTGTATGCTAATTACAGAGATCCAGTAACTACAGAAGCACGACATGAATTAGAGTTTATCAAGGTAATGACACACAGATATTCCAGAGATTTTTCCCAGCATAAGAGTATATTTATTGTTTTCCTATTCTTACCTACACAGTGTGTAAGTACACCAGTGCCAAAATCTTACAGTGGGGTAAGTGGCACCCTAATATACTATCCAGTAATATTATTATCACCCACCAAAAAAACATTCTTCAAGGAAGACAAAATTACTACAGTGGTTCCACAATGACGGAAAGTAACATCTGAAGATAGAAACCATAACTTAGTACGACGTCAACAGAGACCAGGTGTTACAAGTATATGAACCATAGAGTACGAATGGAGATTCCCTTCACGAATCTGTACATCAGAACACACACCAACTTTTGACGTCCACCCCTTCTATACACTCCGGTGGATAGAAAGGTAGAGCCACAACCACTAGGTACTCATCCAAGAGGGGCGAGAGAGTCATTCCAGGTTGTACTGCTACCGGAGCACATAGTACTGGAAGGAGTATTTGCCTGAATCTGATGGCCTAACCCCTGTTGCAACCACACTCAGTAGTGGCAGAAAGATGGCCCGCACAGTTCACAGCTCCAGGTTTGTACGCCAGAGGTGCAGGGCTGATTGGAGCACCGGACTTGCGCCATCAACCCCTACTGGAAGTACACCTAGCTAGGGTTCTGTCTCGAGTTCACACTGATCAAAAGTATACTCAAGTATCAACACTATCTCTACGCCTTTTGGGAAAAGGCACGGATCTCAGAGGGAGGAGCAAAAGGTGGCATAAGCCACCGCCAAGTGAGTGTGCATAATTGACCCGTCTACACTTAGCAGAGAAGCAGCAGAGTAGAATCAACGATACTATGTTGGTCAACACAGTAAGTCAGTACGCAACGCTTCTCCAGGAGTCGCCGGTCCCAGTCGACCAGCAGCAGCCACCGCCCCGGAGACCAAGATAACCTGTGGTAACACAGGTATAACAAACCCAGCCAGTGTTCTGGCTTGACAAGTTGTGATACCCACTGTTACCAACTTTGTACCCAACTGCCAACTGACACGCCCGTTTCTAATATCCAGCCGAAAACCTAACCCTAAATCATAACTTTGGTTATAGCCAGAGCACGTCTGACCTAGCATAAATAAACCACGTTGTTTGTGTAACCAGTTTCATAAGACAATACGGGTCAAATTTTTGTTCCTACATGTAGTGTATTTTACGTATGTGACTCCCTTAGTCTTTTTGCACAAGGCAGTTACCCTCCCTCCACTTATCAAATGAAGTACCAATGAGGTAAAGGAAAATAATAAAACTGAGGAAAATGTAAAATAACAGGAAACACTGGTAAAATACCTCATCACTACTCAATAATATTCCAACATAAATTCACAACCTGCCTGGGAACCAGCTTCTCGACTCACAAGAGAAATGCTCAGTGGCCACGTGTCTGGGAACGGGCATACACGTGATCCACTGTGCTCACTGCCCAAAATGTTTTCACTACTTCTGCATAGGGTGGGAGGACGTACCACGTTATACAGATGGTGTAGAATACCGCTGTAATACCTGCAGAGACAGAGGCTAGCCAGGTACAGCTGGCTAAGCTGCAATGGACAGGGAGTGTAATCCATCTGTTGTATTACTTGCGCTTCGGAATTTCACCTCTCTTGTGTAGGCTGGTCCGACAAAAGGGTTCACTGTATTCGCAAACAGTGTACAGCCCTTACTATACTCAACATCAAGTTTCATAAGGTTAGAAGTTGTATTTCATTGATGTAATGTCAGAAACCTCATCTACTGAAATCCTGCATGTATGGACATTATTTGGCAGTCCCCGATACATTGAGAGTCAACTGTACTGGCTTTGCAATCCATCGGACGTTGTGGCTTGCAGTCACTGCATTACCTGCACACGTGTTGGTCTGACTGGACTACTGCCCCAGTCATGGTGGTTGAAATAAGCTGCTCAAAGTGCCGGTGGAGCCAGTTGTCCTGAAGGTACTACGGTTGCTGGTGCTGCTGGCGAAGGCCTTGATGGGACTGGTGCTGTGGTTTCCCTTGAACCAAGGAAAGACGATGCCAAGCGAGACCTCTTCCCCTCAGTGGATGGCTGCTATGATGGAATGAGGCATCCTAGCCATCTTCTTTGGGGCTGTGAACAAAGAAGGGGAGGGAGATGGGAAGTGAGGCCTCTCCAGCTGACAGGCAGCATGAGCTCGGTCCTGAGCAGAATACCTTAGTGGTTGGGATGCAGCTCCAGGTAGATTTGTAGGTGGCCGCAGCCCGTTTCTCCTGCAAATTCTTTCCACTTCTTTTGGTGTAAGGCAAGGAGATGTACTACTACTGGCCATGTAAGAAAGGAGCATGCGACAAATCGTCCCTAACTAGAAGTGTTCGACCACAGCCAAAGCCAAGTCAATGCAGAGTTCTACCTTTACCCCAACCGGCAACACAAGTGGTGCAGTGTATGGAGGGCTGGTTTTCTCTTGAGTCGTTCAACAACAACTGTATGTGTGGGCCCAAAGGCGGTCAGGCCTCCAGAAACCAGTAAAATACTTCCTCCGGCGACACAAAGGCGCGATGGACGTAGTACAAACTGGCCTGGCTGACTAGCCTCCTTATGGGTTTTCTTTTTAATGGTTGTGGGTCTGCCTTTTAGTACACCAGGGTACACCGAACAGGTGGCCGTCGAGTGTGTGTGTTTGACGTACGAGTCCATAAGGGGGAGCTCGCAGTCCTACACTAGGCCGGTAAAATAATTGGTGAAACCCGGTCTCCTGCTTCACTCTTTTAGGGCATGGTGTTTACTGGGGAGCACACTGTCACCTAAAGGAAAGTCAAAGAATGCGAGAATTTGTGTTTTATTCCCAATCAGAATAGTCACGATGGCCCGTACTACTTCCTAACTACTTCAAGCTGATTGAAATTGTAAACTACGTAAACGTCAGGTGCAGGTGACCTGGTTCTTAACTGTGTATGGCAGATTAGACTAGGTAGCTGTTAACTTTTCCTATCTACTCTGTTCCGTCTCCTGAAGGGACTTCGGGGCCCCACTTTTCAAAGGGCAGTGAGGAATGTCATTACCAGAGGTAAGCTGTATGCTGGGTTGACGACTTCTTAAAGGTCTGCAAGGGGAGATCCTCTGGAAGGTCTTGAAGGCGATGGTAATGGAGCTGAAGAGCTTCGGGGCTGTCTTGAAGACGAAGAGTGGACAGAGTTCCAGCACAGGCGATGGTGGAACGAACTGTCGAGGCTGTGTGGTTCTGAGACTAGCACACGAATAGCTGATGATTTTGTGTTGTGCGCAGGTATAAATAGCTGCCGGGCTGCATGATGGGAGGTAGTCAAGTTGTCTGCTCCTGGGCGGAGCCAAGGGTTGTCTGCTGGTGGCTGGAGCCATCCCTCGGTGCGCCCTTGAACTCCACGACCACACGGGGTAGGTTTCTGTCACTGAGCCGTTGGCTCACTCATTCTTCTGAAGGGGGTCGATGGATGACGTGGCTCTCAGGCTGCGGTGAACAGTACAAAACTATCATGTCTGTGTTACTCACCGCAGCAAGGGATGTAACTCGTAGGCACTCTAGTAGTAGTTGTACTGGTTTAGATCTCGCCCAGTGCGCCAAAGAAATACACATAGATGTGACAAAGTCTTGGTTGCATATATCCAGTGAACATCACACATCTGTGTAAAAAGTTGCAAATTTTGATGATTTGGGGTTGAAAATCAATTCGGAATTCTCCAAAATATCTACATCTTCCAACCTGTCACAACCACCTTATCTTTGGAAACCAAAAGAGGTTGTTTTAGTTTGGTTCTGCTGTACTATTACGAAAGCAAAAGGTATGAAAATGTTTACAAGTACGAAGCAGAGAATGCTGACAGCTGTAGAACTGACACATGGCACAGTAAAAAAAAGTAAAAGTGAAAAGGAGAAAGTTTGAAAGTGAAAGCATACAAGTTACTATGGAAGAGAAGAAGTGAAAATGGGAAAAACAGTGGGAGGCCTATAATAATGTGACAACGCAAAGTGTAGGGGAAAGAGAATACCTATTAGGGTTAAATTGCGAATTTTGTATTGCACAGTGATGCAGAGAAAAGCTAGAAAACACGCAGAGAAATTTTTGTGGTGCTTAACAACCGAAGTCCTCAGCACCAATGGGGATGGAACAGGCACACAATGCAATGACTGGGTAACGGAAGAACTCCCATCAGGAATTGAATTCTGTTCTAGTCACAAAGGTAAAAATGGTGAGACTACAATGATTACATGGCTCTGAATTAAACAGTTTGCAAATTGATGTTTGTTAACCGAGTCATGTACAAACTATCACCAGTTTGACTACCCCTTTAAGGGTGCTGTCTGGCTGGAGCTATTGTGCATGTCCAAGGCCTAGGAGCATTGGAGCATGAATAGCAGCCTGAGTATGTACACCAAATACCTGGCTACCTTTATATTGCAAGGCACTGTACTGGCATGCAAACACTCTCGTTGACCCTCCTCATATAACATTCAGGGGTGACCATATCATTTTATAGTGTAATTGAAAAAAAAAGTAAAGACTTGTATCAGCGATTTCCTACTTTAAAAAAAAATATGCATTAGAGATGAAAATACAAAACTGAAACCACCATTAAGACGGAAAATCTCTTAAACGCAATTTGCATCCACACAATGCTCAAAAATACTGAACAGTTTTCAAATGACATCTATACAATTGAGCTCAGAGGTCTGTTTGGGGGCTAGGGCAGACAAAACCCGCAAAGGAAACGAAAGAGAAGGATAATGAAAGTGTAAGAGGTGAGACTCACCAGCGATGCTGCCCCGAGTGCTGCGATACTGCTCCTTGAACTGCTGGTTGAGGTCCTCGCTGACCTTGATGTCCTGGAACATGCGTGCCAGCTTGTTGACGTAGTCGGCAGGCATTCCGACCTCCCGTAGCCTACCAACAGCCCACACATGCAGCAAGACACCGCACAGTGCACACACACACACTCACAGTCACATGGCATACACACTCACTCACCACTCGACCATGTTCTCCTCCTTTTCCGAGTCGGCGGACGTGTCGAGGATGAGCCTCCGCGTCAAGTGTGCTTTGTGGTATCTCATGAACACATCCTTGTTCTGCACGTACTTCAACACCAACAGCTGGCAGAACACAGAACTACTCAGTCAGCTTCTCCCCAATTCATGTACTACCAGTAGATTTACAGCCTTGAGGGCCTGCACCATGAAGTGTGGTATAAGCTAACATCAAAAGTAGCCTAACAGCAAAAAAATTACAAACATAAGATTGAAATTCATGAAATTGAAACAAAAATGAAGAATAATTTCAGATCCTATCAAACACTTAATGAAAACGTTTTCATTTTATCCAGTTTTTTTACTGTGTGTTGCGAAACACATACTGGTGTATAATAAAATTGAATTTAAAATATGGAATCACACTTGTGTAGTATGTACCATTAAAGTGTAACGACAACATCAAAAAATTCACTTTAAGCTTGTACAAAAAAAAAGTGATGTGTGTACTGTATTGCATACGGAATAATTAAATGCTGTAATAATATTCTTGAAGAACTGAAATTTATTCTGCGAACAGTTCAAGCTTATTTTTGTGTGGTTATTTTTGTATTATATATATATATATTATTTTTCCAGTTTATTAGTTATACTTTTGTGAGTATGAAACCATTTACAGAAAAAATTTACGGCCACTCATTTGGCTGTGACCAAAATTTTTAGTGTGTCGTGTGCGGTGATTTTGGTGTTAGTAATCATTCACAATAAATTCTCTACCTCCTGTGAATTTTGTAACCAATTTGTTCGTCCTGAAGTGCTCTTTTATTACGTATTGTTAGGCATGTCCTTAGTGTATTTGGCTGTCAAGCTTTTGCAGCACAAAGTTGAGGCATTGAACTTGATGTTTTTTTTTACTTATAGGTTATATTTCACCAAGAAGGGGACATAACATTTCTTGTTTAACTATGATAACATGTTAGTCAGTCAATGGAAAAAAATTCAAGGTGTCATTTACCCTTTTTGTTTATAGGCTATTAAAAATGGGAAATTTTCAAAATTTGTGAATTTCAACATGCTGTAACTTCCCTGGGGGACAGAGAAAAATTTACCTCTGCACTACACAAAGTTCATCTAGAGTACAACAACATATGAAAATTTGATTAAGGTGGTCTGCATAATATTTAAAATATTTTGCCTTAAAGTTGGGCTAAAATGCATGTTTCTAATACAATGGTTAATATTGTGACATATATGTTAAAATAATTCTTTAATGTTAGTTAATGGTTAAAAAGTAGAAACTACAATATGGAAGAATTAGAACATTATGATTTGCAGACTTAATGCTATAACAGATTTGTAGGCTGTAGGGTTTAGGAATGCTTGATGACAAAAAAATGCTTTGAAGTACTCAATTGCAATGAATAGCAAAAAAACCATTAGCAAATAAGTAATTGTTAGTTGAATAAAATATTTACGAAAAGAATACAGTACACTAAAAGCAAGTGTGCAGTATGGAATAGGGAAGGCAATGAGGCCAGCTAGACATAATTTCTGCTGTATGTGCAAGTAAGTCGTGAGTCACTGTTATGTACAACCTGCAACACAGTATTTCTAAACAACATGCTGAATCAGGTCTCATCCTGATAACATTCTGCTTCTAAGACAGGATGACACATAACATCAGTTAGGCAAGAACAGGCCTTCGTTGCAGTCATTGGTGAAGTGTGAGACTATGCGGTGCTCTGTTGGTGTTTGCGCTACAGAGGAGTGTCATAAAGAAAGCTATGGGGTTGTTCAGTAACTGAAAAGTTTTAGTGATTAAGAATTGTCTGGTTCTCATTATTATAGTCTTAGGTTAAGGGAATGCAATCTTCAGATAATCTGTGAGTATCATGAGAAAAAGTATCTACATAAGTACTTTCATCTCTTTGGACAAAAGTGTTGTGATCCATTAAAAATTAACAAAAAAAAAAGTACAACCAAGGGACTTTAGTAAATGACATTAAAGTTTGCTACAGTTTATTCACATTTATGGTTGATTCCTGGGAAAGATTTGTGTATTGCTTGTTTTAAAAAGATACCTGACGACACAAGTACACAAAATATTCAAGAAGATGATCCAACATACATGCCAGCTGACGAAATAGTAAATAATGTCAATGTTGCGTGTGAAGCCTTAGGTGTATCCCCTGCAAAGATTCAGAAGTTAAGTCAAGGAAGAAGACAACAGGCCTTAGAGAGTAAAGTACAGAAGATAGATTCTACTTTCAAAGATAAATTGAGCCCTTACTTTGACATTAACTTAGAATACTACACTGAGGACATGGAAGAAAGTTACCAAAATGAATATGTAGTTCTTTTACACAAGCTGGAAGACAGGTATAGCGTATAGGGAAAGTACAAGTGTAGCAGAAAAGTTAAAATTCTCAGCTTAGTGCCACAGTCATGGTTCATTGCAAAAACTTGTGCAGAATTTGGGGCTAGTCAATATTTAGTAAGAAATACTAGGCAGTTAGGAAATAAAATATGGAATACTCACAAACACTGAATACATGAAATACAAGAAACTTGCTGCAGAAACTAAGCAAACAGTAGAAGAATTTTATGGGAGTGATTTAAATAGCAGGATGTGATCAGGCATTAAGGATTTTGTTTCAGTTAGAAATCAGGATGGTGAAAAGAAGCACATACAGAAAACGTTGATTCTTTGTAATATTAAGGAACTGTACCAGTCTTTTTGTGCTGAATACCCAGATATAAAGATAGGGTTTTCCAGATTTGCTGACCGTCAAAAATGATGTGTGTTGGCAGGTGCATGTGGGACAGACTCGGTTTTTTTTTTGTGTGTGTGTGTCATACACCAGAATATTAAATTAATGTTGGAGGGTTCACGGCTGAACATAGACTATAAAGATCTGTTTGAATTCATGGTTTGTAATGTTCAAGAAGAAAAGTGCATGATGAAAACCCGTGATAACTGCCCTGGGCCAGAAATTATAAAAGACCTGATGGAATTGGAATTATGTGAAGATGACACATTCCAGGACACCATCACATACAAGTAGTGGGTGACAATTGACCGCACTGACCTGGTGACGATTATCAAGCCATGTGATGAATTCATTGAAGACTTCACTACCAAATTTTTAACTTTGAAAAAACACCACTTTGTTTCGAAAAGTCAATCAGCATGCCTAAAAAGTAAGAAAGAAAATTTATAACTCTCAGAAAGTATAGTGATAGTTGATTTCTCAGAAAATTTTACATTCATGGTACAGGATGAAGTTCAAAGCTTTCACAGGGTAAATACACAGGATACACTTCATCCCTTTGTTATTTACTACAAAGACTCAGTAGAAAATTAATTGATTTCCAAGTGCTTTTGCTTCATTAGTGACTGTATGGAACATTCAACAAAAATCATGTATGCTTTTCAGAAACGCCTGACTCCAGAGATTATAAAAGCTTCTCCGTTAATTAAAAAAAAGTCATTTATTATTCTGATGGCACTGCTTCACAATATAAGAATAGAAAAAAACCGTATGAATTTGTGGTACCACAAGAAAAACTTTGATTTAGAAGCAGAATGGAACTTTTTTGGCACACCACATGGAAAATGTCCATATTAATTTAACGGTGCCACTAATACCATCGCAAGGAAGAGGCCCATGTGATGGTATTGGTGGAACCGTTAAACGACTTGTTGCAAAGACTGTCTGCAGAGAGTATTTTCAAACTTCACTTTGGACCCTGAAGCCATGTATGATTTGTGTGTGTCAAACATAACAGGTGTAACATTTTTTATGTGAGGATAAACAAAGTTGAATTGAATACATGCCTTTTGGAAGAAATATTTAAAATCTCTAAATCAATTCCGCATACAATAGAAAAGCATTGTTTTGTGCTCCTCAAAGGTGCTGGCAAAATACGTTGTTTCCGAACATCCAGTTCAGAAGATTTTGAAGATGTACACATAGGGATCCTTGTAGAAAACTTTTCATTTCACATTAAAGCAGGAGACTATATAACACGTATATACGAGTCAAGCTGGTGGTTAGCTGAAGTAACAGAGGTGAATGATTCGGAGGGAGACTGTGATGTTCACTTTTTTCACCCACCTGGACCAGTAACTTCTTTTGTGAAATCTAAAAATGACACAGTGTATGTACTTTTTGCAAGTATTCTACGTGTTTTGAGCGTAAGTGAATTCTGGAAATCCACTGGAAGAATAAGAAACATTGACCCTGAAAAGAGTACAAGATTGCAACATTATAGGGCATAAAAAAAAAAAAAAAAAAACAGACCATGAAATAAACTAGATAAGTTACCTAATAACATTTTGAAAGAAGAAATGTTTCGAAAACTTAGGTGTAGTTTTTTTGGGGGGAAAAAATTGTAATATTGCTTATTGTAATTTCATATTTGTATGTTATAGTTACTGATTATGTAAAATCCAGGGATTCTTTTGTAGAAAACAAGACAGTGAATGATTTTAGACATCAAAAATACACACCGATAAACATGCATTTTAGCACAACTTAAAGGCTGAATATTTTTTAAATTTTGCAAATCACCTTTACCAAATTTTTATATGATGTTGTACTCTAGATAACTTTGTGTAGTGCAAAGGTAAATTTTTTTCTCTGTCCCCCATGGAAGTTACAATATGTTGAAATTCACAAATTTCGAAAATTTCCCATTTTTAACAGTCTAAAAATTAAAAAGGGTCGATAACACCTTGAATTTTTTCCCACTGAATGACTAACCTGTTACCATAGTTACTGTAAACAAGGAATGTTATGTCCCCTTCTTGGTGAAAGATAACCTCAAAGTCAGAAAATAATCTAGTTCAATGTCTCAACTTTGTGCTGCAAAAACTTGACAACCAAACACACTATGGACATGTCTAACAATACTTAATAAAAGAGCACTTCATGGTGAAAAAATTGGTCTGTTTCGTTGAATACGTACAAAATCCACAGGAGGTAGAGCATTTATTGTGAATGATTACAAACACCAAAATCACTGCGCACGACACACTAAAAATGGTGGTCACAGACAAATGAGTAGCGATATATTTATTCTGTAAATGGTTTTAAACTCACAAATAAAAAAAATTATGGGACAACCATTATTTGTTAAAATTGTATGGAATGACCCCTATCTGCATGTGTACTTGCATGAAAATGTAGAAGTGCTTCTGTTTGCTATTCTTCTGAGATAAATAATAATAATAAGTAAAAACCCAAGCTCAAAAACAAGTGTTTATGTTCTTTTCCATTCATGGTGATTTAAATATTTCTGACATGTTATATGTTTGACATAAATTTTCTTTGAACACTGCTACTGTATTATATAAACTGAAATTATAAGTTTTCCTCCTGTACCTTGACGCATGCCACTCTACTGTGCAGCGAGTATGCACACACTATGACTTTGCCTCATCATCACGCGATAGCAATTCGGAGCAAGTCACACACCTGCAGGCAATGAATCTTGTGGCTACAGGGTTTATCCAAGCAGTACAGACAACTGCAGACACAATAATAAATGGAAATGGTACTGCCCACTCATATGCGGACATGCAGTCACCACCCCCGAAGTCGAAGCTTGTTTTACCCACTGAGCCACCAACATGGCAGAGAGGAAGAAGTTAGTTAGCAGGGATGCTAAAAGAGAGTAGAACCCTGCGGCCGATGTCGTCCGTCACTGCTGCCCAAGCCACGAGCCTCGTGGAGATGAGGTAAATATATCAACAGCCTCCAGACAGGGAGATGAGAAATGTGTGGTGAATCCCACTGCCCTGTTTTAAACAACCCCTGCAATTTGAGGTTAGCAACCCCCGCACCACTGGGGCAGCCGCCAAACTGAAATTTTCACTCTATAAGGAGAAGTGACACCACTCTTGCCAGTCTTAGTCGCCCCGCTGACCTGAACAAGGTCGAAGGACTAAGGTCGGAGGGCTCTCCTCAGTCTGCAAAAAACTCTTCCAACCTGCGAAGGCTCTCCAACAGTCTGAAGAAGGCTCTCCTACCAACTCCAAGAAGCTTAAACTCCAATCCCACAGCAAAGAAACAGGTCATGGCTGAGGGGGTGAGGTAGAGGAAGGGTGGGACCCAAGTGAGAGAAAGACAGAAAATATGATAGCACGCAAGCTATCTGAAGGGGAGGGGGGTGGGGGGAGGTTGGAAGAAGGGACGCAGAGCAAACTTCTCGCACATGCCTGATTTTAATGTTTTACCTTTGTTTCGAAAAAAAATATAAAAAATAAGAACAAATGAATAGCTTTTTACTCATGCAATAATCTGTTCACTTATGTTCATAAACAAAAGTAACTTGGAAAGATGATGGAAATCTGTGTTAAAGTCAATGTCACACTATGTACAATTGGATGCATTAAGGTAACATACAAAACAACAGGTAAACTAATTTCAGATAAATTCTTCAAAATCAGAGCATAGAAACAGCACTCAAAAATACTTTAGTAATATATATATTTCAATCTTAAGTAAAGACAACTCAAACAATTAATATTACTGTATATATTTTTAGGGCAATACCCTGAAGAACGAATTCACTTAAAATACATTTTAATAACAAATCTGGAATAAACATCAAAATCATTAAATATCAAAATAATACTTAAAACCCACAAATTGCAATGCAACTCATTATTTAATAAATAAACTTAACTCATAATACGCTAATAATACACAAAAACCGAACATCGGAAAATTCCTGGATCCTTACGCTCCCACTAACAACTAGAAACTACTCGGACCACATTTAACATGGGAATGGCAAGTTCCGCGGCAGCACCCTGTAGGTTTAGGTGCTGCCGCACGCGAGGTTTCTTATCTCTGGAGCACATCCGGGCTCCAGCCTGGCGCAGCACTTAACACTTCCGTGCAACGTGATATTTCCAATAGTACATAATGATCCACTATATGAATCACTATTCTTCGGCAATCCACAAAGGCGGTAGACGATTATCTCTTACAGTGCCTGTCACAGCAGGCAGCGACAGTGGGGTGGGAACGGCATCTCACTCGCTCCCTTCCACCTCCTGAAGATGATTATCTTTCAGCAGGGTAGCTTTTACCACCACCCTTCCTCATAGTTAAGTGCCAGTCTGTCAGTTTAGTTCTTAGAATAAGAATGGCAGGTATCTGCATCAGCCCGGCACTAAAGATTTTCCCAGGCTTAAAATATTTCCCACATCTTGTCCACCTCTGGTGTAAACTGCAACCTAGTGCCAACTGCCCTCTACAGTTTAACACCAGAGGAACGAGCTCAAGCCGCCTGCCAACTGGAGAGGCCTCACCTCCCAGTTCACTCTTTCAGCCACCCCACAAAACCGCCAGCAAACCACATCCCATCGTCTAGAGATTTTGCCAAGCTCTTCCAGTACCGCTGGAAATAGACAATTCTTGGTTTCAAACCAGGAGGATCAGCAGCCTGTTGTGGGTCTTCACCAGCACCGCCAGCCACAGCACCACCTTCGCCCACGGACTGAGCAAGAGTTCCAGCCGGCACCAGCAGCCAAATTACGAGCTACCTCAGGCCACGCCCAATACAGGTAGACCAGTGGCCATGTGCAAACCAGTAGTATGAACGACAGTTAAGTCCGCACCAGACTTTGTGCCGTGCCATCAAGCAACGCACCCCAGCTTATATACCGGTCAGGGTACAGTTAGCAGCCAATAAAGTCAGTCCAGTCATATAGCTAGTGTTTCTGACTGACATATTAAAACCTCGCCCAACCATGGTGTTGTCGTCAGTCACCCAACATCATGCATAATCCATTTAGATTTTGGTTTCATCCGCCAATGCTACTGAGATAGCTAAACATTAGTTGAGCCAGTTCAATTTGTTTTTGTTCACGTAATGTGGTTGCTGTTGGTGTTTGTGTTCACAGTACATGTATTCACATCATATTTTATTTAAATACTGCAACGTTAATGTAACAAAAAATAGGTACTCTACATCAATATCATACAACAGGTTATGGTATACAACAATCTTCCACCTCCTTCAATAGCAGACTCACCAATCAGAACTATCCAGGGCAACTACAACTGTGCGCCAGAAAATCTTATAACCAGCTACATTATTTTCACCACAATGAACAGTAAATTGGCCTTACTACAAACACACTCACAAAATGTATGGCCATAGAGAGGACACCAAACAAGCCATAGCTGGGGCTAATGTAAATTTATAGGAGAAGCCAGTTGCAGCACATGCAGCATCTCACAAACAGAATTTAGACTCCTGTTACAAAACCAGCGTAGTGAGGGTCCAACCACCTAATAATAATAGTGCGAAACTGCAACGCTGAGAACTGGCCCACCAATAAGTCACCTGATGTAGACACTCACCTGACTTAAACATAACATTTCAAATTTCCTGCCTCACCCTAGATTGCATCCTGGCTGCTAGGTTCACTGTTTGCCAACCACTGCTCACCAGACTGCAGTGTGCCACCACTTGCCACCTGATGAAGCTGGTCAAGTCAGTGAAACGTTGTGCAACCATGCACCCGTGTGTAAAATGAGTTCATCCAACGCATGCACGAGTGTGTGTGTGCATGTATGTGTGTGCATGTGTGTGTGTGGGTGCATGTCTATCTACGAGTACCGCCCTGTGAGTACTTGGGCATTTTGTCTACTTTTTAAAATGTAATCAGTACCCTAGTGGCCTTTTCCCACTACAACTAATCTCAAGTAAAAATTAGTCAAAAAATAATTGTTACTGGTAACTCGTTCACTTGTACAGTAAAACCCTGTTGTAATGGGATTATATAAGGGAAAACTTTATAAGAGGGCATGTTATAACAGTGTTCCACTGTAATGCGTTACATGCAATACTGGTAGATCTGCCTCCACTGCCACACAAGCATGACAGCCAAACAAAAGTATATTTTGGAAATGCTACAACCTGTAGACATACTGTTTACAGAGTTAAACTTAAGACAAACAAGAGGGGTACGGACTCACCACATCGCGCAGCTTGCTCTCAATCTCATCGGACATGAGCTTCTTGCTGAGCGGCGTCTTGCGCAGCAACATATCACAGTAGTTTGCCAGCAGCTCAGGGCACTTGGACTCCGGCTGGGACTTGTTCCCCGCCATCTGTTGGGACACATTCCATATACACACTCATATTCGGAAGGCCATGATGGTGTAGTGGTCAGACTACTCGGCTTCCACCAAGGCAAACTGGATTCAATTCTCAGCAGGATCACTCCCAGATCTTTGCATGTGGGAAACGTGCCGGACAAAGATGTTGGTTGGTGAGTTTTCACAGGAATCTCCCATTTTCCCCCATCCTTGCATCCCAGTGCTGCTCCATACTCACCTCACTTCACCTTCATCCACCCAAGACCACAATGTTAAGAGCCATTCAAAACTCTCCAGTCATTTTCAACCCTCACAGCAATTATAGTTGGGGCATAAGTCATAGCAACTATGTTGTAGTGTGAGAATACTGGTGCGTATTGATAATGTGAAATAGACACATGACAGGACAAGGTAAGCACTACGTGTATGGACAATAAATAACATGCCAACAATGATGTTGCACAGATTTAGTAAGGTAGATTACATGACAGTATAGTTCCTACCCACCTAGCGACTGTCCGGTATGGAAGAGCAATATTCCCAAGAGCTTCTACCAATTCCCTGAGACATTCTCTGGCAGTTCCCACGCGGAGAATGGATATTTTGATGTACAAGCGCTGCTCAACATGGGTTACATCCATCTGGCATGGCGGTCACCGGACAACTGATTTCACATTGCTCTCTGCACTCGTACAGGTCATCATGCACACTAGGACCGCCTATCTTCCCCACGACATATACCATTACGTGCACCGATAACAGTTTGTCACAAAATTAAATAGTTGCCATGACTTCTGCCCCAACCCCCGTATGTAATTGATCAACCTACACAAAAGTTAAGGCGAGAAAATCACAAACTTGATTTTATCTAATCTTTTTGACACATATTAGGTTTAACTATTTAATTAACAAGTTATTTTAAGTAATTAAACACATTTGATCAAAATGTAAATGTTTACATAATTTTATTAAAATATTTTTGTTATTACGATTATCTCAAATTGGATATTTCTTACTGTTAAGTTCAAGCACGAAAATAGTAACACCAGACTAGAGCTGAGCCAATACACATTCTTACAGATACTTCTGATATTTTCTTGTAGATATCACGGATAATTGAAACCAATATCAAAGGCCAGTGGTGCAAAATGATTTGGTTTTTACTAGGGATGGGGTGATATCACATTTTACCAATACCAACGATACAGATTCTCAGCTGCCGATGCTGCCGATTGCAGCAATGCCAATACCAGTTTTGATCAAAGCAAAATCATAATTCCCAATTCCCAATATTTGCAAATACTTTTTGGTTACTTAAATTTAAGTCTTCAGTTTTGTAAATATTTTAAGCACTTTGTATTAGCTGTCTACAGCATAGAAATGAAATACATCACTAATTTTAATAATAATAAAATAAATAATTTAACTGGGCAAATAAGTGACTTAACAGCAATGTGATGCGGACTTGGATTTTAAATCTGAGAAATACCATACATAATCTCAAAATGCATGCTTATTTAAACCAACAGCCTAAAGATGTCACTAAAAAGAACTTATTGAAATATATTTAATATTAAATTTTCACTTGAAATTGAGCTATTTATTTTATTTATATTAACATTTTCGCTTAGTATTCCTTCATCGGCCAAGCCATTCTCAATTCCTTGGTTAAAATTACAACTGATTTATTTGCAACCATTTTTGCCAACTATTACATGCCGATTCTTATTCAGACCTTTAACATCCTAACTAAAACCACAGCCTAGAGTTTCCAATAAGAACTATGCCCGTCAAAATCTGGTGCATTCACTTTCCATTTACAATAACAAGACAGATCTTTGAATACAGTGTAACAGAGTGTGTGATTCGTTTTCATTGTCGCCAACCTACAACTGCAGTACATGCATATGAAGAATAAGAATACAGGTTGCTTTCTAATTGTCACCAACCTACTAATGCTGTAAAAATGTAAGAAGAAAATAGAACACAAAAAACTCTTGCAGTATGTAATTGATACTATCCATAGCTCCAGTTGTTTATTATCCACATTGTTTTGCTTTCATGTAGTGTCCAAAAACGAATGATGCACACAATCTTTGGCAAATGTAACAGGAAATATGGTCAAATGTAAACAACGGGAACAAATAACAGAAAAACAATCATTCTGAATATATTTTTGGTTTCGGACAGAATATCTGATTGATGGATGCGGTAAATTAATGCTTTATGTGATGTAGCATGCCGGTATATTTAACAGCATGTTAAATAAATTATTGCTAATAATCTGTGAATAATAATAGGCAAATAATGTTCAGATGCCGTCAATACTGATGGTTGTGGTATCGGCCGGTTAATCGGTATCTGCATCGCCATTGGCCCATCCCTAGTTTTTACTAGTGCTGGGTCAATACCAGATTTTGCAGATACCACTGATACCGATACTTTGTTGTAGATACCACAGATACCAGATACAGATACCCATTACAATACCTACTGTGGAAGAATCCAAACTGAAGTTGCCATTTCTAAATAAAGCTATTTACTTACTAAGTGTACAAACTAGAGTTGTTCGGATACCGATACTAAGTACAGGGCGGCCACTCTATTGAAAATATAAAATTCCTGGGTTTTTCCAGGTTATCCTAAGGATTTTACAAACACGATTAAAAAACTGGTTTTATACAGTGCCCCTTATTTTACAATGCAGTATATATAGAAATACATACAAGTTCACATTAAAAAGACAATATAAATGCAATATCACCTCCTAAGACAAAAAAAAATTATTTACACATTCAGTAAGTTACTACTTATAAAAATTCTTTCCTTGAAAAAGTGCAATAAATGCAATTTATAAGCCCAATTAAAAAATTCTAATTACATCTATATTAATTTATAAAGATTTATCCTTGAAAAACTGTAATAAAGGCAATATATACCCTGGACAAAAAAAATCCACATTTATATGCACATGATATATAAAGCTGTCCTCCAAATAGCCGGTACACCTTGTGCTGTTTATCTGCAGGCCAACTGTGCACAGCTTGCTACATGCTGCGTGCCTGTCAGCAGTGATTACAATCAGGGACAGCCATAAGTTGGGCTATTTTCATGCATTGCCGACTATTGACTGCGGTTCCTACTTCCTTTTATCGCCACCTGCGAATGGAATAATTGTTGGGCACGCGCATATGTATGTGTGATGTGTGCGTGCACATTCAGATTTGCATAGGCCACGTAACATTACTACGTTAATGACAATTTTTAAAATTTTGATTTGGATTTCAACTTCCCGCACGGAGTTCGGAACTGAAGGTATCAATTATAGGCTATATTTGTACGCAATTTTATTAAATTACGGTTTTTTGTCAGCCCTAGTTTTTATTTTCGGTTTTATGCTTCAATTTGACAACTTGCTACGTTTAAGGGGTTAGACATTAGACGACTCCTGATAAGACAAAGTGAGCGGTAGCTAGTGTAAGCCCATAACAATTCTGGAAAAATATGAAATAATAAATTGAAAGTAATGGTTGCACAGTGCAGTGGCAAATATCTGGACTACCATCCTTGACTACAATATCAATGGCTGTCTCCATGATACGTAAATGATCGTTAATATCTCTTAAAATGAATTTCCGCATACCAATTACAGTACGCCACATTCGTAAAAATGTTTAAGGCCTGCTAAAATGCAGTGACACTCGAGCCAAAAATACGTCACACAGTTTTAACTTTTTCCGGCGATAACGAGAGGCTGTATTTATACACATCTAGGGTATAATTTATTCTGAATTCAGCTGCTTATTAAAACATGATTTATCAGCTGGTTTTCTCGCGAGAAGCAACTGAAACTGAAAGCGAAGCTCACTAAATTAGATACGCCGCGCAAAGTTCAAACTTTTCTAGGCAAAAAAAAAAAATGTATTTATACGTCTTTACATACCTTTATTCTAAAAACATGTCCTTATTAAAACAAATTTATATAATTTCAATAAACTGCCCAGTTT